>CM070761.1:12634556-13234556 GCA_036346245.1 Bonia amplexicaulis | reverse complement strand
GTAATTTAGCACAAGAGGTAGTAATTCATAAAGTTTCTTAATAACTGCATCTTTCAAGATACACCATTCTGAATTCTAATTATCTCTTATGAAACAACTGGAAACATATTTTTCTTTAAATTCTGCTGTTTGTTGGAACTATCTTGAAACCCCATCCTGAGAAGTGAGAAGTTAGTTCCCAAGTACTGATTTCTGTATGTGCTAAGGCCAAGTTAGTTCCCAAGTACTGATTTCTGTGTATGCTAAGGCCCTTATCTTTGGCATTAGAACCAACATTTATTTACCGAATGTTTGAAGCATTTTATTTCAATTGTAATGTTTTACGGATTCTATGCTATGAACATCCTCATGTATTTCTGTTGCAGGTTCTGTAAATGCAGCCAATTGTGCAGAGCTAGCAAAGCAAGAAGATATTGATGGCTTCCTTGTTGGTGGTGCCTCTTTGAAGGTACGAGAAACTCTTGTCAGATCCATTTTTTTTACTCAAATGAAACAATGAAGCCGGAAAATTACTTCCTCTTGTGTGCTGTTTTTAGTCTCTGCTACCAGTAACTTTAAACACATCGGCCTGCAATATTATCATGCTTTCTGTTCTATATTGATCACCATATGTGGGTATATTGGATATAAAACACCTAAAAAACAATCATATTCCTGAACCATGAATACCCTGCTGCTATATTACCACTAATATGCGAGCCGATATTTTTTGGTGTTTGCAGGGTCCGGATTTCGCCACCATTGTCAACTCGGTGACTTCCAAGAAGGTTGCAGCTTAATGGACCCTCTTGATAGAAATAAGTGATCAGAGAAGCAGCTCGGCCACCTATCATAAATCCTGGGATAAGTGCTGCTCGGTGTGACCGTGTGCAGTCACCGTCTGGTTTTGCTGATTTGTAACACGTAAGAGAATAATGCGAGATGCAACAATCTTTTTTCTCGTGGACGTTTTGCACGGAACGGGAGTTTATTTGTACGTGAGCGAGTAACACACTTGAATTAATATATGCTGGCATCTGTGGAAATGTTTTGCCGTATGATTCATTGGCCGTGATTGAAGATTCTGCACAATCAAAATGATAACGGAGTTGCTGAAGTGCCACGGGAGGATGGCTTGATATTAGGCCTAGAGAGAAGAAAAAACTGGCAGAAACAGCCAGCCACTGCCAGTGCCTCCTCTTTGGTAGGAATAAGTTCATAGCTGAATACGAAGGAACCACGGTCATAGCAATTTGCCTGGATCAGAGCAATGCGAAATTTCCGGTGAACGTTGCCGTGTGGGCGGTGGATGACCTGTGTTGGAGAGCGGATTGCGGCTGGCGCCGCTTACTGAGCGTCCCGCGAAGGCGCGTAGTACAAGGACAAGCAGGCGAGCGGGTGACCACGTCAAGCATGCGGACGCGCGCGTCCGCAACGGCTTGGGCAAACGGCAAACCCCACTGCCGCGCGGGCGGGGGGCGCCTATTCGGCGGCTGCGGCTGCGACGCTGCAGCCGAGTGCCAAGGCCGCCTGCCCGAGCGCAAGCGCGTCCTCCGCTCGTGCGGCGAACCCCACTTCCCCTGTCCGGCGGCGGCTGGCACGAGCACGAGGGCGTCGTCCACTCGTGCGCCGCGGTGCCGCCTATCATGGGCTCAGTCACGGCTCAGCGGCTAAGGTTGTGCAGTCTCTTGGGTGAATACCGACCATGCATGACGCGTGATCGTCTCAACTCCCAAGGAAATGAACGCCTGCTCCAACTTACTACTTTTTGGCTGACGACTTCTAAAAGCGATTTTTAATTTACTTAACTTTCAAATGGATTATTTTTTTAAGACGGTGTCTACAAGTTAATTATAGTACACGTCAAAATCTAAACATCTGTATCAACCAAGATCGCAACCGAATATTTCTCTCCGTAATCTCTGTCACAAACAACTAAAATTCAACCAAAACCCATAAGCCGCAGTCATATCAAACAGTCCCTTAATCTGGTTTTTTGGGTTTTTTTATCTTTTTTCTTATTCTTTTATATTATCCATAATGATACAACCTTTTATGCCGAAAATAGTTACAGTGCATTTTTAACTACTACAATAAAAAAAGTCAGAAGCCTGAACTTATAAACCCAAATAAGTACTACCTAGACCTTTCCTACTGGCTATTGTGCCTTCCGATGCAGACAACACTGGTGAAGTCTTCAACCTAGGGGCTTTCGTATTGGATATGGTGTGTTTATATGTGACGGATGGTTTTTGATTGAAAATAAATAGTAGTGACTAAAAGAAATGATTTTTAGAAAAATAGCACAAGCGATAAGAAAAACGAGGGAGAGATACGTGCACGAGACAAAAGCGAAAAGAGTAGGTTGTATGATACTCCTATGACCATTGCATTATCTCCAGTGCGAGACAGGAGCGAGAGTGAAGAAGCCGCTTTGAGAAGCAAGTGTTTATATTGATTTTTAACTTCTCTAAACATAAATTAGAAACAGAAATTAATGCGAACCATACCTTAAAAGAGCAATTAGTGGCTACATGAACTGAAAATACTGTTACAAAGCTTGCACAAAATCTTGACGTGGATGGACGTGAATCAAGCACACGAGTTCTTTACAAGTTTTTATAGAGCGTGCAGTGCTGGACAGTTCTATAAAATCTAGTGCTTGTGCAGAGACAACATTGCTACCCGGCATCAAAAAAATGTACGGAATTGGCAATCTCTGTATCTGCTTACAAGAAACGAGAATTGATCTTGTAACTAAGCTTCGAGACATGCAGTGGGTTCTTTAGACAATGGTTTATGATTTTTAGTTTAAAATTTTAAATTCTAATTGTTCGTGAAAAAAAATGACAGAGAGAAATTTGCATACGATTTTAACTGATATAGATGAAGTTGGGATATTGTTCACTATAATCAATTTGTAGAAGCTGTACACTCTATTTACACTCTATTTAAAAGATAGTTCCTGTACAAAAGACAAAAGCATAAAAGAACCCACCCAATATTGTTACAATAGGTCCATGCACATAAAATTAGGTGCGACGATACATGGCCCGGTAAAATCACAACCGAGGACAGCATTGCTCATCTCTGACAAATCTAATCTCCAAGTTACGTGACAAAAAAACAGAGAGGAAAAAAGGGCCAGTTCCTATGGTGTGCAGAGATTCTTCAGGTCTTCCTCCTTGGCATAGGTGTTTGGGATGAGCCTTGAAGCATAGGGATACAGATCCTTGTATGAATTTCTGATGGTGCCTTCTGCAACACCAGTAGCCAAGGAAATATCTGCAACACATCCACCGTGCTATTTCACAAAAATATATCAGACGTGAGGAGAGGATAGGGTGGGTGAGCATTTCAAACCTTTAAGAGGCTTGTCATCTGAGAGTTGCGTTATCATATAAATGACAGCAGCCGCAATTGAAATAGGGCTCCTCCTGCACACCAGGGTGCAAGGAAGTGTGAACATATCTTTTTAGGTCAAGAATGTGCACTAGAAATTTGACGAATAAGGCCCGTATCTAAGAGTCAATGATTAGCACTTTGGCACTTCCAAATATAACACTGAAGTTATACGCATGGCCTGTACCAAATTTATTACTCGCTGTCTACAGGGTATATATTAGCCATCTGCATTTCATTTATGGGACTAGTTCCTCTAATAGTCTATGACTCCTTAGGTCATTTACATAAAACTGCCTACACAAGAATGCTAAACACAGTGACTCAAGAGGCCAAAACTAGTTGGACCAATGATATTGAAGCTAACTGGACAAAGAACTTTCATGTCGCAGGATCTCATCTCTTATCAAAATGGAAACAGGGTAGGACCAGTTTTCTGTGTAGTGTGTACAAAGTCCCAAAATGGCTAACCTTATATCAAGCTCCTCTGAGCGCTGAACTGCCTCCTGAGCTGCTTTAACAGCTTGATTGTTCATCCCAAGAGTTGAACAGAAACGCCTCTGCAGATTTGCAAGCTTATAAGCTACCAACTTCAAATTTTGCAAGTTTATATGCTAGGTAACAATAAATGCAAGTTTATATGCTAGGTAACAACAGACCAGGAAATCCCCAGCATGGATGGTTCTGATCTCCATAGATTGACCCATCTCAACTTCTAGTTGCTTCACTATGAATTCTTTTGCTCGGCCAATCTCTTTCTTTGTTGCTCCATTGGCAACCGAACATATTTCTGCAACAAGCCAACACAACAAATAAGAATGACATCAGATGCACGAATGCTGATGAGTTCTACTGTCTACAAAATTGAAATTTTGTTACAACACTCCGTACCTTTTACAGTTCTAGGCCGATCTTCTTGTCGACAAGCAATATACAGGCAAGCTGCTAAAATGGCATCTTGATTTCTTCCCCTGATAGACTTGAGATCTTCCACCTTCTTATATATTTCATTGGCTCGGTCCTAGAGAAAAATAAAGACAAAAATAACACAATCACTACACAGTGGCGACCAACCAGCATTATGTTACTACATGGAACACTTGAAATAACTCTAAGGAAGCAGCAACGAACCTTAACAATAGGGACATGAACATATTGTGCAACACACACAGGTATTCAGCAAAATGTTTTATGCATGTATTTATCTTAAATAAAATAATCAGGTTACAGTACATAACATGGATCCCTGCTCTATTAGCATATATGCTAGGACAAAAGTCTGTAAAATGCCCTACAAGCAACCTGATGGATTTAAACATTCATTCAAAGTGAACATATGAAACTGAGATATATTAAGTTTCAGTATTTTTAGGACAACCCAGCATGTATGATCAGACACCAATTAGATGCATTTAATTGAATGGTCAGCGCAATCTTACCATTGCTGCTAGTACTCGCAAGCAAGTATAATTGGAGCAAATGTTTTGGTAGCCAGCTCAATATATAATGGACAATAACCATCAGATTGTTTACCTTGATAGTAGCCACAAGACCCAACCTACAGAAGAGATACCATGCCAACATATTGTCAAAATCCAGAAGTCACAAAGAAAAAGGTCCAAACTGCTTCAGGAGGAAATTAACATGCTGGTAAAAGTAGATTTGAGCATTTTGCATCTATTCATCTTGCACTGTTTTCTATTGTGAAAATTTCCCATTCTGGACCCACTAATAGAAGAGGAGGCTATCACAATTGCACATGCCTTATCACAAAAAGAATCCTTCACTAGGTCATCAGCTTGCTATTGCTAGGCACCTAAGTGGCTAATCACATGCTTCAAGCAACTAGGTGCTAAATGCCATCACGAACAGTGTCAATGCTTTGAATTGAAGTGCATAACACAAGCATTTGGGGGGTGCAACGAGCCTATCATATCAATTGTACCAAACCTATATTGATGCACCAAAAAAAGAGCTTTTACAGTACCTTATGAGATTCATTGTATTATCCCAAATTCTTAATATACCAGTGATGGTCTGCAATGGAACCTTCCCCAGATCCAAGCGAAAACCCACCCACCACCTAACCCTACGCCCCTGCCCATATAGCACAAGCCCTAGCCCTCCACGGAGCAATCGCACACACGTTCCAAATCTACAAAACCAAACTAAGACCAAAAATAAATCCATCACTTTCAAACCCTTCTTCGCACTCATCGATTCCTAAATCCACAGACCCAAAACCAAAAGAGAAATTTGATGATTTGCCCCATCTTTGTTTGCAAACAGCTCATTTGCCCCACAGTTGATATCAATTGATTATTTGTCCCATCTTTTAATTTTCAGTTGATCATTTGCCATCTTTACATTTCCAAGCCATTTTCTATTTTTATAATGCTAAATTACCATAGAAATTGACCAAATTACCCTTTGAGTCCCCGGTGGAATCCACCTCCCATTCCCTTCTTTTCTCTGTGAGAAGAAATGCGTACATGGCTAACAACTTTGGCTATCATCGTCTAATTAGGAAGAAAACAATCTGAAACAGCAACACCTCACACTGTCACACATGCTATTGCAGACTTGGAGCTAACCTGCCCATAGGAAGTAAGCAACATACGCCTTTCAGTCTTGTCTTGATAAAGCCATAAAAGAGGACACATGCTCACCCAGCTTTGTTTACGCATCAGGGCTGATCTGTCCCTCCCTTGTCATGAAATCCAAGATGGTTATTTTGCACCTGCGAACATGTGGTTACCAGGAACAGAAGGTCCACAATTCGCAACTGTCAGACATTCCAATGCTGTGCATGATCCTAGCTGCAGAGACATCAAATTTGGACAGTTATACACCCACAATCTGGAGAGGGAGGGAAGGAAGCACAGCAGGTGGGACTGAAGCTTGTCTGTGAGATCCCAGATACTGAGGTTCTGGAGCGAAGGGGGAAGCAGGGGGCTGGTTTGACCACTGCCTTCTTCTTGCTCTCGCAATTTGTGACACCACGTTACGGACAACTCACAGCTAATCGAAATATCCAGGAGTTCGAGGGAGTCGAGGAATTGCAATCCCTCCAACACAGCCAGTTGTTCACAATTTCTGATTTCCAGAAACTCCAATGCAATGCAAGACGGATGCAGTTGCAGAGACTTCAACCGTGGGCTCTTCCATATTGACAACTTCTTGAGGGATCTCATATTCTCTGCAAGAAGGACTTCCGCTGGGAGATGGTCGATATCAACTTTGTCAAGTAACAGTGGAAGGGGATTTCCATTTCCCCGGAACATGGACGAGAGCAGACTGGGGCACCCTCTAAAGGGTAATTTGGTCAATTTCTATGGTGATATAGCATCATAAAATAGAAAATGGCTTAGAAATGCAAAGAGGAGAAATAATCAACTAAAAATTAAAAGATAGGATAAATAATCAATTGATATCAACTACGAGCAAATAAGCTGTTTACAAATAAAGATGGGGCAAATCATCAAATTTCTCAAACCAAAATCAGGGCGGGGCCAGACACACACACGATCGATCCTAAGACATCTGAGAGAAATCAAGCCAAAGCGCAGGTACTTCCTCATACTTTGATCGAATCGAACGCATAAGAATGGGATAGGCGAGGGGAGAGAGAGAAGGCGAGGATGAGGGAGCGGTCGGGGTTGGAGCCTCGGTTCTGCCAGCGGCCGAGGGAGGATGAGAGGAACTCGCCCTGGGCGCCGTTGGGCTTGGCGATGACGGTGGAGAGGCCGCCGTCGGTGAGGAGCGGGTTGGTGGGGCCGCCGACGCGGACGGGGTCATTGTCGCTGGACTCGTTGGCGAAGGTGCGCCACTCGGAGGTCTCGTCCACCGAGTGCGCCTCCAGGACGAGGCCGCACTCGGTGCACACCGTGTCCCCCGCCGAGTGGTCGAACGCCACCTCCGTCTGCTTCTTGCAGTCCGGGCAGAACGTGTCGCTCATCTCGCGCTCCGCCTCCTCCCTTCCGTCACCGCGCCTCCTCTGCGCTGCTGTCGTGTGTTGTGGAGTGGTGTTCGAGAGAGGACGCGATTTGGGGGTGGGGAGAGCACGGGAGAGGAATGGAGAAGAGGAGTCGGACCTACCTACGGGAGACGGCACGGCACATGTTCGGATTGGACACTAGACCAGGCACCACTAGTCTCAATCACATAGATCATATCGTATCTAATCATGTTGGTCTAAGTATTTATCCTTCGACCTAAGTATAGCACGAAGTCACATAGATCATATCACATCTAATCATGTTGGTCTAAGTACTTGTCCTTCGACCTAATTATAGCACGAAGAGAGGTTAGATACTTAGATATACCAGGGCCAGACACGTTTAGTTAAATGGAACATCGATGGTCTGTTGATTTTACTATCGATTATAAGTCATTTTACTACCACTTATAAGTAATTTTATTATTCATCACAAGTATTTTTTATTGTTACTCATAAGTAATCTTACGACAAAGTCACTCGTTCGCGCTCACAAAAGTGCAGTAATCCTAATACAAGTAATCTTACTACATTAACACATGAGAGTTATTGTGCGTATTGTGTCGAGGTGCCGGCTCAAGTATAGCATACTCGGTTGGACCGAGCCAGCATGACTCGTTTACTGTTCGTGCCGTGCTAGTGGTGACTAAATGGGTTGTGCTTGTCGGGCCGGTCCGAAGCATGATACTGTTGGCCTGGTCCAAGCACGGCATGGTCCATGAAAATAATGGGCCAAGCAAGTATGGCACGATGTCTTGGGCCACCTCCTCGGACCAGCGTGCTGTCCTGGCTCGGCACGAACAATACTGGACTAAGCATGGCCCGACACGAGTACGACTGCCATGAGCACGGCCCGTTAGCCAAGTTAGCCTATCAGACATGTTTAGCTCGTTAAGCATAATATTGGCCCGTTTAGCCTGATAACAATCATTTTTTTATTTTCTAGCTATATGTTTAGGAGTCTAAAAATCCAAAAAAAATTCTATAAAACAAGCAACAAACCCCCTCATTCAGCCACCATCTAACGGGGCTTTCAATTTTTTGCCACTCTTAAGAATAGCCAATTATCGCTGTCACTTACATGTGGGGTCACCTGAGTCACTGACAGTGGGTCAGGGTGGCAAATCCTTTGTCACTCTACTCATAAGAGTGGCATAGGATTAAATTTCCCCCATCTAACCTCCACAGTCTTCTCCGATTTCTCTTGTAAAAATTCCGATCCACTTTATGATAATTTGGTAAAAATTCAAAATATTTTTGCTAAAAATGCAAAAATTCAAAATCCGGCTACAGTCAAGAAAGGAGGTAACAATACTAATTTTTCATATATTTTTATTAGTCTTTTTCCTTTGTTATGATGTAAAATAGATAATAGTGTAATTTTCTATTTGCACTTTGCAGTTTATTACATTTCTCTATGGATTTTTGTGCTATTTTTTCTGTGAGTGATTACATAATTTCTCTGGAAGATCTTTCATCCTGTAGAAATGAAACGGCTTCACCTACATCTCAAACAGAAGAGCAAGCCCTAGCTATACCATCGTTAGGCTTTACGAATGCCGTTGCATCTATAAGCATCGGAGTAAAGAGCCAAACCCAGTACATCAGAGGTGTGGTAGATTTTGACAAGATAATAAAGCAAGATGAAACTTGAGCTAGGTAAGATATGCTATTTGTAAAATTTGTCATCATGAATTGTCTGCAAAAGTCTACTGGTGGAATTGGGCACTTGATCAGACACACCCAAAGATGTAAAGAAAAACAAGGGATAACCTTAAGGCAGATGCAACTGCAGTACAATCACAATGGTATGGTACGTAACTGGGATTATAGTCCTGAGATAGCTCAAGAATCTCTTTATCGTTTAATTGCCTCACGGGACCTACCTTTAAACTTTAGTGAGTCTAAAACATTCAAAAACTACAATAGAATTGTTCATAATCATAGATTTTTTCAGTTTCTAGATAAACAACTCAAGATTTAGTTAATTATTATAATAATTGTCGTGCTAAAGCTAAAAGAACTCTTTGAGACCTGTACATGTTCGGTGGTCTTAACCTCAGACATATGAAGTGGTCTTAACCTCAGACATATGAAGTGGTCGGGCTAGAGAGGATTATTTTAGTGTAGTTACTCATTGTGTTAACGATGGCTGGGTAATGGAAAAGATAATTATAGGCTTTGAACTAATGGGTGAGAATATTGCACAATGTATTATCAAAGTTGTGAAAAAATTTGATCTTACAAATATTTTTTTTGCAATTATTTTGGACAGTGTTGCAGCCAACTCTAGAGCAATGGATATTCTCACTCTATTATTTAGTACATACGCCGAATCCTTCTGCTACATCAGCGATTGTGGCTCACTTGAAATCTAATGAAAATGTGATTGTGTTACGAGAGGTTGTCTGTGCTATGAAAGCAAAATATTTGAAATATTGAAAAGAGATTCTGTATCTATACGTATTTGCATTTATTTTAGATCTAAGAGCTAAAATTCAAGAATTCACTAATGTTCTTGCACTTCTAGTGACGCTGCAGGGATAGATTATTCTAACTATTTTTTAGTTGTTCGTACTAAATCATTCCGTGTTTTTATCAAAATTGCGAACTAAAGTTTCAAGGAATTCGCTTGCAACGACCTCCAACAACACTCACCATAGGTCAGTAGAAAAATATGTGGAACAAAATCTTTAGTGCACCAGGTTCCTCCGGAAGATCAAGTTATACAATATCAAGTGTTGGAGCAATTCGTGCCAGTGGAGAATTATCCGTCTTTTTGGACAGCGATCTCGTGGATCACCCGGAAGAGGACTTCAACATTTTGGGTTGATGGCACAAGCATAAACTAACATATCCGATGCTATCCATATTAGCATGAGATGTGTTAATTATTTTCGTCTTGACGGTTTCTTCCGAGTCTACTTTCAGTCTTTCTGAAAGAATATTGAAGGAGATAAGAACAAGTCTCACGAGGGAGGTGATGTAAGTACTTCTAACAATGAAAGACTGAGAACAAGCTGATTCGCAAGCTTAACACTCTGTAGAGAATATAGAGTTGGCAGACAAGTTCAACAATCTCTATTTAGACAACGGCCCTTAGCTATAGGTTGTACTCTTTTTTTCTTTGCTAAGGTTTTCTCAAGTTGAGTTTTTTACTTTGCAAAATTTTTAATAAGGTAGCTATTTAAATATTTAATAAAACTCATAATTACATTTCTATACATTTATTTTGTATTTTCGAATTTCACATATTTTTTAGATTTATTATATTTTTTTCGTAATTTCCGGGCCGAAATGAGCTAGACAGACCTCATTGGCCTATCGGGCTAAATGGGCCCAGGCCAGCACGACGTAGCCTATTAGCTCGCTAGCCCATGCTTGAGACTACGGCTCGACCCATAAACCGGTACAATACGGCTCATTTAGACTGACGGGCTAAGTAAGCCGTATCTAACGGGCCCATACTGGGTTAAGCTGTGCTGCTCATTTGACCACCATTATACTATATTGTGCTTGAATTGAGCCAACAGTAGCATACCTCGGCCAGGCAAGGCTGGCCCGGTCTGGAGTCCCGTTCCATCGGTTTGGATTGGGCTTTTATTGGGTCGGGTCGGGGGGCTCCTGGTGTGGTGTGGCGTGGCGTGCTTGGGAATGCTGGACCTAACCGCTGCTGGAGGTGGGAAGTGTAGGGCCCGACCGACTAGTCCGAGTATCTGACAGTGCTTGTCTTCAGCTATTTGGCCCCGCTCGTTTCGGCTTAAGCTTCTGGCTTATTTTTCACTATTCATAATTTCATCTTTTTCTGAACTTTTAGCTTTTTTTTTGAGCTTTTTTGTCGGTTCTTTTTTTTGCCGTATTCGTTTGCGTTGTTTGTGATGGGCTAATATATTTTTTTAAATTTAATTATGTTAAATAAGACTCTGTCAGCTACAGTGTTTTTTCAGCCAGCTACAATACTTTTCAGCCATAAACCACCAAAAATAAGCCAAAATGATCACCACCAAAATATCCGTCTCCGCTGTATACGATACTGTAGCGCACTAGTTTCGTGCTTTGAGATAGACTCAGCCAACGTTTTCTAGTGCAAAGCAACTAGGCGACCGCGTACGGTTGCACCGGCAGGTCCAGCATTCCTGTCGCAGCAAAGATGGCAAACTTTAGCAACGGCCATCCCAAGGGAGCCAAGAAGAGCACCCAATCCTTGGCATACAAGCGTTTTACTTTTATCCCGGTCAACTTCTCTGAATCCAACGCACCAATAAGCTAGACTTCAACTTTTGCACATCCTCGGGGTGGCTGTTGGGTCAACAAACCCCAAGGATTTTACACGAAACTGGTGTGAGTTGCAAGCATACAGAAGCTAGACACTTAAATTAGGTATCAGGGCATACGCGGCTATAAACAGTCACACCGACAGCCTATGTTTTAAGACGACTCCTGGTGCAATTTTGTCATTAATAGTTATAACTCAAAAAATATCAAGTAAGTCTCCGGTCTCGCACTTGATAAGAGACGCAGAAGATTGGTCACAAGAGCATAACTGTGGTTCAAAGCACACAAAAATGGGTGAACCAACAAGTTCTGTATCCTGCTGCAGTTCTTACACGACCCCGGAGGGAAGCCGTAGCACCAGTTGCCCACCAACAAGACTGTACAGCCACAGACACCCGTTAGATAGTGTTCAGAGTCAAAATTTAATAACTATACCAGTGATATTAAATGTACCTCTTCACATAATAGTAGCAGAAATCCGCAAGGATGAATGTCTGCACGATTTCTGACAGGAGAACCATAGATGGCCACAAACCATAGCCCAGAGCGGTCAACAAACGGCCACGAGTATCCAAAACCTACACAATGGGTTTGTTTGACTTGAATGAGCAGAGATTCAATTAACATGTATAAAAAGTGTCATTCAGACATGGATAAAGTTTTGTTTTCGAAAGCTCATGAACAAACAACTTTCGCATGCACATGTATATAGATTGTCCTCAAGATGTCCTTAACCATGAAAATTGCACTTGTAGGCATGTTTGATCCAATTGTACTAGAAAAAAGTAATCAACGGAAACAAGGGAAGAATCACCACATGACCAGATTGCTCAACAATGATGCCCCTACAAGTAAATATATTGACAAAACTAACAGTCCATCATTCATCGAAGTAGAACAGTGTATCAAGCATAAACACATATTAAAGCCATAACAAATGCCTCAACTCAAAAACATTCAGTTGTACATTAATTGCTGGAATGGTAGGTGTTAGTACAAAATGCTACAACAAAGGTAAGTTATAAGATAGTTAATAAACAGGAACAAATATAAAAATAAGCTTGATGGTTTGTTCAAAAGACGAACCTGAAGAACCCAGTGTGCACAGCTAAGAAACCTTGCAACTCCCAGTGCAAACACATAGTGAGCTGTGAACGGTTCAATAATCTGCAAAAGATAGCAAACTTTGCAAAACTTCGCCCTGCAGAAAAGGGAATTGCATGCTAGTATCTACCTTGGTATTTTGCATCAAACGCAATTGCGGCAGCACTGAAACAGCTTCCAAGTACACACTGAACGCCCAGCTGATCCGGTTCACAATGTTATGAGATGTTGAAGGATGAATAAGTAGCGCCAGCACAGCACAAGGTACCACCTTCGAAGAAAGTAACAAACAACCCAATAAGTTGGCATGCCTTACCACTACGAGATTTGTGAGCATTATAACTGACTCAAGCAAAACAATCCAGTAGCCCAGTATAGGTTCGACGCTTTTGTTAGTGACACATGGTTTTGATAGCACTTCACTTCTACAGACTGATTAACTGATAGAAATTTAGATGATTTTACATGGCACCACAAGTTATCCATGGCGACAGTTCATCTTGATATCCATAGTTGTGTATTTGGAATTTCGACCAGAAGAAACTTACATATAAACAGTTGTTGAGCCAAGAAGATCAACATAGCAACTACTACTAGATTGAAGTGCCAGTATCATTTCCTCAACTCAGCACAAAACTTACCAATCAGAAGGCCTGCAGAAGCAACATACACAGCTACCAATATCCAGAAAAGCAAAAGAAACAGTGATCTAGAGCACAGATCGTAACAGTTGTATCTTTCGATTCATGTAAGCAAGCCACTGCAAAAATCAGAAATAATGATTTCCAATCACGGAAAACCCACACAAGGAACAAATAGAGCTACCAATCTGCAGAGAAGCAAATAAATAATGATCTAGAGCACTAGTAAGAGAAGTTCTAGATTAATGTAATCAAACTACAACTAAATTGTAAACACCACCACCATACCCAGTTTATGTTTACTAACCTAAATCCCTATAGAATTAGGGGTAGATGATCATGTGTTCTTACCACATAATAAAATGCAAAATTGTCCTTGTCCACCATATAAGTTGACCTCAATTTGAACCGAATCATGTAGATAACAAAAAGTGTAGCTACAAGTGTAGCAGTGTCCAGCAGAGTATGAATGTCATACTCCATGACAAAGCTGCAGTATAGTCTAACAGCTAGAAACAATGCAGTTAAATCCTGAGATTTGAGGGATAGTCCTGCAATAATGAAAATAGAATTCTTAAGTTCTTAGTAAATCAGGGCATTAGTACAAAAAAAATAAAACACATAAATCATGCAATAGAATGATAAAGAAATGCTGACAGACTTACACTACTATTTATCTACACACATACAGCACCATGCTAGTCAGTAGTCACTTCTCTGATTAAACATATAACATATTCACGAAAATGTACTTTATGATTGCAATCCATGTGAACGAAGCGCATATCTGACAAAACAATGTCAAGGTTCGAAAATATCATTTATAGATTGTACATAAAAAAATTCAGTTAGTACATTTCTTTTAAAAAATATAGGAATTCGGTTTAGTACATTTCTTTTAAAAAATATAGGAATTCTGTTTTGTACATTTCTTTAAAAAATATATAGGAATTCTGTTGTGGCAAAACAACTTAACTTTTGCAGATACCTAACAAATAAATGTAAAAGAAGTATGTGATGAGCTTCGACAGGATTTGGACCAATATGGTCCCAGAATGCACACAGCGCATTACTTACCATCCATGACTATAGAAGAAGCAAAAGAAAATATGTGCATGCTAATCATCTGTAGACCACTTCATAATATTGCCTCCTATAGTTCTATGTTAATATGTCTAATTTTGAAGTTTAAATGATTGGCTTTGCATACCAACAACACATCTAAAGTCTTAAAGATAAGAACTTCCAAACAACTCAAGCAGAAACTTGACCAAAGAAAAATCCTTGATAGGGATAGTTTGCTCCTCTTAAGTATGAAATGATAACAAGTTAACCCCTCCACATTCCGCACCAAGACAACTGCTCCAAACAAACCACCTCGATTTTATGTATGATCAATCTGTCCATCTCTGGCATGATAATACCCACACCCAATTTATAAACCAGGTCAGGGTAGGCATTACCACCAAAAACTCTGGATGGGCGCTCCTACAAAGACCAAGAGAGGGGGGACAATAGGATTGAAGCCTATCCAAAATTCCAGCTTGATTCAGTTCATCCCAACATACTTGCGCCGTTTTTCACTTTTCTCTATTATTCACCGCTCTTTTCAACAGACTGATTACAAGAATATAAATAGATACTCCGTGATCCGGTTTCATCGGACATCACTCCACGACTTACGCACATCGCGCACTACCCGAAAGACTCAGCCAACTCATTAACTCAGCCGTTACTCAGACGCCCATATTCGACCACGGCTTCTCAACTACGCCTACGAGTCCTCCTACGACTTATGACTATTCTATGCTACAGTACTCTTACGAGTATAACTCGAACACACGACTCCGACTGTGACTTCGATCATGACTCAGGCCTACAACCACTAACAAAATGACTCCTACGACACTTCGACCACGGTCACAATTGTTGTTTTGATCACACTTTCGACTACAGCTTCGACTGCATTCGATTGCAGCTTCGACCACATCCAACATAATTAGCATAAGTCAAGATTAGTTCCAACATGGCACAGATCGAGCGATCTCGATGGATCGAGGTGAGCAAGGGAGGGAGCAGGAGTCAGAGGGGCGGGGGGACGAACCGGCACAGGTCTTCTCCTTGGTGAGCTTGTAGATGAGGACGCCGAGGCCAAGCGCGTGCGCCGCCTCGGCGGCGACGAAGAGGCTGTCGTGGTCGTGGACGATGAAGCGGATGAAGACGAGCGCGGCCATGCCGGTGACCACGGCGAGGAAGGCCTTCACCTTGAGCGGCTGCCGGCGCACCCACGCCGTCACCGCGCCGAGCGGCCGCTTCGTCCCCCTCATCTCGCCTCGGTCGCGTCGTCTCACCACCACCTCCGATCGGATTTTTTTCTTCTATTTTTTCCCCTTTTCCCCCCTTGGTGCGTGCGTGAGGCGGAGGGCGGAAGGAGGGATAGTCGGATAGATGAGATGGGGCGGAGTTATGGCTGGGTCGGTTATTTGGGTCTTTGCCGTTTTGGTGGAATTAATGAGAGGCCTGTGCCATTGGAGATGGCCCTCTAGTTTTTAATCTCTCCGTTTAGGCCGCGTGCTCTTTTGAACTTAAGCTTGGGGCTTTTAGTTTTTTTTAGTTTTATTTTTTCTAACTTTTTAATTTATTTTTAGATTTTTTAACCCTTTAGTTTATTTTTGGATTTTTTTTATTTCTTTGCATTGTCCGTGATGATATAACTTTTTTAATTTTTTTAAATTTAATTATGTTGAAAAGCTACCAACAGTTATAGTAAAAAAATTACTACATTAACAAAAAAGCTAGAAATTTGAGCTTCATAAGCCTAAATGAGTAGTCAGTCATGTTTCACTGTTTAGAGTAAATTTCTCTTCTTTCTCAAATAGACTATTTCAGTACGACTTGTATTGTTCACTTGTGATCAATTCTGGTTTCCAAGATATCATTTCATAATCAGTACTATATAAACGGAGTACTCATGGGGTTCACATGCGATGTATATCGTAGAAAGAAGGATTACTACTCCTAAATAACATACATCTCTTATAGAATGTTGGTCGGAAAGGTCTTTCGACAAAATTTCTACTGGCCAACAGCCATCAATAATGTCAAAGAGTTGGTTAAGAAGTGTGTACAATGTCAGTTTCATAGCAGGTAAATACATCAACCGGTTCAGGCTCTTTAAACAATCCTTCTCTCGTGGCCTTTTGTGACCATAGGCTTGACATTCTAGGACCGTTCCCATAAGCTCCAGGGGACTTCGAGTTTCTTTTTGTAGCTATTGACATGCTCATGAAATGGATCGAGACTGAACATGTGATGGGGATCACAACGGAAGCTGCAAAAAGGTTCATGATGAGAAGCGTGATCACTCGATTTGGAGTACCAAGTCGAATAATTATAGATAACGGTAAGCAATTTTCTAGTGCAAAATTTGAAAAATTGTGACGAATTGGGTACCAAACTATGTTATACCTCAGTCGCTCATCCTCAAAGTAATAGGGAAGTCGAGCGCACGAATGGCCATATAATGCAAGGAATCAAGACTCGAGTCTTCGACTAGCTTGTAAAGTGCTCGGGGGTTTGGGTATGAGAACTTCCTTCAGTTTTGGCTGCTTCTGTAGTTCTGTCCCTTTCATCTTCTACTTCTGATCATATATTTTTGGTTGATTTCACAGTGAGATGCTGAAAACATGCTTCATCTGGACCACGACCACGCTATGCAGTCTATTTACCGAAGATCAATTATGCAGTGCGACATGCTAATACTCCTACTCTTCAATTGAGTGTCGAATGAAATATTTGGATCCTTCTCTTGTTGTTACATATATACGACTTCTGAGCTAGCAGTACCTCTCTATATTATGGTGGCATTCAGGTAGCAGGCTGTGGCTGAAGGTGCAGCAGTCAGGAACAGGTAATAAGCAGTTGGGCACTAGTGCATAGATGCATACAGATTAATCATAATCTCCTGGAGTCATACAATCGACTTGTTATCCTTCTTGTTATGTACGGAATGCATATGTCAAATATTCTTGGTTTGATCCTTTATCAGTAGTACCAGTCCACGAGCAACAACCAGCAAGGGCACCAAACCACTGTTCGTGCCTCGGTAAAGCTTAAGGTGGCGTCCAGAGTCCAGACTAACTACCATGAGGCCAGATATCAATGTTCCTTCACCAGCGTCATCAAGAAAAAAAAATAACACCAAACCTCTTTCTAAACTGTATTGGTACTGCAATAATTGTTCTGCACTGTGCAGGGGAAATGAGGGTCTGTTCTTTACCTCACAAGCTGACGGCTTTTGGTTTTTGTTACAGTACCTAACTTCCAAACGGAGTATTTTTTAAGATAGGGTCTACAAGTTAAATAATCTACACATTAAAAGTACAACATCTGTACCAACAAAAATTGCAAATAAGTATCTGTTTTTCCGTAATCTGTACCGTAAACAATCAAAATTCAAAAATTTCAGTTAAAAATCATAAGCCGCAGCCGAAAAGAACAGGCTCACTTTTGACATCATCAAATGGTGCTCCTGGTCTTGTCGTCAGCGGCAGTGGCAGCAAGCAGCAGCAGCAGATACGGTGGTTGCCTGTATCGATCCAAATTTCCAATGATCAGTTTCAGAAGCGTACCAAGAGACGAACAAAGTACCCGGATTTCGCTGCAGGGGAAATGGGCCATGGACGCATGATTTGCGAGCGCCAGGTGTTAAGCTGTGCCCAACTGCGGTCACTACAGTCTCTTGGTCGAGACGACTGACTGCGATGCGTAATCTGCTTCTTGCTGGAAGATGCGCTCCTACGCTAAGAGGCTTCTGGATCGAGATTCCTGCCCTCTCGATATGACATGCCAAATGGTGATCTGTTGCTTTCTGCAGAGCTGTGATAGCTTCAGAAGAGTCAGGGTGTTCCAGTGATATGCAATTCTGCGCGAGTAATCTGCAACGTCAAGCTCTCTTATGCTTCATTTGTGCTCAAGGTGTGTGTGTCGTCGTGTTGGAGTCACCCTTCGGGTTTGCAGCTGTGTATTCTTCAGAAGAGTGTCTAGTAGCATTAGTGACACGTAGTATCTTTCTTTTCATAAATTTGTTGCTGTTCTTTCTTTCTTTCTTTTTTGCAGTCTACGGTAGAGATGAAGTCAATGTCGTGCTGCTTACCTTAGCCGTTCGACGAGAACATTGTCATGATGCTGATCAGAGCTATAGAAGAGAAATGCTAAAGTCGAAGGAGCCAAAGGCCACGACAATGAGTGGTGAACGCCAGTGTTTTTGAAGAAGTTAGTAGCCAAAAAAGCTCGATGATAGGAAAACCCTGGTGGAGAGGAGATAGAGCTTTGCATTAAAGATGAGTTATGAACAATATGTGGCCATCGGGTAGCAAGGAGCGTGCCATCGTTAGTGAGGGGCACAACGTCAACAGCGATGACAAGAAGATTCTCCATATCGTTAGACAATGACTAAAGTAGACATGTCACCATTAGTGTAGATGGGGGGTTGCCGCAGTTAGTGAGGAAGCAACAATGTTGAGTTCGCTAACGTCGAAAAAGAGGAGCGACCCACATAAGAGAAGAGGATATCGCGCACATATAACATGATGTATGTGTATATACATGCATGCATCTGAACGAGTAGAAACATGGGTGTACAGAAGCAGATAAGCAAAAAGTTCAGAATAGAGATGACGTAGTCATAGAGAATAGGCTTGGGGCCACTTGAGAAAGCATGACAGGTGTCTCTGGCAGGGATTGATGACAGTTGCACGTGTATACATATTTGATGTCACTATGGTCAACATTAAATAATAACCGGAGAGAAGTAGTGTATTGCATTGGAAGGGTAGCGGCTGAGAGGGATTGATCAATAATTGGGTTTATTATTGGAGGTTAAAGCAGAAAAAGTTGTTAAGTTGAAAAGAGATAAAAGACACACGGTTCAGTGTGGCAACTAACATGTGGGAAAGTTAAGTTCAAAATAGGTCATCCGTGATGTATCGATGTATGCATGAGTAAGGTACTCTACTATAAACTAATAAGATATTTTATTGCACATGTAATCAAGTATTACTCGAGATTAAATACAGATATATATGTGCATATATGTTGAAAAAAAGTAGCTAATGAAGAAAAAGTAGAGACATGCAGTTTGATAACGTGCCAACATTAAATTCAACAAACACAATCAACTCACATTAATTGGACGACCCATAACAAAGTTCATCAGGAAAAATAGGTTAGCATTGAACACGTCCCGTAAAGAGCTACAAGCCTACAACTACCGTGCACAAAGTATTTCTTGCTCTAAATAACTTTAGCTTCTGATTTATTTTAGTTTTTGATTTATTTATGTCAAAAACCACTTAGAATGTATCGACATATAATTTTAGCTTATTTTAACTTTTTAGGGTTTTTTTTATTTTTTTCCTAGTTCTTTACATTATTTGTGATGATATAATAGTTTTTTTATTTTCTCAGAAAACTAATAATCATTATATTATAATTTTAGCAATAAGTTAAAAGGCACCGTCTAAAGCTAGACCCGTAAGCTCTTTGAGTGCAATGTACTCCACTTTATGTACGGTTAGGTGTACACCCGTCCCAAATGCAGAGGGGACTCGCCCACAGACGATCCAGCGCCGGCCCCACCCGTACGTCCCTCCCCTGTCGGTGCTCGACTCCGCACCATTCGCCACCCCACGCGTTACGCCGAGCGATCCCCCATCACACCCTCTCCCACTGCAAGTTCGGACCCACCCCACGATCAGCCCCACCGACAGAGACCCAGACTTCACCTCACCCCTACGCGACCGTGCACCCAACAATTCCCTACTACTCCGCCACACCAACCAGCCCATCTGCCGCGCGGGCGCGGCGAGCGAGCTCAACTGCAGTAGAAAAAGGCTCCCCTCCCTCGCAGACGCCTAGCCGAGCAGCCGGAACGCCGCCTCGGCAGCAGCAGCGCGCGCGCAGTGGAGGAAGCCCTAGGAGTAGGGAGTGACGCCTGGGCGGTGAATGCGATAGGAGAGGGGAGAGATGGTGTCCAAGACGCGGGGGTGCTGCGGGTGGATGATCGTGGCGCTGGTGGCGGCGCTGGTGGCCACGGCGGCGGTGTTCGCCATCATGAAGAGGAAGCCCGGGGGCCGCCGCATCAAGCCGCTCCCCGTGCCGGGCCCGCCCGGGGCCATCGACTCCAAGTACGGTGACGCGCTCGGGGTCGCGCTCCAGTTCTTCGAGGTCCAGAAGTGTGAGTACAACGCTACCACGCCACTCGCTTGCCAAACTACTTAGCCATGCAATGTTCTCCCGGTTCGATGCTCTTGGCTTCAAAGATTGCTCCTTTTTGGCACCGAGCTTGGAAGTTTTGGTTGGATTGCTCACTCATTTGCGGTGTTTTGGTGGACTCCATTTCTGGATGCTAAAGAATTTGCCAATGATTGGTCGTTAGGGAAATTGATGTGCTGTTAGATTTTTCGCTAATCCAGTGACCATTTTCTGATGGTTTTGACTTGAGTGGAAAATTTCTCCACTTACCGCGAAAGTTGTACCTTTCTGCGGTTCTTCTGATGTTGTTGGCAATGTGAGCTCACAGATTCCACTCTAATTTGCTCGTCGAGCTGTGAAATTGGCTGCTCCTTTAGCTTTGGAGATTGGCGCTTTGGTGATTCCAGTTTCTAAGCTATGTTTAGGATGTTGCATGAACAAAATCCCCAATCTTTGCTGTATCTTTAGCTCAGGAATAGTATCCATTGAAGAAAATGTTGGTAATTTCTGTTCCTTTGTGCAGCGGGGAAGTTGGAGAACAACCAGATCCCGTGGCGGGGGAACTCGGCGCTGAACGATGGGAAAGAAGCGGGACTGGATCTTTCCAAGGGAATGTACGATGCTGGGGATCATATGAAGTTCACTTTCCCAATGGCTTTCACGGCAACGGTGCTCGCGTGGTCCGTGCTTGAGTATGGGGATCAGATGAGCGCTGCAAAGCAGTTGGACCCTGCGTTAGATGCGCTCCGGTGGATCACGGATTTCCTTGTCAATGCACATCCTTCTGACAATGTGTTCTATATTCAGGTTAGAGCTTTTGCTTACTTCTTTACATACATTTAAAATGTTTGCTGTGTACTTTAGGAATTGGGAGGAAGATTTAAAGGGAATGATTTCGTCGTGTCCTGCATCGTTATTTCTTTAGTAATGTGGGTTTGGTTGGTTGGGAAGCAAGACTGCAAGAGCCCAGGTCAGATGTCATGATCAGGACACCTAATAGTTAGGAGGTACTTCGTTGTCTGCTTGATATGTTTTAAACTAACATATTTGTTACGATCCTTGGCTAGTGATTGGACAAGGGCAAATCCAATGCCCCTTTTCCTTTTTTTTTTGTCTTTATAGCTACATACCTTTCGTACTACCGATACCGCAAGGGAAATGTCTATATGGGGATGGTGCTGGTAGTCATATACTGTGTTAAGTCGGAGTTGGACTGGTATACAGTTATACACCCTTAAGCCCATCTCATAAATGTAAGTTAACCTTTGATGGTAGGGGATCCGAGTGTTTCAGTTAACGCAGTTTAGTCAGGCATATTGGGTAGGGTGTGTAGCACATGTTGAACGTGAGGGCATTTCGGGGATTTCCCAATTTGTTTTGGATTTAAAGTAAAGGAAGAGTGAGAGGGCCCGCCTGTCGGTCAGAGGAAGAAGGGATAAGGAGAGGGAGGCTGGCTTGGGGTCGGCCATGGCTTGCGTGTGTAGAGGCCGGTGAGGGATTGTGGGGATCGATCCCCACACCCCTCTGATGGCGGCTAGGGATGGCAATTGTGCTTGTTTACCCATATACCTGTGGGTAAATACCCTAATGGAGCCATGTATAGGATATTTTCTTTACCCACGGGTATAGAAATGGGGGAACACTCTACCCATCGGGTAAACGGGCACGGGTATGGGTAAGCTCCACCCATAACCGCCCCGCCCGTTTACCCATGATATAGATTGACAGGTGGCGCAGCCATAGCAATATCTCTAATTGCTATTGATTGTTATAAACTTTTGCATATCTCTAATTGCTATTGATTGTTATAAACTTTTTTGATAGCTATTATATTTCCTAGCAACAGCTGCTGCTTATATGTACCTGTCATTAGTTCAACTCTCAGATGGTGACTCTCAGTTCGCGGATAAACGGGCATACCCACGGGCGACGGGTATGGGCGAGGTTCTTCACCCGTCGTCCTTCGCGGGTATGCCCGTGGGCGCAAATCGGGCTCATGTGCGTGTATGGGCGAACACTACCTGCACTGCCGCGCGCCGATTGCCATCCCTAGTGGCGGCACAGCTCCTCTCCTCCTTTTAACCGGCTCGGGTCCCTCCTCTCTACACCTCAGATCCAGTAGAGCTTCCCCAACCCCCTTTTTCCTTCCACCTTAACCCAGCTCTAGCCCTAGGGTTTTGATCTTCGGCGGTGGCTCGGTCCAGTTCCTCATCTCCAGCAACCCGGAGCCACACTCGTGGCTTTGCCATCAGTGTGCCGTGCTCAGCGACGGCGGTGACCTCGGCGGTGATGGTTTCGCGCGGCATCTCGGAGTTGTGCCGGCTTCACGTCGGTTGATTGTGGCGGTGCAGGTGGTGCGTCGTTGTGCTGACTGCTGGTGCGGTGGTTTGTGTTGGTTTCGGCCGTGACCATGGTGTTTTCAGCCACAACTGCGTGTGGTGCTCCGGCTAGCCTTGCACCTTGCCAGTGTTGGGTACTGCTCTTGTGTGGCATTCTCTGAACCTCGATCTCATGACCGTGGTGTTAGCCGGTGTGTGTGGGTGGCTTTGTATCTCCGAGAACCATGCTGCGGTGCAAACGGCGGCGATAGGTTTTCTGGGACAGCGTCGTCGATGACGTGCCTAGCCGTGTGTTTACTGCCTTCTAGACGGCTCAGAGTGCCGTCTCCTTGTGAGTTGTCTTCGGTACTTGTTATTATTGTGCAATTGTGAGCCATTCTAGTGTACTTTAGTGGTTGATAATCTTGGTCACTAGCTCTGGGAAACATTGCATAATAATCTGTGGGATAATTGTTTGCTCGATGAGGATTAACGGTCTATATGAGATTAAGATGGCTTCTTAGGATATTTTGCTAGTTAATGAGTTTTCTTTTGCAATTGTTGTTGCTGACCTGTTCTTGCCGAAGCTATAATCTGCTGCTGTTATATTTATATGCTTGCTGTTTTAGTGGTTTAATCATCATAGCATAGCATCTGGTAGTGCAGTTCATTACTTGATTAATTATCTTGAATTGCAATTGATTACTCATTCATAATTCTGGAAATTTGTTTAAATATTTGCTGAGACGGCGTATTGTACAACACATGTAATGCCTGAAGCATAGAATACAATACACATAAGAAACAATCTCTATCCCTAGAATAATGTGCCGTAGCCTGTAGGCTACGGTGAATCATTCGGTTTAAGCTGCATTTTGGTGAAATCAGATCTAAGCATTAGTTAACTAGGCAAGTGAATCACTTTTTTGTTGTTTATCTATCTAACAAAGAACTACAATTTGGGTGGCCAAGTTCAGCTTCAGGCCCTTGAAAACATTCTACATTTATATAGAACAACGCAATACACGAGATGCACCATTCTCATTTTGTTTAATCACTGGTACTAACACTTGATAAAAAAAATGTTACCTTGTAGGTTGGTGATCCTGATCTAGATCACAACTGCTGGGAAAGGCCAGAAACAATGACTGAGAAAAGGCCGCTCACACAGATTAACAAGAAGTCTCCTGGATCAGATGTCGCTGCCGAGGCAGCAGCAGCCATGGCGGCTGCATCAATGGTTTTCAAATCCAGTGATACTACATATTCTGATTCACTTCTTCAACATGCCCAGAAGCTATTTACTTTCGCTGATACTTATAGAGGCATCTCGAGCGACACCTATCCAAAGCTCCAGAACTACTATAATTCCACTGGTTATGTTGATGAACTCCTGTGGGCAGCGAGTTGGCTCTATCATGCCACAGGAGATCAGACATATCTCAGTTATGTGACTGTTCAGAATGGAAAAGCTTATGCTGATTGGGGAAGGCCAACATGGTTCAGTTGGGATGACAAACTCGCAGGGACACAGGTTTGCATGAACTAAACCGAGTGAATTTCCTTAGCAGGTTATCTTTTGATTGCTCTCTTTTTACAAGGATTAACTTGAACTGTATTTTGTCTATTCTGTGCAGGTCCTCTTGTCAAGAATAAATTTCTTTGGATCCAAACAGGCATCTAATGCTGAAAATGTGGGACTCAAAATGTATAGAGAGACTGCTGAAGCTGTCATTTGTGGGCTGCTACCAGATTCTCCATCAGCTACTGCTAGTAGGACTGGCGGTATGTTGAAATTCTTCTGTTGTTTGATCTGGTATTATGAGTCGATACAAGGACGCTTATGCACTATTGGTGTCTGTCATGTTCCCTGTTTGCATTATACAATATACTTGAGAATTTCATAGATTTTTTTGTTGAAACTTGAATATACAGAACATGTATTACAAAGGTGTGTGGTTTCACCATATCATTGTAATTTTAATGCAGGGGGATTGGTGTGGGTAAGTCCGTGGAATTCTCTCCAGCACGCCACAAATGCAGCATTCCTTGCTGTTGTTTACAGCGACTACATGCTCACATCACGAACAGCGGCAGTGCAGTGCAGTGGAAAGTCCTATAGTCCAACAGATATACGCAATTTTGCTACATCACAGGTGAATTACGTAAAACCTTACAAGCTACTAAAAGTTCCAGGTAGCCATGTAGCTTATCTGAATTTCCTATGTTTTACCAAGCAACACAGCTAAACCGCCCTGTTGACATGAGCCATGGACACATTTTGGAAGCAGCGTTTGCCTTTTGCTTGACTACGAATCTATGACTATTTTGGTCGGCACGACTCTGCACGCTATTTTTGTTGTCTTGATAGCTTGAGGATGGAAATGTGTAAGTTTCTAATTTGTTTTGTCCTGTTACATGTCAGGCTAATTACATCTTGGGTGACAACCCTATGAAGCTTAGCTACCTCGTTGGATATGGGAGCAGCTATCCACAGCAAGTGCACCACAGAGGGGCATCGATTCCTGCAGATGTAAAAACAGGCTGCAAAGGGTTCCAGTATCTTCATTCACCCAGTCCGAACCCAAATGTTGCCATGGGAGCCCTTGTGGGTGGGCCATTTCAGAACGACTCTTTCATCGACTCTCGTGACAATGCCCTGCAGACAGAGTCCAGCACTTACAACAGTGGCACCCTCGTCGGTCTGCTTTCCGGTCTGGTCACCACTTCTTCTGTTGCACAGTCATTCACATAGAGCTCTCTCTCAAGTTTGGGCGACGGCTCTGATCAACCTGGGGGACGCATGTACAATCAGAGTATTTTTTTTTTTGGCATGGCCGATGATAATGTGGATCAGTGAAACCCCTTGCAGCTTTCTTCATTGGCCATCATTTAGATGGGTGGTTAGCAGTAGTTGTTAGTGCCCTATTTCTGATGTGGTATAATTGATATGACTGCTGCTTCAGCTATAATTTTCTTTGTGTGGCCCTATCTGGTTTGCTGGTGTACCTGTAACTACGAGTATTGTATTTGTAGGACGGGTTTCATTCGTTGATTCTGAGGTGGTTCTTGGTAGCTTGTAATGATGATTTGTAATGCCTTTCCAAAATTCCAATGACACTTGCATTGGACATGTACATTCACATATAGGAAGGGGAGGGGAATGCATTCGTCAAGTTTTTACAGTATGTTTCATAGTTCATACATAGAAGACGCCTTGCATGTATGTAGGGAAAAGAAGCATGGTTCATCATGGGCTGCTAATCCATGATCGTTAGCATGTGGGTCATGTTTTGTGGTGGAAAAGCAACATGGCCCACAGTGAAGCGTAACGAGAAGAAATGCTTGTGTCCCAAAGAAAGATCACATGATTGGTCGTCCAACTACTTGCTTAGATTCAAGACCCTTCGGCCTCTTGGAAATCGTCCGCTTTCTGTGCTTCCTGAATTTCAAGCTGGATAATTAGGGCTAGTTTCTCTGCCTCTCAGATAACAACAAGCAGCTTTAATTACCACTATGCCTCTTGGACATTATTCCACGTCAAAATTTACCTTGGAGAGACGAATTAATCTTATGTATTTTTTTTTGGGTTTTGCTAATCATCATACTCCTTGTATATTCTTTTAAAAGTAAGTCGAATTCTGGCTATCCCATGTGCTTGAAGATGTGTGCTTCAGCTGTTAGCTGTATACTAAGGGGAAGGGGAGAAATCATTACCAAATGTGGATCAAGCCAGGCTGCCCGTGCATCGGTGGCGCCACTAAAAAAACTACGAACTCGTCGTCGTTCGTGGTGCACGGGTGCTCTTTTTAGCACGTCTATTTGTTGCTTCCGTTGTAACCGTTTTTCGGGAGCCCAATGGCGCGAAAGGACACGACAGTTGGATGCTCATTCGTATCCCACCCAAACATAACCGCTCCCCTCCATATTTTAACTACGCGCCCTTTCGCCCTCTCGGTTTCAGATTTATCCCTACCGACGAATCTGATCAATCCTATTGCAAAGAGATAGAAGTTAATCGTTCACACGGACCGTTTATATTGGCTTTTACTAATACCTTCTGTTTTGATTTATAAATAGTAACAGCTTGTAGAGAGTCGTACGGAGGGGGAAAAACTCGTGTGTGATTTTGGCCAGTATAAATGAAGTTACTGTAGTGCGTGCTATAATCGACTAGTAGACTCCGACTTAAAAAGATATCTTGTTTGAAAGCTAGGTACTATAGAAAGACTATTTATTATAGAAAAGCACATTTTAGAAACCAATATGAACACGGCATGCTTTGTATTGCGCAACGCAATCCATGTTCATCTGTTTCATATTCATGGATCCTATAATTGCTTGTGTTATTAATATGCCATAGAGATAATCATGAAAATGATTATAGCACTTTTATATCTATGACCTTTTGAATAATATGATTATGTTTTTTTGAATGAATTATCATTTATAAATTGCGGGATTACGATACGGATAACTAATATGAATTCTTGAAAGATGTTGGCAATCATGGTTTTAATAGGATTTGATCAATTACTAGACGGGTGAATTGAATATTTGGAAACTTGGAGATACGATAATTGGGGTATAAAATTGATCAATGAAATTCTTGATAGAGGTGTACTAGTGAATTAATTAGAGATAGATAATTGAAAATAAGGTAGATTATTGGAAGAGCCAATTTATGGTTTTGGGATCATTAACCGAAATGATTGGATTGTTAGAAAATCCTGATGCAAATGACTTTGGTGGAATAAGAAGTAGTTGTGCTAAGGGATTATTAGAAATTCCGAAGTGAAGAATTGATGAATAGCATTCACAAGATTGGATTATTAGGATTTTATGACACGATAGATATCGGTGGATACAAAATAAAGGATACCAGATTTTCATTAGGAAAAAGAGCTAATCAAATTGTCGAATAATGGGCCTAATATTGGATTTATAATTTGGTGGTGGATATTCAGACTCATATATGAAAATTGGTAACTTCGATTCGATTATTAAATATTTTGGATGATGCAATGGAAATTATTTGATCGGTGGGTCACAAGTAAAGGTATTGGATTATCATTAGGTTGTGTAGTTAACAAGTTGGCAATTAGTGGGTCTGAGATCGGGATTATACGGTTATGGTGAAATTTGATATTGGAGGAACAAATTTATGGGGGAAGTTAGGATTAGAGAATCAGACCCCCATATCTGGATTAATGAAATGGTGGGTGACAAAATTGAAAGCGTATAATCGGTGGGTTAAATAAATGATGAAACTCGCTGTTCGGAGTTTTAGACAACAATAATAACACCATGATTAAATAATAAGAATAATGTGAAGAGCAATTTCTGGCAAATAAAACAACCCGAGCCTCTCCTTTGATTAGCCATGCATATTAATTATTTGCATCTTGTGTATTGGCTCGCGGAGCACGGTGGTTAGTGTGCTCACACTCACTCTCATAACAAATCCAGAATCAGGAATCGGATCACTACGCATCAGCAATACTTTGGTCTTGATGGCAAAAAAGATGAAGACGTCAAGGGCTAGGTCGCGAACCTCCAGTTGGCTGCCTGTGGGCATGTCCTGAGGGTTTCCCCGGTGTGCTTCGTTTTCCGCTGCTGCAATTTACTGATTTCAGCCTAATCGGTCCATGTGTAAGTTTACTATTTTATTTATGCTTCCGCATGGTATGTATTTGATATTCATTTTCTGTATCTGTGAACACTATCTACTGATCTAGAAAATAGTGCACTAAATCACAGAGGATTCCCGATAGTAAAATATGGGGTCTGACAATGGAGTACATAGATATTTACACTAGGAACAACCATCTTAGTTTAGATGTGAATACTAATCACCTGGAAGATTTTCTTAGTTAGCCAAAGGGACAGCATAGTAAGGCATTTGAGGAGTCTCAAGTCGTGCGCAGCACTTGACAAACTATACAACTTCTATCAAAATGGTCATAACTTTTGTTATAGAAGTCCAAATGATGCACGGTTTGAAACACATGAAATAAGATTTCACAAGTTTCCCATTACCCACCTATTCAAGTCATTGAGAATTGCACTGAAGTCACTAGAAATCAGACGGACAATATCAATTGTGATTAACGTGAACCATCCTCAAACATGTAACCCTTCTTCATTATCCTTTCCTTTGCAACTAAGTTCAATAAAAGAAGTGAAAATTGGCGACTAAGTTATTAAAATTTGGAATGAGTCTTAAGTTAGCGTTCATTTGGTTACATATTTGTTTAGCTCAGGTCTTTGGTATTCTATTTATCTTGTGTTCTTTGGTTCATGTAACATGATCTTCTCTTTTGCACCTTCTGATTGTCTACCTGACAGAGGTATTGTGTCAGGAGTTATAATGTCCTCGCCACATCGGAAGTCCAATCAAATTTCCTAGTCTTGCATCTGGCTTGCAGCCTGGCTTTAGGGCTTATAACCTAAGAGGTTTTAAGGTGGATCTCATCTAAACTTTAAGATCAACGCTTTAATGTGTATAATCTAATGGGCTTTAAGATGATCCCACTTAGCAGATAAAGAAAAATTATATTTTAATGCTTGTGGTCAGGTCTTTTGCTTGAGAACTGATCTTAAGGTTTTTTTACTTATGGCCTGCTTAAGGTCACCCCTGTAATGTATAAGATCGATCTTAAGGTGACTTAGAACTCTCTGTTTTTATACACTGTGAATGTCCTTAGGATACGCTTACCCGGCGTATGACTGCTACAAGACACTGGAACTGAACAAACCGCAAATCGAGCAGTTGCGTTTCTGGTGTCAGTATTGGTAAGCATTAGCATGCAAATTTGCAAGCATAATTTCTTATCCTTCTTCCGAAGAATCTAGCTCTTTTTTTTTAGCTTTTGAAAACCGTTTTTTACCTTAACTAACTTTTAAACGAAATATTTTTTTAAAACAAGATCTATAAATTGATTATAATACATAATACAACGACTTTCTTTATATCGGCTAAAATCAAATGTGTCTTTGATTCTGTTCTTTTTCAGCTTTTGACTTTTCTACAATAACTAGTTTTTAAACGAAGTATCTTTTTAAGATATGATCTACTAGTTGTATATACTGTACCGACTTCATTTATATTAGCAAAAATTGCACGTGAGTTTCTGTTATTCTGTAATCTCTCGCACGAACAACCTAAAAGCCATAAGTCGAGCTAAAAATCATAAATCTTAGCCAAAAAGAACAGACAAAAGTCATAAGCCCACAGGCCAAAAAAATATACCCTCTGAACCTTAGTTTCTGCTGTTCAGGATTCTTCTCGCGTTTCTGACGGTTTTCGAGAGGATCACAAACTTCACGGTCTCAAGACACGAGTAAGCAAGCAATCACCCAGCCTGCCTGAACATTCAGAAACGCTCGATTCAGAGTTAATCTTCAGTGCCACACCTGCCAGTAGTACGTGACAAGTCTGAACCCGAATCATTTCCAGGGCGTGAAACACGTCTACGACAGCTACCTCCAGCAGCTGCTGGCGAGGCACGAGGCGGACATCGACCGCAAGCTGCCGGAGCTGAGGGCCAGGGCCAAGGACGGGACGGCGTCGCATCTTAAGGCGGCCGTGGCCTCCGGGCAGACGTGGTTTTCCTCTGATATCTTCCGCTGCGTTTCGTCGCAGATGCAGGCCGCGCATGGCAGGTACAGTGATCCCCTGCAGATTACTATTCACATCACTACTGAATTTTGGAATCTAAAAGTAGTGGTAGACCAGTACTGCTAATTGGAGCTTAGTTTGCAAAAATTGCTTGCCCCTGACTGAGTATCAGCACGCTTGTCTCGTCTGTTTAGCGTTTACGCCCAGTCTTCACGTCGCAACTACAAGACTGAATGCACATCGCAGTTGGTGTCTACTTCGTAAAAACTGACAAGAGGAACAGCGCTTGATCCAGGCTTTATCCTTAGGAACGCGGAGACTAGTTGATTGTTGTGGTTTGCTCGACGCTGACGCATCACGGTAATGCATGCCGTGCCCGTGCTGTCTGGATGTTCTAGGACTGCTTCGTCAACGAAAACGATCTCGCGCCTGAGTTAATGAACAAGAAAAGCAGTGTGTTGACTGCATATATCAGTAGAGCTGTAGAAATACCGTGACCATCCATAACTCCATGTAGATAGCTAGGTAGATATGCGTTTGACACTTGACAGTGAAGGTGAAATATGTCTGGACCCAGCGAGTTCGGAGGTAGTTGTTTGCCTGTATCGTCAGTCCTTATATATCAGTATAAGATGGAGGGCCTGTTCTTTTGTGGATTTTGGTTTCAGTGTTTGGTTTTTCTATAGTAACTAGTTTTTAAACGGAGTGACTTTTCAAGATAAGGTCTACTAATTAATTGTAGTATATACTGTATCGATTTCATTTATATCCGCAAAAGCCGTACATAAATTTTAGTTAATCTGTAATCTTTCACATGAATAACCAAAAACCATAAGCTACAGCCACGAAAGAAGAGGCCTGGAGTAGAATTCTCTGGTCAAGGTGGTGATGTGCTGTGACATTTAAGAGGCAGAATGGCCAGCTAGAAGCTTACAACGCCAGTTAAACCGCACCAAACTCGTCTTGACGGGATCAAATCCCATCGCAATGTTCAAGAGGGGATGGGGAAAATGGGCAAGGACTAGTCATGAGCCTGCACTGTCAATATGCAAACAGATTTTCGTCTCCGATCTAGATCGCTTGGTACGCCTCTCCAAACACATTCAATGCATTCAGATGTGTTCATATAAGGTTTACATGTCAATCACTGCTCACTAGCGTTCAGTTCCAGTTAGTGACTTCATATCGGCCTTCGATTTGCGTGGCTGCATCGACCGGAGCAAGGGGGCGAAAGCCGGGAGAAAGATCAGGAGGCGAGTCGCAAGTCGAAATGACGAGAACGGCAAGGACGAATTGACTGGGGCGTCAACTTTGCACTTGATTCGTTGTGACGCATTTGCGTGTTCAAAAATTCGCCGATCTGACCGAAACCTTGGAAATCGGAAACATGGAACCTGCTACGTACTGAAATAACCCTAACTTCTAATTAACGCTATGAGTGAAATTAACGCAATTAATACAAATTAAGGGGCAATTAAATTAACTACAACACTTGAATAATTACATAATACGAATTTTGCATGTGGGAGCAAATAAATTACAAGCACATCACTAGAATAGAAAATAAAATTACAATTGCATCGTTCAGCGTTTTACAGTTTCTTTTGCATGCATCCGCGAGTAGTAGTATTCTGAGTACTGTAGTTTTTATTGACTTACCTCACGCAGTAGAAAAAAAAATCAAAATACAGTGCCAAAGCCACCCTATGGATCACAGGTCCTATGGTTTTAACCAGTGCACAACCGACCAAGAGAGAAATGAAGATAAGGCAGAAGCCATTACACACCCAGCTGAGAGGAAATTGGAGATAAGACCGAACCAATGCACAGACAGAGGGAGAAGTCAGCCATTCCTCTGTTAGAACTAATCTTGTTGATAGTGGTCGGTGTCAAGTACTATGTAGTCGTGTATCGAGTACTTGTGTATTGAGTACTATGTAGTCGTGTGTCGAGTACTTGTGTGTCGAGTACTATGTAGTCATGTGTCGAGTACTATGTAGTCGTGTGTCGAGTACTGTGTAATCGTGTGTCGAGCACTCGTGAGTTCGAGTACGTGTAGAAGTTAAAAATCCCGGAGTCGGAGAGTACTCGGAGACTCCGGAGTACAGTGAGCTGGTCGATAGTCGTAGATCGACTGTCGTAAGCTACAGAAACCAGCCAATACTCGTAAGCTACAATACCCAGTCGGTACTCGAAAGAGCTGTGGTCAAAGAGCCATGGTCAAAACGCCATGTTCGAGAAGCTGTGGTCAAAGTACTCATAAAATTAAGAATCATTCGGTTATTAAATATTTTAAAACGTAAGTCGCTCTGTCTGAAGACTAACCGAGGCAGTGATAGCGAGATCTAGCCACGGTTGACACTGAGGCTTTCTACACTTATGAAGGTAAACTTATTCTTTAATCCCTTAACTAATTATCTTACTGTGTAAAAACTAAATTTCTGTAACATATATTATTTATGTGCATCAAAAATGTATTTCAAAACCGATTCGGATTAAACAAGGAAAGAAAGAGATAGGAATGAAAGAGCAGTCCAGCCGGGAGGAGAAACTGGGCTATATGAGATAAATACTAGGAGGGTAAAGGATGTCTTAGTCAGGACGAAGAGGGAAAAGTTGGGACCTTTTACATATAGTTATAACATAAGGACAAACAAATTTTCACTCGAACAGGGGGTTGTAGTTAAGTGTTAGCATATTCTTTTTTTGACGGGTGAAAAATGTTACCTGTTACGTTACTATTTCACTCTATAGTGGGTAAGTAGTATAATTAGTGGAGGAACCCAGGGCCAGCAGAGAGTCTGAAAATGGAGGATCCAAAGTGCATATATCAGTGCTTGTGGAGTGTTGGGGTGAAAGGATAATTGGTTCAACCAACAACTATTTGAGATCAATGGGTGTCGTGCGAGGGTGAGAAACTGCCCCAGGTCACCGACTAAGAATAGCAGGGTGGAGATTTAATAACGTAACATGAAAAAATATTCTGTGCTCTGGAATTGGCACCGCATTTAAGGAAATGCGGGATACCTAGTTTCAAGAGAGTTCAGAGTAGCTATGGATACAGTGGCACAAATTTGCGCAGTGCAAAATAAAATCATGAATTCATGCATGTCTCCTAAATTGGAGGCTACGGAGACCAATGTGGGGTCTTTCTTCTCACTGACTAGTATTATTTTCAATAATTAAAACTTGAAACTCCACTTAATTTGATAAACTAGTTTCTAGAAAAGAGATGGATTAGAAAATATGATAATGAAAAAGAGATGAGTCATACAATATATTTCTTGCATTGGTTTAATAATGCCAAATGAGCCACCGTCAGATACAGTATAATTTCAGTTAGCTACAGTAAAATTTTAATCATAAGTTATTTTTTCAGCTTAAATGAGCGGCACCTAGAAGCAATTGATTTTCTTTGATCCCGTGGCTATTATCAAGGATGGTGGCCTATTACCCCTCAAGAGGTAATAAATCATCTTTGAGTTTTAAAATAAATTAATTGTATGCACTTCATCCTTTAATATTAATTGGAAATGATAAAAAGGAAATAATCATACACACTGTACTCATTTCGTTCAGAGTTTCCTTTCATCGAACTGACATGCGTATGGAAAGAATAAATCTTTCTACTCCTGTTTACATCGTTCCTAAAAAATATATATATATTTACATGCATGAAAAGAATCAAATTTTCCATCAGCATTACTTAGGAGGGCTTATTACATGGACATCAGGACATGGAGCATGCATTTCGATTAATTTACCGTCAAATTTGTGAAAAATTCAACTTGTGAATTTATCGAAAGAACATATTTTTAATTCGAAACTCGTATACCAGTTTTATACCTTTTGATTGATTGAACAAATTCTCTGTTTATTTTGGCAAGTACTATTATGTGTATTGTGTAAGATGGTGGTGATCGGTTCGGCTGAAAGCTGAAAGCTTATGGCTGAAAAAATATTGTAGCTGACAGAGGTTTATTTAACATAATTAAATTTACAAAAATTGAAAAATATAAAAAATATGTTAGCCCATCACAGACAACGCAAACGAATACGAGAAAAAAAAGAACCGACAAAAAAGCTCAAAAAAAGTCAAAAATTCAGAAAAAAACGAAATTATGAATAGTGCAAAAATAAGCTTAAGCCATATTGAACACAGCCTACATGCACCATTAGAAAGGGAATTAAATGCACTTAAACTTGCCCGTTTTGAAAGATTTGGCAACCGGCAGCTGTAGGTAACATTGAGCTTTGATGTCGTTTTAACTCCTCGTACATGCACACAGACGGTTTAATAATCACTTCAAGGCTGCACAGGATCTGCGTCCACGGTTTAATAATTGCCAGGAGCTGTCGTCGGTAAGTCCAGTTCGATTGTTTTTTCTACGTAAAAAAGTGATCAAATACAGATAATATAAATAATAAATTAAACATATAACGAGATAGGAGGGAGAACTTCTATCTTTTTTTATTGTGTTCTTCCTCACAAGTACAAATTTACAATAATTAAGACCCTTATTTATAGGCTAAGTGGAGGGGTGCCCACTAATAGGCCAGGCTTGCTGGTTCAGCCCTAGGTTTTCTAACACTCTCACTTGGACACTCATCTGATATGTTCATGCCTTATCAAAACACCATAAAAACCGAGTGAAAAAATTTTAAAAAAAAGAGTACATGATACATGTTATATTGTGTTGCACAAATTGACTTATTAAAAACATTGGCCGAGAAACTTCAGGAAAAATCCGTCAAGGAAAAAGAGTGCAATCCACCCAATTTCATTTAATCTAAAGGATTTATTCTTTAGATACTCGATCTTCATGATCAAGTTTTAATTGTAAGCTCGAGAAGAATCTCTTCTAGTTCACTGGAAAGTACACAAAAAAGGGTTACAAAGGTCAATCTGTTCTTTAATGGAGCAATTTGCATCTACACACAGATTTAGTTTATAGTTTTTTTTAACAAAGTGAACTTTGAAATTAAATTTCGAGACTGAGCTCAATACTTTTGGAACATTTTTTTAAATCGTGGACCTCATGGACAATAAAGTAGTATAAAAGTCCAATATGTGATGTCATCAGTTTTGTGGCTGCCATACATAGCCAAACAAAAGAATTCTATTCTCCTTTCACCCTGCTGGGTTGAAGTGAGAAATAGTGGTGTATGACTGAAATTATACTATATCTGATTAAAATTATACTGTAGCTGAAGGTGGCTTATTTGGTGTAATTAAATTTTAAAAAATTTAAAAATAAAAAAAATATGTTAGCTCATCACGGATAACGCAAACGAATACAGGAAAAAAGAACTGGTAAAAAAAACTCAAAAACCAAAAAGTTAAAAAAAGATAAAATTTATAAATAATAAAAAATAAATTAAAAGTCAGAAGATCAAATCAAAACGAAGGGAGCACTTTATCCCTTCCTTACAATCCATTCCTGATTGGAAGTCAACTCAGCCAACGTATTATGTGTGGCTCCCTTTGATCTTTCTCCGCTTAGGTCCCGTCACCTCTCCACTTGCAAAACCGTTTCTAGGACTGCTTATTGTATTGTCCAACTTCTTTAAATATCCCAGACTCATGGACAATGAACAGTGAGTTCACCTACCTTTTTTTTTTCCTTTCTTCCGAGTTTCAGATATCCACTTGGACTCTTGGAGCATAGAACTCCCGCAATAGTTCAAGAAATATGTAGATTATTGAAATAGACTCGTCATCCATGTGATATTTAATGTTTTCTAGGCCCAACACAAGCACGTAACAAACTATGTTCCCCATGCAAATGAAAGCAAATGTCGTTGAAGAAACATAGAAAGATTGTGCGTCACTCACTAGCCTTTGGGTTTCTTCGCCGTTGTCAACTCCACTACAATCGTCCCTAGCGCTACTCGCTACTCATCGTCAAAACTCATAAGCTGCTACGATATATATATATATATATATATATATATATATATATATATATATATATATATATATATATATATATATATATATATATATATATATGATGATATTTTATAAATACCATCATATACATATATAAGAAGAAGTATGTTGAAAAAAATATACATCTTCTTGATGGAGGGTATAATATACCTCTTTTCTATTCCTAGGTGTAATTATACTCGTATCTCACATGCAGGGAGTATCTCATGTAACGAAGGGTATGAACATGTATTATACGAGTATTTAAGACCATTTTGATGGTATGAACAATTTTTCAGAGGTGGTATGTATATATTTTTTAACATATTTCTTTTTATGTACATATATGATGGTATTTATAAAATACGCTAAAAACTATGGATTTTCTTGTAATTTTTTATGTGATTCGCATTGGAATATCTTATAATTAGTATACGAGTATACTTAAAGTGATAAAGGAGTATCTCAAGTTTTTTAGGTGGTATATTAGAGGTGGGTGTAATTACACCTAGGAGTAAAGGATATTTTTCCTATATATATCCTTAGTATGTTGTACCATTTTTATCACACCCTTAGTTGGGTTATCACTGGACAAGCATTGATCCTGTTTTTTTAGCTTCTAAAAGCTACTTTTCGGTTTTTTTACAGTAACTAACTTTTAAACGGAGTATTTTTTTAAGATAAGATCTACTAGTTAATTGTAGTACATACTTTATTGACTTTATTTATATTGGCAAAAACCGCATGTGAGTTTCTGTTACTCTGTAATCTTTCGTATAAACAGCCTAAAAATCATAAGCCGCAGTCAAAATCCACAAGCCGCGGAAAAAAAAACGAGGCCTCTGTCATGTTTGCATCGTATGTCTGCCACACCCATGGCTCTGGCATCGTGCTCGGCTGAGCCAACATGTAGTCATTTAATCATCCACTAGCAAAACCATCAACGAAACGCATGCTTTGTCTCACTGTGAGCCGTCCCCATCCGTCCGCTGGCCCATCCACACCGCGTGCGCTGCTCAGCAAACCGGACGAATCGCCGAGGCCAGGAGCGAGCCCGCGACCTCAGCGCACTGCACAGGAAGGAAGCAGAGGACGCCACTACACCGGGCACCAGTGAACTTGCTCGACATGCGTGCATGTCGAGTAATCAGCACTGCTCCACTGTACACAATACAAATGCTTCATAACTAACAAATCATCGAGGGTCCACTCTATAATCTACGTACATATAAGCAGTCCTTGCACGTAAGATGCGATCAGGAGCGGACTCTGCAATAAGGCAAGTCTAGACATAGAGGTGGAAAAAAAGCTTGTTAGTAGGGCTCGTTGACTTGGTTTAAAATTGTTTCAATTATACTTGTTAATTAATTAAATATTAAAATAAGTTGATTTTAAATGAATTTAAATTTTGCTCTAGCTCGGCTCGGCTCGTTAGCTCGTTTCTAAAAATACTTTTAAATTATACGTAAAACGATATTAAATCAAACTATACCAATTTTAGAAAAAGCTCGATAAGACGAGGAGTTAGCTCGATATCGGCTAGACGGCTGCCCTAGGTATCCATCGGTGACAACCGACATCCTCCTGCCATCTATTGTGAGCATCGCTACTGCTTTGGTCCTATATATCTCCTAAAACAAGAAGTTAATTTTGATCGTGACAAATTTCTTTTTTATTTAGATAAAGGGGTAGGATACTACAGTTTTGGTTAATCAAGGATGCAGCCGGTACTCTAGTAGTCAATGCCTGTAGGTGGCATGCCAGTAATATGACAGACTACAATAGACTAATAACTCGGTATTAACTGGTAGTAAATTTTATTAGTCTTACCCAAATTTTGATATGGTCCTCCACTGCCGAAACCGTGCGCGGCTTTCTGATTCTTCCACGCGCGGCTCTCCCCTCCTCCTTCCGCGGTTCACACTGCCTGCCTCCCTCCCTCATTCCGTCCGTCCTTCGCTTTTGCCCCGGTTGTTCCTCACCTACAAAAGGCTTTGGCGCGGCTCCCCTCCCCTGAGACGGCACCGCACACGATTCGCGTGCCTTCTTTTCCTGGCGCTGCAGCGGCGCAAGAATTGGAGCTCTTCTCGTCGGCGGCAACGTACTAGAGCGCGGGGCGCAGGAGGCAGAAAGGGGGAGTTTCTTGTTAGCTTGTGGTACGGGTGAACAAGAAATGAGCTGCTTGGGTTGGTTCAAGAGGAGGTCCAAGGGGAGGCGGGGGCGGCGGCGTCGGGGCCGGCGACGACGCCGTCGGCGGTTAGCACGAGCCGGTCGGACGACTCGGGGGCGGTGCGGCCGGTGAGCAAGTCCACGGGGTCGGCGTCGTCGCATCGGAGCATCAGCTCGCTGTACGAGGAGCGGGGACACGGCCAGCTGCGGGCGTTCGAGTACGAGGAGCTCCAGGGCGCCACCAACGGTTTCAGCCGCGCGCAGAAGCTCGGCGAGGGCGGCTTCGGCAGCGTCTACAAGGGCTTCGTCCGCCCGCCCGACGGCAAGGGGGGCCGCCTCGCCGTCGCCGTCAAGTGCCTCAACCAGCGCGGCCTCCAGGTACGTGCATGCTTTGCTTGATCTCCTCTCGTTTCCATCTCTCTATCGCTAACCTCTATCTGAGGGCATGCCCGGCCACGACATCTGCGAGTGAATTCCCATTCCGTTCTTTTCCCCGTGTGATTCTGCGTCGATAATTTCCGGTGCGAGAGAAAAGATTTAGAAATGGAGAGTGCGGTGCTGTTAAAGGTGGGTTTTTTATGCACAGTTTTGTCAGAGAAGAGGAGGGTTGGGAGAATAGTTTCGTGGGAATTATAATGGGAAAGATCTCAAGAATGTTTTTGAAAGAAAGATACCAAATAATGCCATGTTTGATCTTCTTGATGCTGCTCGATGGCCGAGATCCTTTTGATAATATCAGAAGAATGCGGGCCCAAAGCATCCAGGAACTCGGCGATTTTTTTCCAATGTATTTATGCACAAGAGTAATGTGTAGTTCTGCCAAATTTCAACGAAAATTATCCATAACAACAACTGAATCACCGAATGAAAGGGAAGGAATGACTACGGAGAGTGAGATTCATGGATTTTGTGATTTGGTGTTTGTTGATCTTGAATTTGACTGTAGAAAAAATGTTGAAGTATGTGGTTGATCTATAGAATGTTCAGGCACAAAGTCTTTTTTTGAGCTGGCAAGAAAATTGGCAATGTTCCTCAGTTGCAAACTGTTGAAAATGGTATCTATTATTAGTATGCTTGGGAGTTGGAACATCTCTATATGCAGACGAGTTTGACAGGAAGAAATAAAAAGGAAACGCAGAACTTTCAAGGATCCGATATTGACTATTGTGGTCTGGGTTGCTTAGAAGAACATTATGTTACAATTTTTTTGTAATATGGATTGATAGTTAGTGAAAGCATAGCTGGAGTTTTTGGGATCCGTCTATAAGTGAAATTTACTAAATTTCATCGGAATACTTCAGTCCATTTTCAGTTAGCTACAGAAATTATTGATTTGCAAGTAATTTGTAGGATCAAATATGGTGAGTCAGGGGGGTGTGAATGATTCTTCAAAATCTTTCCCTAAGTATCAACAACAACACACAGCGGAAACACAAATTCTCAAACTCACCAAAGCCTGGTCCGAACGTTACCATCAATATCGACCGTTCAAAACCGATCGAACGTCGCAGAATGAACGAACGTTCGGAGCGGTCCGAACGTCTCCAAGGCGATCGGGCGATCCGTTGAAGATCGGACGGTACGACTCACTTGGAGTGGCCCAAATGTTTCCAAGGCGATCGGCGGTCCGTGGAAGATCAGACGGCGCAATCATTTGGAGCGGTCCGAACGTCTCCGAAGCATCCGAGCGTCCAACGCTAATCGGACGGTTCGGACAGTCGAAACCATTTGGACTGATCCAAACGTTCTGAAGGTCTTGCGAGCACTCGATGTGGATCGGACGGACCTGAACACATCTGAGGTCGATCAGACTGATCTGAAGCATGTTTTTGATACCAGTTGAAATCGTTTGAATGTCCGAAGTATCTTTGTGAGTTCGATTAAACTTGTGGACTATCTGACGTGGTAATGAGGACTTGAGTGTGTCTTCCCTTGCTTGGCTCCATGTATTACCGCTCTCCGGTTAGACCGCCACCACGGCCGGTCAGATCGCAACCCATGCGCCGGTTGGACCGCCAACAACAGCCAGTCACACCACGCCGGCCAGACCGCCAAGGGAAAATACAGAATAAAAATTTGAACAACGATAATCTTTCAATTATATAGAGAAGTTCGCTTCCACAAAGTTGGAAGCTGAATATTCATAGTCATACATAAAACAACTGGCAATAGACAATAGTAGTAGACCATGTCTTTTTTGAACGCTTGACAGGAGAAATATGGTGTCCAGAAAACAATGTCAACCAACCTTTCATAGTTTGATTTGTTGAGTTGCATGCAGCAACCAGTTCACCCAAAAGCTTAAGCTTATGAGGATAGATGAGCAATTCACTTATACTTCAACACTCCCCCTCACGTGTAGGCTCGCTTAGGCCTAATACGTGGAATAGAAGTGGACTGCAATTAATTTTTTTTAATTGCGTCAGCTAGGTCTTGAACTCGGGACCTCTTGGCGCTGATACCATATTGAGTTGCATGCACCAACCAGTTCACCCAAAAGCTTAAGCTGATGAGGAAAGATGGACAATTCACTTATATTCAACACTCCCCCTCACGTGCAGGCTCTCTTAGGCCTAATACGTGGAATAGAAGTGGACTGCAATTAATTTTTTTTTAATTGCGTCAGCCAGGTCTTGAACTCGGGACCTCTTAGCTCTGATACCATGTTGAGTTGCATGCACCAACCAATTCACCCAAAAGCTTAAGTTGATGAGGATAGATGAGCAATTCACTTATACTTCAACATCATTTACATTCAAGTTTGCAATATCATATTTGCCCAATCAAAGGAGACCAACGGATAGAATGAAGTACTTTTGTGGGCAACCTATACATTCATGTTGCTATTTAGTTGACTACCATTCACTAGTAGACCAAATCTTGGTACATCAACGTACAGAAGAAAAGTCAGCTAGAAGCCTACAATTTTCAATGTGCTTCATGCTTCTTTATCCATTGTTAACTTATGGAAAGGATGGGCTCCTGATATACTGAAGACTAAGGCTGACTAATCAATAGTAAATATATCATTTTAAGGGAATACAGAAAATACTCTTAGTTTGGAAAAGTGCTAGCACTTCTTTTGTTATTTCCTTTGTTTAGAAGTGAATGTTGGGATTTATGAAGGTTCATGAGGCATACCCATTATCTGATCCCTGTGAATGAAGTGTTAATGCCTTGTCAACTGGTAAAGATTTGTTTTTCAAGGAAGCTCATTCTATCTGTCTCAGTTACATTTCACCTGGCTGGCTGAATTGAACTCGATTAGCAAAGTACCTTGAGCAGAAGCTTCATTTGCTCTAAGTGATGTCTGCTAAAAATATAAGGCTGTTTTCAGCACTAGAGTTTTAAGTTTCTTTAATCCAATTAGGTATTGCTCTACTGACTAAGCTACCACTTCTTCCTAGATCAATTGAAAAGAAGCTTGTTATAAGACTTCATTAGAATTACAGTTTTCATTCTAAGACTGTTAGAAAATGTTAGTGTCCTGCCGTTTTCTTCATTCCTCATAAAACTCGTAATCAGTTATTCTTTCTTTTTGTACATCAGTCTTCTGTTCCTAATAGTTTGCAGTTTCTTTGAATCTTGTTCTACCAGGGTCATAAGCAGTGGTTGGCAGAAGTACAGTTCCTTGGGGTTCTTGAGCACCCAAATCTTGTAAAACTTCTTGGATATTGTGCTGTTGATGGTGAAAGGGGTCGCAAAGATTATTGGTCTACAGTATATGCCCAATAAGAGCTTGGAAGATCACTTGTTCAGCCGAGTTTATCCTCCTCTCTCATGGAATAGACGGCTTCAGATAATCTTGGGTGCTGCAGAAGGATTGGCTTACCTGCATGGAGGGTTAGAACTTCAGGTATACTTAAAACATCGTTGCTCACCTGCTTTTGATTTATCTTTTTTCCCAAAGAATTCACTTTGGTGATTTTTGGGGGAGAAAGTATGGCAATCCAAATATATGCTGCTAAAACAGCACCATTGGTCCCAAACAAACTCCACATGAAAGGAAAAGTGTGTGTAGTTTCCTGTTTTAATGTAATGTTCGGAAATGGCTTACTGTACTGTTTAAGTTGTGCATCCTTTGATCATAGTTATAAGAGGTAGCGCACAAATACATGCACAACAAATCCAATATGATGTCAACCAGGAAATGAGGACCAGAAATTCATGAAGTTAGACAGGGTAAAGCATCCTGGCAAAAGTCATCCCCAGTTCCGCACTACTTGCCTACAAGATTCCAGTGTTACTCGCTGGACTCTTGCTGTTGGTGATAGCAAGATCCTTACTCTCATGGAGAGGAAGACACTTGGAGATGGAGCAATTTTTTCTATTTCTCACACAATGCCTTACCAACCCGAGGGGTTGGGGATACATATTATAGGTCGTCAACCGACCAAGCATATGCTAAGATGTTGTCCTAGATGCTAAAGCAGATGTTGTCCTAGATGTTGTCCTAGATGCTAGTCAAGGATGCTAAAGCAGATGCTGTCCTAGATGTTGTCCTAGATGCTAGTCAAGGATGCTAAAGCAGATCTTGTCCTAAAGCGATCTTGTCCTAGATGCTAAAGCAGATCTTTGTACAAAGACCATGAGACAAAGACTTATTCATCATTCTCCCCTAAGTCTTGTACGTCGTCTTGTGGGACGTTGAACCATCCCGATCCTAGAGCGAGCTCGAGGAATTTGATCCTCCCAAGAGGCTTGGTGAGCGGTCCGCAAGTCGATCCGTGGTGTTGATGTAGCTCGCCTTGACGCCTTCATCCAACGACCTCGGATGAAGTGGTACTTCACCCGGATGTGCTTGCTCGTTCGTGGAAAACGGGTTCTTCGCGAGCCGAGCGGACTTGTTGTCCACCCGAGTGCCACCGCCTCGGTGTCTACCGAGGAGATCACCAGCGATCGAGCGAGCAGGCGCTGAGTCAAGCGGTGGAAGCCGCTATGTACTCGGCCTCACGGTGGACAGGCCACCACCGCCGCTTGATCGACCGCCACTAACGAGGCACTTGCCGAGGAAAAGAGAATCCCGCTTGTGCTCTTCTTGCCGGTGTCGATGTCGCTGCGTGGTCATTGTCGCTGCATTCGGCGAAGCGCGCCGCCGGACACCTCGGGTAGTGCAAGCCGAGTCGGAGGTGCCCGCAACGTAGCGGAGGATCCTCTTCACGGCCGCTTGATGCTCCGTCGTCGGTCGCTGCATGAACCGACTGACGTAGCCAACGGCGAACGCCAATCGGACGTGTGGACGAGGTAGCGAAGGCTACCCACGATGCGCCGGTACTGCGTCGCGTCCACCTCCTCCGCCGTGCTCTCACGACTCAGCTTCAGCCTCTCCTCCATAGGTGTGGGGTGGGTTGCGATCGGTGAGCCCGCCCACTTCGACGGTGCGCTTGGCGTGGCGGTCGGCGAAGGGAGATACGGAGGCGTCTGGTGGACCTCGATCCCGTGTAGAAGGAGAGGAGCCCCAAGTCGCTCATCCGAAGGCGGTCTTCATCTCCGCCTTGAACGCCTCGACCTCGGCCTCCTTGGAGCCGGTGATTATCAGTCGTCGGCGAGACGCCACCGCCAGGCGTTGCCGCCTTTGCCCGCCGTAGACCGCGACCTCGTGTGCGCTCTGCTGGAACCCCATTTGCTTGAGGGTGGAGTCCAGCTTAGCGTTCCAGGCTCGTGGTGCCTGCCGCAAGCCGTAGAGGGCCTTGCGCAGGCGGAGAACCTGCCCTCCTTGCCGGGATGACGAATCCGGCGGCCGACGGACGAGGCCTCCTCCTTCAAGTCGCCGTTGAGGAAGGCGGACTTGACGTCCATGTGATGGACGCGCCAATCCTCCTGGGCTGCAAGTGCGAGGAGAAGACGAACGGACTCCATGCGCGCGACGGGTGCGGCGCCATCAAGTCGATCCTCCTCGCCGCATGAAACCTCGTGCCACCAAGCGAGCCTTGTGCTTGACGATGGCGCCGGCTTCATCTCGCTTCAGCTTGAACACCCACTTAAGGGTGATCGCGCGGTGCCCGGCAGGAAGATCCGCCAGCTCCCACGTCTTGTTTCGCTCGACGGCGTCCATCTCCTCCTGCATCGCGGCACACCATGCCGCGTCTCTCTCCGCCTCGGCGAAGGAACGAGGCTCGCCGTCTGTCTGGCGAGTGCGGCGCCCGCCTCGAAGTCGCGCTGCGCCAGTCCAGGGACCGGCTGCTCGCCGAGGAGGTCGTCCACGGTACGGTAGCGCAGAGGCTCGCCGCCATGGTAGGCGTCGATGCGGTCCTCGTCGTGAGACAGCGGAGTAGCGAACTCCACCATGCGCTGCTCGTCATGGACCGAAGCTGTTGGGGCCGATCCCGGTGGTGTGGCCGCCGGTGCAGGAGAGTGGTGAGCCGGTGCGGGAGAGCGTGGAGTGGTCGGTGGTGAAGAGTGGGGCGTAGCCGGTGCCGAAGGTGGTGGAGCACTCGCCGGAGCTGGTGGCGAGCAAGGTGTCGAGGTGGACGAGCTCGGTGAAGACGAGCTGCTAGCTCCCCCGGCTCTCTCGAAATGGACGTAGTCGACAACAAAGTCCCTGAGAGTCGAAGTCGAACCGTCGTCCACCGCCTTGTCCCACGTCCAGCCTCGCCCTTCGTCGAACACAACGTCACGCGAGATGCGGACGCTACTGTGATGTGGTCGAGGATGCGGAGGCCTCGAGCCTCCGCGTAGCCGATGAACACTCCCGGAGTGCTCCTGTCGTCGAGCTTACCGATGTGGCCAAGCTCCTTGGCGAACGCGAGGGAGCCGAAGACCCGCAAGTGGAGACCGCGGCTTGCGCCCATGCCGAGCCTCGACGGCCCCGCTGCCGAGCGCCTTGGTAGGCGAGCGGTTGAGGATGTAGACGGCCGTCACCACCGCCTCTCCCCAGAAGACGGCCGGCATCCCCCTCTGCTTGAGGAGGGCCCGAGCCATCCCCACAACCGCCTGTTGCGCCGCCGACGACACCGCTTTTCTTTGCGCGGTCAGACGGGCGGAGTAGTGGCGCTGAATGCCCTCATCAACGCAGACGACGCGGTCACCGCCGTGAATTCGCCGCCGTTTGTCTCAGGCGCAAAGACACGCAGCTTTGCGGCCGCGACTCGCCTCCGCAGCGACTGCGTGCGCTCGATGGCGTCCGCAGCCTCTCCCTTGCCGCCGAGGACCATCACCACATGTAGCGGGAGAGGTCGCCGACGAGCGGCAGGAAGTAGCGTCGTCCTCCGGTGTGGCGGTGTCACCGGCCACACAAGTCCCGTGCACGAGCTCGAGCCTCTCCTTGGCTCGAAACTCGCCCATTGGGAAAGGGAGTCGCCCGCTTCGTCAACACGCAGACGCCGCAGAACCGCCCACATGGTCAAGGCACGGCAGCTCGCACCATTTCCGTGGCACCGAGCCGCCTGTGGCCTCGGGTGAAGGTGCCCAAAGCGCTCGTGCCACTGCCACGCCTCGTCGTCCCGACGAGCAGCGAGACAGAGGGGTTGTGCCACCTGCACGTGAAGAATGTAGAGTCGATTTTCGCCTCCGTTACCTTGGCAAGAAGGCGGCGCGAAGATCCCAAACCGCAACACCCGTGCTCGATCTCGACCATGAGCCGTTCTCATCCACCGTCCCAAGCCGATGATGGAGTTCCGCAGATCGGGGATGTAGTAGACGCGGTGAGCGACTGTGCTCACCGACACACGGCGGTGAGGATGACGGAGCCGACGCCTTGATTTCCACGGAGGCGCCCCAAACTTGACGGAGCCTCGGACGCTAGAGTCAAACTCGGCGAAGAACTCCGTCGACCGGTCATGTGATGGGTGGCGCCGGTGTCGAGGCACCACCCGTCAGTCTTGTTGTTGCCGGAGCCGTAGCCGAGGAGGGCGTGTGCTTTTGGCTCGTCAAGGTGGAGGAGAGCCACTGCGGCGGTGTCGCCGGAGGTAGTTCGTTGCTCGCATGAGCAATGAACGAGCCGCGCCTCCTCCTCCTCACCGCGCGACGTGGGCTGGCGCGTCGTGGTCGCCGACAATCCATGGCCCAATGACCATGCTTGCCGCAGATTGTGGCAAGAGTCGTCTCGTCGGCTTTTGCTTGCCGGTGGCGCCGCCTGGCGCCCACGGTCATCACCCTCTAAGACGTCCTCGCGCCCGCCGGGCGTCTTTGCGCGGCTTGCCGCGCGATGCCACGCTTATGTCACTGTCGTGGAAGAAGGCTCCCCTTCTTCCTGTCACCTTGGCGGCAGACCCACCGCTCCCGAGCGAGGAGGAGCTTCCGCCAATGGTGACGGGTCCCGAGAGGCGCTGTGGCTCATCGTTGTCAACGACCTTGAGGCGACCCAACGCCTCCTCGATCGTCATCGTGGAGAGGTCCAGCAGAGACTCGATCGAGCGAGCCATCTGCTTGTACTTCTCGGGGACGCAGCGGAAGAGCTTTTCCACAGCTCTCTCCTCGCCGTAGGTGTCGTCGCCGAACTGCACCAACCGCAATGAGTGTTGAGACGGAGAGCAAAGTCATCAACGTCCTCACCGGCTTGAAGGCCGTGTTCTCCCACTCCTGCGTAGTGCCCGCAATGTAGACTTGCGGGCGCGGTCGCCGCCGATGCGTCTTTGCGGCGATGGCGTCCCAAACCTCTTTGGCGATCCGCTTGTTGGTAAGCGAAGCGCATCTCGGCGGATCGCAGCGATGAGAGCATCCGCGCCGTCGATCCCGGTCGTAGTCGACGTCGCCGCACGGACCGCATCCCACATATGCCGCACTGGAGCTCACCTCATCACCGCAGCCCCACTCGACGTAGTTGGTCTTGGTGAGGTAGGCCACCCGCCGCCGGGCCGATGTCCTCGACGACACTGGTACTCGTGGTGACCACGGTATCGAACCGGGAGGAGAGCCGCGCCGCTCGTGAAGGCCGCGCTCTCCGTCGACCCGCACGCCGCCGCCGCGCGCGCTTCCTCCAGAGCGCCGCCGCGCGTCCGCCGCTGTCTGGCTGCCGCCGCGCTCGTGGGCGGCGCGGCCGCCATCGCGCGCCGCCTCTCGCCGCCTCCTCCTCCAAGAGCTCAAGATCTGCGTCGGCATTGTCATCGCAGAGATGGAGCTGAGCCGCCTATGAGAACCTTGACCTCCGCCGCCGCCGCCGCGCCGCTGCCGCCGCCGCCGCTTCCACCTCCGCTGCCGCCGCCGCTCCCGCCGCCGCCGCCTTGACGCTTTTTCCGCCGCCGCGGCTGTCTTCGCCGCCTGCCGCTGCTGCTCTCTGCTGGCGAGCTCGGGCTGCTCACGACGCCGCGATGCTCGAGGCGGCCGAAGGCCGAGATCGCCTGCGGACATGGCGCGCCATCGGGGGCATGCGTGGAGAGGGTCGCTTCGACGAGCCGCCTGCCTCCGGAGAGGAGTGAGCGGGACAAATGAGCCGCCGCCGCCACTGGGCTGCCATGAGGTCGGAGAAGGAGATGAGCAGGAGATGCTCAGGCTACGAGGATAGTATGGCTCGATACCACTTGTTACTCATTGGACTCTTCTTTGTTGGTGATAGCAAGATCCTTACTCTCATGGAGAGGAAGACACTTGGAGATGGAGCAATTTTTTCTATTTCTCACACAATGCCTTACCAACCCGAGGGGTTGGGGATACATATTTATAGGTCGCCAACCGACCAAGCATATGCTAAGATACTGTCCTAGATGCTGTCCTAGATGCTAAAGCAGATGTTGTCCTAGATGCTGTCCTAGATGCTAGTCAAGGATGCTAAAGCAGATGCTGTCCTAGATGTTGTCCTAGATGCTAGTCAAGGATGCTAAAGCAGATGCTGTCCTAAAGCAGATGCTGTCCTAGATGCTAAAGCAGATGCTGTCCTAGATGCTAAAGCAGATGCTGTACAAAGACCGCAGTACAAAGACTTATTCATCATCCAGGCAGCCAGTTTTTTTGACACTTTGTAAAAGCACAATTCAATATTCAAGGCTCCTATATGCAGCCAACGTATACAATTTCTCCTTTGTTTCTTCGAGCATTGCAGTCTAGAAAAGCATGAAGTGCTTAGGCAAGACTCCAGAAGGTTTATGGCCGTTGAGTATTGAGACATATGCTCTGACAAGGAAGGCTAAAAATTATCACATTAATTTTGTCAGGCCGTCACTAGTGTTAAAGTGTGTCTAGCTTCTTACCATGCACTACAGAGCTTCCGGGACTAGCTGTTATGGAATGGTCCTAATCTGAACTTCTCAATTTTGCCAGGTGATCTACCGGGACTTCAAAGCATCGAACATTCTACTGGACAAAGACTTCAGAGCAAAGCTATCAGACTTCGGGCTGGCGAGGGAGGGACCAACGGAAGGAAACACTCACGTCTCAACTGCGGTATGTCCCCATCTGGCCCAGCTCAGAAACCAACCCTAGTTTTCTGCAACTGCATTGCCTGATCCATCAGGCACTGAAAGCAACATACTACTGGCAGATGTGGGCATTAAAGTGTTGCTGACTCTAGCTGGTAGGCAATCCAATGCACCTGCTTGATGCCACCGGCGCCTTCACTTTCTTCCATACGCACACATGCCGTGCATGTTTTCTTTGACTCTCGAGTTTCTGAAACAAGTTGCACACTTGCACCACTTGTCAGCATGATGCAAAACACAAAGATAACATCAAGCTTACTAGTTACTACTAGTGGAGAACATATCCTGCATGCAAGGGAGTACCCGAAGGGTGGGAAGAACAGGATGTCCTCGCTGCTAGTATGACGCATGCATTTTCCTCCTTAAAACAGTTTGATTTTTTTTTATATAGCTGTCGCGTGATACATGTGGTGTCTGTCAGGTTGTCGGGACGCACGGGTACGCGGCGCCGGACTACATCGAGACGGGCCACCTGACGGTGAAGAGCGACGTGTGGAGCTTCGGGGTGGTGCTGTACGAGATCCTGACGGGGCGGCGGACGCTGGACAGGAACCGGCCGCAGGGCGAGCAGAAGCTGCTGGAGTGGGTGAGCCAGTTCTCGCCGGACGGCCGCAACTTCCGGATGATCATGGACCCCAAGCTCCGCGGCGAGTACTCGGTGAAGGCAGCCCGGGAGATCGCCAAGCTCGCCGAGAGCTGCCTCCTCAAAAACGCCAAGGAGCGGCCCACCATGAGCGAGGTCGTCGAGGCACTCAGGCGGGCCGTGCAGGCGCAGGCCGAGCCGGCCGGCGGGGACAGGGCCCGCGGCGCCGGCAAGGGGAAGATGGTTGACGTGGCAGCGCTGTCGACGAGTTGACTGACTGATTTGTTGTCGTCACATCGCACATTCTGGGCTCCAGTTTTCAGGCTCAAGCTTTTGTTTATGAGCTGCTCAACATAAAAGCTCGAGCCGGAGCTTGGCCAAACAGGATGAAAGAAAGGGCCAAATAGATATTTTTGTTTGTTGTGGGGTTTACGTATAATTTTGCGTACATTAACTTCGGTCATCATTTGTGTATAAAAGAGACGACTTGGCGGATTCTTGGTAGTGCTTTTTCCTCGTGGAAGGTGCTTCTTTTCTCCACAATGATTTACATAAATTTTAATGTATAATAAATAGTAAATAGGTGTTGCTTATCTTTTTATGTATTTTGATATTAATATTATTTTTGTTAGAGAGAAAAATATAAACTTACTTGGAAAGTATAAAAGTACTTCTCTTTCCTTTTTTATTTTTCTTTCTTTTGAGCCCTTTTTTTTTGCGATGAAAAAGGGGAGAGCTTTATTGATTAAGACGGAGAAGCACAATCATTAGATAAAGCAGCACCAGATGATGTCAGGCGGGTATGCCAGATTATCCATGCACTGATCTGACCGTCTAGCAAAACAAAGCTCATGTGCTGCTACATTTTGATCTCTCCTCGAAACAGCAAACTCTAAGCCAATAAGAGATGAGCCCAGCTGCTTAATCTCCTCTCTCCTGGATAATATGGCCCGTAAGAGCACGGTCCAGATGAGCCCAGCCGCTTAATCTCCTGGATAATATGGCCCTTAGGTGGTGTTTAGTTCGGCTTATTTTTAGTGGCTTATGGCTGAAAACACTGTATCTGGCTGAAAAAAACACTGTAGCTGACAGAGGCTTATTTAACATAATTAAATTTAAAAAAATGAAAAATATAAAAAATTTGTTAGCCCATCACAGACAACGCAAACGAATACGGGAAAAAAAAGAACCAGCAAAAAAGCTCAAAAAAAACCAAAAATTCAGAAAAAGATGAAATTATGAATAGTATAAAAATAAGCCAGAAGCCAGAAGCTCAAGTCATATTGAGCGGGGCCTTAGGAGAACGGTCCATCTCTGACGACACAAGCTTGGAGAAGACTGATCTACAATCCGTCTCGATGATCACCGGTTTATGCGCGCCAGTCGATCGCCAGAAGTATTGCCTCACGGCAAGCAAGAGCTTCCACTTCTTCGGCATCTCTGCAAATGTCGCAGCACACGTCAAAGCACGCGTCAAGCGGAGAGGATATACGTACTCACCATTGTCATCTCTCACCACCACCCCAATGCTTGCAACTCCAGTTTGCATGATAAAACTGCCATCAACATTAAATTTCAGCCAACCAACCTGCGGTTTCAGCAACACCTTGACTTCTTGTTTTCCTTCCTTGTTTTCCTTTGAGCCCGTACACCCGCCAGATCCTGGATCACTTTCTTCCCTTTGAAGTCAGAACTTAGATAGCCTTGCCAGATTTGCAATAGAGAAATGCTAAATGCCAACAAAAACGCAACTGAGTCTTCAACCGATAGTTTCTCACCTCCAAACAAGACCTTATTCCTCACCTAGAGTTGGAGTTGGGCCGTGCCGTGCCGCACGCCCAGCCCACCGTGCTTCGTGCCGCTTCGCGCCGCGGCCGGCTCGGCCCGATCATCTCGTCGTGCCGTGCCGCGCCGGCCCGTCTTGCTTTCGGCCGGGCCAAGCACGGCCCAAAGCCCGCCGTCTTGCTGTTCGTGCCGTGCCGCACCAAGCCAAATTAAAGTAACTATACACGATTTAAAGCGATGGCGACAATGGTAGCGATGGCGCCATCTTCCTTTCTCTTATACCCGTCTTATTAAAAACATACTTAAAATTCGATACTATTGTCTGTGTATGCTATATATAGTTGATGCAAGATTGGACTTGAGACTTCTGGTTCACATGATCATGTATAAATAATGCTCGCAGATATGTTTGTACTTCCTGCAGGAAATTTTGTATAGAGTCGTAAGATCAAGTACCCCAGTTCTTTTGCCTTCTACACTGCTAATTGAAACGTGCTAAATCTATATGCTCGTCTAATTGAAAAGATTGCCAATGATCCCGTAAGATGGTTCTGTTCTAAGTCATGTAGTTTCATGCATATATATAACATACTGATATTTGTTTGAAATAATATACATTCATCACATATACACACACACACATCCTCATCTCATATACACACACACATCACACATTCACGGATGCGCAGGATCAAACCGCGATGCAATCAGACTTCCAGAGGGCCAAAATTAGAATTTCTAAGGGCTAGAACAAAAGAAATCAAAATAACCAAAAATCAAGGATTAAACTGTAAAATATACATACACATACACATATACATACATATATATATATATACATACACATACATACATACACATACATATATACACACATACACACATATATATATATATATATATATATATATATATATATATATATATACACATATACATATATATATATATATATACATATATATATATATATATACATATATATATATATATATATATATATATATATATATATATATATATATATATATATATATATATATATATATATATATATATATATATATATATATATATATATATATATATATATATATATATATATATATATATACATATATATATATATATATATATATATATATATATATATATATATATATATATATATATATATATATATATATATATATATATATATATACATATATATATATATATACATATATACACACACACACACACACACACACATATATATATATATACATATATACACACATATATATATATACACATACACACACACACATACATATATATATATACACATACACACATATATACATATATACACACACACACACATACATACATACGGATGTATAGGATCTATTCGCGATGAAAATAGAATTTACGAGGGCTAGAAAGAAGAAATCAAAATAGATAAAACCTATTCGTAGATTTTAGAAAATCAAGGACTAAATCGCAAAAATTCTAAAACCCTAATCCTAATATCCTTCGCCTGTTCACGAATCGCCACCCACTCATTCCTCCCCATCTCAGCGCCTCCTCGGTCTCTTCTCCCCGATCTCCCCAGCCTCGTCGTCACCCGCCGCCCATCCCGCCCCCCTCCTCCCGGATCTCCCCACCGCCCCCTCCTCGCCCGCCGCCCCTCCTCCCCCCGCCCGCCGCCCCTCCTCCCCCCCGCCCTCCTCCCTAGATGGCGGATCTCCCCCCGCGCCTCCCCGCCACCGCCCCTCCTCCCGGTGGCCCCCTCCTCCCCGCCCCCTCCTCCTCCTCGCCCCTTCTCCTCCGTCGCCTCCTCCTTCCCCGGCCCGGCCTTCCCCGCCGCCCTCCTCCTCCACCTTCCCCGCCGCCCCTCCTCACCCGCCGCTGTGTCCTCCCCACCTCCCCGCCGACGGGGGGGGCCGCCACTGGCTCTGCTCATGACCATCGCCCGCCGACTACATCACCGCGGCGGAGGCGGCGGGGCGGCCGCCGGGGTCATGAGTGGTTCTTCTCCGCCCCCACGGTGGCCACCGAGAGGTACATGGTCCTTCCTCTCTCGATCCCTCCTCTCGCCTGTGATTGTGCTTGTGGGAATGGGATTGGGAACCGAGAATGGGGACGGTGGGAGGGCGACGGAGGCCGCTCGGCCGACGCCCGGCCGCCGGCGGGCGCAGGGCGCGCCGACGGAGGTCAAGGCTTGGTCGCCACGTGCCACCGGCTGGCCGGCCGTGCCCCTGTGCCGGGCGTGCCCACCGTGCTCACACCGGCCGGGCCGCCCAGCACAACCGACGCCACGCCGGCCGTGCCGCCCACCGTGCGGTTTGCGGTGCCCAAGACGCCCACTATTCGTCTTGGCCAAGCACGGCCCGCCACGTGTCGGCCGGGCGTGCTTGGGCGGCCGTCTTGGCCGTGCTTGAGCTAGCCCAAAAAGCACGGCCCAAGTCCCAGCTCTATCCTCACCTGCCACGTCCACCATAACAACAAGAGGCCAGAACACACCTCCAGGGGTAGGAATCAATTACCAGAACACACCTCCACGGGTAGGAATCAATTACCAGAGATAGATCAATTCTTTTGAGCTTATGGTTTTCCTCAAATAAATAAACTGAATGGTTTTTCTTCCGCTATTTCGAACGGCTTATTGGGACAGTCTTTTTAAAACAAATTTTTTGTTTATCGACATTCAGTTTATTGACATAAGCGCTAATGCTAGGGCTAAAAAATATCAACCGTAGTCGAAAAGAAGACACCAAGAGACACTCCGGACAGGTAGCAGCCAAACTAACCTCATAGCATGACGGAGAGCCACCACATGAGACTACTTTCCATATTTGGCCCCCTCGCTCAGAAATACTAAGATTGGCCTCCGTGCGCACGGAATTCCGAATGTGGCTCCCTGGCGCGCCCCCACCATGCCACCCCCTTGGTGCGCTCTCCACCGTGCCACCTCTCCTAGCGCGGTCTACAACCGCGCCAGCCATCCTGGCACGCCGCCCACCTATACCACCTTCCTGGCGCTGCTACTCACCGCGCCGAGGTGTTGGTGCGGCCCCCGACCACAAGAACCCGATGCCACGCGCCATCGTCCGCTCGGCCGACCCCCCTTCCGCTCCGCGCATGTTCTCCAGATGGCAGCACCAGCGCGACCGGGCCCCTCCCCTCCCCCTCCGCTAGTTGTTTAAATGGTGCGGGGATCCTCTTTGGAAGAGACAGGAACACCATTTTGCAGATGAGCGAGAAACCGAGAGAGGCAGCAGAGAACAAAGGAAGTAAGGCCATTGAAGCATCGGATTTTTGAGTGGTTTTTAATTTTAATTTCAAGTTTGTGTATTTGGAAAAGTTATAGATCGACGTGTGAGCATCCAAAAAAGGTAATTTTCATCGACATGAGCTAATTTTTGGAGCAATGTGATTAGCATGTAATTTAAAAAATGGTGGCTTGTTGGTATGAAAAAGTGGTAGTTAGGCTTGTGTAAATGGGCTAATTTTTATGTATTTCAAAATATTTATTATGCTTAGCATTTTATGTGGTTAGTACCGTCATGTTTAAAATTGAATATCGTTGTTGTTTGCTTAGAAATATTATGCAGTACCATTATGACTAAATTTTGAAATTTAGGGTGGTACATGTGTCGTATGCTCAGTTGTGCATAGTTTAGCATCCGCCGGGTGGGCTCGTGCGCCGGGCGGCTGCGCTAGGGAGCGCACGCCGAGAGGCCGCGCCAGGAGAGCAGGCGCGATGAGGGTTGCGCCAAGAGAGGTGGCGTAGTAGGGGAGCGGACAAGGAGGTGGTGTTAGGGGCGGATCCACCTGCAACCTGTGCTGTCACAGGACAACAATGTTTTTGGACCGGGTCTATGTACCCCTCTCTCATTTTGTATTGATGACAGCAGCCTAGCCTGCCATGTGACTTCAATGTCTCTCTAAAAGCAGCCCATAGTCTTTTATTTGGATAATACTCAGCTTGTCGGTTAGTTGATAAGTTTATGGTGACACCATTGATGTGAAATCCTGGATTCGCCCATGGGTGGTGGTGTGGTGGGAGGACACATGGGGGTCGAATTAACTTTCGAAGCGAGCCCGTTGCTTACCAGTCTCCAGATAGAAATTTTAACCTCTGGGGGAACTTGTGCTTTCCACATCTGCTTCCAACAGCCACACTCGCCGGCATGGGCAGAGCTGGTTTGATGGAGATTTTATCTCCGTGGCAGTTATGTACCTGCCCATCCTTCCTTTCATATTTTTTTGAGATTTATAACACCTTTTTAGCTTGAATTATCATAATCAACGTTTGGTCTAAACGGTATAGCGCCCGTGTTGCCTACCCAACGAGTTGAAGGCTTGCCTAATTAGAACTTGTTCGGATCGATAGACATTAGATGATTAGATCCGATCCCCTCTTCGGCGGCAAGGTGCCTTCTCTCGCCGTCGCCTTGTTCTAGGGGGTGATCAATATGGCTTATGGCTTAAAGCTTAAGCTTATTTTTGCACTATTCATAATTTCGTCTTTTTCTGAATTTTTGACTTTTTTTTGAGTTTTTTTGTCGGTTCTTTTTTTTCTCGTATTCGTTTGCGTTGTCTGTGATGGGCTAACATATTTTTTATATTTTTCAATTTTTTTAATTTTAATTATGTTAAATAAGCCTCTCTCATTCTGTTGTTTTTTCACCATTCTAAAGTGTTTTCAAACCATAAGCTTTCAGCTTTCAGCCGAACCGATCACCACCCTAATCTTAGGGTTAGGGGATAATTGTTTCATCCGATTCATCGTTTGCTTATACCCAATCTCTGACACGACAGCATTTTCATGGACATGCACAGTTAGCAACGCCTCAGTGCCCGCATCTAATAATTTTATTGAAATCGTTGCAACGTACTGTGAATCAGCCGTTCTCGGTCGAATTTGGGGGCAACATAGAGCGACTCTTGTGATTTTTATTTTTATTTTTGCCATCAAGCAGTTCTTATTAGGCTAGGTGATTGGAAGCATTATAAATTGCATGCAGCATATTTTGCAAAATGGTGCTTGATTGGAGAATAGTTTCTTTTGATGAGCAATGTGTTGATCAGTACGGTTTGGGTTCCTACCTTGAGGAGCGAATGTTGTTAGGGTTCCTGCCTTGAGGAGGGAATGTTGTTTGCTACCGTGTAATGGCATTCAGAGACTTGGAATTGCTATTGATAGAGCAGGTTCGTTCAATCTTTTCAACTGATAGGTATAACTAGCTTGTTCACTAAATTGCAAGTTTTGCTCTGTCAGTGCTATTGCTTTAGCTTTGGAGATGTCAAATCGAAGCTTTGTAGTTTCCCTCCTACTGTAGTTGCAATGGGAAGCTTTTCAAAAGTTGAGGAGCTAATTGATGAAATTCAAAGAGAAGGAAGCTGTATGTATCTTTGGAAATGAGCAGGAAGCAGTGGTGGAGGTTTTCCTGTAAGTGTAGGGATCATATGCATCATTTCAGGAATACATGACTTGATTGCACATTTTCTGAGAGTATAGGGACTGTTGCTTCCAGCAAATTGCCCTTTTATGCAATTATTTTAGCTCTTAGGTGTTATTATATGCGCATCAGGTAAATCTTCCCATGACCAAGGTGATATAACTCAGATAAAGCTTCAAGGGGTAAGGTCCACTGATGCCTATTTGGTAATGAGATTTGGGCGTTAAGAAGTACCGTATGATACTATGGTGGAAACCACATGATCTGTCTCATATCTATGTAGTGTTCACAGACAAGAGAGAGTTGACAAAAAGGTGATGGTTTGATCATTTGAATCGGTATGAGATCCTAATCTACCAGCAAAACTTAGTATGTCTGTCTTGTAAAGCACAGACGTACTTTACCCCTCATCAGTTACTTTCTAATCTTTTAATGTAGGGATAAACACACATTTTCCCTCTGCTTTTTATTAGGGCATGTACATTCTCTCTGGCTTACTTTTGTTCCTTATCTTTCAAGTGGGCCAAATATGTTCCTGTACTTCCAAAATTGGCGCACTTCAATCCCTTCATTATGTGTTCTAATGGAAGATGGCACCTGGTGATGACAGGACATGGAGGGAGCTGATTGAGCGCTACGTGCAGTTGACTAGGATCCATGTGGTCTCTGTGGATTAGAGATGGGGAAAAGGAAAGGAGTGTGAATGAGGGAGAGGACAGCTTCACATGATGCTACGTCTGCTTCTTGCCTCATCCTATCATCGACACTTGTCAATTTCCATAGAAAATTATAAAAAAGGACTAAGCTGAGATGTGTATGAAGGTAGAGGAACTTACTTGGCCCGTTTTAAAGTAGAAGGGGTAAAATACTTCTAGAATGGAAGACCATGTTCTTTTCGACTTCTAAAAGCTGTTTTCGGTTTTTCTACAGTAACTATTTTTAAATAGAATATCTTTTTAAGATATGGTTTACTAGTTGATTGTAGTACATAGTGTATTGTCTTCATTTATATCGGTAAAAACCACACGTGAGTTTCTGTTACTCTGTAATCTCTCGTACGAACAGCCTAAAAGCCACAAGCCGCAACCAAAAAGAACATGCCCGAAATAGAGGGGCCAAGAATGTATTTTATCCCATAAAAGTGCACCCATATGCTTCTGCCTTTTTGTTTTTTCTTATATTACATGATTACATCTTTATCATCTTGCGGCCCTTGATTCTCTATACCGTTTGATAGTGAATGGTGGGCTTAGAGGATTAGCCAAAAGGGTGTTTTATGAGAATTGCAGAGAGGCTAGCACTTATTGTTGGAATATAGAGCCTGAGAGGTTTATGTAGGTAAATAGTAGAAATGATGTTCTGATGATTTTTTTGGTTGTGGTTGTGTTGTTGGGAGGGTGCTTACAGATGAATGGACCCATGATTGGTTTACTGCAGTGAATGTTGGTATTTGATGGGGTAGGGCCAGAATTTGATGATTATTGATTTATGAGTTTTTCTGAGCAGCATGAACAATAAGTTCGTTGTCAAGTAACCTGGATGTGGTCTGTGATTCAGTTTGATGGAGAAGTGATGTGGTGGGCTGCGAAATTCTGTCACAGTACAAATGTATTGCTAATCGTTTATAAGGACAGTTGGATTTTGGTTGTGGCATCGATTGGTTGTGTCATCTTATTTTAATCAGATTAACTCTTTTAAAATGTTCATGAGTAAGTATGATACTACTTTTGTTCGCAACTGCACTCCTAGCCTATTGTAGGACGTACGACGATCCTATTTTTAAAAACGGGGGCGTTACAGGCTTGATGAGCTTTGCTTTCCCGCATGTCAAGTGGCTCGAACCGTCTTCTTCAGACACAGGGCCTGTTCTTTACATCACAAGCTAGTGGCTTTTAGCTTTTGCTACAGTACCTAACTTTCAAACGGAGTATTTTTTTTAAGATGTCGTCTACAAGTTAAACGATCTACACGTTAAAGGCCCAACATTTGTACCAGTCAAAATCACAAGTAAGTATTTGTCTCTCCGTAATCTGTACCGTAAACAGCCAAAATTCAAAAATTTCAACCAAAAGCCAAAAGGCGCAGCCGAAAAGTACATGCCCACATTTGGATTCTGGATCCCTGTTTCGTAAACGTTAATAAACTGCCATGACGTGCATTATTTTCGCCATCATATTCATGACTTTTGTGGCCAACTTGCCATGCATTCAGATTCAGTGAAATTCTTACGTACTTCTCTCCTGAAATCGGATCGAATTTCCCACCGCGACGACGACGACATACACACCCAGGACTTTGTATCTATCTATCTATCCATATATAATCTTGATCTGAACTTTACATTCTGATCTTAGCTGTGAAGTCTTACAGTTTTGGATCAGCAGGAATGATTGGGTAATTTGATTCGATGGTGCGTTTGCATCAGCCGTGGACTTGCTCAGGTCTTCCGTCTTCGTGTAGCCATGGAGCTCGTGCTGTACATTTTAGAGCGGCTGGTCAGGTAGCCTTCGTCCTGCAGGGCTGGTACTGATGTGTTGCCATCGAAAGATCATGTATTTTAATGCTATTTTGGTCTGAACAAATGAACAATTGCCAATGTTTCTTGCCGGTTACTTAACAAGGCGTGTAGTCCGGTGCACGGGTGACACGTGCCAGTCGTGACTTGCGATTACGGACGGGTTCTTTCGGGCCATATCTTACGAATTTTATCTTATGCTTTTTAAATTTTGGCTATTCGTGAGAAATTACGAAAAGAGAGACGACCGTATGTGATTTTAGCCAGTATAGTTGAAGTTGGTAAAGTGCCTACTACAATTGACTTATACACTTCGACTTGAAAAGATGTACCGTTTAAAAACTAAAAGCCATGAACATGAAGACTAGAAGAACTCAATCTATGGCTGGGCTCTTTTTGGTTTTTAAACGGTACGTCTTTCAAGACGGGGTCTACAGATAGATTATAGTAGATATTATACTAAGTTCAGTTATACTGATCAAAATTATACGTGACTATTTTTCTCTGTATATTGTATTTCACAAACAGTCAGAATTCAAAAACCATAAGCTAAAAATCAAAGCCAAAGCCCAAAACAGAGTATATTCTTTTTGGCTTTGGCTTATGGCTTTTAGCTGCGACTTATAGCTTTTAGACTATGTGAGATCACATAGTATTAGAAATTCACGTACGGTTTTGATCCATATAAATAGATTCGTTAAAGTGTGTACTATAATCAACTTGTAGATATTGTATTAAAAAGATAATCTGTTTAAAAGTTAGTTACGGTGGAAAAACAGTTTTTGGAAGTTGAAAGGAAGAGACGTGGACCACCCTATGTCTCCCTACATTCCTGCTAGTTGCGAATCAACTTATTCTACGGTGCCAACCTTGCACGTGTGAATACTGAATACGTAAGGTAAACAACGACTGGTTTGTGTCATTTCTCAGTCGTCTATCGATGAGCAGCGATCAGTTTGGTATACAAGGTATCTCTAGTAATTATTATAGAGAACTTATTCCCCCACCTAAGCTCCACGCAAAGTCACTAAGAAAAACAAAAAAAAAAGAATGCTTGACTTTCTGCATCTCGTTTGTATATAGCTGAAATTGCTTTGAACACTGACAATTAAAATGGTTTTTTTAATAGTAGATCGCAACGACATGGAACCTAACTAGTTTGTTGAGAAAGCCACATCAGTTGGCCTTGTCACCGGCTGTGCTCTGGCGCCATGTGATTCATAGTCGTTGAGTAAGCCGGTGTAAAAAGCAACCTTTTTCTACGAAAATCTGAGCCGCTCGGTGCTAGATTTGCCAACCAAACATTTCATAGTTCGTTGGTACGATTACGAAATGGCATAGAAAAAAGGACCAGGAGCTGAGTGGTGCAGAGTTTCTACCGTTCGCTCTCCTCTCCTGAAAGATAGGCACTGAAAATGACTAGAAACTTTGGAAAATACTGCATCGTGATCGGGTACAGCTAAATGAGCCATGGGTTACACATGCTCCATATTGTTTCGGCGTCTGGGTACCTTTTGGACAAAAGCTTATGTTAATTCTCTTCGATTAAAGCTAATCTCAGCTTTAAGAAGTACGTCACACGATTTAGGTTAAGGTTCGCATAATCTAAGCATCCCAATAGAAGAATTAAGAAAAACACCTGCCGACATGGCTCCACTACCATGAGCTTTTAGTTGAGAACAGACTCATGGTGCCGATTCCATTGATAAAAAAAAATACATAATATAATATTCAATACCAATTAACAAACATAAAACTTCATATATGTGATTGCAAAATTGAAACAAAACCGAAAATTCAGAAAAGAATTTGAATCTTTGTTTGGTTTTGATTTCCTGTGAATCTTGGCCTAAACCTTCACCTATCTCAGCCATTCACGCTGTGAATTCTCTACCAAGCCATCCTCTCAGTCTCTCTGTGCACACATACTGTTCACCATCCGAAAAATTACAACCACCCTGATCTTTTCTGCCGCCGCACCTTCCTGGTCCTTCTCCCCGCTGCCACGCCACTTCAAATGGTCAGAGACTGTACTTCCTCGCCCATCCTTCCTCTGACCCCCTCTTAAATGCTCCTGGCCACACGTCAGAGCACCTGCCGCCATTCCTGCTTCTCCCGCCTTCTCTGCTCTCTCTCACGGCTGACAACCCTGCACCACAAAAATCCTACTCCACAGAACCCGTCACTGTCTGCTTGAGTCGCCGTACCATACCCCAAATTGCCGTGACCCTCACCTGGACGAGCGCCATACCCACCACACCCAACCTCCTCGCCGCTCTCTCTGCTCTCACAACATTTCTAATCCACTCAAAACCCTCATTGGTTTTATTTGACCTTAGAGTTACACATTTGTTTCTTTCATTGGCTTTTGTTGTGAAAAAACAATTGCCATTTAACACTTTACAAAAATCCTATGTTTTTCAAATACGTGGAAGTACGATGGAATCTCGATTGGGTGTAATGACTTGGACCTAGAGATCCAAGGGGTTAAATTCAAAACCAACCCACTGTTGTTAGAAATGAAAGGATTAGATATCATATTGGGAATGGACTGGTTAACTAAACACAAAGCTAAAGTGGATTGTGAGAATAAGTCAATTACTTTGATGAGCCCGAAAGGATAGGAAGTGATAGTAAAGGTACATGTAGCCTTAATAGAAAAGATGAAGATGAGTGTTCATAATATAATGGTGGAAGGAGTTTCTCAAGTTCCAATAGTCCAAGAATATCCAGACATATATCCAAAAGAGTTACATGGAAAATCACCGGACAAACCAATAGAGCTCGCTATTGAGTTAATTCTAGGAACCAAACCCATAACAAAGTATCAATGTTGAATGTCAGCTCATGAATTGAAGGAGCTCAAGAAATAAATGGATGAGTTAATGGAAAAATAATTTATACGACTTGCGAAAATCATTAACAGAAAGTACCTGGCAAGAAAATATGGAAGTCTACATGGACGACGTGGAAGAATATTGCGAAGTAGATGTTTGAAATTAGGGTTGTTCTTCGCTCAAACACACATGTGGTGTTTTTTTGCATTGTAATATATCTGAAGGCGGCACACTCCATTGTAAGACCTATCTGCTAAGTCGTTATCTTGTAATAAAGTTGACTTTTGTATTTGAGCATGTAATGACAACGATATACACTCGATTATAGTACATTATAGCTAAACAATTCTAAATAGTTATCAGAGAAACACAGTGCCCCTAGAAAATAGCAGCGTTACAAAAATGATCGACCTCACAAATACCCAGTCACCTACAAAAAAAAGATGATTATCAGTGGTATGTGAGATTGTTGTTGGTACACGTCTCACTGGAAATCCCAAATACTCAGTCCTCACTCGATCCCAATCATATGGCCGACATGGCAAGTATAACAATCCCCACGTGGACGACTCGAAAGATCAAAAGATTCACACCGTCCATCACTCCAACCCCCACAAATCGACGGTTGCGATCTGCCGCAGACTGCCGTTTCGCAACCGATACGGCTGTCTGAACGAGCCGCACCGCGCGAGCGTGGACACCAACTACCAAACCAATCCACTCCTCACCCGCCAGCGTGGCAGATAATCAGTATTCACCAATACAATCCCACCACGTGTCCTATGATCAACGCCTCCCTGCACCGGATTCCACGGCGCCGCCCATATCTCCACCAAAGCGCCACGTGCAAGGCAAGCCCCAGCACTCGCCGACGACCGGGCCGCACAAGTCATTTTCTCCCAAACTTACCCGCCACGCGGGTCCACCACCCGCACCCGCAACGTAAGCAATCCACCATCCTTGACCGGCAGGCTCGGCTCCCACAAATATTATAATCGTCGTCTCCCACCTCTCGCCTTCCTCCCCTCCTGAAAATTTTCGATTCCGCCGTACGGAACAGACCAGCGCTCCTCCTCCCCTTCGACACGAATCGCGTGCAGCCGTAGCTGCGGCCATGGCGGACTCGCCGGTGGAGCTGCCAGGCCGGCTCGCCATACTGCCGTTCCGCAACAAGGTGCTCCTCCCCGGCGCCATCGTGCGGATCCGCTGCACCAACCCCAGCAGGTGAGCGCGGGTCGGCACCCTCGAGCGATTCCGCGGCCTCGACTAACCTGCCGGTTTCGAGTTTGGTTTTCTAGGGTGTGATTTGGTGTGCTCTAGGCAGATTGGGCGCGGGGGTTTTGAGTGGATTGGTCGTCGTTAGGTTTTCTCCTCGTAGTAATCGCTAGGCGTGTAGTGTTGGATTAGGTGTTGCCTCAGGTAGCTTTCTCCAAAATCGCGAGCGTTTTGCTTGAATTTTGGAGTCCCTCTGTGTATTTGTGTGGCTCAAGTAGAATTTGGTCTATCTGCTTTTACTATAGTAGCAATCTCTCTCGTTGGTTTTTTTGATAAGATAATTTTGTTTTTGATGTGAAAATTAAAATTTCCGGTGCAATTTGATGCTCTCGTTGAATTCAAGGTCGGGTTTGAGCGGGTGGGTTGTTTTACAGTTGACTAATTCAGCTTCCAATTACACACCTTTCGTTTAGTGTTTGAATTTTCTAGGTGCGGTTTGGTCACTTGTTGGTTCAACTTAGCTTGGGGTTATTGGAAATTTTCTTGGTGTAGGGTAGCTTACTAGTGTGTGTTGACTCGGTGGGAGGGAATAATTGCGCCGTTGGTTTGGATTTTGACTTGGGTTGTGACTTCATGAATGCGATTGTTTTGGCCTGCAGTGTGAAGCTGGTAGAGCAGGAGCTCTGGCAGCGGGAGGAGAATGGTCTGATAGGCGTGCTTCCCGTGCGGGACTCTGCAGCTGTTGGTTCACTGCTTTCTCCTGGTGAGATAAAGACTGCAGCTTCTAATTTGGTTATACGATTCACTGTTGGACGTTGTGGATCTGTAGTTTGTTACTGAAGTTGCTATTGCTCTTATAGGTGTGGGCAGTGATTCAGGTGAAGGAGGCAGCAAGGCGCCTGGTGGTTCTGGGGGAGAGTCGACAAAGCAGGATGCGAAGAGTGGGAAGGAGCCCATTCACTGGCACAGCCGGTGCGTAATAGTGTTAGCTAATCTAATGCTTATTCATATGCTTGTATTATATCCATGAACCGGGTTCCATAGATGAAGCCTTCAAATATGTCAGTAATAAAGGGAGGAAATAGTGCTTGACCACTAATGGATGTTAAGCTAGTCCTATAGTTAGGTGGTTTCACATGGAGTGGGCTGTTGGCAAATATAACCAGCTGTTGGCAAATATAACCATCTGATGCAATATTGCATTCTACATTCTATGAACATGTGAAATAGAGATGGAAGCAAATGGTTTCTGCTTTATATATTTAGCTGCTTATGCTGCGTGCGCTAGTGCAACAACGCATTGGCCTGCAGCGGGCTTGATAGTGAGCAAATCTTCTTTGACACAGTAATTGCAGAACTTATTGGCTATTGCACATTTTCTATGAATGAGCTGAGCTAGAGGAGGGTGCATTTTATATTCTCATACTTGTAGCTTAACACTCAGGTTAACATTATTTTTTGCTCCTTCAAGGTTTTAGATATTTTTCCTTTTGTTGTTTGTTATTCTGATTGGGATTCACATATCTGGCATGTGATAGATTAGCATTTAGCTCCATATCTACATGCTTTCCAATTATGGACCATCTGAAATCAAGATGTTTCAATTGTTCTTGCGACAGCTTGCTATCCTCCTAGTTTACCAATCCTTGCGCGCACTGAATTTGTACCAGTCATGTTTTCAAATTATTTTTCAACCTACTATTATCCCCTAGAAAAAGGTTAGGTGCGCCATGACCTTTTGTTGTTTACTATTTGACCTATGGTTATTACACAAATTGATGAATATTGAAGGATAGAAGATAACTTAAGAGTTATTCCCTCATGAGTATTGAAGTCTTGTAGTGTTTCCCTACCTTGCACATTTTTTTTGTCCAACTTTGTCTTCACTTTTGTTTTCCTCCATGTATAGGGGAGTTGCTGCTAGAGCTTTGCACCTTTCAAGAGGGGTGGAGAAACCAAGTGGAAGGGTTACATACATTGTTGTTCTTGAAGGTTTATGTAGGTTTAGTGTTCAAGAACTCAGTGCAAGAGGGTCATATCATGTTGCCCGTGTTTCACGCCTTGACATGACAAAGACTGGTAAGGACTTTTTTTGTTAAAAAAGTATTCTTTTCTCTCTCTCTCTCTCACTATTTTCCTACGCAACCATCATTGTAAGTTTGTAGCTGTTGTCACTCCCACCAGCTGTATCTTTTTCTATCTGAATTTGTTATCTCATGTCTAATGATTGACAAAATTTGTATTTATGTTGATGATTTGGTAGTATAGTAGTTCAAGCTTTCGACCGATTCACCAAGGAATATTTTGGTTGCTTTTGGCGGATTGCTTACTATCATGGCATCCTGTGTTAGCTGATGACATATCTAAAAGATGCTGTTTTTCTTGAGAATTATGTGATTATTTATCTGCTTTGCTTTTTACTAGTCCCTTGATATTAAATTCTAACACTTACATTACTAATGCTTCTGCAATTTGCTAGAGTTGGAGCAGGCAGAGCAAGACCTAGATCTCATTGCTCTTTCTAGGCAATTCAAAGCTATTGCCATGGAACTAATTTCCATTCTTGAGCAGGTAAAGAACTCGAGCAGAACTTTGTATCTTTTGTTTACTGTTAGATTTCAAGTTTTGGTTGGTTTATGATTGTACCGAGCACTAGGAAGATTTATTTCCTTAGTGCCTACCACCACCGCAAACTGTGTCTTTCTGTGTTCCATGATGTGTCTTTCTGTGATCCATGATGTTTGTCTTTTATGTTAGTAAAATTACCAGTGAGCTTTGACTTATCATGTTTCTGTTGTTTCTGAATGCAGAAACAGAAAATGGTTGGTAGGACTAAGGCGCTGCTTGAAACGGTTCCTGTGTACAGACTGGCTGATATTTTTGTTGCTAGCTTTGAAATAAGCTTTGAGGAGCAGCTTTTATGTTGGATTCAGTTGACTTGAAAGTAAGGCTTACCAAGGCAACTGAACTTGTAGACAAGCACCTGCAGGTGAAGAAACACTGTAGTTTGTTAAATTAATATAAATGATGTGTTAAGGTTCCTTTTGCTTTAATGAGTTCATTTTCTATGATTTTAAGCATTTAGTAGTTTTTAATTTGATCTTTTTCTTGCGTGGACAGTCAATTCTTGTAGCTGAGAAAATAACACAAAAGGTTGAGGGTCAGCTGTCAAAGTCCCAAAAAGAATTTCTGTTGCGCCAACAGGTTTGGTAGTTTGTGTTATTTTCCATGCTTGAAGTTCCATAACTTTTGTGCTGTTGATATATTTACTAGTTAGAGTTCGCTCTGCTGACCAACTGTAAATTACATTTTGGCATGCTTGTGTTTTGGGATAGTTTGTAAATATGTATAAGATGGAAATATTTCCTGTTGGAGTTAAGCAACGTTGGTTTCCATGATCTTTTGTGCTGCATATAGTTCTGTTTCCAATATGATAATTACCATGTTAACTTTGCAGATGAGGGCTATCAAAGAGGAACTTGGTGATAATGATGATGATGAAGATGACGTAGCTGCATTGGAAAGGAAGATGCAGAACGCAGGAATGCCTGCTAATATTTGGAAACACGCTCAAAGGGAGTTGAGGTAACTTATCCGATCATTTTCTTCTATATGTGCATACATGTGATACTGGAGGTTTGTATATCTAGCTAGTCTTTGTTTGCAGGCGCCTAAGAAAGATGCAACCTCAGCAACCTGGATATAGTAGCTCTCGAGCTTATTTGGAGCTTCTTGCTGATCTTCCTTGGCAAAAGGTCAATGAAGAAAGGGAACTTGACCTTAGAGCTGCAAAGGAGAGTCTTGACCGTGATCATTACGGGCTGACCAAAGTTAAGCAGAGGATTATCGAGTACCTGGCTGTTCGCAAGGTTGGTAATTTTACATGCCGCATAATCTTCTTATGTGACTATCCTGGTTAATTTATCTTATATCTCAAGAAGATGCATTAATTTGCTTGCAGCTCAAACCTGATGCCAGAGGTCCAGTTCTGTGTTTTGTGGGACCACCTGGTGTTGGGAAGACATCATTGGCTTCATCCATAGCAAAGGCCCTAAATAGGAAGTTCATAAGAATCTCTCTTGGTGGTGTAAAGGATGAGGCTGATATTAGGGGCCACCGGAGAACGTACATTGGAAGCATGCCAGGGCGCCTCATTGATGGACTAAAGGTTTAATCCAATTCTATTTCTCATTTCAGGAGTAACTTATGTTTTGCCTGGCAACATAATGGGAGAATCAATCGTGCTGTACTTATAAATACCTTTTTTCTCCCCTATAAACTATTTGTTCTTCTAATCTACTTAGTCTTGGATTAATAGTTTGACAGCTATTACAAGAAATATCCTGCTGTTAGCTCCTAGTTATTTTCTGTTGAATGACCTTGAGTACCACTGATTCATGATATAACTAGCAGTTTTAGATATGCTTTTGATTATCCCAAGAAAAGATTTGACCTGAAATTTTTGTAGACCAAGTCATGCTCATGTTCTGTTCATAAAAAATGCAGAGAGTATCTGTCAGTAACCCAGTGATGCTTCTTGACGAAATTGACAAGACTGGTTCTGACGTACGTGGGGATCCAGCATCAGCACTGCTAGAAGTTCTTGACCCTGAGCAGAATAAAACATTCAATGACCAGTATCCTTTTGTTTTATCTGTATAATAACATCTTATATGATTAACTTGTTGGTTTCTTAATGAAATCAAGTCACCCTTCTCTAAAAAATGTTAGTACGATTAGGCACATATAGGTTATTCAAGGTTGTCTTTTCTGGACATCTTTTTACTGCCATGCCTCCTACTGTGAGGATTGCAGATTTAGTTGAATAACTTCAATATGCAGTCTCACATTGTTTCTAAGAGGCTAAGTTCTGGGGTTACTTATAATTCCAATACACACTATACAATGCTTTGAGAAAGAGATTATGTTGCCTGATCTACTATCTATACTTTATATATTTAAAATTCCTTAACACATTTTCACCAGCTATTTGAATGTTCCGTTTGACCTGTCAAAGGTCATATTTGTTGCAACTGCCAACAGAATGCAACCTATCCCCCCTCCTCTGTTAGATAGGATGGAAGTCATTGAGCTACCAGGCTACACTCCTGAAGAGAAGCTAAACATAGCAATGGAACATCTCATACCAAGGGTATTGGAACAGCATGGCTTGAGCTCCACATATCTTCAGATCCCTGAGGTATGACACAAGTGCTGTTTTCTGCTGCACCTTTCCTTGTCTGTAAACAGTTTCATTTGCATATCCCATAATAAAAAAAATGTCTAATTTGCTCAATGCGTGTTGAAAGAGTAACAAATGCTCTTGTCAAAGTGTATTTGCTATATAATTACTGAGTTCACAAGAGGAAATCTAGACAAGAAGGTGGATGGTGCTTTTATTCTTCCTTGGCAATAAAGCTAAAGGTTTTCATGGCCAAGATAAGGGCTCTTAAAGTCAGTTTTGTAGCAGCCCTTGCAGTGGACTTATGCTTGAGAGGCATGCTATTCTATTCATGGTGATAAATACATTAACAAAATTGCAGTGTATGTTTGGAGGCAAGATACAGTTGTTTTTACCATGAAGTGATGTTCTGAGTGTTGTTATATAGTCAATACTGGAAAATCCAGTAGTTGATTTTGGGCTGTCACCATTATTTATTATTTAACAATGAAAAGATGGAATGGCATAAGGTTATTTAGCTCCTTGATCACAAATTGGAAATTCGAAATTGCTTATCATCCACATTTTACCATGCTCAGCCGCCAACTGCTCGTGTTCTGCTAAATAATAGAATTGATTTCATTATCTGGCTTACAACAGTAGTTACAATGGACTACTTTTATGCCTTCCCATTATATTTTGTTGTTTGATTCATTTGAGTAATTACTAAAATTCTTGAGCAATTCATCCTTCTTTGCTTTGCTCCATTCATTTGTCCAGGCTATGGTCAAACTCATCATCGAGAGATACACACGAGAAGCTGGTGTACGTAATCTTGAGCGGAACCTAGCTGCATTGGCCCGTGCAGCTGCTGTCAAGGTTGCAGAGCAAGATAGTACACTTAGACTTGGCAAGGAAATACAGCCAATAACTACGACTCTACTGGACTCGAGGCTTGCCGATGGTGGTGAAGTTGAAATGGAAGTTATTCCTATGGAACAGGACATATCAAATGCTTACGAAAATCCATCGCCCATGATTGTTGATGAGGCTATGCTAGAAAAGGTGCTTGGGGTATGCCACTGTCTCTAGACATCAAAGTTTGAGTTTAAATTCATGAGAAGTACAGAGTCCTATCTTTCTGTTTGTTAATCTTACAATGTACCTTATACCTGTGCTACAGCCTCCTAGATTTGATGATATGGAAGCTGCAGATCGTGTGGCAACCCCAGGGGTGTCAGTTGGGCTTGTTTGGACTTCGTTTGGCGGTGAAGTTCAATTTGTAGAGGCTACAGCCATGGTCGGTAAGGGGGACTTGCATCTGACAGGACAACTTGGTGATGTAATTAAGGAGTCAGCACAATTAGCTCTGACATGGGTAGGCATTTTCTTTTCTTGTCACCTATCTGCCTTGATGGCATCATATTGTGTTTGTATTTTGTTGGCTGGACCTGATGTTGCCATTTCAAATTGTTCTAAACTATTAGTGGAATTCCAACATTATGGTCCTGAGTTTAAATACTATTTAAATTTAGCATGTTGAATCTACTATTTTGTGCTTAGTTTTGTGTATTGTTACATATTAAATCGAATAATATCAGTGTCACTTTTAACCTGGAATTTCTTTGAATTTAACAGGTGAGAGCAAGAGCTGCTGACCTCAATCTGTCACCTACTTCTGATATTAACTTATTGGAGAGCCGTGATATTCACATACATTTTCCTGCCGGTGCTGTGCCAAAGGATGGTCCTTCTGCAGGAGTGACATTGGTAACTTCGCTGGTGTCACTGTTTAGTCAGAGCAAAGTCAGAGCAGACACTGCAATGACTGGAGAGATGACTCTTAGAGGCCTAGTGTTGCCAGTAGGTGGTGTTAAGGATAAGGTAATACTATATAGGTTCCTGATATTTTCTTTGTTTCCTGTTCACTTGGAAAAGATGGAAGACCTAACCATTTCTATGTGGTGCTCTTCTACGCTATTTTAACTTCAAATCTTCTCTGGGATTCAGGTTCTTGCAGCGCATCGTTATGGCATCAAGAGAGTAATATTGCCAGAAAGAAACTTGAAGGACTTGTCTGAGGTTCCAGCACCCATTCTCGCTGGCATGGAGGTATGTGATCGCATTATGTTTACTTGAGATTTGCTTGGAGCTTCTGCGTTATGTAGGATATGTTCTGAGCTAGTAGCACTAACTTGAGTCTGCATTTATGCTTGCTATTATTAACTCATATGTATGATGTATGAAGTATCTGTCATAGAAAAACTCATGGATAAAGTAGCGGTATAAGTTTTGATGTCATGTCGAACCAAAGTATCCAGAATAGTAGCAGACTTATATAATGTTGAGAATGTTATATGCCCTGTGAATGGAATTCTCTTCTGTGTGGAACTTGCCTGTTAAAATGTTTGTTGCTGACATGTATTTATTTTGATGCTGGTAGATTCTGCTTGTGAAGCGCATCGAGGAAGTACTTGACCATGCTTTCGAAGGCGGATGCGCTTTGAGGCCGCACTCCAAGTTGTAGCATTAGCCAATCCCAAATGGCGTTTTATGTGGTATTTTTCTTGCTTGCTATGTACCTGTTTTGGAGATTCATCATGGTTCACGGTTTGGATATCCACGAATGAGCAATTGTTCATTCGGAGCTAATCTCGTTCCAGCGCAACCGCTTGCGCGTCCAACTCGGTTTAGCTAATATTCGGAATTTGTATACGGGTATCCACGAAAGCAGTAGGGAGATCTGCTCGTATCTTTGTGCCTGTGCTCCCTGCTTATATCTACAGAGATGCAGATGTATGCTTAGTTTGGTATACAAGCAGGGAGGTCCACCTGTTGGTTTCTCTGTTGTCGATTTGGGTGTATATGTAATCTATTCGAGGGAAAATTCAATGTGTAATATCATACCCATACGCTGTCCATTCTGTTAAAATCAATATCAATAGCACAAGGAATCATCATATAAGGAGCCTTCAAGGCTATTTCTCAATGAGTCAATTTTGTCTTTAAAAAACAAGCCACTTTTGAGCTGTCAAGTTACACTTTATATTCATGTTTTGGTTAGGTTTTCAGGGTTCACTAAGCTGCTCAGTATGCTTCGTTGTGTGGATGCCCCCCAGCCGGAAATGGACGAGCTGTGTTGTGCATTAGGGATGCATCTCAACCGTCCACCGTCCGATCGAGAGCCAACGGTCCAGACAAACAGCTACAGCACTATCGCTACGCTAGAAAGCGCTAGAGTAATTTCTGAAACAGAGAGCATATTGTGCATTAAAACACCGTAGCAGACTAGGGGTACCTTTGGTTTTAGCCTAAATCACCCCCACCAAAATTAAGGTTTAGATTGCAACCATATCAATATAGCTAAAATATTTTCGGACGTGAGTATGACCTGTGGACCCTATATGCCATCTAATTTTTTCATCGAAATATAGACATATATATATATATATATATATATATATATATATATATATATATATATATATATATATATATATATATATATTATTTTATTTTGTTGATTAAATTGCAAGGAACACAACAAATTAGACACGATTTAGAAGATATTACCATTTAAAGTTTGTTAATAAAAAAATGGAAACATTAAACGCAACTACTCACGCCACCTCATATCAGGCGTGGACCTCGACCTCGCCTGGCCCTCCCTCTACACGCGCCGCCAAGACCCGGACATGTCGCCCGGCGTCTGCAGGGTTGCGTTTCTTGGCCCGCGCCGGTGTGGTGTTTGTTGACTTGCCCGTGAGTCCGTGAGAGTTGTTTCTTGGCTGCTTGCACATTTCTGTTGTTGACACCGACTGATTTGGTTTCATTATGTAAGACTTTGCAGTCGCTTAGCAGCTTTATGCGTCTTCTTCAGATCTGAGGATCATTTAACAAACCAAATGTACCAATTGTTTTTCATTGAAATTCTGCTGCAGTACCCAAAAACAGTACTCGACGTGCTAGGGATGGCTAAGGGCTTCTATCTGAACCTTATGGACTGGGGAAAGGAAAATATCCTGGCGGGAGATTGGAGCATTTGCCCCATACATAAACATGGAATTTGATGATTTGCCCCATTTGTCTCATTGACATGTGGACTTTGGATCCACATGTCAATGAGATATCATAGGACAAATCATCAAATGCAATAAAAGATGTGACAAAAGATCAATTACCTCGATGGCAAAGGGAGATTGGAGCATTTGCAGACTCCCAAATTGAGGTCTGGGATGTCCAGGGGATGCATCGGTTATAAGTATTTTCCCATAATCTTTATCTTTCCAGAGTTTTGCTTTAGTATCTTTCTGTGCAGTGGGAGCCAGCATTCAAGAAAATTTCACATGTTTGCTAAGGATTTTTGTACTCTTAGCATTACTGTCAGAGTTTAGAAAGAATGACCGAAAATGGTATCAAATGGATCTGGTGATTTGCTGCCATGTGTTTACAGATAAGGACCTTTGGAGGTCACAATGGCAGAGTGGGAAGTCTCTCTTGGAATGGCAACATTCTGACTTCAGGAAGCCGTGATACATATATATACTATGATGGTATGTTTGTTGGTCAGATCATGCTACATTACCTTCAAAATTCAGCACAAACAACGGCTATACATTTTCTTTTGTTTGTGAATATCTTCAGTGCAAAAGACAACAATGCTTTTCCTTTTTGTCCTACATGAATATCTTTTCTGCTGTAATTTCAGTCAGATCTGGCAAGGGTGTGTACCGTTTTAAAGGGCACAAATCTGAGGTGTGTGGTCTGAGATGGTCTCCAGATGGACTGCGGCTTGCCAGTGGTGCAAACGACAATGTTGTTTATGTCTGGCAGGCATTCCTTAAACTTTTTGGACCCCGCCCCCCGAAGGAGGTTGCTGCTGCTGATGACAGTATTTTCACTCGACAGGCTTGCACACTGAAGGTGGAAGAAGTATTCTGCAAGGAAGACACTTCAAAGGATTCAAATTACCAATGTGCAGCTTGGGAATTGATCATTCCTGTTGACTACCAGCAGGAAGAGAAGCTGAAACTTTTCTTGCTCAAAAACTCCTCACTTCTCGCCACTTACTGTAAATTTTTACATACATGATTCTTTCAGTGGCCTGTTTGCGTCATGACTCCAATTCATTTGTAAATGACGAAAACATTAGCCAACTATTGTCCGCTGAAGCACTGACCGTATAGTCTGTAATTGCCCTGAAAGTATGTCTTTAGAACACTGGAGACACAAAAGAATAAAGCATGTGTAAATGCTGACGTGATCTGTAAGAATATTAACGGCAACATGACACAAATAATTTGTGGATTCTCTTGTTTCGATCTCACAGTTGAAATACCGTGCCAGTAATAAACTTACGAGAGAAAATACAAGCTGCATTGGCACCGTATTCTCATTTTGCTTTGACATTTGGCCCATTTGTAAAGAGTGACAATCGAACTGAATTACAGTAACTCTATGATTCATTGTTTTCTCGATGGGAAAAAATACAACTGCAAAAAATTGTGCATACATGTCGTGTACCAGCTTTATGTTCATTTACACAATTACTAATTTTGTATGATAAACTGGGCATCTAACAGCACACATGAGTGTAGAGATACGATGCAGCAATCACTGTCCGCATCCTGAACTCAGCTTCCATCAGGATTCTTCCTGCGCCTCCCTGTCAATTGGCAACTCTTAGATAAGTTGTGGTGCCGAAAAAAAAAGGTTTTTGGAATCAGGATAATAAATCATATACAGTACAATAGGAAACATCATATTACTTATCCTAGTCACTCTTTTTTATGAGACCTACTCATCCAATTCACTCATACTGTACAGTTACTTAGGTATGCTTGAATTAGCATCATGCTCATGCATAGCAGCGTAGGTGAGTGCCTTACCATTAGAGCCTCTGTTCCAGAGAACCTCAGAGTCAATTGTGGTGAGATGTTGATCATCAAGCCTCTTCCATGTCTTGATGGACTTCACTCCTCGCCACTCACCACTCACTGTCTTCTCAAGTTGCACAGACACCACCCTTGCTCTCCTTGACCACCCGGCCTTCCCATATGCATGGTAACCGAATCCACCAGCATAGCACAGTTGAATACCACTGAGCTTCCCACAGAAGTCATTTATGTGATCATGTCCTATAAAGGTACCCTTCACATCTCCAGCCTCCACCATGCTGGCAAAGAACCCAGAGTTGATTGACGGTGAGCTGATACCTTCCTGCTTTACTCCTGTGAAATTGGATGCTGTAAAGCTGCTGAACTCCGGCAATGGAATGTGGAAGTACACAAGGCCAGGTGCTGGCTCCTTCTGTTTTGGTTGTTCATTCATATATTTTGTCTGCATTTTATAAGTTCCATTATTCATAACATGCAATATGTCCATAGCACCAACACAATGAACTTACCTGTATAGAAATTAGTGTCAACACCTAACATCTTGGTAGTTTTATCTAGTTATATTTAATCCGAATTCGTAAAACATTTAGAAACCAATGGTTTTGGGAAATAGAGTACCAGCGAAAAGAAATGTCATCCGTTTTGAATTAGCAATGAATTTCTTGACTTAAGTCTTCATAATAATTACCGACAGCATTTTGCAGAGTTAATATGGTTCAACAGATGATTAATATATTGTTAATGATAGCATCCGCCCAGCAATTTCAGGAACTTTGTAATATAAGGTAAGCTTGACTTACTTTCAAGTTTCAATTAGTCCTTTTACTCAGTTGAGTGTTTCACTATGGTATTGCTCCTACATTGATAAGATGGCCCAAAAGAGAAAAAAGAATGATAAATTCCCAAGCAAAAATCCTGATTTTCATTTGAGTATATTCTGTATGTCAGAGGAAAGTGCAGAGTATAACGCCAAGATGAATTTTTTGAAGAATATCGCTGACTTATTCACCTGGAGACTCAAAGATGTTTGCTGGAACCAGACTTGTTGCGAAGCCTTCACCCAACCATAACCATTGATTGAGGGTACAGTAGAATAGTCACCGCTGTCAAGAAAATAAAGGTTGAGCACTGATTTGTTAGCCAGTAATGTTCCTTCAACCCCGCCAACTTCCAAATTATAATTTCCGTAACCATCAATTTCTACTCCTTCTGGATTGAATCGGGAAAGGGTGTTCTTCATGCCTACAAGGTGACGCATCACACCCTCACGCGACAGCGTACCCTCTTGGTCATGGTTCCCAATCACAGCAGCCCAAGGAAGTTTCATCGCAATGGCTGGAGCAATTGCTGCATCCATAGACTTGGCCGCATCAGTTGCATCCGCGCCATAGATGTTATCACCTGCCCAATAAACACTGTCACGATGGAATTCTCTAAAGTTATAGGTCTACAGATATTGGGGTAGCAATCACCAGTATGAGGTATGAACATGGACCATCACTGCAATGCAAGCTTTTTTAATAATACAATGTAAAAGCAAATTCAATACGATGCCTTTTCTCTAGAACAGCATTGGCTGCAAAAGTTGCAGCTTTGGAAACATCAACCAAAATTGCCCGTGAAACAACACGACGAAAACAAGACAGCAACCTCGAGATAATCACAAAGGCGACTACATTTGTACTGTTCTCTTAGGCTCCATTTGGCGCAGGAAGTGGTTTTCACTCTCATGGACGAATTCATCATCAGACCAGTTCATTGTCGGACCAATCAATCAACTGGGGAACCGCACTGATTGGGCATGGCATGCCACTCGGGACCCCCCTCAGATCGGAATTCTCGAATCCAATCCAAAGCACGAGCTCCAGTGTCCCGGCCCCCACATCGTTATCACTTTGGAAACCCGTGACATTCTTCTTGTACTTATTAAGGAGTTAGAAACTACACTGACTAAATTCGATGAAGATCTCATTATTAGCTCATATGCTCACTGATTAAATTGTTCCACTTACTGTATGTAACTGCAGTAGCAACCAAATTACTGACTAATTCAACAAAGCGAGTCACCTTCTAGTTGTCGAGCAATAATCAAAGGAATAAAGTCTACCATTCCTATTTCTAGATTCTTGGCTTCGAGATTGGGAGCAAAAGTGACACTGAATTAGTCAATTCAGAGAAGGGAGGAGGAGATTGGTGACCGACCGGTGAAGACGATGAGGTCGGGGTCCTCGGCGCGGAAGACGCGGTAGAGGAAGGCGGTGGTGTTGAGGTCGGAGCAGCCGGCCTCCTGGGCCGGGAGAACGTCCTCGCACCCCGTCCGGCGGCCGTCCGCGTAGTGCATGTCCGCCACCTGCACCACCTTGAACGTCCCGCCGTCGCGCCGGAACCGCAGCCTACTATTAGCCTTCTCCTTGCCCGCGGCGGCGGCCACGGCGGCAAAGAGGAGCAGCAGCGGCGGCAGCAGGTGGGTGCGGCGCCGGAGGGCGAGGCCCATGTTGGCGGGTGCGGTGCTGCAGCGTCGAGTGAGAATCCGGGGATAGTACTGGGAAGGCTGTGGTTTCCTTTCTTTTTAGGAGGGGTTTGGACGGTTCTGATTTTCCTATGTGTCTCAGCGTTTTTGGGATGTCCTCGGAATATTCAGTTTGATAACCTGCTGCCAGCGCGCATTTGGCTTAAACTTCTGACTTCAGGTTTATTTTTTATTATTTATAAATTTCATTTTTTTAACTTTTGGTTTTTTTAGTTTTTTTTGCTGGTTCTTTTTTTCTCGTATTTGTTTGCGTGGTTCGTGATGACATATTTTTTATTTTTTAAATTTTAATTACGCCAAATAAACCATATTCAGCTACAGTGTAATTTCAGCTAGTTACAGTGCAATTTCAGCCATAAGCCACTATTTTTCAGCCCAACTGAGCAGGGCAAGATCTTTCTCTGCTTCTAATAAATCAAAAGGTAATCTTTCATATTCTGTGAAAGAAGAAATTAGAAAAACCAGAAAACCTATAGGCTGACGCCAAAGATTCCATAAAAAAACCATATTTTGATTGTGCTTCAACTATATCAGCTGTACTTAAACTATTAGATAATCATAGTCGATGATAACATCACAGTTCCCACGCTATTCCAAAACCGTACATGAAACCTTAGCTTCCTATGACTTCTCTATGATCAGAAAAAAGGAAAGGGTTGTTTCATTTCGGTATATTTTATTGCTGATGCGAGAGATGATCTAGAATTTGCAACTTGCACTGATCTTGAAAATCTTGCCGTAAAGATGGTTCAGACTGGTAGACATATATTTTTCTATTGGTACATTGTCTCATTGAATTGGCCTTGATTTTGTCGGTGGCAACAACAACTGTAGAAAGTGCCTTCTCGATTATGAAGATTATTACGACTGATTTATGTAATAAGATAAATCGTAGCATTGTTTGGTATATTGAGCGAGACATATTTGCAAGCATTAATGATGATAAGATTTCATAGCATTTTCAAGGGATCGGGTCACGTAGGAAACAACTATCCCGTGCTAATGGTAAGTTAGCTTCTTATAAATATAAACTTCATGTTCTTCGTATTTATTCATATACCTGTTTAATTTACTCTAATATGTTGCCTTTGTAGGTTATGGTTCTTGTCCTACTATTGGTAAAGAAGTGGCGGTCTAGGACGAGAGCAAATATTTGCTATTTAGGTACTTAAATTTTATCTTCACTATGTTATATTGTTTATATTTTACAATATTTTTTATATTATATTTTGTGTTGAAGCATTGAGCTAAGTTTGTATTTGCTATGTATTTCTATTAAGCCGTGGTGTGGATCTAAACTAACATTCATTTTTAGGCTGTTAGTCTGCTATAATTTAGTCCAAGACACAATAAAATCTTAGATCCGTCGTTGGGTTGGGGGCCAGTGACCTCAATGAATTCTTGCCAATCCGTCGAGTCTACGGGAAGGTCTTACTCGATTACAAGACTATTTTTCGTAGATCCGCCGTTGGCCAAGGTAGAGGCCTGTATTACTGGATGGCCACCAAGGAACAACCAAGTAACAATAGCAGGCTGACAATGAAACTCGATACATCCACGAGCAAAATTATGTGCGCTGGTGTTAATTTACGGACGTAGTTTCCAGCAGCAACGTCCTTCGCATTAGCAAGAAGCGCGGCGAATGCCCGTGGTGTGGCATATCTCTTCGGCTATTCGCATCTCGGACCATTTCTGTCTTACTAATCAACAGCGGGAGGTGGTGGTGCCATGGGAGCAAACCGCACGCCGCACGGCCTCCTCCATCCTCGCCGTGATGCTCGAGTCCGAGCAGGCGCCGAACGCACGCGTAGTATGGGCCCTACTCTCTCGGACGAGGACCGCGCGCCGCATTATGTCCCGTGGGCCGGGCGTGCCTGGGTTTTGCGTCCTCCTAGGCCGGACGGACGTCGCTGGTCGTTACGTCCCGTAGGCCGGACGTCCATGGGCCCCTGGGCCGGACGTCCGTGCACCGACGGTCCAGATCGGGGGGCAAGGACGAAATCTCCACCGTCCGTTCCTATCCATCTCTTAGCTTCTACGGGATTTTTTTAAAAAATAATCTATTTTTAATTAATAGTAGATAAATATACCATCGTTAATAAAAATACATAAATAATCATCTGTTGCCATTTGAATTGTAGTTAGAGACTTGTCTTCATTTGTATTGGCGATTGTCCTACGTGAAGTCCTGCGTGACAGCGTGGCAACATAGACGTTATTGTCAATTCAACTGATAACAGGAATTTTTAAATAATCTAATTTTTATTCTAAATTACAGTAATATGCCTGCTTTTTTTACAGTATTAACCATCTATCGCTCCACGGTTGAGCAATTAGCCCATGTTGCCCAACTATGGAGCGACTAGCTAGACACTAGTCGATCACTTCGTGTGAAAGACTTAGCCCTAGTTGCTCAATGGTTAGACGATTTAAAATAATAATATTTTTATTTTATTAATTCGATTAGAAGCTAAAAACTATATAGAACGGGGCCTAAAGTTAGGGTATTACCAAAACTATGTTAATGTAGAGGGCGTGTGGATTGTAACCATGCCAAAATCTGGTTTGGAGCCAAAAAGATAATCAAAATTCTCCTTGTTGTGAGTATGAAATGCGTCTTACATGGCGTCTCATATTTGCAACTTCAAAACATAACTAATATTTGTCTTGTTTTGTTGATTAAATCATAAGGAATACAACGGTACACACGGATTACAAATTGTATACATGGTTTAGAAGTTATATGTATTTAAAGCTTGATCAGTGGTTGCTTATTGTCTTGCTTTTATGCAATCCATATAGATGTGGGGTTGCAGGGAATCAAACAGAATTTGAGACGTACACAATTGCTTGTCTCCGTCTTAGATCTTGTGGTATAAGTCTTGGAAAGACAGGATGGAATTGACCTACCACCTAGAAGAATCTCAGTGCCATCAGTACTGGAAAGTAAAGCTCCCTTCTCCATTATCCATTTTTCAGCGTAAAATCGGAAGCATTTTGTAAATTCGATGGTGCACCACGTGTACGGACACAATTCCATATAGACTGGCAATTTTATGAAATATTTTGTGAATTCGATAGTGCACCACATGTATGGATACAGTTCGATATAGAGTGGCTATTTTGTGAAATATTTTGTAAATTCGATAGTGCACCACATGTATGGATACAGTTCGATACAGACTGGCTATTCATGCCCTTAAGTTTGGTGTAATATTTTTCCCTTTTTTCCTTTAAGTTAACCTGGTATTGTTAGTTATTTGTTTTCAAGCTTCTTTATTTTTATATGGGATCACACAGTGTGTTTTCTTCACGAAATGGGAAAGGCATATGCAAAGTATTGACAATGAAAGTCAAAAGGGAAAGCATATAGTTGGATTTCCGCTTTTTTATGCATTGTCTATTCAGATCGCCAGCTCATGAAAGGTTTGCTAATTTCTTAGCTATGTGTAGTTGTTTAGATTGATTAAATGGTGCCTCACACTTTGTTTCCTTCTGCTGTTCCTTAAGGATGGCAGTTCTACTCACTTTTCCAGTGGAAATTCTCATCTCTCTATTTGGTGATTGGTGTGGATTTTTGAGGCAAAGTTTTTTTTTTTGCATGTTTGTTATCTTTATGTTTTCACCATCCTCAAGTTAAATCCTTCATCATACTGGCTGTCATTCAGTAATTACTGACGTCTTCATGAACCAAATAGCAATGATGGAACCATTCGTGCAGACGAAGGGACCAATCCCCAAGGTGTACGGTGGAACAAGAACACTGCTTCTCCCTTGCTGCTATGATGATCAGTTCTGTCAACTGAAAGCATCTATTAACATGGCAGTTCCTGCAAATAGCATTCTAGCCTCTGATTACCAAGATTACACAGATTATTGCCGTTCTATTGGCAGTGTCTGCATTTTGCTTGCATCTTACACAAGATTAACAGGGCATGTGATTCTCCAAGATATGCTCTAGATGCAGACCGGACCAGGAACCTGACTCCCGAGCCACATCAGTCGACACGTTTGGCGCAAAAGATTTCCTGAGAGTGGCTTCTCATCTCAAATTTCCAAAGCATATAGCACCGAATTGACATGATTCTATCGTTACAGCGCGCGCAGTCATTTCGTCCCCTTGTCGGCAGAATCATATATATACCTGCAGATGGTTACATTGTCTACTGACGTCATCTCTGACAGGGAGTGAGCTTTCCCCTTTTATCTGTTTATGGAAAATAGTCTCAGAAAAATACATCTTAGCTATAGAATTGGGAGTTCATCTCAGTGGGCAGACGTGGTGCATGAGTATGACTGCATTTGTTCTAGTCCATGGAGCTGCTGCACCGTGTTATGGACTAAAAGATTATGCTACGTACAATGGATCATCTTTTTTTTTTGTTCCTCGATGGAATAGCGTAGCTGAAAAATACTTGTTGTTGTGTACAATCTTCCAGCTGCTGTTTCTCTCTGCACCTAACATCATTTTATGATATTGACAAGATAAACGCAGGGAAGCCTGGCGTTTGGTTGGATTGCCTATAGTAGGATGTCAATTAGTTTCTGCAGGTCTGAGGAAGGTGATCGACAGTATGGCTGATTTGTGACCCTGTTCCTTCATGGTTCCTCGCACCTTCGTGCTTGCCATCATGTAAATATATAAATATAAGCTAGCAAAAGATGAGCATAAAGTAAGCTCCTGCCGGCCTAGCACTATTTCAGCCATACCACGGCAATGTCAGCCAAGTTGAAAATACACTCTCGAAGACTGAACCTGGTCAGCAATTAGTTCTACCCTCTTCTCTTTTTTATTCCCTGTGAAAGACCGAATGTACCAATAGAGAGAGATGAATGGTGCTTCTAATTTTCCACCAAGTATTTAATAATAGTTATAAAGCTATGAAAATTACGATGAGAAACAACCACAAGACGAGCAAGAGAAGCTGCTGAAAATTTTAGAGAAGAATCAGTAAAATCGAAAGTATCTTTATTTGCACTATGGTACTTCCGATTTTCAAAAGTAGCTTTGTTTGCACTGCGGTACTTCCTTTCCTCAGTGAACAGCAATTTCAACCCAAGTTCAAAACCAAGAATCAATGGAATTTTTTATCTGGAGATCCAAATGATATAAAATTTTGCAGAAATCTTCTTTAGGATATTGTGAATCTATTCCAACAAACGATCATGAAAATTATAACCAAAGTTAAACCATTTTCAGTTTGTTGAAAGGTTGCACTAAAACCGAGTCAAAACCAAAATCGGTGAATACAACTTGCTTGTGGGATGAAGATGACCTAGAAAGGTCTAGATGTATTCCCACACGTCACAACAAGTTAGTTCACCACAAAAAACCAAGCCAAAAACTCTCGGATCAAGAGATGGACCAAAGAGGCAAAAAAACAAGTAATTGAGTTTTCTCATGAATCTTGCTATCAAAGTGGCTAGATGAGTGGAGATGTATTTTCAAGAATTATCTCCATCTCTTACACATGCTTGGCGCAGTAAGATCACAAGAAGAAAAGAAGAGAGATCAAAACTAACCAAAAGTCAAGCACATCAATAAAAAACAAGAGAGAATCAAGAGTTGCACAAAGAGTAATGTATTGCTTTTTTGAAAAGGTAGATTTTACAGTCACTCCACCTTAAATGACATTGAGCATCCATTATAATATTATTTAGAACTTTCTCACATGATCTTTCACCCTGTCCTTGGAGAATGTAGTTGAATGATGCATTAGTCCTAGAAGTTTCATTCCTCGTTGAGCGTAAATACAATTAAAACTTGGATTTGTTCTTGTACATGAGTAGCTAATGGCTTTGTTAGTTGGTACTAGGAGTTTTACTCTTCATTGAGCAACAATACATTTAAAAATTGGAATTGTTATTGTACATGAGTAGCTAGTGCCCTTGTTAGTTGGTACTAGGAGTTTCATTTCTCATCTATATAAATAAAAATAATCGGTGATAACCAATATGTCTTCTTCGTTTTGAGAGTAAGAAAATTCTATAATAATTCTAAAAAAATTCTAGAAATTTTAATATTTATTTTATTAGAGCTAGATTATATCGGTGCAAATTAATTATATATAGATATTAGAGTTAAATAACAAATATAATTGTATTTCAATTATAAAAAGTAGATTTGTATATCAATGATAATTATACCATAATATCTACTTGTGTAATTGTATAGATAAACATGCTTGTTGATCATAAATACGGAGACAATGAAGAGCTGGGTTTGTCCGATTGTACATGATTACCTAGAGTGGCCTTGTTACTATTTGTTGCAGACAACCAACCAGCTGCGCTGCATCCAGCCAGTCATCTTTTCATCCCTGGATGTAACAGCAAAGCTGAAACAGTCAAAATATAAGAATAGTTGTATACAGTTCCCATATTTTGATCGTCCGATTGCTGCTGTGTCGAATCTTACGTCGTTTCTTGATACTGACGCAGGAAAAAGGGGCCGGCCAGGCTCGGTTAGTTGGCCGGCTTGCCTGTTACAGGAAGTCAATTAGTAACTACAGGTCCGAGGAAGGCGACGGACGGTATGGCTGACATGGGACCCTGTCCAGCTCGGTGGTTCGTCGAGTCCTCCTTTGTCGCCATCGAGCGAACATACATACCGCCCCGGCCGGCCGATGAAGAGGCCACACGGCGGAGCTCCTGCCGACGTCGGGCCAAAGATTCAGCGACGCCCACCGCGGTTTCAGCGAGCTCCTCCTTGCGTCTAAAGCTGGACACAGATCGCAGCGTATGGTAAGGGAGTTCTAAGCGACTTGCGGGCAAAGGCATGGTTACCTTGCGGTTGCTGCGCCCTAAGGCCCCACATGGCGGGCGAGCGCTCGTGTGGTTGACGGAATGGTTGATGGAATCCTTGCGTAAGGGCGCAACCAAGGCAGACATGCCCCCGTGGGAAACGGAAGTGGCAAAGCATTCGAGCACACCAAACTGTAGCTTTTGTATGTGGTGGGGTTATTTGTTGATGCTACACGTACACCTACATAAAACTTTCTAGCGCAGCAGCTGAAACAGCCGTAAATCCTGCGCAGCTGTGTGGGTTAGATTTTGTAGCACATACCTTTGTATTTGAGTGTAGCTGTATATATGCAACATATATGCGACTGTAATATCTATAACCGAGTAATATATACAAGACGAGAGTAAGAGGAGTGGGGTGCGTGATGCGTTCGTGACCCCCGCCTTATACTCGAGCGAGATGAGAACAACAGGAGTGGAAAAGCCGCTTCGAAAAACCAGATGTTTATATTAACTTCTAACTTTTACTTAAAAAGCCAGAAACAAAAACCAATATAAACATCCTTAGAGTGAAGAATTCATGCTGTAGCTTCTCTTATTTCGCAGGGGTAAAGCTAGAATTAATGAGCAACATTTTGATGGGTACAACACACTAAACACAGATGCAATTGCTCCTGTCATAAAACAACAACAATATATGAAACAATGAAGAATAATCAGAAATACAAGACAAAGATTTAATATAGAAAACCATTTTTGAAAAAAAAACTACGAACGTACAATTGGTGAAGTCACTATATGAAGAAGTTACAGAATGCTCTGGTCATATTACATGTGGAGATATGTCGTTTATCTATTATGAGGCTTACAAAGGGTATAAATAGCCTTAGGATTTAGAGTCCTAGATAAGGAAGGAGCAGAGTGCTAGTCAATAATGAAACGGAGATCTACTTGGAAACTAGAATAGTAATTGCTCAAATATGGGAATAGTACCCCGTTTGGAGGCAGAACAGAGTCTGAGAAGATGATTGTCGTAGGGGTGGCTCAACCCTCCGTGACTGGGCCTCGAAACTAGCCCAATATATAATAGGCCCAATAATATAAAGGAATATATCAATATACCCCTACCTTATGTAATTATCAAGGGGTAGGATGGTAATTTCCCATTATACCTCACTTATGTATATAAACCCTCAAGAGGGGCATGAGGGAAGGGGGTCCACTCATTTTCCCACATATCGTCTCTTTGTTGGCTCTTCTCCTCTAGTCCCCCTCTTTACTGTTTGGTCTGTAGCCACAACAGTTGGCGCCATCTGTGGGGACCGCGTGAGAAGCCGCGTAAGGAAGAAAGCTGGAGACGATCACTTAGCAATAGCTACCGAAGCAAGTGTATAGATAAGTTGTTGTTGAAGTCTTTTGAGTCATATGTATGATTGGAGTGCTAGAGCATGCACACATCAGTTTAGCCTACGTATAGCACGCATACATGGCAAGAGAAAATGGACAGGCACGAATGGAGACGTTGAGTTGCAAGACTGCAATCTGATGTGGAAGAATCTAGAGCTCGCTCTCTTTCTCGGTGGCGGTGCTGGCTTCAGCCTCCAGCCTCATCAGCTCTGTGCCCATCGACTAGCTCCATTGCCCCTGGCCTCCGCGTGACTCAGCTACGCTCACCGTGGCCTCCGCACGCCTCGGGGAAGCTATGGCATCGGGTCCACGACAAATGCTATCATCGACGAAGATGCCACATCCGCCCACTCAATGTGATAGCAAAGGACGGTAGCTTGTATGTATGCATGTACGTATCCATGTATGCTGGGGTCCGAACTGGTCTCCGTGTCGAGCATCGCCTCTGTGCAGCCTCTACGATGACACCACTTGACGGACGTCGCCCGCCTTTGCTGGACTTCGTGTTGCATCTGACTGACTCTGCATGCCTTCGCCGACCTTCTTGTCGACGTTTTGTCCGACCGGCCTGCGGTCGTAGACACTTTGTCCGACCACCTCACGGTCGAGACTTCGTCCGACCACCTAGTGGTCGTAGACACTTTGTTCAATTGCCACGCAGTCGAGACTTCATCCGACCACATCATGGTTGTAACATCCCAAAATTTGGTTATTCCAAAAATATGGAGTTTTAAAATCTTTACCTGTATTTTGCTGGCATTTGAATTTATTTTGAATATTTAGTTGAGTTCTTTTGAGTTTTTGGGTGGCATGCAAATTAATAATCAAGGGTAATCTCAAAAGAAAAATATATATAATAAGATCATGAGTTCAAAATACCAAAATCTTGAATTCAAACTCAAGTCAATAAAAATGCAACCAAAAGAAATATTAGAACATATTTCTAGGAGATTAGACTGGACATTCAAAATAAAATTATGTATGCAATTCATAGCAAAATAATATCAAAATCAAAATCCGAGGGCAGAATTAAATAAAATAGAGAAATATTAAATTTTGTATCTACATAATTGAACCAAGATTTGAATTAAAATTTCAACAATTGAAATCAATAATATTAAACATGAAATAGAAGCAAAAATTAAAAATTCATGTTCCAAAATTCGTGCTTAAATATTTTCCTCTTTTCTTCCTTCTCAATGGCTTGTGGGCCCCCATCTTTCCTTTTTCTCTCCTCCTCCTTTCTTTCTCTCCTCGCTGGGCCCCCTCCTCCCCCCGTTTCTTTTCCTCCTTTCGCTCGCCACTGCCAGTGACCCCGCTCTGCGCTGTCTTCTTCATTCTTTCTTTTCCTTCTTGCCCCGAGCGCCGCGCCTCCATTCCTCCTCTCCCTCCTCTCTGTCTTCCCTACTCTGCGTCGCCTCTCTCCTTCTTCTCTTGCGCCCAGACCTACCGCCCGCCATCTGTGTTTACGTCTGCTGCATGCGCCGCTGAAAGGCCGCCTCACAGACGAGCCTCGCGCGGGCAAAACCGCCGGATCTTCGCCGCCTCCGTCCGGTCCCCGCCACCACGCCTTCCTCCGTCTGCAGCTATAAAGACGCCCGCCTCGAGCTCCCTCCGCGCCTCTTTGTCCCCACCTTTTTCGGTTTTTTTTTTCTTCCCAAGACGACCCCGCCGCACCTCCACCGCCGCCCTCCACCGCCCATCCCGCCTGATTCATCGCCGGTGGAGCACCACTCACCATCCCGAGGCTCCTCCTGCCCCCGCGCCTCCTCCACCTCAAGACGCCGCCACCGCGAGCCCCTCTGCGCCGCCCTCGGCTTCCGTCGCCGGCCCGCCCTAGACCTTCCGCGACCCGGAAAACTGCATGGTGAGCTTCCTCAGTGCCTCCTACTGCCCGGGCGCGCGCTAATTTTCCTCTTCCCCACGCCGGCGCCGCCGCTCCGTTCCACCTTCGCCGCTCAGCCGCACCGGCCTATTTCCTCTATTTTGGCCCCAGCCCCTCCTCGCCTCAAATACCTGGCCCCCCCTTTCCAGTCGCGAAACACTCGTGGGCGAGATGGCTAGCTGTGCGAGCGTGCGTCCGTTTGAGCCGAGTTCGATTCCGGCGGCCGCCACTTTTGTAGCATTTTGTTTTAATTTTACGCAAACCGTTTAAATCAAAAAAAAATAATGGGAAAATTTAAGAATAACTTAGAAAAGTTAATAAATTTAATTATGATATAAATGAGTTTAATAAATATCTAATCATGGATTAATTAATATCATGTATAAATAACTAAGATGCCTTTTGGCAGTTATCCAAAGATTTCATAAAGATAGAGATGAGTTTAGTAAATGTTTAATCCTAGATCCAGCGACATGTGTTAGTAACTAATATGCCCCGAATAATTGTTTTAAAGTTGATCTATTAATCAACGGCATACTAAGAAAATGAGTAATATACTGTTTAAGTTATGCTCTCATGGAATATTGATTTAGCAGATGGAAACCTTTTAAAGAACCAATTATACACTCATGTATTTTAGTAAAATAGATATAACTAGCCACCACATCGCTAAGACCTAAATGTTAACCCTATAACCTAGTAAAAATATTGAGCCAGTCGTATTCTGCCATTAGCTATATTTAGCTATCTCCGAACACTAAACAGCAATAACCTCATGAGTACATACCCTAAAGATAAGTTTAATACACTAAACTCTTACACCAGTCTATAGGTCTAACCTACCTCATGGAACTTCCTTGATAAATGCAAAAATAATAAAAGAAAGTTATTAATATAAAGACTGAGTCAGTGTATCATAATATCAACCTTGCCTCAAATCGCCCCAAAGCACCCATTAACTCGTAACAAAATCAAATTAAGTATATTCGGATTTATTTGGATCTTTTGAGTTATTTGCTTTTATTCGTGTTCAATCGTTTAGCACGTAATTAGCAATTGGAGTCCTGAAGAATCAAGAGATCAAGCGTGATCAAGAGCGAAGTGAAGGTAAAGACCGGAAGGTCCAGAAGAAGCATTGTGTGAGCTCAAGACCGCGGTAAACCGCGCCAGGCGAGTCAATACTTTGATCATATTGAACCTACATTTTATGCAAATTACTTTTGTTTAAATTATCAAATTGCATGCTGTTATTTTATGTACAAATACATGCTTAATTCAAGGTTCTAGTTATACGCCTATTGTTTGCTTTGATTAATATTACACCCCCTTGTTGAATATTTGAATATATGATCCTTGTCGCCCTAGCGAAATTATGATAGTAACCTTTTGAAAATAAGTCCGTAATTTATACGCCATGCGTAGTGTTGCATAGATATTCATGGGTGTGAAAATGCCCAAGCATCACTTTTAATCATGAGCAAATTTGGTTGGGCAGTCATAGTGGTAATGACTGGTATATGTTCGATATGAATATCTTATGTTCCCAAAACCCTACTTGCTTGAATATCTGGGCGGATGGTTCGATGGTGTGTGTGAAGTGGTGCAGTGGAGGCACAAAGTGGGTTGTGGTAGAATCGCCCAGATACCGCTAAGGACTGAATCTTGTCATGATCTCCCACGTAAAACAGTGCAACCACAAGTCTGTAAAGTACAACTTGGCTAAGTAGTTGTATCGAAACTCCTGGACTCATCTCACTGGTAGTGGATTGAAGTGGATAAGCAAGGGCAAGGGGAGGCCTAAAGGGACACCAAGGGGAGGGTGAAGTTTTCCAGCTGTTCTAAGCGTTGCGGGAAGTGGAGCCCGGCTGCGTTAGTAATCGTGGAGAACATCCGTGCATAGATGGGACCCACCGCAAGTGGGAGAAGCCCATAAGGTGAGATGATAAAGGAACTAGATACTCGAGCGATCACCGTGATGGTGCGCTCAACCACATGACTAAGGAATCGTGTGGGGCAAAGAGTTGATTGTCTCTTGTGGTGAAAGTGTACAAACTCGCAGAGTCAAAACTATTCGAATAGCCGTGCCCACGGTCATGGGCGGACATGGGAACTTAACCGATATAGTTGCATTTCAAAATGATTTGTGGGTGGAAATGGAAAAGTGAAGGCGGTGCAAGGCCTGGTTTGAGTTGTCTGGGTGTCGTCCCGTGGTAAGTTAAGCGGCTATAACGTGAAGGATTAAGCATATGGTGCGGATGCCATGTAACGGTGGATGGAATCTGAATCGCTACTGTTATTGCATTCTCATATACAATATGTTTGTTCAAACTGCTAAGTCTCAGGAGTTTTCTATGTATTATATTTCAAAAGCTAAATGATAATAAAGCTTATGCTTTTACAAAGTAAAATGACAGGAAGAATAAATAGAGTCGTAGGAAGAGTGGATGACTGTTGTGGTAAATACATAACGATGATTGGTGGATTCATGCCGATTATAAAAAGAGAATATTAGAGAGGGGTTTAGGAGAGATAAATCGGTGGAGCCTATATGAATGGATGGGTTAGAAAGATGATTTAAATAATTTTGGAGGATTAGAGTGCAAAAGAAAGCTGTTGGATTACGACACTAATATAAACTCTTGAGAGATGTTAGTAATAATGTGATTGATAGGACTTGGTTGAAATACAGGAAGGATGAATTGAATTTTGGGTATATCGGAGGAGTAATAATTACTGGAGTATAATCTGGATCAATGATTTTGGAGAATTAGAAGAGTGTAAAGGTAATTGTTGGATTTAATGGGATTAACAGGAATTGATCTAGATAGATGATTTGAATTTGAGGAAATTTGGAGATATGATAATTGAAGCATAAACTAGATTAATGTTATTCTTGGTGCAGAAGTATTGATGAATTAGTTAGAGATAAATAATGAAAATAAGGGTGATTATGGAAAGAGCAATTTATGGTTTTGGATCATTAGCAGAAAGGATTGATTTGTTAGAAAGTTCTGATATGAATGATGTCGGTGGATTAAAAAGTAATCCTATTAGGGAATCATTGGAATTCAGAAGCAGGGAGTTGGTGGATATTGATTACAAGATTGGACTAGTATGAATTCGGAATACGTGAGGACGTTGGTGGATTCAAAATGGATGTATGTATATAAAGAGTTTGATCGGTGTATTAACTAAATGATGTCACTCATTGTTTGGAGTCTTAGACAGCAATCAATTAGGAAAGGATCAGTTCGGTGGATCAAGTAAAGGAAGTGTGTCTGTGGTGGAGTAAGTCAATTATGGCAAACACCGTGTGGAGTTCTAGGTAATAGCCATAACTCTATGATTTAAAAACAATGCTACCAAAAGCGATTTCAGGCAAATAAAACAACCCGAGCCTTCCCTTTGATAAGCCATGCATACTATATATTTGCATTCTGTGTATTGGCTCGCAGAGCACGGTGGTTAGTGTGCTCACACTCGCTCTCATAACAAATCCAGAATCAAGGCTTGGATTGCTACGCATCAGCAATGCTTACAGGTCCGAAAGGCAAAGAAGATGAAGATGTCAAGGGCTAGGTCGCGAACCTCCGGTTGCCACGCCTGTGGGCAAGTCCCGAGGGTTCACCTGTGTGCTTCTTCTTCCGCCGCAATTTAATGATTTCGCCTAATCGGCCCATGAGTAAGTTTACTATTTTATTTACGCTTCCGCATGGTATGTATTTGATATTCATTTTCAGAATCGTGAGCACTATCTCTCGATCCGTGGAATAGTGCATTAAATCACGAGGATTTCGATTGAAAAATCCGGTCCGGCGGGGATGGTATCGAGCATATCGATTGCGGTCGTGACCTAGTTAGCTCGGCCGTTAGTTCCATGACTAGAAATATTTCTTTAAAAATACTATCTCCGAAAATACAAGTTATACTGCTCGTTCTTATCTCTCTTAGATGATTCCCTCTCATCTATATGCTGCCTTAGCCATTTCTACTTCTCGTGCTCTCTTACCCTGAACTCAAAAGGATGAAAATCCAGTACTCCTCTTGTGAACTCTCCTTGAAAACCTATTTTGGGCCAATAGTCATGATACTTGAATTTAAAGCTGTATTTCAAAAAAAAAAAATATCCTTGGAGGACAGATTATCAAATTGTTTACGAAATTCATTTTCAAACTCATTTTGGCAAACCTGGATCTTCCGAGGAATTTTCATAAGTTAAACTACTTACCAAAAACTTATCCAAAACTTTACCTTGGTTTCTCAAATAGTGCAAAATAAAGTTACTTCTTGAAAGCTTTCACCAACAAGGACTTTGTTTTTCAAAAATAGATCCTAAGGGTTAACCTTGGGGTGTTACCTTCGAAAGAGTTATGTTGGTAAAAACCTAAACTCCCTGTTTGGTTTTATCACCCCTAGTTAAAAGAAAAATCTTCATTTTGCTACAAAGTTTCATTAAAATGATAATATTAATAATGATAGTACTGGAATAAGAAATGACATCAAGCAAATACTTTCCTCTTCTTCCTATTGATTTGGGAAGAAAATTTTTGATCCTCATCTCGTACCCTTACCCCAAAAATTTAAGGTTAAGAACATTGAAGATCGTCATGAAGATAAAGTGGTTTCGTTTCAAACAAACTACGCAGATGAACCCCGTGCCCCCTTATGCGTGCTTCCCCGAATAGACGTTGTATTGTTGCAAGATTTCACTTTGACCCTGTGCACTGCCTTCTTGCCCTCGGGCGTCCTATTTCGCAGTCACAGGAAAAGCTTGCTTTCAAAATTTGTGTGGTTCCGTATCACCCCAGCTTCTGGGGTATACTCTCTTAAAATTTTAATGGGTTAGCATATCTTACCTCTACGATGTGACACTCGTCTCATGCTGTTCCCTCTCACCTTTTTCGGAAAATCCTATCAGGCCCAATGGATAGAAGCAAGACCACTGCCACAGTCAGGAGTAAGAAGGGAAGAATAATAATCGATGCTCGCAATAGCCCCAACCATGTGTACCAACCATCGCATGACTTCACTCTACGAGAAGGACCAAAGAGAGGGTACCATCATGAAAATAATAGCATCCCTGTACTAAGCAAAGGCACTCAGAAGAAGAAAGGCAAGTGTTTCAGATATGGCGACCAAGGACATTATGTGAAGAATTGTCCCATCAAGGGAAAAACAAGCGAATAATGGATGCCGTCACCATCAGCCTCAACTCCGACGAAAGAGAACCAGTTGCAAAAGCTTTGTCACCAGACCAGGAAGCTACACTGAATAATATATGTAGTGAGTGTGGCAAAGCGGACATGTCGCACAACACCGCCTCCACTACGACAACTTGGACAAGGAGCTGTTTCACTGTGGACAAACCGGACATTACTACTACAATTGCCCAGTTCCCTACTGTTTATACTGCAAGAAATATCATTATCCGGATGACTGCCTCACAACTCTAATAGCTTGTAGGCGTTGTGGAGAAAGGGGACATGAGAAAAGTCAATGTACGACTAGGCGCCCCAAGCTGCGAAGAAGACCACCCGCCAGAGAATGTCCGACCAAGAAGATCACTGCTTTTTCTGCGAAGGACAAGACCACTGCCCCAAGGATTGCTTTATGAGCCCATTGCTGACCAAGGCAGCTGAGATACGACGGACGAGTCTCCAGGTCGCCATAGGACTTGTCAAGCCCGAAGTTAGAAAAGATAGCTAATGTCTGTAACTATTTATTTTAAGGGGGGTAGCAAGAGTAGACCAAATGTTGGAAGGCTACTATGACGTGTAATCACTTTTGGGAGTATCGATATGATGTATGCCTACCCTGGAGATGCAACAGTTTGTGTTTGGCCAAATCAAATCAGAACACAGAGATCCGCAAAGCCAAAAATCTTCTATAGGCAAGGATTACGAGATGTACCCTTAGCTAAAATCATCAGCTCATCAAAACCCTAGAGTAAGGGCAAGACCCTAGCAAAAGTAAAAGACCACCCTATAAAAATACCCATCGTCACCTCTGCATTCCTAAGGCCCTCTACCCCCTAAGACACCGACCATTGCTACTCACCTATCAATGTGAAACTCTACAACCGTATGTCCACCAAACAATGCGACTACTTCATTCGACGACGAAGTGAAGACAACAATGTCGAAGAACAAGTATTTGAAAGTCTACGACCTACCCAAGAGGACAAGGTTTCTCTCTCTCCTCTTTTGACTTCTCCAAGTTCTTACCCTTATTGTGCAGATTTTCACCTCTCTGTGGAGATAACGAACTATACGTCGAGCAACCCCAGAAGCCCATTGCTAACCAATATAACCTCACCTTCTTTCTTCTGTTCTACCGGAATCTCGGGGTCGAGATTCATTTTAAGGGGGGTAGATTTGTAACATCCCAAAATTTGGTTATTCCAAAAATATGGAGTTTTAAAATCTTTACCTGTATTTTGCTGGCATTTGAATTTATTTTGAATATTTAGTTGAGTTCTTTTGAGTTTTTGGGTGGCATGCAAATTAATAATCAAGGGTAATCTCAAAAGAAAAATATATATAATAAGATCATGAGTTCAAAATACCAAAATCTTGAATTCAAACTCAAGTCAATAAAAATGCAACCAAAAGAAATATTAGAACATATTTCTAGGAGATTAGACTGGACATTCAAAATAAAATTATGTATGCAATTCATAGCAAAATAATATCAAAATCAAAATCCGAGGGCAGAATTAAATAAAATAGAGAAATATTAAATTTTGTATCTACATAATTGAACCAAGATTTGAATTAAAATTTCAACAATTGAAATCAATAATATTAAACATGAAATAGAAGCAAAATTAAAATTCATGTTCCAAAATTAGGTGCTTAAATATTTTCCTCTTTTCTTCCTTCTCAATGGCTTGTGGGCCCCCATCTTTCCTTTTCTCTCTCCTCCTCCTTTCTTTCTCTCCTCGCTGGGCCCTCCCTCGCTCCCCGTTTCTTTTCCTCCTTTCGCCTTCATTGCCACCGACCCCGCCTCCTGCTACTGTCTTCTTCATTCTTTCTTTTCCTTCTTGCCCCGAGCGCGCCCATTCCTCCTCTCCTCCTCTCTCTCTTCCCTACTCTCGCCGCCTCTCCTTCTTCTCGCGCTTGCCGCACCCTACCGCCCGCCATCGTGTTGCCTCTCTGCTGCATGCGCCGCTCGGCGCCGCTCGCAGATCGAGCCTCGCGCCGGGCAAAACTGCCGGATCTTCGCCGCCTCCGTCCGGTCCCCGCCACCACGCCTTCCTCCGTCTGCAGCTATAAAAGACGCCCTACGAGCTCCTCCGCCGCCTCTTTGTCCCCACCTTTTTCCGGTTTTTTTTCTTCCCAAGACGACCCCGCCGCACCTCCACCGCCGCCCTCTCCACCGTCCATCCCGCTCCGATTCATCGCCGGTGGAGCACCACTCACCATCCCGAGGCTCCTCCGCGGCCCCGCCGCCTCCTCCACCTCAAGACGCCGCCACCGCGAGCCCCTGCGCGCCCTCGGCTCGTCGCCGGCCGCCCTAGACCTTCCGCGACCCGGAAATCGCATGGTGAGCTTCCTCGGTGCCTCCTCTGCCCCTGCTGCTAATTTTCCTCTTCCCACGCCGCGCCGCCTCTGTTCCACCTTCGCCGCCGGCCGCAGACCGGCCTATTTCTCTATTTTGGCCCCAGCCCCTCCTCGCCTCAAATAGCTGGCCCCCCCTTTCCAGTCGCGAAACACTCGTGGGCGAGATGGCTAGCTGCGCGAGCGTGCGTCCGTTTGAGCCGAGTTCGATTCCGGCGGCCGCCACTTTTGTAGCATTTTTGTTTTTAATTTTCTGCAAACCGTTTAAATCAAAAAAAAATAATGGGAAAATTTAAGAATAACTTAGAAAAGTTAATAAATTTAATTATGATATAAATGAGTTTAATAAATATCTAATCATGGATTAATTAATATCATGTATAAATAACTAAGATGCCTTTTGGCAGTTATCCAAAGATTTCATAAAGATAGAGATGAGTTTAGTAAATGTTTAATCCTAGATCCAGCGACATGTGTTAGTAACTAATATGCCCCGAATAATTGTTTTAAAGTTGATCTATTAATCAACGGCATACTAAGAAAATGAGTAATATACTGTTTAAGTTATGCTCTCATGGAATATTGATTTAGCAGATGGAAACCTTTTAAAGAACCAATTATACACTCATGTATTTTAGTAAAATAGATATAACTAGCCACCACATCGCTAAGACCTAAATGTTAACCCTATAACCTAGTAAAAATATTGAGCCAGTCGTATTCTGCCATTAGCTATATTTAGCTATCTCCGAACACTAAACAGCAATAACCTCATGAGTACATACCCTAAAGATAAGTTTAATACACTAAACTCTTACACCAGTCTATAGGTCTAACCTACCTCATGGAACTTCCTTGATAAATGCAAAAATAATAAAAGAAAGTTATTAATATAAAGACTGAGTCAGTGTATCATAATATCAACCTTGCCTCAAATCGCCCCAAAGCACCCATTAACTCGTAACAAAATCAAATTAAGTATATTCGGATTTATTTGGATCTTTTGAGTTATTTGCTTTTATTCGTGTTCAATCGTTTAGCACGTAATTAGCAATTGGAGTCCTGAAGAATCAAGAGATCAAGCGTGATCAAGAGCGAAGTGAAGGTAAAGACCGGAAGGTCCAGAAGAAGCATTGTGTGAGCTCAAGACCATGGTAAACCGCGCCAAAGTAGTCAATACTTTGATCATATTGAACCTACATTTTATGCAAATTACTTTTGTTTAAATTATCAAATTGCATCTGTTATTTTATGTACAAATACATGCTTAATTCAAGGTTCTAGTTATCGCCTATTGTTTGCTTTGATTAATATTACACCCCCTTGTTGAATATTTGAATATATGATCCTTGTCGCCCTAGCGAAATTATGATAGTAACCTTTTGAAAATAAGTCCGTAATTTATACGCCATGCGTAGTGTTGCATAGATATTCATGGGTGTGAAAATGCCCAAGCATCACTTTTAATCATGAGCAAATTTGGTTGGGCAGTCATAGTGGTAATGACTGGTATATGTTCGATATGAATATCTTATGTTCCCAAAACCCTACTTGCTTGAATATCTGGGCGGATGGTTCGATGGTGTGTGTGAAGTGGTGCAGTGGAGGCACAAAGTGGGTTGTGGTAGAATCGCCCGAGATACCGCTAAGGACCGAATCTTGTCATGATCTCCACGTAAAACAAAGGCAACCACAAGTCCGTAAAGTACAACTTGGCTAAGTAGTTGTATCGAAACTCCTGGACTCATCTCACTGGTAGTGGATTGAAGTGGATAAGCAAGGGCAAGGGGAGGCCTAAAGGGACACCAAGGGAGGTGAAGTTTTCCATTTGTTCTAAGCGTTGCGGGAAGTGGAGCCCTGCGTTAGTAAGCTGTGGAGAACATCCGTGCATAGATGGGACCCACCGCAAGTGGGAGAAGCCCATAAGGTGAGATGATAAAAGGAACTAGATACTCGAGCATCATCCGTGATGGTGCGCTCAACCACATGACTAAGGAATCGTGTGGGGCAAAGAGTTGATTGTCTCTTGTGGTGAAAGTGTACAAACTCTGCGAGTCAAAACTATTCGAATAGCCGTGCCCACGGTCATGGGCGGACATGGGAACTTAACCAGATATAGTTCTGTTTCAAAATGATTTGTGGGTGGAAATGGAAAAGTGAAGGGCAGTGCAAGGCCCTGGTTTGAGTTGTCCTGGGTGTCGTCCCAGTGGTAAGTTAAGCGGCTATAACGCTGAAGGATTAAGCATATGGTGCAGATGCCATGTAACGGTGGATGGAATCTGAATCGCTACTGTTATTGCATTCTCATATACAATATGTTTGTTCAAACTGCTAAGTCTCAGGAGTTTTCTATGTATTATATTTCAAAAGCTAAATGATAATAAAGCTTCTGCTTTTACAAAGTAAAATGACAGGAAGAATAAATAGAGTCGTAGGAAGAGTGGATGACTGTTGTGGTAAATACATAACGATGATTGGTGGATTCATGCCGATTATAAAAAGAGAATATTAGAGAGGGGTTTAGGAGAGATAAATCGGTGGAGCCTATATGAATGGATGGGTTAGAAAGATGATTTAAATAATTTTTGGAGGATTAGAGAGTGCAAAAGAAACTGTTGGATTACGACACTAATATAAACTCTTGAGAGATGTTAGTAATAATGTGATTGATAGGACTTGGTTGAAATACAGGAAGGATGAATTGAATTTTGGGTATATCGGAGGAGTAATAATTACTGGAGTATAATCTGGATCAATGATTTTGGAGAATTAGAAGAGTGTAAAGGTAATTGTTGGATTTAATGGGATTAACAGGAATTGATCTAGATAGATGATTTGAATTTGAGGAAATTTGGAGATATGATAATTGAAGCATAAACTAGATTAATGTTATTCTTGGTGCAGAAGTATTGATGAATTAGTTAGAGATAAATAATGAAAATAAGGGTGATTATGGAAAGAGCAATTTATGGTTTTGGATCATTAGCAGAAAGGATTGATTTGTTAGAAAGTTCTGATATGAATGATGTCGGTGGATTAAAAAGTAATCCTATTAGGGAATCATTGGAATTGTAGCGAGGAGTTGGTGGATATTGATTACAAGATTGGACTAGTATGAATTCGGAATACGTGAGGACGTTGGTGGATTCAAAATGGATGTATGTATATAAAGAGTTTGATCGGTGTATTAACTAAATGATGTCACTCATTGTTTGGAGTCTTAGACAGCAATCAATTAGGAAAGGATCAGTTCGGTGGATCAAGTAAAGGAAGTGTGTCTGTGGTGGAGTAAGTCAATTATGGCAAACACCGTGTGGAGTTCTAGGTAATAGCCATAACTCTATGATTTAAAAACAATGCTACCAAAAGCGATTTCAGGCAAATAAAACAACCCGAGCCTTCCCTTTGATAAGCCATGCATACTATATATTTGCATTCTGTGTATTGGCTCGCAGAGCACGGTGGTTAGTGTGCTCACACTCGCTCTCATAACAAATCCAGAATCAAGGCTTGGATTGCTACGCATCAGCAATGCTTACAGGTCCGAAAGGCAAAGAAGATGAAGATGTCAAGGGCTAGGTCGCGAACCTCCAGTTGGCTGCCTGTGGGCAAGTCCTGAGGGTTCACCTGTGTGCTTCGTTCTTCCGCTGCTGCAATTTAATGATTTCGGCCTAATCGGCCCATGAGTAAGTTTACTATTTTATTTACGCTTCCGCATGGTATGTATTTGATATTCATTTTCTGTAACTGTGAGCACTATCTACTGATCCAGGGAATAGTGCATTAAATCACAGAGGATTTCAGATTGAAAAATCCGGGTCTGACAATGGTCATAGACGCCTCGTCCGACCACCTCGTAGTTATCGATGATTTGTCCGACCGCCCCACGATCGTGACTATGTCCGACCATATAGTGGTCGTAGACACTTCGTCCGACCACATCGTGGTCGTAGACACCTCACCCAACCACCGCATGGTATAGATACTTTACCTCCTCATGGTCGTAGACGCTCATACGTGAAAGTCTTCGGCTCGTCGCCAACTTCGTCCACGCCCACATCGAAGGGTGGGGATGGACAGTGCGCACGAGTTTCGTCTCACCGTCAACTTCGTCGACGTCAGTCCGAAGGGCGAGGATGGAGCGCATGCTTAAAGACTTCGTCCCGCTGTCGGCTTCGTCGACGGCAATCAGAAGGGTGGGGGACGGAGCGCATGCTTCAAGGACTTCGTCCCGCCGCTAGCTTCGTCGACGCTAGTCTGAAGTGTGAACTCCACGCTACGCAACCAGCTTCTATGCCCACACCTTTGGCCTACGCTGAGCCTTCGCTCGCGCGCCCCTCCGTTGGCCTTCGCTCGCCTCCGGAAGGACCTCGCTAGCTGGCGCGCCCCAAGCCTCCACGCGGACATGCCGACGGCCTTGTCGAAGTCCTCACAGGCCTCCACGAGGACATGCCGGCGGACTCGTCGAAGGCTTCGCTCTCCCCATCGGCCTCTAAGTGCACCCTCACAGGCCTTTGAGCGGACACGCCGACGCCTCACCGAAGTCCTTGCAGGCCTCCACATGGACATGCCGGCGGCCTCGCCGAAGTCTCGCCTGTGCTTTGGATTGGCCATTCGCCAAAGTCTTTGGGCCTTGGCGCCACGCTTGTGAGCCGTTGGCTCTGTCTCCAAAGCAGTCCACGTCGCGCCAAGGTTACCCACGAGGGAGGGGTCTTTACCGAGGTGTCCATGGCCTCTGGGCCACGTGGCGCGAAGGCTACCCCGCATCGAAGAGGTCTTCGCTGAGGTGTCCATGGCCTTTGTGCCATGCGAAGCACCCACCCGAAGGCTGCTAGTGCCGAAGGGGCCTTCACCGAGGTGTCCATGGCCTCACACTCAAGCCAACACATGGCTCTGCAACCTAGGCCAGCCACGCCCCCAAGTAGAGCCCTCGCATCATCCTCAAACCACCAGGGAGTTGGGCCTGGCCCCCTCGGTAACGGAACCCCGGACTCCAATCGGTATTTCGTTAGCTTAGCGCTGGGAGAGCAGGAGTTGAATGCTAAGACCGTAAAGGTATGCACATCCAAGTGGGCAGCAGGTACGTAGGGGCCAAAAGCTGGTATGACACGACAAGTGTTTGGTGCTGGCATTCAATGCTAAACTTTATTTTGAGACTTTATGGCTGATCTGCTCTCACTTTTACCAGAGTTAGATTTCCTTGTATACCATTACTTTGGTCTCTGTCGAATACTTTGCACGGTCTCCGCCGAGGTCTTCGCACGATTGCCGCGCGGAGACTGCGCACGACCTTCGTGGGACTACTTCATCGATGCCACTCCGGAGGGTCGGGGACAGAGCATGCGCTTCAAGGACTTCGTCCCATCATCACTGGTCTTTCTAAACTGCAAACAAGGCTTAGAAGAGCCCATCCAATGTCTGAAGATCCACTAAACGGTCTCTAGTGGCCATTCCCTGGATTGGTCATATATCTACTAACAACACTTAAAATATGAGATATGAGATAGGTCGAGGCGAGATCAGACCATGGTGCACACAAGTGATTTGACTACACTTGTATATGGAACACTTGATATGTATTCAATTTCTTCAACTATTTATAGACTTGATACTGAAGAGAGTACGAAGCGTGTAGCTAACGGAGTACTGGTCAGTTTGGTCTTGTGCATGTTGAAATGATGAAGTACTTTTTTAATATACCCTCTCTGACTCAGGTATAACTTTTCAAACCGATGATCTCTGATGATTTTCGTACCAAGATTCTTTTTTGTTGCACCAAGATTCTTCATCTCGAATTCACTGCTTAATTATGCCTTTAAGTTTGATATTCCAGTCTTAACTTTTGCCGCGATCAACATATCATCAATATATATGAGCAAGTAGATCGCTAAACTGTTGACGGTCTTTAAATAAACACATCTATTATAGTCAGATCTCTTGAAGTCTTGAGAGATCATAAAAGAGTCAAATATCTCGTACTTTGTCTGGGTGATTGTTTCAACTTATAAAGGCCATGTTCTTTTCAGCTTCTAAAAGTTGTTTTTCGGCTTTTCTACAGTAACTAGCTTTTAAACGGAGTATTTTTTCAAAATATGGTCTACTAGTTAATTGTAGTACATACTTTATTGACTTCATTTATATTGCCAAAAACCGCATGTGAGTTTCTGTTACTCTGTAATCTCTCGTACAAATAGCCCAAAAACCATAAGCCGCAGCCAAAAGCCACAAGCCGCAGCAAAAAAGAACAGGCCCTTTCTTCAATTTGCATGCAAAATTTTTCTTTCTCGAAACAACAAAACCTTCTGGTTGCTTCACATAGATGTCTTCTTGTAACTCCCTGTGTAAAAACGTGGTCTTAACTGAAAGTGATTGGAGAAGCTCATAATCATGCATAGCTATAATACTGAGTAAAATCTGATCATAGAGCTATACTTCATAACTAGAGAGAAAACATCCGTAAAGTCAATATCTAAAATTTAACTATGTCCTTAAGCGATGATGAGTTAAGTCTTGTACCTAACCTGATCATCGAAAATGTGTCTTCTTTTTTTTCTTGTAAATCCATCGTCGCAGATAAAAAGAGCTTTTATGGAGCTATATAAACGGCCGCTCGCGCACGCTCCCGTTGCAGTTGCGCGGCACTTGTCACTGCCCTTTCGTTCGACGCATGCTTAGTTAATCCGCCTGCACTATGCCGAGAGGTTGGTAGCTCGCACGCACGCACGCACGCTCACCCCGTGCCGTGGCCTTTTAGAACAGGAGTTGCGCGTGAGCTTGTGGGCTTTCGCTCGTTTTCTCGCAGCCGGCGCCGAACAGGGCACCGCACATTTAGCGCCTCCATAGTTAACCGTCCGGCCGGCGGCGCCGCGCGCGCTTACGGATATATAGAGTGGTTTCGATCGATGGGGCGGCAGCCGTGCTGTGACAAGTTGGGGGTGAAGCGGGGGCCGTGGACGGCGGAGGAGGACAAGAAGCTCATCAGCTTCATCCTCACCAACGGCCATTGCTGCTGGCGCGCGGTGCCCAAGCTCGCCGGCCTGCTGCGCTGCGGCAAGAGCTGCCGCCTCCGGTGGACCAATTACCTCCGCCCAGACCTCAAGCGGGGGCTCCTCACCGACGCCGAGGAGCAGGTCGTCATCGACCTCCACGCCAAGCTCGGCAACAGGTGCGCCATATATGCTGCAGGCCCCATATATCCATCGATCATGTATATGCGTACAAATGCATGCATGTTGGACACGTATCACACACTCGTATATACACAGGTGTTCGTGCCTGCGGTAGAATCTTTTCTAGGGCGTACAAGGTTGTTTTAGCTTATAAATAATAATAATTTGTAGAAAAAATTACAGAGAAACATTCGTGTATAATTTTGATTAATATAAATAAAGTTACTATAATATCTACTATAATTAACCAAAGAGTTCTAACAAACATTAATTTTGTCTGTACGCATAGAAAGCAGTAGCTAGCGCCTCACCGTATGATAAGGTCCGAAAAAACAGTACCTATCCATTTCACTTCACATAGACATGTGTACGTATAATTAATGCGAGGTCGATCGCCAAAGCACACCAAATTACTTGACAACGAAGTGATGATCGCTCGTGTGAGCAGTAAGGATTACATGCACATGACATCATAGGCACGTAGGCACGTAGGTAAAGCTTCATCACTGCTACTGCTAGCTTCTACTGACATACGCACGCAGGCTTAATTTTATTCATGTGTGCATCGCCAAGAAAGTAATTAAATATAGATTGATCGACCAATTAATGACCTAGACACCGGTAGATAGTACAGTAAGGTACCTATCGTTTCAAATGAGCTAATTAAACTCGTGGACTCTGTCACGCTCCTTGTCAACACACACAATTAAACGTACGAACTTCTGTCCACTGATCGGTAAAACCATGGCAGAAATTTCCCTTGTATTAGATCAGTACTGATGGTAATTAGATTGAAGAAATTTCTCTTGTACGAACTTACGAATAAATACCACAGATGATTTAAGATTTGTATAATTCTATTTTTTAGAAAAGATAGCATTGCACTGATGTTAATTAGATCGAAGAAGCCTGACAGACTGGTGAACTATTGCCATCGTAGGACGAAACGTCAAACACGTGTCTATTAATTACTAGATTCAACCTGCTCAGATCAGTACTCAATGATGGAGTATGATTAGCGAATTAGTATGAACACGTTTCTTTGTGGTCGTTCGTATGGTCGTGTGTTAATTAAGTGCGTAGTAGTACTTTTGGCAGATCAGTGTTGCTCAACCACTATCGTACGAACTGATGTATATCTTGAAAAATATGTAGAAGAAACAAATGGATGGAACTACATGATAACAGTCCACAAGAAAAGAACTTCATATTCCACATATTAGACATAAAAAATGTTCTTTGCTAAATATTTTTTAAAAAAACCTTAGCTTTTATATATCTTCTAAGTTAGGGTTATATGTGTAACCAGCAGGGGCGAAGCTAGAGCACGAAGGACCCGAGTGCACACTTCAATATACACATGCACACAGCATATATTTAGGCCAGGATGATGCACGTATTTGGGCTAGGGTGGTGCACAAGAGGTGAAAATGAGCTGCTAATAACTTGACTTTTGATTTTACCCTGTTGCCGGTGCACTCAGATCAACCAACGTGGCTTCGCCCCTGGTAACCAGTGCAAACATGCGTTCGATCTTTCGATGGCATACAATAAACGCGGTAAAAACCATGTTTATTAGATATATATACCTCTTGGACCGCTGGTCATAACAGTTTCACTCGCATTGATCAAATAGCTTGCAAGTCGCAATGGAGTTTTTTTTTTATGTTTACACTTACTGAATTAATTAGGGGCTTACAGTAGATGTACGTACCTCCTTACCATAATGACCTTTCTTGGACTCCAGTTCTTAGATATCAAGTTCCTAATTCTGACTGTTCCGTGGTGCTCCAGTGGCCTACAATGTCGTAGCCGTAGAAAATTTCACCAATGGTCATTGCAAATTTCTTGTATCACTTTCTCGATGTGTAACCTAGAGCAGCAGCCACTAGCTTGACTTGTGTGGCTAAGGAAACCCTACACGTTGGATTCAGAAATGGAAGACATCGCGCTTAGGTCAAGTTGTCTCATTGGAAAACGGAAGGAGCTAAAGCTTTTTTAAAAGCCACTCTACCTACCACTTTCTTGTTTTGTCACTTACAAAAGGCTATTACGCCTCACATATCTTAAAGTAACATATGAGATCGATGGATGATGATGATCTTTAATTCCTGTCGCACTTCAAATCAGCAAAACGTTTGCTGATGGCCAAAGTGATTACTAGTTTTCACAGCTAGATAAAAACATGCATAGGCAGTAAATATTAGGCAGTAAAATATGGAGAGGCAGGTCATTCTCACACTTTCACGTCTCTCGCAAACTCCCATGATGATTGAGTAATGGATCGAGCAGTAGTATTTAGTTGCACACTGTAAATATGTTAATTCTCTTTTGCTTCGTTAGCAAGCACATTGCACCTGTGAAAAGGATTGACAAAGGGGGGCGAAGAAACACAATTAAAAGGGAGTTTATTAACACAGTAATTGTCATCAATGACATGTGTCTGCTACTATTAATTAATTGTGTCCATGCAGATGGTCCAAGATTGCTGCCAAATTACCGGGCAGGACGGACAACGAGATCAAGAACCACTGGAACACGCACATCAAGAAGAAGCTCATCAAGATAGGTATCGACCCGGTCACGCACGAGCCTCTCGACCGGAAGCAGCAGCAGGCGAGCCCAGCCACCACTTCGCAGTCCACCGCCACGACCGAATCCAAGTCCGACGAGGCGACCATGCAGCAGCGCCCGCAGCAGGACGACGTCAGGGACGTGTCGGCCGGCGACTCCAGTCCGCCGGAGTCGAGCACGAACACCGCCAGCACCGGTGGCAGCAGCAGCAGCCAGCATGACCAGGACCAGCTGATAAAGTGGCTGCTGGAAGAGGACCTGCCCACCGGCGACGAGCCGTGGTTCAACTTCACGACCGGCAATGAAGTCGACGAGTTCAGCAGCATCGCCCCGCAACGCCGGAGCTGCCGCCGTGGGACGTCGGCGCGACGGACTGGCTGCTCGACTACCAAGATTTTGGGATAGGGGACTCGAGCTTGCTGGTCGACGCCTCCATGGTCAACAGCTCAAACAGATCAAACTTCTAGCTTAGCTAGCTAGCTGCAGCTGAAGATGTCAGCAGCTTGTGTTGCCATCGGTGTAGATAAGTGGAGAAATTAATAAAAGCCTTGGGGTAGATAAGTGCATGGCCAGATCGATCGTAGGGTGGTCACAAGTCAAGGCCTTGCTCTTCTGAACGCCATCAATGGCTGGGATTATTTGGTGCATTTGAGAGAGGTGTAGATTAGTGTCCTTGTTGTCTATTTTTCCCTTGAGGTTAAGGGGTTTGTGCCGTCAGAAATTATCAAGCTGTGTTTCTTCTCAAAGAGAGAGGTTGTAGAACTCTTTGTCGGTGTGCATGTTTCCAATACAAAATGTGTGGATGGATAATGTACATTAGTTAGGTTATACAGTGTATTTGTGTATGTGCTGTTAAGTTGTGGTGTCTCTTGTAGGGCATCTTCATGTGCAAATTGCATGCGCGTGTGGTACTTTACTTAGTGAGCAAAGAAAATTTTTAGACGATATCTCTCTCTCTGCAAAGTTGGTGAGGTTCATTAATGTATTTATAATATAAGTTTATAATTAGTTAACTACCTGCAAGGTAGTTTATCTATCTCTTTTATTTGTGATAGTATTAACGATTGAGTAGGTAGGAATTCCCAATTCAACGGTGCAGTTGGGTAGGGAAAAAAGTCGCTTATATACATGGCACTAGTTGATAAAGACACCATTTAGTATTCAAAAGTTTTGACAATTTAATGGACTGGAAAGAACGAAAGGGGCAAACGAAAAGGAAAGACAAGGAAGCAAAGAACGGAAAGTGAAAAGTAAAAGTAAAAAAAAAGATTCGGCCGGATGTGAAATGTAAAAAGTCTCAGAGATGTGAAATGTAAAAAGTCTCAGAGATGTGATGGGTTTTTACCGGAGATGTGAGGAACTGAAAAGATAGCAGAGGACACGCACGACAACGAGAAGGGCCTCTCTGGCGGGTACAGGTGTGCATATCTCTGATTTGGAACACAAAATTTTTTAACGAAACGCGTGTTAACTTTTTGGAATTTCTGAATTGGATTTCCGTGTACGAGACGACTCCTAAACTCAGCTGTGAGTGCAGCAGCACACGGCAGGAACTGCACAATATAATAGCAACTAGCCTCATAGGCGCGGCGCTACGCCGCGTCAACCACTATACGTACCAAAGTAAAAGAGGCGATAATTCGTGAGGAGTTTTTTAAAAAAATCGAAGGCACATGCATATTTTCGAAAAAGGTAAAGGTTTTTTCGCAAAAAAAACGAGGACCTGTACGTAAACAAACGAGGACCCGTGCGCAATTTCAAAAACCGCGGGGGCTATCCTGCAAAGTGGAGGGGGCTAAAAAATCTGGCAGGGACCTTTTCGTGAGAACAAAGGACCTGTATGTAATTTTAGAAAAATGCAGGAACTTTTTTGCAACACAGCTCCCCCGATCGTACCAAGATTCCGCGGCCACGCGGCGGACGGAGCGCTGGCGCGGGCTGAGCTGGCGCTCGCTCTGCGCGGAGAGTCTCTCGGGTATAAGGAGGAGAGTATGCGAGACGATGACTGGCGAGCATATTACTATCATCAACACGCAGTAAACTACTTGTGAACACTATCCAATTAATTCGTTAGTTTTTTGTGTAAGGAACAAATATGCAAATATATATGCTGCACACTAGATCCACGGCATGCATGCAATACGTGCAAATGCAGCAAATCGACGTGTTATCTGAAGTTGGCATCAAGCCTTTTGCATGCAAGAAAAACGCCTTGTTAGATAGCTTCCTCTCATCTCTCTCAGTTGGATGGCTACAAGATGATACGTGGATTTCCATTCTTAGCAAGTAACTAACGTGTGCACACAACGCAAATTTCTTTTCTGCTACTCCTAGCTCGATCCAATGAAAGAGCTGATGAAAAAATTTTGGAGATCGGTCCAATCAGTAATAATTCCAGTGATGATTGTAAGAAGGTTCTCCAGAAAGAAACTTTAATTTCTAGTCAGTGTCTTCCGTAAGTGTTATGACTTTAAGAAACAACAGACATTTCCTGGTAATTGTTAATTGCTAATAACTCTTGTACGATACTGTCATGTCACACTCAATTCATAAACGTATCTCTCTTTACCGGAGAATTAATTAAGACGTGTCGAAACTTGCAGCTTTACCAAATAATTGTGTGAGACTACGTGGATGTAACTCTAGGGTTGTGATAAATAATTAACTTTTGAATTAGAGTATCTACGGAGATTAAGTTTAGTTTTTAAGGATTTTGTAAAAGATTGTTTTTTGTCTAACGGCTTTGTGGTTTACGAGTTCGTCTGACGGCGAGTACTGGAGTATTCGAAGTTTACGACTTTGTGGTCGTCGGTCCGATCGGGAGGTCTGATCAGCAATTGTGTGAGATCGGCAGAATGACCACAGTTTGTCAAGCAAAGCAGAACGACCACGGGATAGTAGTGCTTTAGTACATGGTCGTTGTTCGATAGTCGTAAGTCTGGGAGATCGGTAGTCGTAGCTTTTGTGATCGATTGTCGTAGTGATCTGTTTGGTAGTATTAAGCCTTAGTGATCGGTAGTCGTAGCCCTTGTGATCGGTTATCATAGCGATCTGTTGTGGTAGTCGTAGCCTTTGTGATCGATGGTCGTAGCGTTGTGCTGGTCGTTGGCATCTCGGTCATTACTTATAGGCTTCAAGTATTTCAAGTTTTATCATCTTTGAGCATCCGAGTACTCATGGGTTGACCTGGGTGTTGTTGCTAGCGTGCACATGTATTTATTATTTGGTCCTAGGTTTAGGATCAATATTTGGGTGCATATATTTTGCATTAAGCATTGTTTGGATTATTTGTGCCAATTGATGACTTTGTGTATCGTGCGGTGCTACGTAACGGTTTGCTTATTTATATTGGTTGCAGGACTTCAGAGCTAGCTCATGGTGAGGTGTAGGAGGATCGGACTAGGCACAGGGTGCTGCTGAGGTCCAGAACGATCAGGGAGACGCTGAAGATGACCAAGGCTTGCGGGGTGATTGCAAGCTGGGACGACGAGGAACTGGAGCAGGAGCTACTGTTGGTGATCATGACGCGCAACGGCAAGGTGGACCGGCACTAAACTCAGGGAGGAGTTGAGATACAGATGGTCGAGGAAGCTGGGTGCCATCATGTGCGAGAAGAGACATGTGGCGCGCCAAGTGACTTGAATCGTTTGCAAACGAGGACGGTTCGATGTGATTCGGACACGTGAGAGGTTTGGCGGCAAATCATTGGGACCACGTGGAAGATGGCGAAGCATGTGCGATTCTTCGTCACAAAGGAAGCGGGAAGTTTCGAGAAAGGCAGTAGAGGGGTATTTTGGTAAAATTGCATAATATCGGAGAAATGTGTATGAGTAAAACTCGGTGTTAGGTGGAGTTAACATGTTATCCCCGGTTTGGCCTAATGGGGGATTCATTAGGTTGTGGGTTCAGATTGTGAGTCTATATAAGGGGAGGAAAGACAAAAGTTAAGATTTGAGAAGGTTGGCTAAGCCTTTTGGTGGCTAGTTTCTGCTCCCTTTCATGGAAGATAGATTAGAGAGTGTGTGCTCTAACTACAGAGCTCTGTCCTCCTGAGTGGAGTGGCTGTAAAATCAATCATCTCAAGTGAGCAATACATCAATCTTTGATCTACCTTATATATTTTTTGTCTGATTGAGTTTGCTCTGTTTTGAGTTGGTTTTTCCTCTCTTCTCTCAACCCTTTCTTGATCTCTTCATGTTGCTCTTGTTTCAATTAGTTTGATATCTCGTCTACCCTTCTGTTGATCTTGCTATGCCAAGCACATGGACAAGATGGAGATAATCTCTTGAGATCGATCTCCAATCATCTAGGCACTTCAATAGCAAGATTTTCAAGAAACCCTGTTTTTGCAAGTTCTTAGTCTAATCCGGTGATTTCTTGATTCAAGGACTTTTGATCTGATTTCTTCGGTGATCCAGCTTGCCATGATATGTGGGAGCGTCTGCAAAGTCATAGTGGCTATCTTCTACTAACGAGCAAGATCTGATCATTGATTTGGTTTTTAGTTCTTGGTTGGTGTGCGTGTTCTCAAATTGCAAAAAGGTCTCAAATTTGTCACATATTTTTTATTCAGGAATAGCATCTTGAGACCTTAAGCAATTTGCGTACAAAATTTCACTGCCATTTGATCTTTTAATCAAAGAATATGTGGATTTTAGATCTTGCGGTCGTGCGATTGCTCTGTTCTTCTGAGTCGTTTTTGACCACGTCTGGTTACGACCGCTCATCGGTTCTCAACCATGTTGGTCTTTCGACCGCTCTTTAATTTTCGATCATTCATTGATAGTCGATCTCATTGGTCGAAGTTCGAATTGGTTCGACCACTCTGGTTACGATTACTAGTTGATCGTTGACTCTTCTAGTCATATTTCGAACTGTTACAACTTCTCTGGTCATCGACTACTCGATTGGTTTTCTGGCCGTAGCTTCTGGACATCGACCACGAAGGTTACGATCACATCGGTCTTGTCCGCGTTGGTTTTCGACCACTCATTGGTCCTCGACCACGCTAGTCTTTCAACCGCACACTAGACATCGACTACGTCGGTTTTTGACAACATTTGTTTCGATCACGCTGGTTTCGACCACGTTAGTTTTGACCACATTGGTTTCTACCACGTCGGTTTTCGACAACGTTGGTTTTGACCACGCTGGTTTCGACTACATTGGTTTTAACCATGTTGGTTTCGACCATGTTAGTATCCGACTGGCAGTTAATCTCCGACCACGGTGATCTTCGTCCGATAGTCGATTTCCGACTACGTTGGTATCCGACTGGCAGTCGATCTCTAACAACGGTGATGTCCGTCCGATAGTCGAACTCCGACTACGTTGGCTTCTATCCGATAGCCGTAACCGACCACGTTGATTTTCGATCAGCGGTCGTAACTTGACCACGTAGTGTTCCAAACTAGTCATGCTCAGCTCTATATTCCTCTGTTTTTTAGGAAGACTTCATATCCTAATTTTCATAACTTTGTAGCTATCGGAATAAAAGATTGGTGAATATCAAGTAGAGAAATTTTCAAGACACTATTCATCCTCCTCTATTGCCATCTTCGGTCCCATAGTTACAACTTGAAGGGTACAAACTAGTCTATTAAACCATCTGGATTGTAGCTGGATCTGAAATTTTATGAAGCTTCACTTGCTAATTAAACAGATGAAGAGTGGGATGCAAAATGACACATAAGAACAACAAGAACCTTGACTCGTACGCCCAGTTGCACTCATCAAGTCAATTTTCTAACCAAATGGCACTTTCAACTTCTGAACATTCAATGGTCGTATGGACTATTACGCTTTCGTACATTTCCCGGCCTTGGCAGAGATATCGTCGAAGGACGATTAGCAACAGTTGCATTCTTACCAACTTCGCAAGCGACACTCTTTTTTAACTCGTTCTACGTTAACACTAAATAACACTGAATAGAAAAAGGCCGCTTGATCTCTGGGTGATCTTCTCGCCTACTTGCCAGTATCTTTTGAACAGCAGGCCACAGAGATATATAATCATGCCGAGCCGATACATTGACCTGTGTCTTAATCTAGGCTCTAGTCTAGTGCTTGTCTGAATCCTGAAACATCAACGTCAGTAGAAGCAAGCACCAGGCCATGCCCTGCTAAAGCCCCCAGAAATTTCACCATCCGACAGCGCGTTTGCCCGGATTCTGTCCTCTGATTTGCTCAAACACTCGTCGAAACGCGAGGAGTTAGCGTAAGAACTGGCCAAGAAATCTAGCAGCGAGGGGGCAGAGAGCACGCACGAGGGCGCACTCGATCGACTTGAAGCAGACAGCAAGAATGCAGCAGCAGCAGCTTGTGGCCCATGAGCAATAGCCTGTAAACATCATGTGCGATGGGACCAACGGGACGCCGGTGAAAGGAACAGAATCATTAACAAATCTGAGGCGGCTTGAAGAGAGAGCAACTACGTACAAGCAAGATGGAGTAGTAGTGCTAAGACTAGTGGTGGCCATGGACAAGTACTTACCTGCCTTTCTCTTGTGCGAAATGATCCTTGGGCCTATCATTGGGGGGAGGAATTGGAGAAGGGATGATCAGTAGCTTGTCAAAAGGAATTGGTCGTCTGCAACTCGACATCTTTTGGAGGCCATGGATTGGCTTGTGTCACTGTCAGATTTGGTGAGCTCAAGACCAGGTCCCGGTGAAGCTTGTGCATAGATAAGGTGGGTTGGTTGGGTGATCCTAATCGCAGCTTTGTTTTGTGGACTCACTGATGGGAGCTCTGCCTAAAGAATTCCAGATGGCCACCAACTAAAGCATACATAATGTGATAATGAGCAGGATACCAAGGCTGATTCTGGTCCTAAGTACAAGCTGCTTTGCTATGCAAAGCACTGAAGATTGTGCATCAAGGCGGGCGGGCGGGCGGGCGGGCGGGGGGCAAGTATTGGGTTTGTTCTTTTTGGCTACGAACTTAATTGAAATTTTGAATTTTGGTACATTTACGATACAAATTACGGAGAGATAGATACCCGCTTGCGATTTTGGCTGGTACAAATGTTGGGCTTTTAACGTGTAGATCGTTTAACTTATATACCCCATCTTAAAAAATACTCCGTTTGAAAGTTAAGTACTGTAACAAAAGCTAAAAGCCTTGGCTTGTGAGGTAAAGAACAGGTCCAATAACGTATGCTGATGAATGACTGTCATGACATGATATCACTCTGGAGAACAGGGGAGTTGTTGCTGTCCTGTAGTGCTAATGCTCAGGTTCTTTTTTAGGGGAGAAGGTAAACAAACTGACAAGGCCGCCTCATGATCTTCCAAAGGATGCAAGCGCCAGTGATTGGTAGATTGCGTTGAATGGAGTTAAACGCAGTACTGATGTAATGCGTACTCAGTATTATGAAACCATGGTCCAGAGTCAAAGGAAGATGCCTTGTATAGCAAACAAGGATTGTCAAGTATGGCAGCAGACTGTAGAGTCTTCAATCATAAAAGAATGCCTACACAACATTAGAAGGAAAAGAAAAGGATGGATTTGAAAAAATATCAAAATACTAAAACTCATTGGCTAGAAGTCCACGAGGGTTCAAAATCCTACAATTTCACAAAATAATACAAAGCCAAAACGGGTAGTATACTCAGTTTTCTCCACTGAACTTGGTTTTGCTACATGCAATTCGAGCCTTTTGATTACTTCAATCAACTTCGACACCAAGCCAAGCACTTGGGACTCTCTAGTCGCCACCATTAAGAACACATCATAGTCAATTGATTCAAAAAAAAAGTTCAGTAATTCATTTTGCTGGAGAATAGTTTGGTGAGGTGATTACGACTGGCTTCACTAAGAGTTTGGAAGAAAAGGACGAAAAAATGCATCCAATTGGCATGAAATATTCATGAAGTGTGTACTTCTACGCTGCGCCAAATAAAACAAGTGGAGTACAAATAAGTACGTACGTAGCATGATTAGACATTTCTTGCACAATGGGGTCAAAAGCACTTATGATTATGTTAGTCGCTGAGTCTACTCTTTTTAGGGCCTGTTTTTTTCCTCCGAAGCCGTGCTTTTAACTTTCTTCTGATCTAACTTTCAAACGAAGTATTTTTTTAAGACGGGATCTACAGGTTAAACGATCTACACGTTAAAAGCCCAACATCCTGTACTCGCCAAAATCACAAGTGAGTATCTATCTCTCCGTAATGTCATCTAAAAAGCACCAAAATTTAAAATTTCACCAAAAGCCATAAGCATGTAGAAAAGAACAGGCCCTTAGCTTCGGCCGATGTATTTTGGTTTTAACTGGTAACTTTTGATTTTTATTGATGATTTTTTGTAGCTGATAGAGAACTTATTGTGTTCTTTTGAACGGTTGGTTTATGACTTTTTACTAATTAAATTAAATTACAGATAAATGCAATAGTGACAATCATAAAATATATACATATGAACTAGCAGGTAGCACAGACATTTTTTGGATTCCCGGACGCAGATAGCTGTCCACGCCATCCATGCTTAGCAAGACCAAGCCGTGCTTTCCTTCCAGGCAAATTAGCTTTTGGCTTACTTGCGTGATCCGGCCGGCCGTGCTAGCTGCTGCACTACAACAGCATGTATAACATGGTCCTCCTCTTTGCGGAGACAAAGCCGGTTTGGCACTGTTACATATTGTATTTACAAAATTAATCGTATGTACAACATATTTGTAAAAATATTATTTCTGTCATCCGGTGGACGGGCGACGCTGTGTGGGGGGATGGCAGGCAGGCCTGTCGTCCGATGAGGGGGCGGCAAGTGGTTAAACCGGCTGATTAACTGACTTAATTACCCACCCTAATTTTTTTATTTAGTATTTGTTTGAATTTTTAAATATATCAAATAAGGTTAAAAAATACGAAAATTTATGTACAGTCTCTCGACACAATGTACTTTACAGTATAATTTTTGGGTAATTTTATCTATTATGAATGTTGCTAAAAATTTTATGAAATTTTGATATTTGTACGAGTTTTTACATATAGCAAACGAATTCCAAAAATTACTAAATTTATGTGAAGCCTCCCAACACAGTCATAGTTATTGTGTAATTTTTTGAAAATTTTATGTAGGCCACAAAAATGCCAATCTGTCCATAATGTACGTCGTTGCCCGCTCCCTCCTTCGGACATGTGTTGGCTTGACATACCGACCCCCCTCGCCTGCTCCCTCACGCGCACAAATGTGAGTCCGACCATGTCGCCCCTCCTCGCCCGCTCCCTCATGCGCACATGTCACTTTTACCATGCTATCCCCTGCCACCCGTGGTGGTGCATGTCGACAACGCGTCCGTAATTTTCGGTGGCAACGCACCGAATTCTCTTTTCGCTCGCTTCAAATACAGAGCTCTCGCAATCACTCATCGCTCATCTAAATTGTGCTTCGCTTCTTGTAGAAAGAACCTTCTGCGTCATACAGTAACATAGTATGGCAGACACCAAGGGGCCAGTCGGAGCGGGGTCACCAAAGGAAGCCTTCCCCTGGAAAGGAGGAAGGACTTCGACCCTAAGTCCTAACTACCGCTTGATGCCAAACAGGGGGGCTCAACCGGTATTGCCTAAATGCAGACACAAGGAGGACGCGGTCGTACAGGTCGTCGAAGGCCATTTCGATGGTGGGCGATGTTTCTTCCGATGCCCACACTCTGGGGTACAATTAGCCAATAGTTTATTTTCTCTTACTGCTAAAAGAGTTTTCATGTTAACCCTCATTTCCAGCAGATGGCGAAATATGACTTCGTCCGCTGGATCGATCCTCCCCATGAACACTATGTTATGAGGTATGTGGATACACTATGGGAGCGAATCTTAGAGATGGAGGTGTGGATTGACAGTCTCAATGAGGAGAACGGTGACCTCCGGTAACAGATGCAACACGAGAGGGGCAATGAGGAGGTCGTCAACATAGAAAGTTTGTATAATCCCACATGCTGTTGCACGAACCCTAGTTGCATATGTGCGTGCCACTACAACGACGGTTAGCCACGTCCGAGGCGCCCCCACTGCAACACTCCATGTGGGTACCACGAGGCACCTTCTACCAGTAGGTACGCACAGAGAAGCTTGTAACATGTAGCTTGTGGTTATGTTCAATCTCGTAAAGCATGTAACTGAATGGTGTACGCGTTGTTGCGGTTACTGTTTTTTGAGTGGACTGTTCAAATGCTGCGTCACGTGTATTAAGCTAGAGGGGTCGATATGCATTGAACAAACATTAAGCTAGAGCGCGTGGAGAGTGGCCGATTGAGGCGACGTGGTCGGGAACATGAGGATGAGGAGCTGGAGCGCGAGGATGGGGGCTATGGGGTGGGGTCCGACTGCGAGGTCAACACCTTGTGCAACCGCGCCGGCGAGATCACCGGCAGGAGCTGTGGGAGCATCGGTGGCGGCGGCTTAGCCGGTGGCAATGATATACGCTCGAATTGGGTACGTGGGAGGTGGGATAGTTTAGTTTACGTGGGCTTATTCCTCTCTTATTGGGCCATTCACCATATGGTATTTGCTTTTTTCTCTCTTTCGAACTCAGTTTTAGCATCTCATGGGGCTTCTTGGTCCGTTTCCCGTAGGAAATGTCCCCACCTCGAGGCCGGCCCATAAATGCTCCAGGCCCGTGGTGGTATCACAGGCACACACTATCCATCCACAGGTAACCCTTACCCCAGGAGAGCTGTTCCTAAACCTCCTAACATCAAAATCACCAAATGAACTCTCTGATCGGATTCGAGAACTGAGATGCGGATGACAAAAATCAAAGTACCGCAAGGTCACAGCCAGATCGGATTGTATCGGTTTCTTGCTAACTTGTTATCCAGGCCATCTGGCTCTGAATTTAAAGGCCGGTTTCTACATGAATCAGATCATAGAAGCACTCCATAACAGTACATGTTCTAGCACCCCCAAAAAATTGTTCTTCTGCGCCAGAATTTCAGGAAGTTGACATCCGATGAGGCTAACCATGCGCAAGGGCCACTGATCCGGAAATCATTTTTGCTAGCTCAGCCAGGTGGCCAGGTGCCAGTGTGCAGTAGGCCAGCCCTACGCCGGATGTCTAGGAAACTGTCCACCTGGAAGAGATATTTCCCCGCGAGCTCGCTGCATATCTACGACCTGTCAACGGGAGCGAGTACGGCAAGAGTTTTTGGTTTTTGTCTATATTTTATAGATTAATTTTTATATGATATATATTTTTTAAACTAGAGTCTATAAGTTAATTGTAATGGATAATATATCGACTATTGATTAAAATTACATGTGACTATCTCTTTATAATCTCACTCACAAATGATTAAAATTTAAAAACCATACATCAAAAGTTAGAAGTTAAAAGGATAAGACAAACGACGCTAAGATATTTTCCCCACTCGCTGCTTTTGCGTTGCGTATCTCCGAAGAAAGATTTGGTATAGTGCCACCACTAGCTCTCATAGACTCCTAGTTACATATGATTCTGAATAATCAAATCTTTCTGTCCACGCTTCCACCCATTGGACGAAATGGATCTGGGGCTAGTGGCCGACGCAGCTCCACCTCTCGTTCTACTTGCCTTTTGATTCATTTCCCGCTGGATCGATCGATCGGCTCGCTGCGAGCTAGCTCCTTTCGCTGATTTGCAACTTGGGTTGCCTTTTCGTTAGGCTCACGTGAGAATGTTCGATATTCGCACGGCACAGCACGCCGCGCTGGCAACCTGCGGACCGATCAAGCGCGAGATGGAGACGCCTCGTACGAGCCTGGCCATGGAATGATCCAGAAACGCCTCCTTAGCCGCGCGCGGACGAACACCTGCGCGTGACGACCGACGAGCAGTCGATCGACGCGCTCGCCCGTGCCGGGAAAGGTGGAAAAACGGCAGCGCCGAGTGCACCGGCCGGTCAGAACTCGGGAAAAGATCTTGTGTGTATCGGGGAAAAAATATCTGCGGCCACGTACGCCGGCGCGGCCTAGTGACCAACGGAAACGGAAGCGGCGGAGCCCACCGCGCTGCTAGTGTGCGTGCGTGGACCGCTCGTCTTTCGTATCCGGCGGTTGGCGAATGGCGATTGCGTCTCCGTCGCGTGGGCGGTGACGTGAGTCCGCGCGCGGTCAACCCCTATCGGCTCCCGGTCGATCGTGTGGCCGCCGTCGCGCGGCAGGGCCGCCACACATGATTGGCCATTGGTCCAACCTCATCCACGATACTCCACGCAACACCGGGGAAAAAGAAAACACCAACAATATTCCACGCAACACCGGGGAAAAAAGAAAGAACCAACGCTGCATCCACCGGCGAGAGGGGTCGAAACAAACGACTGGCGTCCAAGTGGAAGCTGAAACTACATGGCCTACACAAAACGTATGGCTGCCGACTGTAAGCTCGCAGAAGTTGGCCCAGCTACGGATCCTGATTTTTTTCGGCAACATTACAGATCCTGATTGGCACAAGCTAGCTAGCCAATGAAGAGATCGTTGGTTTTTGAGAAGACTGTGGCAAGGGCCCCAAGAAAAAGCAACATGGTGCCGAACCACGTGAAGGCATCCCCATCTGCCCATTGATCGTACGGCATCTCAATTCGCCCGATAGGCACCGAAGCAAGATTCCCACATGACAGGGACTAAATTTCCCATCTCGAACTCTTGGGTCCATCCATTGGCCGTTCCTGCTGCAACTTGCAGCACTTGCACAGCTCCCGTTACGCCTCTGCGGGAAGATATTAGTGTGCCACGTAGGACGCCCGTGATACCTTGGAGACTCAGAAACAGGGAGAGGAATCAAGAGGACAGCAATCAATCCAATCTCAAGCCAAGGGGCTTCCGGATTGAGACCTCACGGGCCCACGGCATGGCTCCTCCTCCAGGCCCACAACACGAAGCGCCTACTGGCCACTGGATTATCCACCGCCTCCTGCCATCTGTCTTGGCTGCCAGTGTACGTGCTCAAGAGAAAATATCTAGCTGCTTGATCCAGTAGTTAGCGTAGTAATTACGAGTGGACTACAGCTATTTGCATGGTTCTTCGTGGAGATCGTGGTGCAGACTGCTTGCCTGAGGCTCAATTTTTTTATGGATATTCTAGAAGTGCTGTGCGGCTGGTCCGAAAGGATCGTCGTTTCTGTTATTTTTTCTGTGTCGACGCATCGGAGCACAGAAAGTTGATGCATGTAGGCCAGGGATGGATGGATCTCGTCCATTCTTTTTGTAGGCGTCCGTTCACTTGAGAACAACCTTCTGCGTTCGAGGTGTTAACATTTACCACGTGTCACTTCGTATTCGTAATGTCGTCTCTTCCTTTGCAAATTCTAAACGAAATGGCGTACTTCCACGAAGGCATGCTTGGAACTGCGTGCGTTTTATCGTGACTCCGGCATGGTTGCTGGTTCATATCAGTTTCAGTTGCACCGCACGTATTATATTCTTCAGAATATTTCGTGAAACTTTCATATACACCCTCGCAAAAATGTTTGCTTTTTATATATGCCCGGACAAGAATTAAGATGACAAGGTTTCTAGGAGAAAAGATCGCAATTACCAACCAGTCCTCAAAGGGACAATTTTGTAGATTCAACGTTTAGAACGGACGGGGGAGCGAACAGAGCCACAATCCCACCGATAAAAATATCGCGCTGCCACATCCTTCCCGATCAAGGCTCTCCAAACGGGCCAAGCAGATATTTCCGAACCACCAAAATCAGTTTACCGACACAACCATAATTAATCCGGAAAATTAACATCCACCACGAGTCCAAGTCCGAACATGCGCAAGATATTTTATCGTGGCCGAAACGAAACGCCAACCGCTGGTGTACCCGACACCCCGCAAAAAGAAAAAAGAAATCCGCACCAGAATCCGGAGCCCACCCGCTCCTCGCCCTTCGCCACCACGACCGCACGATTTAACAAAGCCGAAGCCGGCACGCCCATCCACGCCCGCACGATCCCCCCGCCCACTCCTTCCGAACCACCACGTGTTGCTCTCCCCAGCCGTAGATCCGGCCTTTTGCTCCCAGACTACCACGTGTCCCCCCGCGCGAGAAAATATCTGATCCGGCTCGCCCCAGTACCCCACGCGGGGAATGAAATATCCCAACCACTAACCCAGCGACCACCACGTCACCACGGGGCCCGCCTGCCCAATCCCGCGCAAGCTACGTATCACGTGACGTGGCGGCCGCGCCCACCGCTGGAGTGGCCGCAGATATCTCCTTTCCCCCAGACGAGACCACCACCCCGTGCCGTCCCACGTCCCCACCCGTCACTGCCTACATAGCCACTGACGACGTGGGCCCAATTGTATGTGGCCCACGTGTCTGCTACACGGATCGGGTATATTACTAGGTGCATTTTTTTGGCTGAAAATTTATGTCTTATAGTTTAAATATTTAAATTCTAGTTGGTATATACAGAAAAATAGTCACATTTAATTTTAGTCGATACAACTAAAACTAGTATATTTTTACTATAATTGTTTTGTTAATCTCACTTTTAAAAATATATTGTTTAAAATCTAGTTGCTATAAATAAAATAAATATAAGCGGACGGACTTAAAATAAAAAATAACTCAGTTATATACCCCGCGGCGCTTCGGCTTTTGTCGTGTCCCCTCGCACTATCATTTGATTTTCAAGCGGCGAGCGCGAGGAGGAAGAGAGAGGGGAGAGGTAGTTGGGCAGTGGAGGTTAGTAGCTCCGGCAAGGAGGAGAGGGCGGGCGGAATGCTGGGAGGAGTGGAGGAGAGGAAGGTGGTGGACGGGGAGGAGGAAGCGGAGGAGACGACGGGATCGAGCAGGGAGACGCGGATGCTGCCGAGGATGCCGGTGCGGGTGCTGCTCGCCGAGGGCGACGACTCCACGCGCCACATCATCTCAGCGCTGCTCCGCAATTGTGGCTACCGAGGTGCGCACCACCGCCGCGAGCAACAGTTGTTTGCTTGACCTTGGCGAATTGCTTGTTCGAATTCGGTTGGTGGTTTAATTAGGTTAATTAGGGGTTAAGAGCGGCTAATTACACGAGCATGGTACGAATCGTATGCGGAATGGAGCGGTGTTGCTGGTTTGTACTTTGTAGAGATGGGATTGTTGTGCTGTTTGGTGCACGGTGAAAAAAGTTGCCAGCTTTGGGAGGCGCCGATGTTTCTGGGCGGTAAAATTGGGAGGTAGCTGCCGATTTTACTGAGCCCATGCTGGTCTGCGGAATATGGCGTGGTAGAATAGTTACTGTGGCGTGATGGCTCGTGATCTACCTTCCATACGATACGTTTGTCAGATGTGCTAATTTTGATTTCGATTGGCAGTGGCGGTGTTGATAGTTACTTAGTTCTCTTCCTCCGTTTTTTTTGGTTCAAGTATTGTTGCCAGAGCTGCTGCAGTGGATGAGAACATTTCTCTGTAGCCACCTATACCGATGAGATTTGGTGTAGTGCTGCCTGCTCTTTAGGAATAGGCAATTTTACGCTCGCATGTGCCTAATATCAACTAGAACTAAAGTCTAAAATTATATTCCATGACATTTGCGGGCTTCTGGTGTTAAATTATACTCAACAGTAATTGGAAGTGCATATGTCAAAAGCCAAAACTGTACGCTAGCAGTATGTTTTGAGTATAGTTAGAAATATGTTGAAATGCAAAAAAAAATCTTTATAAATATGCAAAGTATATTTCCTTTATGTTTGGCCTCTTGAATCCGTTCTAGTTTTTTTTAACTTGATGAAATTCTGAAATGGCATTTTCATCAGCCTATGCACCATATTTGTTCTTGCAGTTGCTGCAGCCTCTGATGGCATCAAGGCGTGGGACATATTGAAGGAAAAATCTTTCAATATAGACCTTGTTTTGACTGAAGTTGAACTTCCTTTGATGTCTGGGTTCCTGCTGCTCTCCACGATCATGGAACATGACGCATGCAAGAATATCCCTGTCATAAGTATGTCTTAAAATTGAGTCATGTCAGTATCTCTTATGTTTAGTTTCTAATGCCACTGCTTAGTTGAATGTTTTTTCGGGGGGGCTTGCAGTGATGTCTTCACACGATTCAGTTAGCATGGTTTTCAAATGCATGCTGAAGGGTGCAGCAGATTTCCTTGTTAAGCCGATACGGAAGAATGAGCTAAGGAACTTGTGGCAACACGTTTGGAGAAAACAATTAGTAAGACCACTTTCTTGCATCATTTCAGCATGACTATGTTTTTTTATTTTATCAATTAAAACTTAGTTTCTGCACTCTTCGCAAGACTTAGTATCATTAAACTTCTCTTACCTTATTTTACAGGCAAACGGTGGGCCTGATGTGCAGCGTACTCAACAAGAAGAGAATCTTGCAGAAAGACACGAGCAGAAGACTGGAGCGAAAAAAACTGAACATGTGATTGAAACTGTGGCCCACAAAATTAGGGAATGCAGCGAACAAGAAAGTGATGCTCAAGTAAGTTTTAGAATCAGTGAACATAACATTGTTTAGCTGCTCTTCCTACTTATGGTAGCACAGATTTTACAATCTGACATGTCAAATGCTATTGTGAGCTACATGTGGCATTTGTGCTCGATCGTTTTAATTTGCCCAATCAGGATCGAACAGTAACACTTCCATATCCTGATGTTTGGTCCCAAAGGCAGTTTCATTACCCACAACAAAGCTGGTACTAAATCATGTCGAGAAGTTATTTGACCATTTGGATCTGTATTAGTTTTAGGAACCTAATTTATCAATTTTTCAAGTCAGGTGGGTAATGGAACTGTTTGTTGAATGAGAGTAGTATTTCTTGTTGGTGAAGTGTCACAGTTCGGTCCTCTTGGGCATGGTAAAATGAAGTGCATCTGTCAAACAGTAAGATAAGTATTTTTTTGGCTGCTCGCAGGATTAGAATTTGGTACATTGAACAGTTTGGTAAAGGATACGACCTAGTTTTGAAGTACTGATTACTGAATATTTTATCTTGCATTGAATCAGTAATGCGCTCGACATCATTCTGCATACCTGTTGAAATATCTGGTAGTTGGTAGTAGGAACTATGGTTCCCTATGCTGAATTCAGATATACTCACTGCTGTTCTGCATGGATTTAATTTGAGATCACCTCGTGCAGAGTTCTTGTACAAGGTCAGAACTGGAGGCTGAGAGTAAGCACACCACCAACTTCCTGGATTATAAGCAGACAACAGGAAGGCATTTCTCTACTGGCCACAAGAGTGCTGAGAAAAATGGAGAGACTAATATTCAAAGTAATAATATTTTTAAATGTTTTATATTTTTTACATATCATTTGTTTTCAGGCATTTTACTAATTTTACTTGCTTGTGATGTGTGGCAGCTAAAGATAATAACTTGATTCCAAGGGGAGAAGGGGATTTATCGCCGAGGACCCGGTTGAATGATAACTGTGAGAAAGCTACCAGAGATATCGAGCTAGTTCACATTACTGATAATCAACAGAAGCATAACACACAGAGGGAGGTGGATATTATGGGAGCAACGTCTCAAGGAAATGATGACAAGTGCTTCTCCATCCCAGCATACCAGTTGGAGCTTTCTCTCAGAAGATCTGACTATAGCAGATTAGACAACCAGGAGAAAAATGAAAGGAAAACGCTGAACCACTCAACTTCATCTGCATTTTCCTTGTAAGTATACCTTTCTTTTCACTCGGTATAGTAACGGTGCTTTTGTCATTCCTACGCTGTGAGCTAGCTCAAGTTTAGTTGCTATGTTCATGTTGAAGTTTTTGTTTCTATTGTAGTATATCCGAATATTTTATGGTCCCTTAAGATGTCATCATCTTTACCTAGCACGGTGAGGGGACTTGTATTTTACTTTAGTTTGCCACGACGATACAGCCTCACAAGCATAAAAGAAAAGAACCAATAATATGGACATACCACAAACTTTAGTATGGAATTTCTTGTAGTGCCTTTATTGCTGTAATTTCCTGCACAATTTGCTTTTTTTCACAGTTTCACAAGGATCAACGTATGAGACCTTACAGCTATTGACCTAAAAAAGGATCTGAGAGTTGGAATTATTTCTCATCCACAGGTACAACTGCAGGACTGCATCCTCTTTTGGTAACGCTGATGATGCTCAGGCATGCAGTACCTCAGCAACACATGCGGATCTGGAAAACAAAAATGGAGATTCGGCAGCTCCCTCTCAAGACAAGACACAAACAAATCGCCCTCCTATTAGAGTTGTACCATTTCCTGCTCCTGTTGGAGGCCCCTCATTTGATGGGCAGCCATTCTGGAATGGTGCACCTGTGGCGTCCCTTTTCTATCCACATTCAGCTCCTCCCATTTGGAATAGCAAAACACCCATGTGGCAAGAAGGAACCACACGAGCAACTTCATCGCAGCAAAAGTCACAGCAGAATGATACAAAAGATATGGATTCCAAGCAGGTTGAAAACACACAGGAACAAACGGTCGTAAGTCGTCCTAACGCAAATGAAAAACATCTGCGTATTGAAATTCCTACAGATGAGCAGCGGCATGTTTCTCCTATGACCGGTGAAAGCGGAGGTATTACTGTGCTGGACAGCGCCAGAAATACTCTCGGGGGCAGTGGCTGCGACAGTTCTTCCAACCTGATCACCGCCCCTACCGAATCATCCAATACATTCAAGGGTGTTCCTGAAAATCCAAGCACCGAGGGCTTACGTCACCTGAGCCAACGAGAGGCTGCACTGAACAAGTTCCGGCTTAAGAGGAAAGAAAGGTGCTTTGAGAAGAAGGTAAGCACAAAACAGCTAATTTTACCTTTTCGTTTCAATCCTTATCTTGGTATCAACCTACTAGGAGCTGGGGTTTACATTTTTCACATTCTTGCGCAGGTGCGGTATCAGAGCAGGAAATTACTTGCAGAGCAGCGTCCGCGGGTTAAGGGTCAGTTTGTTCGGCAAGATCATACCATACAAGGAAGCTAGGGGCGGCCACGCCACAGGTGACAGGCGATTGTTGCGCTGCAAGTACCCTGGTGGTCAGTGTCAGATTTTGTTTAAACAGTGAAATTAATTACACTGACCTTTCAGTATACACCGTATGCGTAAGGTTTGTACTGTATATATAGGCTAACTTACTTCTCGTAGGCTATGCCCTGGACCTCGTACATTGTAGAGTTTGTCAGAAGGCATTAGTGAACACATTGGCGTATTTTGTTTTACGTGAAGATAAGATATATGTATTCATGCTTTAATATTTGTGTATTTTTTTTAAATAGTGATGTATAGAAGCACGCCCTGTATGTATTCCGTAGCACCCGTGCTGTAAACCTTGTAACTAGCCGACCTGTGCTTTTTTCGATAGACGGTACACTTTCTGTGCATGTAAGGGGTCGAAGAGTGTCCAAAGACATGCTGTGCAGTTTCTTACACTGAACATCTTTGTCGTAATTTATGTTGAGCGTTTCGGTGAAACGATGCCTTTTTCTGCCGTGAGTGCTTGTGTGGAATTGAGGGATGCTTTCGGAGATAGATCCATGTTCTGAAGAGTTATAAAGTACGGTCCAATTTGGTTGAAATTCATGTTCCTGCACCAATTCTTCGAACTTGGTGTCTGATTGAAGTCCTAGTAGGCTAGATGTAGGATCCAATACCATAATTAGAGGATGGGGTGAAAAAATTCTTCGGTTTTAGAACCTAAAAACAATATAATTCTAGAAGAAAACAATTTAAATAATAGATTAAAACTATCAGAAATCGAAGAAGCAAACTTTAAATAAAATAGCAATAAAAATCGAAACCAACACGTACTGGCCGATCAGACCATAATGGTGAAGATGATCTGACCGGGGAGGACGATCTGACCTTTAGCACTATTCATCATTTAAAAACAACACAACTGACGCGAACAAAAACTGATCTAACTTTTACAAATCAGCTTCAATTGATCTCAAATTCGACACACGTGATGTTAAGGATATCTAGAATCTATTTCAATAAGAAATTGCAAGAATCATCAGCTAGATATGAAGAAAATCATATCGCAACATGAGATAATAAAAAACTAGGTCAAACTCTAAAATTGTAATAACTTTCAAACGACTTGGAGATTACCAACAAAACTTTGCAGATCTCTTTCTAGGCCTATCTGCAACCTATTCTTCACAAAGAATCGAATCAAAATTGCATGGATAATGAAATCACTTGATTCCACAAAAATGAGGCAAAACCTAAGAACAAAAGCAAGATTCCAACGTGTATTGGATCAAGAGTTGATTTGCATTGCTAGTTGATGATGTTTTGTGGCTACAAAGTGCCCTCACAGCACCCCTCAAACCTTAGCACGAAAATTCTAAAAATTTTCTTGCTTGCATACCTTTCGGTCTAACCTCTCTCAAATATATATTATTAGGCCTAAAACGTGTCCTTATCTACAAGGCCACGAATTACTATCTGATTCCAACAGCCAAGGGATGTGAAACCCTTCCAAAAATTCTAAGTTTTCAATTCGTCACATGTCGAAGCCTCGAGGACCGCACCTCCCGTAACTCCACGCATCATCCACATATGATCTCCACATGCCCAAGTATGAGCCTGACCATCTCGTGACATTCTTGACCGTTTGACCTCGGATCTCCCATCCTAGTCCCGGTCCACCTCGTCATCGACCATGATCGCCCTCTTTTTTAGATCTAAATTTAGATCTCTAATCTAGCAATCCCTCTTTTTTTTGGAGAGAGGAGATTCTTTTGGAGAGGAAGAATCCATAGCCGTTAAATCTCTAATCTAACGGTTATAAATTTAAATAATAAAAAAAATATTCGAATGATGTTATCATATCCATGTACTAATTAACTGGAGTTCATCGTATATAAAACCCACAAACTAGCTGCACGGTAGATGAGCCAGACCGAACTCTTTTCAGGTTCTGAAACTGTCGCTGTTGCGGCCGCGACCGCCCACCCGGAGTGACCCAGAAGCGCCCGCGCGGCTGGGCGAGACGCCAGGGGCTAAACACGTGTTAGGCGCGTGCCCGGACGAGAGCGAGCTACGTACCCGCAATGTACGTGTCGACGAGAGCTGGATCGCGCGGCGAGGCACCGGACGTACGTCCGTGGACCAACGCTTCACTCAAAAGCGCGTGCCGGAAGGAAGACCGCCCGAGCGACCCAGCCTCCACAAGCTGTCGCGCCTTCAAAGCATCACAAGAAAGAACGTAACTTGACGACACGCTCATCCACGTCGCCCGATTCGCCCAGCCCCGGAAGCCACGGCTGCCTCTTGACACTGACAGGTACCGGGCCAAAAATTGCTTGCACTCGTAGCATCCTTTTTTTCTTCTTCTGAAAATTATCCTGGCAACTATGGAATAGGTAAGCGCTCTCTTTTGAGTCTCATGTGTAAATTTTGCGGAAGTTTTTTTTCGTGTTTCACAGAGAAATAGAATGGATAAAGTTGCAGCTCGTTGAATTTATCTACAGCTCATCTCGTAGGTCCATGATAGGAAGGAAGCAGAATAGCAGATAACACACGAGTCTTTTACTCCTATCTTCCGAACTACGTGGCCGTATATGGCCAGGGGTTAGTGTGATGAATCATGAATGTTCCTTTGTAGTCAGAGAGAGAGAGAGAGAGAGAGATTCTACAGCATTGCTTGCATTTTATACGAACTCGTAGTAGTGCACGGATTCAGTCAACACATGGCCAGCTTCTATTAAGCAGCAGAACCGTGCAGTATCCTCACACCATGTACCACTGGAATCGTGTATGGGACGACAGCTGCACTGAAAATATCTTGAAAACCATGTCAACGCGTCACTCGCGTCACTACAATCAAGCAGAATTGTGTCCTGCAATGAAAGTGAAACAAAACTGAAATTTTAAAATTAATTTAAATTTTTGTTTGAATTTGATTTCTTATGAATTCTAGCCAAATTTCTCATCTATCCTAGCCATCCAAGTCTCGATCTCCCTGCCGCATCGCTTCCTTGAACCGTTTTCGCGCGAGGACTGTTCACTAACTGAAAATATCACCGCCGTCTGATCCTTTCGCTGCCGCCTCTTCCCATCACTTCCCGCTGATGCCACGCCCTTGCCAACTGGTCAGAGCCCGTAGCACATCGTCTCTCCCACCTCTGACACCCCCTAATTGCATCGGCAATACGTCAGCCCAGCCAGCAGAACTAGCCGCCGCCGTAGCTATTCCCGCACTCTGTTTTCCTCTCAACCGACTGCTTTGCACCGCAAACCGCCTTGCTGCTCTGCCAGCCACTGCCAAGTCAGTGTACAACAACCCTGACACTTGACACACTTCTTGATGGCCGCAGCTCTCACCTGGTCGATCCGTCATGGCAAATTCACCGCCGTCGTCCAAATTCGCTCTCTCTGCTCTCATCCTCTCACTGTCGACCTGATTCGCCTCTGACCGATTTTGACAACCCGTACCTCCCCTCTGCCAGCTCAAGCCACCGTACATCTTTCCTTCATTGTCGTAAACCTCACCCTACCGCCTTGCCGACCACCCTGCTCTCTCTGCTCTCACTCACATACTACCGCCTCGTCGACCTCCCTGCTCTGTCTATGCTCTCATTCTCTCATAGCCGCCGCCTAACACACCACATCACCTTTTGACCGCCGCAAATGCCGCACCTGAGGCAACATATACTTCCCCTCTCCTAGCCGCGACGCGCCCTCCCGCACCTTCCCAACCTCTACCACGCGCCGCCGCCTGTTCAGCAAGCCACCACTACACCCCAATTGAGCTTCCGAACGGAGCCTCGCCGGCGACCACCCGAAGACCTCAAAGTAATCCAAGTTTCGATTCTGTTTATTCAATCGATCACAGTCCGATTGCTTTTGCCTGTAGCACCTTTATGCTCTCAGAAACACCACTGAACCACTGCCTTAGCCCCTCGAGCGCCTTACCGCGCTGGCGACTAGCGCCGTCGCCCAACCTTGAGACTTCACCGTGGATAGCTCGGCTCAGCCATCCCCAACCCAATCCACCACTTCCTTGAGCTTCCTCTAACCCCATAGGAGCCCAAATCCTAACGCTATTATCCTTTTAACCCGCCGTTAACCCCTGTGCCATTCAAAAGTCCTGAAAAGATAAGACTTCACCGCCGACGCTCGCTTGATTTCCAGCCACTCTCAAGCCCAAAATTGGAATTCTCGTGGCCCCAGGAACCCACTCATGGTCGTCAATTGTTGTTTCGACCACGGATTCTCCAACCGCCCTACCGCCTGCAATCTCCGACCGCTCCTCTGCTTGAACTCTCCAACCGCTCCACCGCTTGAAGTCTATGACCACCTTGTAGTCGAGAGAAACTTCGACCGCATCGCTTCGAGTCCTGAGCCACACCACTCGGACACCGTCCGATGTTTTTAAGCCACTCGTATGTCGTCCGGTGCCCTTAAGCTACCCATATGCCATCCAAACCCTACAACTACTCGAACATCGTTCGATCTCAATAGCAACTCATACACTGCCTGATCTTTGTCGACTTCGCACTCGACCACGTTGTCGTTACGACCACGTTGTCGTTACGACCACGCTACGGTTTACGACCGTGATGTGGTTTACGACCACGCTGTGGTTTACAACCACACGGAATACTCAGTCTCAGTAGTCGTTAACTCGATTACGGCCACGTCTTCTAGCTCCACAAATACATCCGCTCGTGAACAAGATTTCTGACAACAGAAACCACCCGAGTACTCGTAGAGTTCTCTGAGTATGCAACGACAACCCGATGAGGACCAAACCCTCTGTGAACAGTAAAACTCGCGATAAACAGTACCAAATATGTTACTGTTCATGAAATCCCAAAATGCATATATACATCCATTTCGATCGTTTCCAACCCATCTATCAATTCCTCAGCTCGGTTTTCCCCATATCAAACTCCTTTAATCCCTAAACCTATATTATTTTATTTTTCGGGATTTTATTTCTTTATTTTATTTCTTTCTTCCTAGCTCAATCCTTCCAGCATGGAATTGATTTATTTTCTTTTGGTTTGCGGTAGCACACGACACTTAAGATCAGCTAGTCCAGGAAGGAGAAGCTCAAGTACAAGCACAAGACTCAGAAGAATACGAAATCGTATAATACATTGATCTGCAAGGCAAGTCACATGTCTTTGATCATGTTAAACATATATTCCTTTAATTATTTATCTATCAGTATTTTCATTATGTTATTTACGCACTGTTATTTATTATACAATAAATATTTAGAGTGACATGATATTAGTTATGTCCTACCATCTGAAAAGGCCATGTTTAATTTGATGGTCATATTCACCTTGACAAGACTTAGTAATACTAAATATATTATTTAAATAATCATGGTAGATCAGGAACTTAACTGTTTTATACTACTAAGAGACTTCGCACTTTGCCAGTAGATTTTCAAAAGTGGTTCTAGGATAATGAGATATCACGGGAAACCATGAGATGGTTGGGTCCCACGACTTTATCCTCGGGTGGAGGCTTGGACTGGAAAGGTGGCAGTGCGGATGGGCATTGAAACAGTGTGGATGGGCACTGAAACTATGTGGATGGGCACTGAAACAATGGTTTGTGGATGGAAGTTGCATCGGTGAAAATATAAATACTAGAACTGATTCATCAAACCTTGTTTAGTAGCTGTACAAGTTCGATTGAATATCTACAACGGGTGGGGGGAGACTGAGGGAGTTTTTATAGTATGAGAGGGGGTATAACCATACTTCATAACAGTAGGATCGCTTCAAATCAGGTGAGGCCGTGGGCCACCTGAGTTTGTTCAGAAACAGTCCCTACTGGGTAGAGGCTATATAAAGAATTATGCAGCGAAAAATCTTGTTTTCTTAACTCAATAGGGGGGTTAAGAGATCTTATGGTTAAAGTTGGGTAGCTCTGTAGAGTTATAATTTAATGGTATTCGAATACGGTGCTTCTGGTAAATGAAGTTATGTTTAATGGGTGAATCCAACAGCAAAGCATAAGTAGATTTGAAAATTTGTTAAGATTGGTAATCAAGTTATTAAATCCCCAATTTCTTTAAGAAGGTTGTGATTTTGTATTTAAAATTGTTTTCAACTAAAATTGCATCCACAAAATAATAAAACTACTGTACTCCAATCCCTTGGAAGATCCTATATGTAATTAAATAGTACTTTTCCATATGACTTGTTGAGTACGGTGGTTTGTACTTATACTTGCTAAATACATTAACAGAAGGTGTGTGGTAAGAGAATGAGGAAGTCTATGAGGATGACGTGTTGGAATATTGCGAAGTAGATGATGTTTGGAATTAGGGTTGTTCTCTGCTCAGGCACGCATGTGATGTTCTTTTGTATTGTAATGTATCTAAAGATCGCATGTCCCGCTGTAAAACTTGGCTGATAAGCCGTTATCTTGTAATAAAGTTGGCTTTTGTATTTGAGCATGTGTTGACAATGGTGTATACTCGACTGCAATACCTCGCAGTTGAATAGTTCTAAACAGTTACGAGAGATTCACTGCGCCCCTAAAAATGAGGTTGTTATAGGAAGCCCGAGCCTAATTAAAGTAGGACATGTACAACATGAGATAGGATTCGTGTTGATAACAAAACAGTTAAGATCAAACCACCGTAGATCGTGTGACTAGTCTAATTTCTTCCCACTCCCATACTTCGCCATATATAAGGTCTGTTTTTTTTTGCTGCGGCTTGTGTCTTTTGACTGCGGCTTATGACTTCTAGGCTGTTTGTGCGAGAGATTATAGAGTAACAGAAACTCACGTGTGTTTTTTGCTGATATAAATAAAGTCGGTACAGTATGTACTACAATTAACTAGTAGACCCTATCTTAAAAGGATAATCCATTTAAAAATTAGTTATCAAAAATTAAAAAGGAGTTTTTAAAAATCCAAAAGACCAGAACTATAGTTTGCCGCTTTCCCCCTCTTTCTCCGAGCCGAGAGGAGAGGAGAGGAGAGGAGAGAATCCGGAGAGCTCGCCGGCCCGCGCACAACCGCGACGTTTCCCGACCTCTCACTCCACCACCGCCACCCACCGTGCACACCTTTTCCCCTCCCCTATCGCTCGGGCCGGCCCAGGGGCGAGTGGGGGCCGCCTGGGCCCCAAAACCCGGGGCCCCTGCGGTGTTGGAGTTCACCGAGCCGGCGGCACGAACGAGAAAATGTACGCGAACTGGAACACAGGAGACACAGAGAGTTTTGTGCTGCGGAAGCTGCAGCGTTTTCTGTTGTATTCATCAAACTATAAAGGGAACTTGACAACTTACAGCCGGCTAATTTTGGCAGCCATGCGCATGCGCGGCATGATCTCCACGATCCCATGCCGCATGACTCGCTCTGAACACACACCCACGAACGATGGTCGTGATCCTTATTACACGGCATTAGCTAAATTAAGAAAATAAACAAGAAGCTAAACTTAGGAATAGACGATGACGTGCGGCTGGATTGCTCCAACATGCGGCACCAACACCTCCTATTGCGGCGTCCAAAGGCGACAACGATGCATGCATGCACCAAGAATATATCGTGCTTGAGAATACATAAAGACCTTATGTGATTAAAGTGTAACGTGTATCATCAATGACTTCGCATCTAGAAATGTCAGAAGAAATTTTTAAGGTAATATCTATAAACTCTATAATATGAATTTTTCTTTAATACATAACGTATTTTAAGTGTTTGTTGGTAAAATTATATATATATATATATATGTAGATTTATATTTAGATATTTATACTAGAATCTCTATTCCTAGTTTCGCCCTGGGCCCCTAAAATCCCAGGACCGGCCCTGATCGCGCTCTTATAACTGGAGCGCCAAACTGACCGAGAAGCCAATCATTTGGTAGAAGCCACTCGGGAAGCGACCAAACCAAACGCTCCTCTCTACTGCACGCGCCTGCCTGCCTCTCCTAGGCAGATAATTAAATTTGATCGTTTTGTCCAGTTGAGGCGTGCTAGATTCGTCGTGCTTTGCCGAGGATAGCCAGCGAACGAGTGCAGCTAGCTTTTCTTTCTTGGTCCTGATCTACCGGCTGCTAGTTTCGGTCCGTTCCAAGGTGAAGGGAAGCAAACATGGCGACTTCTACCACTTCCGCTGCTGCTTCTGCCATGTCCCTGCTTCCGATCTCCCAGCTCAAGAAGCAGCAGCGGCACGCCGCGGGATCCGTGGTCGTGTTCGCGCGGCGGCCCAAGGACGCGCGGCCGCGGCGATACGTCGTGCCGGTAAATTAACCATCCATTCTTGTCCCATCTCTTGTACGAGTTTTTTTGGCCGTGCGTGGTGAGCCGACGAGTTTTTTTTTCCCTTAAAAGACGGCGAGGCTGTTCGGGCCGGCGATCTTCGAGGCGTCGAAGCTGAGGGTGCTGTTCCTTGGGGTGGACGAGGAGAAGCACCCGGGGAAGCTGCCGCGGACGTACACGCTGACGCACAGCGACGTGACGGCGAAGCTGACGCTGGCCGTGTCGCGCACCATCAACCGCGCGCAGCTGCAGGGGTGGTACAACAAGCTGCAGCGCGACGAGGTGGTGGCCGAGTGGAAGAAGGTGCAGGGCAGGATGTCGCTGCACGTCCACTGCCACATCTCCGGCGGACACTTCCTCCTCGACCTCATCGCCGGCCTCCGCTACTACATCTTCCGCAAGGAGCTCCCTGTGGTACGTGTGTACGTACAGATCACATACCTCTAGCCTTGGACCACAACTTTTCTTCTTTTTTTTTATTTAAAAAATAATTTTGGACCACAACTCGATGGTTAATCTTTTTGATATTAGCATCATTAACAGTAACATGGTTTGCATCGCGTGATCAAGCAGAATCATTGTGTCGGTCTCGCCATTAATTGTTTCTCTCACAATTAAAACATGTTAGGTAGCTCTGTTAGAGCTGGGACCTTCAATTAGTAGGGATCTGTTACTAAATACTAGTCATTAGTCAACTACTACATAATCAGAAATGCTATGCTTTTGTCCTATCTTTGGGCAGATGTTCCTAAGGTAATTTTACCGTGAATTAAACCTTTTGGCTGTAGGAGAACTGAATTAAGTTGAACGGAAGCCTTGTCGCAATCAAGCAATTCCATATAAAATGAGGAAAGTTTCAGAAATAGTTCTAAAAGTTCAATATGTTGACAACAGAATAAAATAAATGTGGTGTCTAGAGAGCACGAGTTTTTTTTTTTTGTAGTTTAGAGTATTCATATTTTTTTAGGGAAAGAGATTCAAGTGTTTTTTTTATGATTCGGAGCACTCATATTTTTAGAGCGGTGTATATATGGAAGAAGAGATATTGAAATGTTTTTTTGTGGTTTGGAGTACTCATATTTTTCTGAAGAGGATGTATACAGAAGAAAATTTTGAATGTCACTGCTGTTTCTTAGACGTGTGTTCCAATCTTTTTTTTTTGTGAGACGATGTGTATACCATCCTATCCAAAGTTCTAGCCTCTTGACTCTGCTTGTGGGTTGTGGCCGGCCAGGTTCTGAAGGCTTTCGTGCACGGCGACGGCAACCTGTTCAGCCGGCACCCGGAGCTGGAGGAGGCCACGGTGTGGGTCTACTTCCACTCCAACCTCCCCCGCTTCAACCGCGTCGAGTCCTGGGGCCCGCTCTGCGACGCCGCCGCGCCGGCCGAGGACGACGCCGCCGACGCGGAGGAGCAGATGCCCGTGTGCGAGTGGCCGCAGCGGTGCCCCGATCAGTGCGACTGCTGCTTCCCGCCCTACAGCCTCATCCTCTGGCCGCACGAGCACGACATGGCGGCCGCCGACGCCCCCTCCGCCGGCCAGGCGCAGCAGTGACAGACGCCGACACGCCGCTACATGGTTTGTAGATTAGCGAATTGCTTATTTAGTCGCGAAGGTATATATGCAATGCACGCATGCAGGGGCGCCAAAGACCATGCATGCCTGCGTTATTGTTTAATTGGTAGCTCAGCTATTAGTGCGCACATGCTTAATTAGCATAGTTAAGGCGATGGGTTGTGGTGATCTTGTAAATAGAACACTAGATGGCAAGCAAATATGGCTCCTGCAAAGATCGATGTTGATGCTGCTGCAAGATGGCAAGCTTAAGGGCATACACATTTCATTTGTACAATTCACACTTGAACTGGACTGGAATTGTGTAGTGAAACAATACATGTAAAGTGAAGTGGTTAATTATGCGATTAGACTCAATTTCGATGTGGCAAATCATGTCGCGATCAGAAGATGTCAAGATGCCTCGGGAGTCTGGAGACGGGAGGAGAAGTCGTTGCGAGTTTGGTGATTGTGTGCTCTGACACTGTGTGATCGGTAGTAGTCAGGCTTGCGTACCGGCTGAGGAAAGTGGCTCAGGAACTTCCTCTCGAATTTTGATCGTTTCCTGGGTTGATGGATGGTTCAAGGTGAGAGATAATTTCGATTTTGCGTCATTGCTGGAACTGCAACTTCGTCTGCAGCCGTGATTTGGAGTTAGGCCGGGCTTGATGCGTATCTGCTTTGCCTTCCTTCTGCAGCTAAAACGACTCACTCCTCTGTGTCAACCCAAATTTCTTGAAAGTTATCAGTACAGCAGTCGAAAACTATCAACTCGAACTCTTTAAGACCTTTCAACTCAAAATTTCCCACTTCGATCTAAAAATTTTTAACTCAAAAAATCGCACTTCCACATCAGTAATGTGATATTTCAACTAAAAAAAATTCCAACTTCCTATCTATAATGTGAAATTTCAACTCAAAACTTCCTGTTGCCACCTCAAAAATGTTAAATATTCATGTATGCCTTCATGGGAAAGTAAGTGTTACAAATAATCTTTGACTTAGAGTTCATGTCGTAGTAGAGTCAGTTTTCGAGTATAACTCAAGTTGAAGTTGAGTCCAACTTGAAGTCCGAATAGGTATGCAAGTAGGGGTTTTTTATCCTTATATATTAGGAGGCTTGTACCTAGTTTTGTAAGCGAGAGATAAAACAAAGAAAGAGGGGAAGTAAATAAGAGAATAAAGAAATTCAGAAATTTCTTCCGTGTTCTCTTAGATTATTTACGATGTGTGTGTTTTTTCCTGGATCAAAATTGTAATAAGTGGTATCAGAGCACATGAATTAGCGCTTGAGAGATCGAGCGAAAAGAAAAAAAATCCGTCGGTCTCTCGCTCGTTCGCTCCGTCCGCGTCACATCCGAACTCTTCGTTCTTCGTCATTTTCGTCGAATCTGTGGCACTCGCGATCCCTCTCTGAGGCAGCGACCATGTCACACAAAAGTAGCGGGCATCATGGACGACAGAAGAAGCAAGCGTCAGCAAAAGAAAAAAGGCATAGCGTGCAGGAAAGAAGCAAAAAAGCGACAGGAGAAAAAAGGTGGCACGGAAAACGAAAGGTGGCACGGAAAATGAGGGCAGAGAGAAGAAAGATCCAGTTGCCGATTTGGTGATTTTTTGATTGAAATTGCTAGGTGCACCCAACAAGTGTACTAGGACTTTCAGATTATGAGAATTTTGCTAGATACACATAGATTTGTACCAGCAAAATTTGGTTTTCTTCTGCAAGTTCAAGGGAAAAAAGAAAAAAAAACAACACGGTTTTTTTCTCTCCGTTCCCTCGGTTCAAGAGCCGTTTCAAAGTAGCCCGATTTCTTGATCCGTGCTCAAGATCATATCGCATTCTCCGGGAAGTGATGTCACCGGTGACGAAGCATCATACAGTATGATGGTGAAGGAGAGTTTCGATGTCTCGCTGCATTATCTGATGCTCATGACGAGTAATTATGCAGCATGAGCAATCAAGATGAAAGTGTACATAAAGGCTCAAGGAGTGTTGGACGTTGAGAAGATGTGTTCGCTGTCCAAACTCAAGTAAGGAGAAAAAAAATCAAAACGTCAAAGAGATGTGTCACCGTTCCGTGTCAAAATATGAGTTTAGTAAGTCGTAGTTGAGTCCGACTATCTCAATGTTTTAGAATCTTTGCATCCGAATGAACCCATACCTGTTGAGTTGAGTTTCTACATGTAGTTTACATGTAGAACACTTCATGTGGAGGCGTGGCTGGTAGTTCATCATGTATTGGGACTAAAACTAGAGGATGTTGAGTCAAGTCAAGATTAAGGGGGATATTGTTACAAATAATCTTAACTTAGAGTCCATGTCATTGTAGAGTCTGTTTCTGAGTATAACTCAAGTTGAAATTGAGTTCAACTTGAAATCCGAATAGGTATGCAAGTAGGGGTCTTTTATCCCTATATATTAGGGAGGCTTATACCCAGTTTTCTAAGCGAGAGATAAAACAAAGAAAGATGATGAGCAAATAAGAGAATAAAGAAATTTAGAAAATTCTTTCGTGTTCTCTCAGATTATTTGCGATGTGTGTGTTTTCTGCTGGATCAAAGTTGTAAGAGTAACTTTTGACTTACACCCATTAAGCTCGATATTTATCTTGAGCAGTAGGTCTCTATAGCAACTCCTAGATACTAATTATGGCTCGTTCTATTTCATACTTCTCCTTTTCCAAATCCAATGGATACATGAGAGGGTTACCTTTTTCTTTGTTATGCTTTCTTCCTCCTAAAAGGCCGAACTCCTCTTTGATAGTCAACGAAAACTATTAGATGAGTGTAAATTACTAATTTTAGCATACAATATACAGATTACTCAAACTAAGCCATTGATATCTCTCAGTATACACATATACAAATTACTCAAATTAGCATACAATATACACGACAGACTTGAATGATTCGTGTACTTTTTAAGTCTTTTGGCTACGAAATCCACGAGCAGTTAGTAGTTTGCAAAGCATATTTTCCTTGCCAATCTACGCCTACAACAACATGCATAGATATCTAAGAGCTTTGTAAAAGACGGTGTCTGCGTGCAGAATCAAGAGCTTTGGCCGCGGGCACGTTTTCAGCTGGAGCCTTGTCATCGTGCACGCATCGTCAATTGGCCATTAGGCTGGGCAAGCATGTGCCCGATGACACGCTTCAGCGCTCCGTTGGATTCCTATGAACCGTTAGATCGAATTTACTCGATCCAGATTAAGGCGGATAGGAGGCACGGGGTAAAATATGCCGTCGTTGGCCCACCAAAGTTCGGCCCATTTTTGCTTGGTTTCGGACGAATGCTCAGGCCGAAAGGGCCCATTAAAATTTGGATCGCAGATGAAATTCGCGATCCAAAATTCCAAACTAGCCCCTTCCGTTCCACTAAATGATCTGTGAATGGCATAAACAACGTGCGGCCCAGATGCCACAACGCCAACCATGCGAGACACGCACGATCCCTTGGGTTCGGCTTTGGGTTTGCCTTCCCTTCCCTTCCCTTCCTGCCTTCCTCACGCCACTCTCCCCCACTCTCGGAGCCAGGCGATCGAGGGGGAAGGGAAGCGCCGCCGCCAGCCGGATCGGGTCGGATCCGGAGCCCGCCCTCGCTCGCCGGAGATGCCGACCCCGAAGCGGCTCCCGTACCCCACCGCCGGCGGAGGAGGGAGGCGCGCGGCGTCCGGCTCCGGCGTGCTGCCGCCGGTGGTGGTCCTCGTGTTCCTCTTCGTGATCGCTCCGTCGCTCTTCTTCGTCGTGCGCAATGGTGGCCACGTCCACGTCGCATCCGGTCCGGTTCGCGTCCCTTTGCCCTGATATGCGGCCCCATCGCTTCTTAATTTCGGGTTCCGTTGCGTGATTAGCGCCTAGATTGTGTGGTTCTCGGTTGGATTTTCCTAGGTTACGAATTTGACGCGCTTCCGGGCGTTAGTTTGACGAGGGTTATTGCGTGAATGGAATCTGCATATATTTGAGTGGTTTAGGGATTGCTGTTGAACAATTCATGTGTTGTGACTACTGGCTAGTGTTGGATGGGAATTGTGTAACTGCAGCTTGACGCTCTGTTGTAAAAATCAAAAGTTAATAGATGAAATTGTGAAGAAATCATGAGCTCTCTGAGCGTTGCATTATGTCGTTGCTAGGTTGGATGTGCGACCGGGGGAAATAGGCTGCTGTTAGGAGAAGCCAAGCGCATACAGATGGCATTGTACTGGTGCTATAACAAACTAAACATACATTTATCTGTGTAAACTAAACATTAAGGGAAAGAAGGATAAGTTCATCATACACACGATGAGCTCTCTAGGGCATTATCATTGGCCAAAAGTATATTTACATTTTGTTGTTGCTCGCTACTAGGAATGTTGTTATACTATTTGGATCAATTGTTATGCTAATTTGAGATAATTAAGTGATGGTGTATTTTGTTTACCTGCAGATCTCAAGGGTAGGGATCGCAATCAGGTATTTATCCATTCTGATGGGGTCAAATGCTTCACTAGCCTAATTTTTGAGGATTCGTCTTACTTTAAAGCCTGCCTTGTAGGAAACAGATTGGCGAGGTCAACTAGCAACGAATAACCTGAAATCCATTTTGTCTAAGGAGGTCAGAACATCTTGCAGTCAGTGATATAATTTCTGGTGTTTGTTAGTTATGTGGCAATGGATCAGTGTGCATGCTTGTCTTCAGTGCTATACTTTTATTTTTCATAATGTCACGCTTAGATTGGATTGCCTTGGATGCTCATTTAGTGACTTCTCCAATGCCCCCTTACCCTTCTTGCACCTGCCTCTTGGGAGTATTATTCAGTCTGTAATTATGTATATGAATGTTGCGATTATTAAATAACCATGACTTGTGATGCTGTTCACATAGGAAACAGTCTTGAATGTTTTGAAATTTCTTCAATTTTGCTGTACTTATAGTCTTATACATTTTTTTTTGGTCTTCAGGTGATCGATGCTATAGCTGCTAGTCAACAAGAAGCGGGCACTTTGAGTCTTGAATTTTTTAGGAATCATGCATCTCCCTCTTGGAAAACTGATGATCTAGTCAATGACAAGAGCAATGCTAGTTTGGATGTTGATGACAAGGCTAAAGCTGAAAACAGTTCTGCAGAACATGATTTACGTCTGACAGATAAAGCACCCAAGGATGATCCTGGTATAAAAATAAATGTGATTTTCAAAAGCACTTTTTACATAACCTGATTAGGTACACCAGAAACTAAAGCTCTTTTCTATGCAGATGAACATCAAGTTGACACAGCAGCAAAAATGGCTCGAAGGGTAAGTAATCGACCTTCTTGTATATATATTGCTATATTCTTGTCAATATTGATATGCATTTCTCTGGTATTACCTCTTACTTCTCTTGGTACTGTTTGGTGGTTATAGAAATTAAGGGAGAAAAGGCGGGAAAAGAGGGCAATGGATTTGGTTCGGAAAGATGATGAAGCGCGTGTTAAGCTGGAGAATGCAGCTATTGAGCGATCAAAGGCTGTTGATTCTGCTATCCTTGGGAAATACAGCATATGGAGAAAAGAGAATGTGAATGAGAACTCAGACTCCACAGTTAGGTTGATGAGGGACCAAATTATCATGGCACGTGTTTATTCTGTGCTTGCGAAATCAAAGAACAAGCATGATCTTTATCAAGAACTACAGACCCGAATGAAGGAAAGCCAACAGGCTGTTGGAGAGGCTACTGCTGATGCTGACCTCCATCACAGGTGTGCATCTATTTTCACTTTATTTCTCACCTTGTTCTCCTTTTTCACAAATAATCTACCTCGCAGTGCACCTGAGAAAATCAGAGTGATGGGTCAAGTTTTATATAAGTCTAGAGAAGAAGTGTATGATTGCAAGGCAATAACTCAGAGACTAAGAGTGATGCTTCAGTCAGCAGATGAACAGATCAGGAGCTTGAAGAAGCAGAGTACATTTCTTAGCCAGTTGGCTGCAAAGACAATTCCAAACAGCATTCACTGCTTGTCCATGCGCTTAACAATAGATTACTATCTCCTCCCTCTGGAGAAACGGAAGTTCCCGAGGAGTGATAACTTGGAAAATCCAGAGCTCTACCACTATGCACTTTTCTCAGACAACGTCTTGGCTGCCTCTGTTGTTGTGAACTCAACCATCATGAATGCCAAGGTAACTTTCATGTTTTTTTTATCAACGCACCTGTAGTATGCTAGCTGTTTCTAACGATGATGCTTGACATAACTTTTTCAGGAGCCAGAGAAACATGTTTTCCATCTTGTGACTGATAAGTTGAACTTTGGATCCATGAACATGTGGTTTTTACTGAACCCACCTGGCAAGGCCACCATCCATGTTGAGAATGTGGATGAATTTAAGTGGTTGAACTCATCATACTGTCCTGTTTTACGGCAACTTGAGTCTGCTGCCATGAAAGAGTATTATTTTAAGGCTGATCGCCCCACCACTCTCTCAGCAGGTTCTTCGAACCTAAAGTATCGTAACCCCAAGTACCTCTCCATGCTGAACCACTTGAGATTTTACCTCCCACAGGTCTATCCACAGTTGGATAAGATACTTTTCCTTGATGATGACATAGTTGTGCAGAAAGATTTGACAGGATTATGGGATGTTGATCTTAATGGAAAGGTCAATGGTGCAGTGGAGACCTGTGGAGAGAGTTTCCATCGTTTTGACAAGTATCTTAATTTTTCAAATCCACATATTGCTCGGAACTTTGATCCTAGTGCGTGTGGCTGGGCTTATGGGATGAACATCTTTGATCTGAAGGAGTGGAAGAAGAAAGATATTACCGGGATCTACCACAAGTGGCAAAACATGGTGAGATTACTACTATCATTGTTGGATTGCATTGATTTTGAAAAGACACTGTTATGCAAATCAGTATGTTTTAGTTCAACACGTCATATCTCACATTATCTTACTGCTTTCTTCTGTTAGAACGAAGACAGGGTTCTTTGGAAGCTTGGGACACTTCCACCTGGCCTCTTGACGTTCTACAAGTTGACACATCCCCTCGACAAATCGTGGCATGTCCTTGGATTGGGATACAACCCAAGCATAGACCGCTCAGAGATAGATAATGCTGCTGTCGTTCATTACAATGGGAACATGAAGCCATGGTTGGAGTTAGCAATGACCAAGTACCGACCATATTGGACAAAGTATATAAAGTATGATCACCCTTACATCCGTGGATGCAACTTGAGTGAGTAGATATGTAAAGCTGCCGGAGTGGATCACCCAGCTGGAACAGAAGTGACTCTTCTCCTTGTGTTACGTGCTTCGACTAAGCAAAGTAGTAGTAGCTGGAGCTATTGATTGCCTGCTCCCTTAAAAAATTTCTCATAGGATGTTCTCACGAACGATCGATGTATTATAGGCTTACAGCACTTTTGTTCAATTGATGCGCAGTTTTGTTCCACCATCAAAATTGTCAGGAGAAAAGCCTGTTAAATGTGTCGGCGTGTTGCTTTGGCAGTGTATTTAGAGGAATGGGTATTGTGGGCATTACATTGCCTTCGCTGTGAATCAGATGGTTTAAGTGACAATCCGAAGTCAAAATTATGAATCAGACGGGTCAATGGATCATAATAGCAATAGGAATTGATTAGGTAATATCAAACAATTTCTCAATATTCTAAGAAAAGGTGGTTTCTGCTGAGATGAATCATGAAACTATCGATCTAATTCTGTATTTCTGTGATCCTTGTGGGCATGCCCAAGTAGCGCGCCAAAGGAACAGGAGCCACCGGCGGGACGTAGTCAAACGTCCTAGCACTGACCTGTTCGCGTGGGACTCGTCTTACTACGGGGACCTCGACTTCGCTAGTATCAACGCCCGCCGGCTCCTTTCCCCACCGGCGGCGAAGGTGAAACGGGATCGGGGAAACTGTCCTGACCGGAGCGAACAACCCTCGCCCGTTGTAGCCGGGCGTCCGGTCACCACGCTGGCTGCTCGACGAGTTATTGGCCGACGACTCCTTGTCCATCTCAACCAGCAGCTTCCCCCGGCCAAGAGCAAGACTCGTCGCAGTACTACTCATCCTCACCCTGATCCTGTGAACGTACAGGCCGCCGTCCTCGTCGTCGTGCAGCAGCAGGTGCCCCCGTTGCAGGGCGTGCGGCTGCGGTATGGGCCGCCCGCGAGGCAGCTTCACGACGTGGCTGCGCACCCAGCGGCCGCCCTCTCTGAGGCACCACGCCTCCAACTTGCCGGACCACGCGATGGTGGCCACGCACAGGCACAGCCGCGCATCGGACTCAATCGTTCGGCAGAAGATGTTGGACATGCTAACTGTATTGAGTGTGGTCGAAACTGTAATCGAAGGTGTAGTTAAAGCTACAGTCGAAAGTGTGATCGAAACAGCAGTTGTGATTGTGGTCGAAGTGGCCGTGATCGAAGTGGCTGTGGTCGAAGTGGCTGTGGTCGAAGTGACCGTGATAGAAGAGTCAGTCGTAGTGGCCCTGATCAAATGTACTAAGCAGTCAAGAGTACTGTAACAGTCGAGTGATTCGGGCATATTCGAAAGCCATGGTCGGAGGAGCGTAGTGGAGAAGCCGTGGTCGAGGCTGGGCATCCGAGTAACGGCTGAGTTAATAAGTTAAGTGAGTCTTTCGGGTAGTGCGCGGTGTGCTCAAGTCGTAGAGTCATGGCCGGTAAAACCGGATCACGGAATATTTGTTTATATCTTTGTAATCAGTCTGTTAAGAGGGGTGAATAATAAAAAAAATGGAAAAAACGACACAAGTCGAATTTGCGCCGAAAATTACCCTATTGTAGTCTTTCCCATATAGTGTGCGTCTACGGGCAAATCGAGTGTATGTTTCCTGGGTGTATTTTTAACATTTGGTATCAGAACGAGGTGCGAGGAGAAGCTGCCTAGCGATGACTTACTGGTCGGCGTGCGCAGCGGCGCACGTCCGACGGAGGTGCACAGGTACTGGCGACGAGTCGGTTGCAGCACCATGCACTCAGGAACACAACAGTGAAGGTCCGCATAGTCATGACGAGGCCAGCACGGTGTGCCAGAATCACACGTGATGTGCACACCGACGGCGGCGACGTGATCGCCGTGGTGTGGCGACGACGAGCGGCACAGGTAGGCTGCAAGGTGTGAGCGACGCCGGCGGCGAATGACGTTCTTCCACCATCAACAATGTCATGGTGTAAGGTGTCGCGAACACTGCGATGTCATGGTGTAAGGTGTCACGAACACGGCGATGTCTAAAGCGGTGGCGACATCGTCGAAGCGTTGTGTTGCTTGTAGTTGAGTCTGTGTACGAGTATGAGTGCACGATTGCATTTTTTGAGTCATTTGTATGTATGGCACAGTAGGAGTGTTACATGTGTCATTTATCTGTTTAAGCACGTAGGAGGTGTGTTACATACGTGCGCATATTTGATCATGGTCGTGCATTTAGATGAGTCAGTGCATGATGCATGAGAGTGCATGTGAGTTATTGTAGTTGTGTCCAAGTTCTCATTTGTGTAAACTCTGATGAGAGTCTCCGTCACCGTCAAGATGTGTCACCAGCAAAAGATAATTGGAGCTAAGGAAAATGTCAAATTCGTTAGCGAGGTGTGCCACTGGTAGTGAAGATGTGAAACACGCCGGCAAGCTGTGTCACCGACGGCTTGGTCAGCAAGAAAAAGGCAAAACTCTTTGGAGATGCGTCAGGAGATCAGACTTCGTCTTGTGAAGTTTAACAAATCAAGATTAGGAAGAGATTGTTGGAACTAATCTTGACTCATGCTAGCTGTGTTGAGTGTGGTCGAAGCTGTAGTTGAAGGCGTGTTCAAAACTGCAGTCGAATGTGTGGTCGAAACTGCAGTTGAAGGTGTAGTCGAAACAACAGTTGTGACCGTGATTGAAGTGACCGTGGTCGAAGTGACCGTGGTTTAAGTGGTCGTGGTCAAAGTGGCCGTGGTCGGAGTGGCTATGGTTGAAGAGTCAGTCGTAGCGGTCATGGTCGAATGTACTGTAGCAGTCGAGAGTACTATAGCAGTCGAGTGATTCGGTCGTACTCGGAAGCCGTGGTCGGAGGATTGTAGTCAAGAAGACGTGGTCGAGCCTGGGTGTTTCAGTAACGGCTGAGTCAATAAGTTGAGTGGGTCTTTCAGGTAGTGCGCGGTGTGCGTAAGTTGTGGAGTCATAGCCGGTAAAACCGGATCACAGAATGTCTATTTATATCTTTGTAATCAGTCTGTTAAGAGAGGGGTGAATAATAGAGAAAAGGGAAAAACGACGTAAGTCGAGTTCGGGTTGGAAAATTACTCTATTGTTCATCGTCTTCTCCGTGTAGTGTGCGTCCACAAGCAAATTGAATGTATATTTTCTGGGTGTATTTCTAACAGAAGAGCGATCTCCGCAGCCCCGGGATATTCACCCACCGGTCGTTCGATTGACGTGATCTGCCTAGTCGCCAGATCGTAGCGCGCCGGCTTTCCATGGGGTTGATGCACCTTATGCGTGCACCAGTACACTACGTCTATGCACATGGGGTTGCCGTAGGACACGCCGTGCACTGCACAGTAGGACCGGATCTACAGTAGTTCATGGGTGTTCAGCTGAACACCCAATTTTTTTGACAAAAAACTAGTATGTATAAGGTATAATACATATACATATATTTAATTGGGCCAAAATATCTAATTCCACCCTCCAATCCGCCACTTTTCGATCAGCCGGCAGGCTCGACGCTCAGTTTGCGGCGCTCAACCACCCCATTCCGTAGCACCTCCCGACCACGTTAAGTTCTTTACAACGTGGTCGAAATATCTTCCGACCACGTTCACTTCTCCACAACGTGGTCATAACTCCTACCGTCCACGCTCACCTTGTACTGTCGTGGTCGTAGCACCTCCCGACCACGTTCAGTTCCTTTTGTCGTGGTCGTATCGCCCTTCGTCCACATCTTCTTCTGGTTTGCCATGGTCGTAACGCCTTTCGACCACGTCTGCGATGTCGTGGTTGTAAGTCGTTTTACGACCACGTTTGCAAGAACACGATGAAGTCGTTACTCGGTAGTTTTTCCTCCTCTTCTCTTTATTTCTTTTCCTCATCTTTTCTCACACTTTTTCTTGCCTTTTACTTCTTTCTCACTTTTTCTGCACACTTTTTGGCACTCTTCGGCACACCTCCTGGTTACATGACTCTACCCTTATATACCCGACTCTACGACTCCAGCTCGGGTTACGACTACGATTACAACCCGACTCCGACTTCGATTACGACTCGATTTTGACTACGATTATAACTCGATTACGACTACGACTTTAACTCGAGTTCGACTGCGATTACAAACTCGAGTTCGTCTATTGCCAAAACTTGTACATGACTTCTAAACAAGATTATGTTCAACATTCTCTTCCTAATCTTGTTAAGTGATTTCAATAAAACTCGTACCTGACCTTGATAAAAACTTGTTCATGACTTCTAAACAAGATTATTTCCAACATCGTACCTGACGACGCGGGTGAAGGGGACGCTCGGCTACCTGGCGCCGGAGTATGCCATGTGGGGGAAGGTCTCAGAGAGCTGCATCAACTACAGCTTCGGCGTGCTGCTCCTGGAGCTCGTCAGCGCACGTCGCCAGCTCGAGAAGCTTCCGGGGGGCGTCAAGCGCGAGATCGTGCAGTGGGCAGCGCTGCTCATGGAGCGCCGCAAGTGGGAGCGCCTCGCCGACTCAAGGCTTACCGGACGGTTCGACGCTGCGCAGCTCCGGTCCGTGGTCGAGGCGGCCATGCTGTGCACGCAGAGCAACGCTGAAAGCCATGGCCGAGGTCGTCGGCATGCTCAAGTTCGGCGGCGAGCGGCGGACCAAGGAGATCGTGCCACTGAAAATCCAAAGAAGGCAAATCATCACCTGTGAATTGAAAGATAGGTTAAATAATTAATTAAAATTAACTGTGAAGCAAGTAAACTGTTCGCCAACAAAAAAAAGAGCAAATCCTCAAATTTCTCTAACTCAATAGAGGCGGCTTGATTCCAACAATGATCAGCAGTTCAGTACACGTCGAGACTTGTTCGAAGGTGTCCACATGGCAAGCTCCAGGAAAGTGAGCAAATGTTATGTAACTTTTTTAAGTTGAAAGCCCAGAATTTAGCACCTTCTGCGCCAAGACGGCATCTTATATATTGTTGTTATTGACCATAACCATTAGGTTGGCCTATGGGCCTTTGTTATATCATATACAATATACCGGCGGTCAGGCCCGTTAACTCCCGTAACGGGCCTACGTAACTCTATCAGTCCATAGAGTTTAGACTTCTCCTGAACTTAGGGAAAAGGGCCCAAGCTTTATCAGAGTGCATACAAAAATACACACTGCTTCCACTAAAAAGAAGAGCAAAGATGCACTCTTTCTTGTCCAAAAAAAAAAACACGGAGATACACTACATACTTGCATGACCTAGTGCTACCAACAAAAAGGGAAAGGAGCACTAACCATACAGGAAAACTAACAAAGAACAATTAAGCTAATGCTACTCCAATAATAGGAGACAGGGAGGCACCATCACAGCGATACGTGCGACAGGTTCCCGTCGTGATCAGCAAAGGTAGAGCCCCACAATTAACAGGATATAATTAAGATAAGCGACCGGTCGACTCGACTGCACATCACACATATATCATATATGCGATCTCGCCTTTATGCACTTTCGGTGTCAACGATTGAGATATCAATTCCTTCGTCGCGTCCCTGTCATGTACTGGTACTACACCAGCTCGTCGCAGGTGTCATTCATTTCTGTCGTGGTCGATGTAGTATGCAGATACCATGTCTCGTGTTTGGGGCTATGAGTTGATGCTGCACTCGACTTTCTCGCTTGCTTGGAAGAAGTAGGCAGGATATGCCCGGGTGCAGTGCTAAACGCCAAGTCATAGCTAAGATTTATCGGTCAATTAAAAAGATATGTGGAGTGCTAGTAATGGCTAGCGAAATCTTGGGCGATTACCAGTCGGCTAAGTAGGTTCGGTACCTATGGCTTAAATTGGCTTCTCGTAAAGTATTGTCATATCTTGATAGCGTCTCGTCTCCTATGAAGGGTTGCACCAATGAGATTCATGCGTGCCGCCGTAGCATGCTCCAACCAAATATATCGGCCAAAAGCTTTAGATGTAAGCCCTCTTCCTTTTTACTGTGGGTATCATGCTGTATTGACACGCATTCACGGCAAGGATTTGTTTTTTCGAGCGCATGCAATTGCACGCCATGAGCTAACCAGGAGCAATGATCGCGCACACCACTTTCAGTGGAAACATGAGACTTCGTCTGGAAAAAAGGAAAAGGCAACAGGAGAAATCTACAACTATCTGTAAACCAAATGGTGGACACACGTACCTGGAATGCTGGAGCAGTACGTCTGCTCTCCCTTTTGTTTGTTTTCCTGTTGTACAGAACAACGTTGTTTGATCAAGGGGATCCTTACTCCAGGTATGACCCGTCATACTCATATGTAGTAGTATAAGCCTACCATTGCAGTTTATGCCTTCGTTAGAGAAAGGCACTAGAGTACTTAATTATGTTAAACCATTCACATGTACAAGCTGGATGCCAAAACGAGTTACGCCCCGTTCATTTCGGTTTAAGCTTCTGACTTCTGGCTCATTTCGGTTTAGCTTTTTTAAACTTTTTTGTCGGTTCTTTTTTCCAATAAGTACTGAAAGAAACTCTTTAACCCAAAAGCTGGATCTTACGGAGCCAAACGCATGCATCATACGACAGGCGTACATTGAAGGCTGGAGTACGTAGTACCCCACTTCCGGGTGGACACACTCCATTTATTAGCAGCTTGACCTGAATCAGATCCACTTCATCCTCGAGTCAGAGGAAGGCGGTACGGTGCTAGGTACTCGGTAGGCAGCGTAAAACAAACACGCGGCAGCATAACAGAAGGGCCCGGCCGGGCTGCTACTTCAGGCTCCTGAGGTGTCGTTGGCACACTTCGCGGCACATGCGCGCATGCGGCGTCCCCGCCCGGGCCGTATCGTTGGCAGTCCGTGACGCTGGCCGATTCGAGAACCAATAGCCGGCGTAAGAACGTTAGGGGTGGCGCGTTGATGCGTTACCAACTGAACTCACCGCGAGCTAGTGTCGGCCGCGCGCGTACGGTGCACTGGCTGCTCCTGCCGCATGGCAAATGCTTGCCATGCAGGTCGGACTTGCGCCGAAGTCTGGCACGTTTCCATGCCCTGTTTGTGTTGTTAGCTTTCTCTCCGTCTTGTAGCATTACCGGCCTGTACCCTACAGGCTCTCTCGAAGAATCAATTGTGGTCGTTGTGACCCCCGAAATGGGAGTATGCTGTACTCGGCAAGGGGGTAAATGTTTCACCTTTACCGTGTCAAGGTCAGCTAATGTCTGTTGGTGGCGTGTCATCTTTTGCCGTGTCAAGGTCAAAATCCAGCTTAATCGTTTTTGCTGGGCGTGCCATCTTTACCGTCAAGCAAAAAGATCACGATGGAGGCCGTCTCCTAGACAAAAACCGGACAGATCCATACAGTGGCGGAGCCACATTGATGTATGAGATGGGGTGTATTCTTTTTACAAGAAATCGATATATATATATCTTTTTTAATATATAAAATATACACTATATATACTAATATGCTTCTGACATCCTATTACGCCTAATATGCAACAAGTCAAACATATTAGCCCAAATGCCTACGCCATCCTTACTTTCTCAGTCAATCGGCCACCCCCACCGAAGATTCCCCGATCGGTCAAATCCTTCAGGCTTCCACCCTAGTGCAGCAGCAAAGCTCAAGCTCAGGCACGCGGCTCTGCTCACGCTAACCCATTGCTACCGCTGCCAACGACCACCAGGCACCAGAGAAGAAAAGGTAAACCAAAGAAGTCATCGAGCCAAGTCTCGATCCCGTGCTCCCCAATTTATAGATGTATTATTCTGATTTTTCGCATCCGCATTACTCCGGTTTAACCGTGAAACGACGATAGATCCATAGCGACGTTAGCGTCGAAGCTGGCGCAGCTGCAGTTCAAGGTGTGCGAGACAACGAGGTTGGCGGTCAAGCACGAGCACGCGTACCACAATACACTCATTGAGAGGAACAAGCAGTATGTCGTCGACCCGCCCACCGTTGAGAAATGCCAAGAACTCTTCAAGCATCTCTTCTACACCCACCTCGCTAGGTCCCCTACACTCCTGACTTATTGTTTATTGTTTTCTACCGTCCAGTTCTTATATGCACCTGAGTTCTTGGTGACGATTAGCTTCTTAAATGTTGAATGCTGGTAGATCGTTTCCTGATGTTCATGTGTCAACTAGCTCTGATGGGATGGTATTCATGATAGTCATAGATTGTTGTATATAGATTGGTCTGGGACACCAAAAAGTAAATTGCTTCTTTTTTGTCTTTTGGTTTAAAAAGATGTCTCAATAATCAAAACATAAAAATGAATTGCAGGAGTTGTGATTAATCCTACCAAACTAAGAAATATGATAGGTGATAAATAATTGAATGATTGTTTAGTTACCTATATTAACTTTTGAACTATATCATTTAAATTTATTTTAGATCAGGCGTATCTTAATTTCGTACTTATTATCATTTAAATCCTCCCTCAGCGACTGGATGCAACGTCCACCGGCATAGTTCACGCGAGCAACTGCATCGCCATGCATGACGAGGTCTGGCACTGGCAATCAATCTTGGCATGCAGCGATTCTTACGAGATCCTGTAGCGATCAAAGGGAAAGGGAAGGAAAAAGGCTGGGGGAACAGGATCCGAAGGGCGCCGCTGCAGCGGGTGACTGCTGAGAAAGTCCGGGCCCCCAATAATGAAGCGAAGCCGGAAGAGGCCTGCGCGTCTCGCCTCGAGCCGTGCGCCGCTGCTGTACGTACCCGCGCGCGAGTTGACTCACTCCGCTTTCTGGCTGGCTCAGGCTCACCCTTCCCCCCGACCTGTGCTCTCCACTGTGGCACGTCTGCCGCCTCGGGTCGGGCCTCTTTCTGTCGGTGGGCCCCCGCGCGACGGCAGGGAGCGCACCTGCGCCTGCACCCGCCGCGCGCTGCCGCACGCCGTGCCCACGTCCCATCCGAGCGGCGGGCCGCAGCGAAGTGCGGGGATGCGCGCGCGGGCGCGCGGCCACGGTGGGAACAGTACGCCGCGGCGGGCGCCACGGCACTCCGCTACCGCTTCGTTCTCTCCTCTCCTCTCCCCTCCTCGTCGCCCGAGTCCAGCGCGCAGTATTCGCCGATCCCGACGCGTAACAAACTGACGACGTGCGGACGGACGGAAAGCGAGCGCGCGCGCGCGTGGGAAGGAACGGGGAGACACGGCCCTGCGGCGTGCGGCGGCATTCGTACGTCGCAACCTCCCTCGGAAGACGAGGCGGGTTTACGGGGTAGGCAACGATTTTATGGCGAACATTTTTGGTTCATCGACGCAAGGTACCGCAGTACTGTTGGTGGCTTGGTGTGTGTGGCTTCCGACTGTTTGACATGACATCAAGTTCAAGTTGGTGGAAAAAATTGATGGCACCACTTGGCAAAAACAATCTCGTAACAGAGCTCATTTATTTCCAGAGTACTCTCGTGCAAGTTTATAAATCATTTTTTTTAATATATAAGCCAAGTAGATATAAAAATAATTAGATTATTTTTAATTATTATCTCTAAACAATATATTTAGTACTTACATACAGAGAACATAAAGTAAAACTAAATATTTATTACAAATATAGAAAAAAACTCATACTAATTTTGTATTGAAATATAAAATATGTTTTATATTTATAGACAAGATCATTTAAAAACATGTCCTATAAATTTAAACAAACAAGTACCCATTAAACTAATAAAAGTTATAGCTAAAAAGCATACGTCTAGCGTAACAGGACACCGCTTTTGTCTCCGGTACCCGTACTGCTACACGAGTAGTAATTTCTTCTGGTTGCTTCAACCTCCGATGCCTGCATGTATGCCATTCACACAATCACACTAGCCACAGGCCGGAATTCCCAACAGCCATCCGGATCCGACCTGGCATCTACGGACTTGAACAGTGGGCAGGAACTCAGGATCGTGCTTGAGATTTTTGGTACAGTGAATAACGCGGCCCCTGTTTGGTCCTTGAACCAGGAAGATTGCTATAGCAGTTGTGGTAGAATTTGAACTCCCATGGTCCCATCCTGCTGCATGTTAGAGTGATCTCAGGGATTTGGCCCAACGGTCAAATCTCAACCTTCCCCTTGACCCGCTACGATCGGGCGCCCGGCCTGCTTTGGTGGTGGGCCCTGTCATAGCGCCTAATAAATAGAGGTGAGGGCCGGGGTGGCACGCACGACGAGGTTCATCGTGCCACCACCTTCCCCACCAACAGATCCCCAGATCCGATCAGAGGGGGGCGCTCCAGCGACGGGAAGCACCACCGCCATCACCGTGCCGCCACCGTCGCCGCGCACCGGGAGACGCCGCTCTCCACCGACCGTCGCTGCCCTAGCGCAGATCCCCGCCGACGCACCGCGATGGCCAACTCTACCTCCTCTACTTCGGACGGTACACTAATCCCCTCTCCCTCTCTTCTTCTCACTCAAACCAAATCAAGAAATCCCCAAAGAACAGATCCATCACTGCAAACATCCGGCCTGTTCCGAATCTTTACAGCAGCGACACCGCAAGGTTCTCGATTCTATTCTCCATGGCATGTCTTGTGAAACAGTCCGGATAAATTCAGTTCAATTTAAGTAATATTTTTATGATCCAGATCAGATAACCTAAATCATTCCATCACTAAGCTTAGAGCGTAATCAAATCCTGCCTACGCCACTGATCATATCAAACAGGCCCTTAATTGTTTGGTCCAACTTTTCCCGTGGTCAAGCCTGACAATTGATCAAGCTTGATAGTTCAGTCAACATGGAGCTTTGCCAGCTCGATTGTGTCTAAAGACTTACTACACAAAATGCACGCACAATATTGCATGGCTGACCAGGCCTGCGAACCTTGTAGCAGTGGCTAACACATGTTTCCCAGAACCAAGAGTCCACATCCAGACTTATGTGACGTCCCTTGATCAGTACTACCTGCAAACCGGGATGGACTGGACCACTGCACCCGTTGCTTCCACTAGAAACCAACGGAACGATCAGACCCAACAAGACATGTATACTAACCTTCTTATTCCCCGGGGGAACGCCGCGCCCAGGCTCGCCCACGTCACCCCCGCGCGCTCGCCCGACGCGTGGTGCGCGGAAAACGGTACGGTCGGGGAGATAATATCCTGTACTTTCTCGAAATTGTGTATAGGTCCCTGGTTCTCGCGAAAAGATCCCTGGCAGTTTTTTTAGCCCCTCCATTTTGCAGGATGGCTCCCCGCGGTTTTTGAAATCGCGCACAGGTCCAGTTTTTTTGTGTCTAGGTCCTTTTTTATTTACGTACAAGTCCTTTCGGGTCCCTATTTTTTTGCGAAAAAACCCTTCGGTTCCTCCGAAATTACGTATCCGTCCTCGATTTTTTTAAAAAGCTTCGGCTCACGAATTTTCGTCTCTTTTATTTCGGTCTACACGGTGGCTAGCGCGGCGTGACGCCGCGCTTATGTGGCTAGTTTCAATTATGTCACGCGTATCTCCCACTTAGGCAGCGTTCAATATGGCTTAAGCTTATGGCTTAAGCTTATTTTTGCACTATTCATAATTTCTTCTTTTTCTGAATTTTTGATTTTTTTTTTGAGCTTTTTTGTCGGTTCTTTTTTATCGTATTCGTTTGCGTTGTCTGTGATGTGCTAACATATTTTTTATATTTTTCAATTTTTTAAAATTTAATTATGTTAAATAAGCCTCTCTCATTCTGATGTTTTTTCACCACCACTGATGTTTTCAGTCATAAGCTTTCAGCTTTCAGCCGAACCGATCACCACATGGCCGCCCACCTCTTTCAGCCGAACCGATCACCACATGGCCGCCCACCTCTCTTATTCTTACCCCAAGGACCAATCCAAAGCTGATAGACGGCCCTCTCATTTGGCGACTAAGCACACGCAGACTTGCAGAGATCGAGTGTGCAAACGGAGAAGAACGCGTTAATGGAGATCGATTACGCGAGATGGTCGAGACTGCGCGCGCATTGGTGGAGTTGGACTGGCCACCCGCGTGACGGCGTCTTCTGACTGTCGGCGGGAAAACTTCAACGCTTTCCGTTCAGTTGCGTGCGTTCCATACGGCGGCAGACGCGAGTGGAAGAAACAAGGGAGGCAAGGAATTAAATTAACGATGCCGTATGCCCACGACCATGAAACAATGTTATTTTTAGTTTATGATTTTCTCTAAACAATTAGACAAAATAATTTATTTTTTACCTTTTAAATCGATTTCTCAGAATAGTCTTATTAAAATAAGATTTATCGATATTTAATTTATTTATATAAATATTTATGCTAAGATAAAAACCATCCGATATAAACCATTAGCTGCGGAAAACAAGGCAGCAAAGTCGAATTGAAAGCTGTCTGCGTCTTGTATACACGTACGCACGGCAAGAAAAAGCGGCAGCTTCCGTGTTGTCCGGGCTTGACCACGCAGCGCGCCGTCCATGGACGATCCGACGGTGTCGGTGCAGGCAAAGGCCAGAAACAAACAAACGCAAGACCAGTTTGGTGCAACTTCACGTGAATGCCTCTTCTTTTGACCTTGTTTGAGTTTATAGCTTATTCTTAAATAAATACACTAAATAGTTATTTCATCATTGTTTTCAAATAATTTATCAAGATAACCATTTAAAAATAATTTATCGGTTTTCAATTTATCCGCATAAATATTTTATATTGTTGGAAAACATGGGTCTGGACTTGAAGCCTTAGTCTATGGTGGGTACCTCACCACAAGACTATATATAAGGAGTCTCATTGGCTATTTTGTACACACATGAAAGAGAAAGCAATAAAGAAAGAACATGAGTTCTCCCCTTATCTCTGTATTTTCAATCTACTATTTGCATTACTCTGTGATTGATCTGTCTCTTTGCATAGAAGAGGAATCAATCGGACTGGACTTGCCAGCAACGATTTCTCAACACGTTATCAGCACGAATTACTCCATGGATCGAAGAACTCGTGTACAATGTGAAGCTCAGAAAATCACTGTATAAACTTTAGCAATCAGGCAGGATATGGTATAATCGTTTAGGCGACCTTATATGCAAGAAAAGCTACATGAACAATGAAGATTGTCCCTGTGTTTTTATACGACGATCCCAGAATGGATTTTGTATAATCTCAGTATATGTAAATGATATGAATATCATCGGGCCATGGAAGACATAAAGGAAGCAAGTTCCTACTTGGAGTCAGAATTTGAAATGAAAGATTTAGATAAAACCAAATATTGTTTAGGCTTGTAGCTCGAGCATGTCGCTGAAGGAATATTAGTACATCAGTCAAACTACGCCTAGAAGGTATTAGAAAGATTCAGCTTTGAGAAGGCATACCCATCGAAAGTACCGATGATCGGGAGATCTTTACATCAAGACAAGAATCTGTACTAACCTAGGGAAGAGGGGGAGGAAGTCTTGGCACCGGAATTCCCATACTCAAGTGCAGTTAGAGCACTTATGTATTTATCAAACTGCACTAGATCGGACATTGCATTTACCGTAAATCTGTTAGCAAGCTATAGTGCAGAACTTTCCAAAAGGCATTGGCAAGTAATAAATGACATCTTCCAATACCTCCAAGAAGCAAATACCTTGCGTTATTATACAGAAAGAACCAAGACTTGAATATAACTGGCTATGCACATGCAGGGTACCTGTCGGACCTGCATACCGTAAGGTCACAACTCACAAGTAGGTTATGTATTCCTGCGTGGTGCAACTGCAATTTCATGGAAATCGTCTACGCAAAGTCTTGTAGCGACTTCGACGAATCACTCGGAAATCATAGCGTTGTACGAAGCCGCACAAGAATGTGCTTGGCTCTGACAAATGATTCACCACATCCAGCAGTCATGTGGGTTGAATATCATACAAGCTCCCATAATTATCTATGAAGATAACACAATTTGTGTTGCACAAGTGCAGACGTGCTACGTGAAAAGCATCTCACAAAGCATATGAACCCCAAATTCTTCTATGCTCATGAATTGCAAAAGATGGTCGAAATTAAGGTATTGTATACTATGTCGTGTGAAAATCTTGCAGATTTATTCACTAAGTTACTCTCAGCATCTAGTTTTGAAAGATGCGTACGAGGAATTAGAATGATGAGATTAGAAAGGTGCAGAATTCAGGGGGAGATTTTTTCTCATGCTCGTTATTAAAACTTGATCACGAATATCAAATTCTGTAGATTAAATGAAATTGGATGGATTGTACTCTTTTTCTCTTGACGAGTTTTCTTGAAGTTTCTCAGCCAAGATTTTTAATGAGACAATCCGTGCAACACAGCATAACATGTATCATGTATTCTTTCTCTAAATTTTTCCCACTGGGTTTTTATGAAGTTTTGATGAAGAATGTACGTAGAGTGCCCAATGGGGAGTGTTGAGAAACCTAGGCCTAGGCTTGAACCTCTGGCCTATGGTGGGCACCTCACTACTAGGCTATATATATAGGCAGTCTCATTGGCTATTTTATAAACACGTGAAAAAAAACAATAAAGAAAGAATATGAGTTATCCCCTTATCTCTGTTTTTCAATCTACTATTTGCATTACTCTATAATTGATCCGTCTCTTTGTATAGAGAGAAATTAATCGGACTAGACTCGTTAGCGACGACTCCTCAACATATATTAAGACTAAAACCAAAACCACATTAAAAATAGATCCATGCGTTTCTCAAACGAAATCAGGACCCACTTTTTCTTTGTTTGTCCAGAAAAGGATACTCCTGTTCTTGTAGTCTGTATGTGTATCATGTGTACCTGTCTGACGCCTTTTAAAATTGCATTGACTAGAGCGGAGCCACATACAAACAAGGAACATGGAGTAACTGAATTCTGGAGCACGCCATCATACGGCAACATTTACTCGTACATTCCATCCAGCAACATATTCAGAGGAAGCCATCGGATCTCGCCGAGCCCGGTATATACTTAGGGTGGATTCTTTTTTTACCATGAATTATGGTTTTTGGTCCTATAATCAAATTAAATATTGATAAATGGATAAACCATCTAAAAAGTTATTTCGATAAGCCGTTTCAATATAAAAAATTACTCTATTTACTTATTCAGAGAAAACCATAAATCATATTTTATAAGCTGAAAAAAAGATACCTTATTCTATTAGGCAACTATACCCACTCTTTTCCCTCTGTTCTCTCGCAACAAAACTAATAGCAACCGCAACCATAGCAGCACAATCATGTTGCCGTGCTGATGGCTACTCACTCCCTCACCCACTTGGTAGGGTAGTACATGCACGGTTTAAGACGGGCTAGTCTGGTTTTTAACTGGCCCACAGGTGAGAGTTTTTAGCTGGCTTGGTGTGGTTTGAACGAGTTGGTGGGTTGATTTGGGCTGGGTCCACAATTTAGATAGGTTAGGATGTAGGTCTTGTTTTTTTCAGCTTCTAAAAGCCGCTTTTCGGTTTTTCTACAGTAACTAACTTTTAAACGAAGTATTTTTTCAAGATAAGGTCTACTAGTTAATTGTAGTACATATTTTACTGATTTCATTTATATTGGCAAAAACCGCACGTGAGTTTCTGTTATTCTGTAATCTTTCATACAAACGACCTAAAGACACAAGCATGATTAAAACCACAAGCCACAGCCAAAAAGAACAGGCACGTACATGTTTGGTCTTCTGCTTTATATGTCCATACATTGTCGTGGTTTCGGCTACGGTGGTTCTAGCTTAAGACCATAAGCGGACCTAGGCCCAGGTGTGGTGGCTACACGTGGTCATTAATGGAGATAGTGAACGAGACGGCGGGGTGGCTGGGAATATGGTGACGACGACCTGATGCGATCGGGTCTTTTGGACCTGGACACCGGCCAACAACGACGGGAAGCTAGGAAGGAAGGCGACAACGATGACGATGTAGAGTGCCATAACACAACCAGCCCTCCTTCTCTTGCTTTGTCACCTACCGTGGCCGCATGCTCGACTTCATCGCCGTGTGACCTGGATCCGATAGGCTCATGGCTTGATCTAGGGGTAGATTTTTTTTGGGCTTAAATTTGATTTATGCTTTTACTGTCTACAGTAGCTAGTTTTTAAATGGTGTGTTTTTCAAGACGGTGTCAATAGAAAAATATAGTAAAAAATATACTGAGTTTAGCTGTACTGACCAAAATCATATGTGACTATTTTCTCCTGCGTACTGCCTCTCGCGAACAGCCAGAATTTAAATATTTAAACTATAAGCCATCAACCCAAAAGAAACCACTTTGAGTTGTCAGGAGGCAATAGCCAAGATGCCGGAGCCAGTGGACACTGAGAGGAGGTTGCAAGTGGTGGGGGTGAGGCGACGAGGAGGAGGGTGGACGCCGCCGTTGTCAAACAGCTTCGAGCGATCAAGCCCTCGGTTGATTGGAACGATGATTAGGCCCTGCTCATTTAGGTTTGGACTTCTGACTTTCAGCTTATTTTTCACTATTCCTAACTTTAATCTTTTCTGCCTTTTTGGCTTATTTTAAGCTTTTTGCCAATTCTTTTTTCCCGTATTCGTTTGCATTGTACATGATGGGCTAACCTATTTTTTATTTTTAATTTTTTTAAATTTAATTATACAAAATAAACCACCATCAGTTATAGTGTAATTTCAGACTGCTACAGTGAAAATTTAGCCATAAAGCATTAAAATTTAGTTCAAGCGAGCACCACCTAAGATGGGTTGAGACGGTTTTCATGATTCTAACCCGTCTTCAACGCAACCCATTTACCGTTTTGTGGGGTTGAACCCGAAAACCAGGTAACCCGGATCTAAGCTGTGTTTCCTGGTCCGGTTTGGGTCGGGTTGGTGGGTTGGCAGGTCGGTGAACAGCCCTACCACTCGGTGTGCAAACAGCAAAGCAAGCGTGAGGTGGAGAGAGAGGCAAGGGAGACGAGGAGGTAGGCAATAAATGGCAGTTTGGGTGAGCGCAGGATCCAGCCTCCATGGCGGCGTGGCAAGCCCTCTCTGTCGCCTCCCCGTCTTAACTCCCCTCCTCCACTCGACTCCTCCCCCCGCGCCCGCCCGCACAGCCCAGACCCCACCGCTCACACGGATTAACTACTCATCCTCTCGTACTTGTGCTGCTGCGCGCGTCGTCGCACCTAGTAGGAGTGCAAGCGAGAGAGAGCAGTGCGCGCGACACGAGCGTATGGCCAGGGCGCCCACGACGAGTACGAGCCGGCTGTAGAGAGGGATCGGCACGGCCGCCTATGGATTTGGGCGCATGGCGGGGTTCCCTCTAGGCGGAGGAAGCAGCCGCGAACACCCGGTGCCATCCGCCCCGCCCGTGCACCCCTCCGACGCGTCCTCCTTCCTCTACGCCACGCGCGGCGGCAGCTTCCAGCTATGGCAGCAGCAGGAGCAGCAGCAGCAGCAGCAGCAGCCTTTCTACGCCTCCAACATCATCCGCTTCGCCGATGATGCGCCCGCCGCGCCGTCGCTCGCGGGCGCGTCCTCGTCGTCGTCCCGCGGGATGCGGGTAGGGGGTGGAGGAGGCGGCGGCGGCGGCAGCGTGAGCTGCCAGGACTGCGGCAACCAGGCCAAGAAGGACTGCCCGCACCTGCGCTGCCGCACCTGCTGCAAGAGCCGCGGCTTCCCCTGCGCCACCCACGTCAAGTCCACCTGGGTCCCCGCCGCCAAGCGCCGCGAACGCCAGCAGCAGCTCGCCGCGCTCGCCGCCGCCGGGCCCTCCCGCGACCCGACCAAGCCCCCGCGCGCACGTCCCTCCACCACCACACCCACCACCTCCTCAGGTATATAGCCATGCTGCACCTTACCATCTCACGCGCGCTTCGGCTGTAGGATCTAACGCTAACTCGTCTTGCCTTGTGCTGCTGCTGCTGCGTGTGTAGGGGATCAGCAGATGGTGACGGTGGCGGAGAGGTTCCCGCGGGAGGTGAGTTCCGAGGCGGTGTTCCGCTGTGTGCGCCTGGGGCCGGTCGACCAGGCCGAGGCGGAGGTCGCGTACCAGACCACCGTCAGCATCAGCGGCCACGTGTTCAAGGGCATCCTGCACGACGTCGGTCCCGACGCCCTGGCTGCCGCGGGCGGCGGCGGCGGCGACTACCACTTCCGCCATGCCGGCGATGGGTCCTCGCCTAGCACGGCCGCCGCGGGCGAAGCAGGCGGCGGCGGTGCCGGGGGCAATATCATCGTGTCATCGGCTGTAATGATGGACCCGTACCCGACGCCCGGGCCGTACGGCGCGTTCCCCGCCAGCGCGCCGTTCTTCCACGGCCACTCGAGACCGTGACCGGCGCCTCCCTCCCTCTCCGGCCGTCTCGCCGTAACGCCACGCCGCTCTCTGTCGCTCGATCTGTCAATTGCGTTAGCTTCTGAATTCTTAGCTTCTTATTGATGCATAAATTGATGTTTCTTCTAGAGCCTAGCTAGCTTAATTAGGACTTCTCGCTTCTTGGGAGCATTTGAGTTTATCATCAGCAATATACTCTGTCGGACAAATGATTAAAATCTGACAAGCTTGGGAGGCATGATTTCTGGCATTGTTATAGATAGCTTGTTCTTCTTCCCGGTGCTTAATTGAATTGACAGTGTTGGTAACTCCTGGCACTCCATTGCTGTGATTTTTCTCTAGTACTAGTAATGATATAAGGCTAAGGTTTCGTTACTTTTGCCATGTAACTTCTATCTGTCTTGCTTCGCTTTACTACTAGTTTACCTTTGCTCTTCAAAAGCTGAGCCCTAGAAACCTAGCTGGCTTTCAATTGGTAGCTCGTGGATCCCAGATATCGCGTCGTGTTAATTAACTGGTGCGTTTGTGTTTGTTTATGCATAATTAGACGAGAGAGGGAGGGGTTGAGTCATCATATGCATGCTCATGGGAGAGAGAAAGAGAGAGAGAGACAAAAGGCAGGGGCTAGCAAATGATCAGCTGATTGGGAGCTGCGACCGATCGAGCCATGCGCCGATCCCTTGCTTGACTTGAGGGTTTTCTTTTATGTTTCGGAGCATAGCAATTGTAACGAGATGATGACTGATCGGTCGCACATTCTCGTGTTCTTCATCTCTGACACATAAACTTGTTGATCCCATCGCATCACGTCCCGAATATATATATCATATTTTTATGGCTTTTGTCCATCATCCTAGATTGCTAGTGTGCGTTCCCTGCGTTTGGCAACTATTGTTGTACTGCGTTTGGCAACTATTGTTGTACTGCGTTTGGCAAACTTTTTTCCCTTATACAAGGCATTGGTCTTCTCACAAGAAATGAGCCTTTTCACTTCTATCTCACAAGAATTGAGCTGGATTGTTAACTTTTATCTCACAACAAATGATATCCTGCAGTGCTAGCTAGATTACCAGTACTTTACTCACATTTTGCTAAATCTGCCTTTACCAAATTATTATACATTGGCATGGAAAGAAAAGATTTCACAAAAAAGATTACTTTTTCTTAATAAGCTGCTCGATCTTAAATTTCTTGTGTATGAAAGATAAAATGCATATGTACACGCGTACGTGTATATTGTTAGCAATTTGGGTAAAACCTAATAAGAGCTCCCAGTTTTGATTGTGATGTTAATTAATGAGGTTATAATTTGATGAAAAATCTACACTGCGTGCTTAAATAGTTTAATGAATTTAAAGGACTTTGTAAACTTTGGAAATGGCACATGCATGGTACTATGTCCTATGTATTACTTTGTGTAAAACCTTTAGTACTGTTTGAGGGAATTTGGTGAAATATTTGTAAGTATTGTTGTCATGATACCAGTAATGTCTTCGATATTGCCTTCTCTCAACTTAGTACGTTTCAGATTGGGTGTAACCTGTACCTGTCCGTTGTATGCTTTGCATAATTACATTGACTAAATGATAATATCGTAACTCCCGTATAGCGTGCATTCATTTGTCAGATAAGTACTAGTACTTAGGCAAATGTTACTGACACACAATTTGATTTACCTCATTCCTGTGACCTATATATATATATATTCCCTTGTTGGATATAAAGCTCCGCAGTAACTTAATTTCCCTGTTATGACATAGTGCACAAACGCAAATTCTGATTAAATAATGTCAAAGCCATTATAACCACTTGGTTAGTCTGTCCATGCCCATATATAAGCGGTAATTTTCCTCTGATATCGTATTTCTGGAATGTGGACTGCAATTCTCCAGCTTGTTCGCCACAAGTGCTGGCTACACATTATCTGCTCTAGACTTCCTAGTTCTGTATATGCATTGTATGGTTACCATCTGTGTGCATGGTAAATGATTTCTGCATTTCGCTTCTTGGTATCCATGGAAAGGGTTTAGCAGACGTAATGGCTTCAAATTTTAAAATTAAATGAAATGCATGCATCTCCGATTTTAATCTTGTCGTTGTGCTTGTTAAAGTAAATGTAGTTAACTTCTGTTTAATTTGTTTTGGTTGTTATCTATTACTCTCTCCCTCTTTCACGACAGAATGGCGTTTTAGAGTAGATGCAACCAAACATTCTAAGTGGTTTGTCTCGAAAATCAATATCTTTTTTAACATTTAGATTGAATATATATATATATATATATATATATATATATATATATATATATATAGAAAAGAGCTTTCATAATAATTTTATTAGGTTTTATAAATCAAATACAATAGAAATTTCTAAGTTGTCAAAGTTACATTTTAGGGACTGTATCAATATCCAAAACGGTATTATTTTGTGACCGGAGAGAGTAACTAGCGTTGAATTCCTTCACCGAACAACAGCTCCCTTCTTTCCTTCACCGAACAACGGCTCCCTTCTTTCTCAGCTTATGTCTTATGATTTTTTCTGAACAAATAAACTAGACGATTTCTCTGTTATCTTTTTGAAACGGCTTATCAGTATTTGGTACATTCACGTAAGCATTCACGTTAGGACTAAAAACCATTAATCATAGATGAAAAGAATCCCCCCAATGTAAAGAAAAGGTAGGTGGACAATATACATGTACTTCAACAATTGGTAAACTCTTAACAACAATCTGCCTTACAAAGTTGAACCATGGACGGGAATGTTGTAGGAACCAGTCAACAAATTTTTACGTGCTTGTTTATCCCTTCACTAGGATTTATTTACTGCCTATATCAATGACCACAATGCGATCCTTGTGAAACGTGGAAGCTAGCAACGGGGCATCTCGTACTCGTACCGTTATGCATATCTTGAGTTGGGCAAATCCCTAGTTATGCACACGAGGCATCTCTTCGTCATTCCTCGGTCTCTTTCGATCCTTTTCTGTACCCTTTTGGGAACAAATTCGCGCTTCATTTCGCATTCCCAATCTCGACAATTTTACTTCAGAAAACATGACCGAATGCTCTCGTGTTTCTCACGGACCACCAGTAGGAATTTTGGATGATACACGGTATTTCTTATAAAAAAAACTCTTGTGAAATTTCTGTGGTCGAAACGTGCACGGAAATTTAAACGAGATAGTTGGCGCGTTGTTGTGAACCAACAAAAGAAAACAAGAAACTACGACGATTGCCGGTATTGGCTGCAGGCACCTCTCAGGGGGCTGAAAGTGAGCTCTGGGACAAAGTGAGAAGGCAAAAGAAACAGTGTGGTACCTATCTGCTGGCACTTTTTATTTGATCTATAGTCTCCCAAGGAAAGGATGAAAATTCTTGCAAATGATTACATCCGTTGTTGATACTTCAAGGGAATAGGGAAAACATGAGACACGACAGATTCTAAAGCAATGTACCACCTCTCATCTTCTTTTCCTCGGCCATAGTAGTACAGAAACTACTAGTAAGGGTGTCACCTTTTGTTTCTCTCTTACACCCATTACATGGTGAACAGCTTAGTAACACCGCAGAGCTAGCTAGCTACCCTTCCAAGATGGAAAATCATTGTCAACACATGGAGGATAGCACATGAAAAAGCAGTGTACTACCGCCCTTTTCTGCCCTAGCCGTAGTGTTCACCACTGTTCTCCTCTCTCTCCTCTGTCCTGTTAATGTTCTTGCTCTCATGATAAGCGAGAAAGGAAAACCAAAAGGACGAAAAAGAAAAGAGAGGGGTAAAAACTTGTCATGGATGGATGGTGCAGGCTAAGACGAGTAGGGCTCTTCATGGGGAATCCTTAGGCGCTGTTAGAGTGGGGAAGACGAGAGGGGACATGGTCCCATGAAGTACGTGCATTGAGTTGCTGCTGAGAGGGGTCACGTGCCTCTCATCACCCCCAGCAAAATGCCAAATTATACAGGACCGTTAGGCTCCCAACACATAGGGGCCGACCCGACCGGCCACGGGCTTCTGGCTTCGAGCCGTTAGAACCCAACAGCCGGTTGGAGTAGGAGCGGTTTTAGCAGCCAACTGCGTGAGAAAAAGACCACTTCGGATAAGGCCGAGCACTCCAGTTTACTTGGTACACCAGTCCCAATCAAGTTTCTCCACTCGTGCAACACATCTCCCTCCTGAGCGAATACCCCCTCCCACCCCATGGTGATGGCCACGGTAACCAGATCTGCACCGGCATCTTGGGCCACCCCTATCAGCGCCGACTTCTCGTCCCCTCCTTGTCCGCATAGGCCTGACGCTCCTCCTTTCATAGATTGACGGTTGTCTATGCTCGGATCTAGTCTCGATTGTGGATCTGCTCCAACGGCTAGTGCTCCGGTGGGCACGACCTCCGGGTGGCCAGTGCCATCATCCGCATCTCGTCCGTCCGTCGAGAGTCGTCGATCGTTCGAGTTCACCTATAGGTTGGCCACAAAGGTTGCGATGAGTTTTTCCCCACGACCACCCCACGTGCGTGAAGGTACTGGCGGTTCCCTACACAATACTTCCCTACTGTTTGTCCGTGCATTGCAGGATGAGTTCGTCTTGCATGGTTTCCCAGTGGAATTTTTAGCTTCCCTGTTTTTATTCATGTGTGTACGTACCTTCTTTGTGGGTTTGTTGGTCGGGATTGCATGTGTTGGCGCCATGCCTGCAAATGGACAAGGGCAAGGGTACTTGGAGCAGTGAGGTTATGAACATTTTCATGAGAATCTGTGGCAAAGAGGTGTCCACCCAGAACAGGCCGTACTCTTGCTTGAACAGGCAGGACAACGCCAACCTTGACTGTAAATTGTTTGAACGCACCGACCGTATCTACATGCGCAGGCAATTGAAGAATAAGCGGGAGAGTCTGAAATGCGATTACGACTGTTGAAAGTCCTTGACGTAGTGTGCAACGGGCCTCGGCCTGGACCCTGAGACGAGCTCCATCACCACTGATCCCGCATGGTAGGAAGAGACGACCGCGGTAAGTGCTGAACTGGCACCCTATTCACGTTGAATCCATGTCGGGCGCGCATAGTCTGAATGGTGCACTGATAATTTGTTTTGCCTTTTTAGGGACAGTCCAGGATGACAAAGTTCAAGGATGCACGCCTTGCAAATGAGGACCTCATAAAGCTCGTCTTTGCTGATGCCACCAACACGAGTGAGTATACATTTGTGCCAGGTGTGGACTCCTTGGACTCCGACAATGACGACGAGGATGTGGACGACGATGCAAACAACCCCGTTCCCCTACTATAGACCCCAGCGCAAATTGCAGGCCGTGGTCCTACATCCGGCTCGTCATGTGGCAAGAGGCCTCGGCCAGTGCCAACCCGCCGAGTGACAACCACCCAGCCATCGACCACGATGCTGAGCTGAAATGTCTAGTGGACATCTACGAGTGAACTCACATGCCCACAAGCTAGCTATCAGGAGTGAGCGCCACCTCACCAATGCGGGACTCCACAAGGGAGGAATTCATGAGATTGATGAAGATTCTGAAGGAGTCGAGGGCTGGCAAAGAACCCATGGAGAACTACTGTGCGTCAAAGCTGTTCCGCAAGCCGGACCTCAATACTGTCCATGGACACGATCGAGGATCGACTTTGGTGGATTCGACTCACATGGGAGAGGATGAAGAACAACCCTTGAGCTTTTCTTTCAGTTTGACTGTCCCAATTCGCATGCGCCTAGTGCATGCAATTATCTCTATTGTACTTTGGTTGCTGAGTGTTGAGTTGTATCTGGCCGTTTTGAGTCACAGGACCTTGTTTGTTCCATGAACTTATTTGTTTCAGTACCTTCCTTGTTATGCCATATTACTAGATGTGTGTTGTCGGTTAGGTCACTGTGAACAAGACCTTATTAGTTCAGTTCATGGATGTGTCAGTTCATTGTCAAATTGGTCGACTGCTATTATTTGCTATGCCATCTTGGTCAGTTGAGTACATTCTATGCATTGTGTTGTTCTGCCATTACAATGTTCAGTGCATTATGATGTTGGCACTAATTTTTGTTCTGGGTTGTCACAGTGATGACTCCCGAACATTGTTGTGTCTGTGCTACGCTGATGTCTGGGAGTGGCGAGGAGCTCTGTGATTTGTTGCTTTCGTTATTGCACTGAGGTCGATCATCTAGTTGTTTGATCTGTTTCTATCAGTGTTGCATTGAGGTCTTGTCGTAAGCTATGTGATGAGATATCAAACATTATGTTGCGCAATGGGGAGTATTGATTCTATACTGCTGTGATGTTGTTTTGGTTGGAAGGATGCGTAGTGATGGCTGGGGGCAAAAGGGATAAGAGCGATGAGTCCAATGATGAGGGCATCACCTTCCTAGCTATCGTCGCTTTCAGCTCTCTCAACGACAATGCGATCTCGTAGGCAAGGCCACTCCAAGAGTTTCGATAATGACTGGATGGCAGTGGGTGCAGTTACAACTTGCAGATCCTCAGTGGTGCTACACCATGTTTAGAATACGGCTGGGTGTGTTCAATGCGCTACATAATACTCTAGTGGCAAACTACGGCCTGCGGTCGTCATCGGAAGTCTGTTCAAAAGAAGCACTTGCCTTGTTTTTGGGGACGATGGGGCGCGGCAATCACAACGACAAGCCGTGAACCGCTTCGAGCATTCCACTGTACGGTTTGTCGAAAGTTCAACCAGGTCTTGAAGTGCGTGTATAGCCTTGCAGGTGATGTCATTGCACAATCTGATCCTTCGTATTAGACCTTGCATCCGAGGCTCCAACATCCAAGATTCTATCCACATTTCGTTAACTGCATAGAAGAGATAGATGGTACACTAGTACGAGTCACAGTTCCAAATGCACACGTGTGTCGCCATATATGACTTGGATTGTCAGTTTACATTTGCGTGTGCCTAATGGATCGGACTAGTGCACGACACGTGTGTTGCGCAAGACAATGACCAAATACGGTGACTGATTCCCGTATCTGTCGAAAGGTAATATGTTCCAATAGTTCTCAATTATTCCATGCATTTCACGATGAGTAATAACGGATATTTATCTTTGAGGGTTCTTTCTGTAGGAAAGTACTATCTCGTCGACTACAGATATCTAAACAGGCTACGATACCTAGCATCATATCGGAACAACATGTACCACTTTTTGGAGTTCCGGAATGGTGCGCAGTTGTCCGGGATGCAAGAACTTTTCAAGTTTCTGCACCCGCTTCTGCAGAATACAGTCGAGCGTGCGTTCAACATGTGCAAGATGAAATGACACATACTTGACAAGGTTCCTAGCTATAAGGCTTGTCGGAAAAATGCCATAATTATAGCAGCAATGACGTTGCACAACTTCATTCTGGACTCCGAGTTGCCTACGAGAGCACCTGCCAACCCACAGGTTCAGCACGTGGGACCTGCGCCCTTGCCTGAGCAGTGCCGCCTGGGCTTCCTCAGGCCACCGACGCCCTACTGATAGATATGATATTTGATTGGATAGCAGTGTCGTTGGTGGTAGTGACTTAGTTTCGCGTATGTAAATTATACGTGGAGTATTTCCGTACATGAAGTCTGTAACGAACTTGTATTTCTATGTGAAAAACCAGGTTCTATTAGCTTCTTTCAGTTGCTATATCATCTTTTCAATTGCTATAGTTTATTTGCAGCCGCTTCAATGCTTTAGCAACGAGAAGCCCACAGTCGGATTGAGCAGGGAGTGTGAGCTATCTCACCGCTCATCAGCTCAGTGCTCAGACCAGGGAGCTGTGTGCAGTGCGCTGTAGTACTAGTGCACAGTGCATGAGACTTTTCCTTGCCAAGATAATCACAGCTTAACTATGTACGTACATGTTTTAAGTGTTTAACAATGACAGAAGGCTAAGCTTTTCAGCAGAAAAGACTTTGGCTTATGGTCTTGAAAAAAAACAATTTCATGGCTGGCTAGTCTCGTAAACTAATTAAGCTAGGATGGCATTGGAATTTATACGGATTTAAACAGCTTGTTTACCGTGCTGTCTTATAATACTATAATTATTATATGTGATCATTGCACCGTTATAATCTAGACATACGAAATAAATAGCTAGATCTTTCTCTTCTTCTAATGGTTAATGTACGTGAAGATTTCTACGCTCTCAAAGCGAATGTGCTAGCTCCTTCTAACGGCATGTTTCTTCAGCTTATAGTTTACGGTTCTTTCGAACAAACAAACGAGATAGATTCTTCTTTGATGTTTCGAAATGGTTTATTGGGATAGTATTTTTAAAACAGCTTATCAGCATTCAATTCGTTTGTATAAACGTTTGTGTTATGATTCAAAGTTATAAAAGATAGCCATCAACCACTTCTGAAAAAAAACACACCCGTTGATTGGAGAGTTTGAACTCACTGCGGCTTAACATCGACTAGCTAGCCCTAGCTAACTAAGCATAGCAGGGGCATGCAAAAATTTCGGACAGCCTGGTCCTGCGCGCCGGATGGTGCACGAGATGCATGTACAATTATTGGCACTTGTCACTGCCATGTCACACACGTCACAGATAAACAATTCGCCCATCTTGGCTCCACTACAAAACTAGCTAGTGATCAGTAATCCCTTTGCATGGAAGAAAAACCCAAATGATCAGATCGATGAACTCATGATCATCGATCGAATGGCCGGGCCCATGCATCAATCCAGCAGTTAGAATGTTGGATCATGTCCATCTCCATTGCACAAACTAACATTGTTCTGCTGCTGTATGTGTCAATTTTGAGTGGCCATTGGGGCCAATGATCTATATGCACAACAGCAGCAGCAGCAGCATCCTAACCTTTTCTTTGTATGAGCTAGATAGAGCATCCACTTTCTGAGTACTCTTTTCTCTCTCTGTGAAAGGGAGAAAGAAAAGGTTATTGGCTTAGGCCTTAGGTCTCCTTTAGTTTGTTCTTGCTTCCATACAAAACCCCATGGGACATGCACCTTGGTTAGCTCTCACCTGTGCAACTTTTCTTCCATATATGAGTGTGTTCTTTTCGGCTAGGGTCGATGACTTTTGGTTTTAGCATAAGCGTTTGTATGACAAAATGAAAACCGATAAGCCACTTTGAAGCGATGACAGTGAAGCTATCCCGTTTATTTGTTCAGAAAAAATCGTAAGTTATAAGCTGAAAAGAACGGACCTATACCTATGTGACCGGGAGCCAGGTACGTAGCTCGATCGCCGTATCTTTAGTACTCGTGGGCTCCACTGCTCGCTCACTTCATTCAGGAGAAAAGCTTTGTTTCTCTTTATCCTTGGCTTTGTTTTGACAGAAAGGAACAAAGCCGATATGATCTGATGTACTACACTACTACATTTTCCCCCTTGTACCACTACGCGCAAAGCATGCATGGCTAGCTCTAGCTTGGTTGTTCCGTACTCGATCATGCTTGCATGCATGCAAGCTTCCCGGACACACGCCTCATTTTAAGTCGACGTCACCTTTGCTTTTCTTTCGCAGGTTATCTAGTCGTGGCCAAAGAAGAAAAAAGTTTGTCCATGTCTCTCTTTTTAAGCCATAAAGTCTGTCAATGTCCACAAATTGATAAATGATAATATACACTCTGAACTATGAAGTCGAATTTCAATGTAGCTACCTGCGGGCAGCAAGTTCATCACTCAGTGCCCAAAAAAAAAGACAACAAAGGAGTAGATACAGTGACAGCAGAGTTGACCTGAATTCTGGATTAGCCAGCCAGTGTGTGTGCAAGGCTATTGACAAGCCCGATGTGTTTGCTAGCTAGTAGGAGTCGGTCGGCCCCATCGGTTAGGAAACCTTTGCTGATCTCTTTCCCTTTTCTCAGGCCAATTCAACTCGTACAACAAGAACATATTCGATGCATGCGTCGTTTGTTCTGTACATGTACCAGGAATCCACTCCCCACATGCAGCTACTACTCTTGTACGTAATTAACACTTCTTCCCTTCTAACAGAGTAACAGACCAGAGCTTCCATCTTCCAGTAAGTTTTTCCTTTCTTTCTTCAGAGTTCAGACCACTCGATCGATCGTCACTGCCTTTTTTCAGCAGGCTTTCACTAATTGGGGAGTTCAGTTGTTGCCAAGTAAAGGAGCCCAAGATATATTCATCGCCATCTCCAAGGAATCATGCCTCCATGTTCCGATGGCCATGCATGCCATTGTGTTGTGACATCACGGATCGTGATATGGAGCAAATATGCCTCGCGAGTAAGCGCCAACAGCCTTGATACAAAAGCTTCGAGCTAAAGGAAGGAGGAGAGAAGGGATAGATATACTACTCATGATGTCGCCCTATGATGTCAGCTTTTGCCCCCCTCCCCTTGTATGATTGTGTCATCTAGCCGACCTAACCCTCCACTCTCCTTTCTTTTCCCTGTATGAGCTTGCCGTAAAAATGTAGTAGTACTCCGTACGGCCAAAGCAAGCACCCTGGAGGTGTTGTCACTATGGTGAAACTGCATATAACAGCTAAGCTTCACCGTCAGATTTTGATCATAATTTTTGTGGTCATACGTATGATATGTTAATAAGATTACATCGTAGGTGACCATCAAGAGTTCGGAGTGTATGGCATGGTCGTGGGAAGGACAAGAAGGGCAACCAAAAAAGGCTGAAGGCCTGAAGCGACATGAAAGGGTTGAGAGGAGAACAGGCAGTGGAGAGATGAGCGCAAGAGGAGTCGCAGACTCGAGAGACGACTGGTTGCTTGCAATCTTGGGCTTTACCGCCCATCCGACTGCGAGGCCCAGATTTGCTTAGCCTGAAGATTGGACAGAAACTATCAGTCTTGGCCCATCAGGGAATCTATCCATGGCAGTAGCTCCCAGTTTTTGCTTCTCTCCTTGAGATTTGTCATATGCTCGGCCCATTTGATAGATATGGACCCCCTAGGTGGTGGCCCAAGACTGAGGCAGGTTGCACCCACAAAACGAGCACGGCAAGTCGGACATTCTCTGCCAAGGCACCAAGCAGCCGGCAGGCAGAAGAGACAAGTGACAAAAAACGAAGGAGCGCGGTTCTGAAATTATATCCTGTAAGCAAGCGATGTTTTGAGATGCTTGCAGCCAAGCTAACGTCAATAGATTTATCATATAAACGCTTTTGCGATGTCATGCTATTTTACAAACCCTAATAACAGAATTAATAGCCCAAATGGTGGAGCACTTTGGTCACTGTCAAAAATCTAAAGAGGCATGTCAGGGTTCAGAGAGAAGCAAAAACAGAGCAGGAGTGCAGTGGCAAAGCCTAGCGGACCGGCCGCATAAATGCTGCAGAACGCAAGATCTCACGACTGGCACAAGTAACGGCAGAAACAGAAGCGGAAGGCCGGAAGCACGAGTGAAAAAAAAAACTTTTTCTCACTGGATATGAGGAACTAACCCATGCTGCCTAGTGCCTACATCGACACCTCCGTCTCGTGTCTCATGCTAGTCTGGTTAATTTGCTGGTGACTGCCCCTAGCAGCGTAGTGGCTAGAGCGTCAAAAATTCGTACTGCTAGTCTGGTTAATTTGCTACCGCCCGGGCCTGCATGACCTGCGTGCCAGGCTTCTGCTTCAGATTTTGCGAATCTTAAAGATTTGGATGTACAAGGAAAAAAGCCTGAAGAAGTAAACAGGCACAATGATAAGATCGGGCTGCCTCGGTTGCAGAAAAAAAGGAGATACTACGGCCGCAGGGCGTAGGATACTGCTACGGGTAGATAAAAAATGGCGCAACAAGAAGCAGCTAAGCATGCGTGTTGGGATCACGATTCACAAAATTGATCCCACGTAACCCAGAAAGGCGAAAACGCAAAGACCGTGCCCGATATCACTTTGCTCCATACATTTGGACTTGGTTTCTGGTTTTCGGTTTATTTTTTATTATTTTAAAAAAAATTCTGATTTTTTAGATTTTTTGAGCTATTTTACCGTTTCTTTTTTGTATTTGCTTGTATTATATGTACTGGGTTAACATGTTTTTTTTTCTATTTTTTATTTTTTTAAAAAAAATTAATTATGTCAAATAAACCATCATTAGTTAAATTGTAATTTTAGTCAGGTATAGTAAAAATTCAACCATAAACCATAAAAATTCAGCCAACTGAGATCTTTCCATCGAAAGCTGCTCGGTTTTCTTTTATGGCTTCTTCAGGCGGTGAACATGCCTTCTCTTTTTGGTTGCGAACACTGCCCCGCGAGACGGCGAGAACATGGGTATGTTTGATATGGCTGAAACTTACAATTTTTAGCTGAATTTTTTTAATTTTAGCTGTTTGCGACAGAGATTATGGAGAGAGATACTTGTTTATAATTTTATTTGATACAGATATCGAGTTTTTAATGTGTATTATAATTAACATATAGACATTGTCTGTAAAAAATATTTTATTTAAAAATTAGATACTGTAATAAAAGATAAAAACTATTTTTAAAAGCCGTTAAAGAATATCACCACGGAGGACTTCTCCCGTTTTTAGGATACCAGCTACGGTCGTGCGACATAATTGCGTTTGGTGTAGTTTCATTTATGGATGTCATTCGGGCTATCAATGGACAGTAGAAAACGTGGATACAGCAGCACGTTTGATCATGGTTGCTGTGCTGTGCGTCTTTTTCAACAGGGGAGTAGGGGCTACGTGTGCAATGTGCCTAAGAGAGAGAGGAGGCAGATATATAGAGAGAATGGTTGCAAGAAAGGCAGTTAGAAACAAGCGCACAGACATCCTTCGAGTCAAACAGACTACAACGCAGTTCCAATTTGTTTAAGTATCTAGAACTCTTTTGCCCCGAGCGAGCGATCAGATTTGTAGCTTAAATTCAAATAACATTCTAAAATTACAGAGCCTCGCAAATTCAACACCTAATCAGTTTAACATTCTAGAAATCGGGCCTAAGAGCTTCTAACTGTTCCTCTTTTTCCAAAACAATAAATCAGTTCAAATCAAAATCACTTTTGGTATAAACTTCAAAATCAATGATAAAAAACTTAACAAACAACTTATTCGTTGGACAACTAAGATAGCTCTAGATGTGTTCTCACATGTCGCAGCAAATAAGATCACCTAACGAATCGAAGCCAAAACCCTCATATCAACATTTCTCAAGAAATGCTCCAAATCAAGCCAGAATCAGGCAACTTCGAAATCTTGCAAACCATAGTACCCAGATGAATAAGATCTGATCTACATGAGTCATATTCATCACTTACACATTCTTAGCACACAGTAAGATAAGATGACAGAAGAGATAAAGAACCAACAAGAACAATAGCAAATGAACCAAAACAAGACCACCTCATGAGATATGAACAAAATTGATTGTATTACTACTTACGGATAAAGGTTTTATGGCCACTCTATAAGGGCATCCACAGTGTATAAAAACAGAGGGTTCTAAGCCACCTTAATGTCGGCCTTATACATTACATGGGTGACCTTAAGCAGGCCATAAGCAAAAAAACCTTAAGACTAGTCCTTAAGCTAAAGACCTGACCACAAGCATTAAAATACAATTTTTCTTTATCTGCCAAGTGGGACCATCTTAAAGCCCATTGGGTTATATACATTAAAGCGTTGGCCTTAAGATTTAGATGAGACCCACCTTAAGACCTCTTGGGTTATATACACTATGGATGCCCTAAGGAGGACAAGAGAGTATACTATAACATACGCTATTCTCTTTCAAACTCTAACCATATAACTAAAAAGAATGTTATGTTTGAATGGGGTGCATCACAAGAAAATATTAGCCATAAGCAAAAAAACCTTAAGACTAGTCCTTAAGCTAAAGACCTGACCACAAGCATTAAAATACAATTTTTCTTTATCTGCCAAGTGGGACCATCTTAAAGCCCATTGGGTTATATACATTAAAGCGTTGGCCTTAAGATTTAGATGAGACCCACCTTAAGACCTCTTGGGTTATATACACTATGGATGCCCTAAGGAGGACAAGAGAGTATACTATAACATACGCTATTCTCTTTCAAACTCTAACCATATAACTAAAAAGAATGTTATGTTTGAATGGGGTGCATCACAAGAAAATATTTTTGAAGAACTAAAGAAACGATTAATTGAAGCACCATTACTCATTTTGCTTGATTTCATTAAGACTTTTGAAATTGAATATGATGCTGGTGGAATAGGTATTGGTGTTGTTTTAATGCAAGAAGGAAAACCGGTAGCATACTTTAGTGAGAAACTAAAAAGTGCTCAATTGAACGATCCTGTGTATGATAAAGAATTGTATGCTTTGGTGCATGTGCTTGAAACTTGGCAACATTATCTTTGGCCTAAAGAATTTCTTATTCACTTTGATAATAAAGTTTTGGAATATTTGAAAAGCCAAGCTAAGTTGAATCGTAGACATTTTAAGTGAGTAGAATTTATTGAAACTTTTTCATATGTTGTTAAGTACAACAAAGGAAAAGAGAATGTGGTAGCTGATGCTTTATCTAGGAAGAATGTGCTTTTAAATCAATTGGAAGTAAAGGTACTTAGATTAGAGAGCTTGAAAGATTTATATGATCCCGACCATGAATTTTCAGAACCATATTCTAAATACAAAGATGGAAATGGATGGGACAAGTTCCATATTCATGATGGGTTCTTATCTCGTGCTAATAAATTATGTGTTCCAGATTCGTCCATGCGTTTGCTTTTATTACAGGAATCTCATGCAGAATGATTGATGAGACACTTTGGGAGAGAAAAGACCTTCATAATGTTGAGCGATCACTTTTATTAGCCTAAGATGAGGCGTGATGTCGAAAAATTTGTACAACGATGTATGATATGCCACAAAGCGAAATCTAAACTTAATCCACATGGTTTATATACTCTACTTCCTGTTCCTAGTGCACCTTGGGAGGATATTAGTATGTATTTTGTTTTAGGGTTGCCAAAGACTAAGATTAGGAGGGATTAAGTTTTTGTTGTTGTGGATAGATTCTCTAAAATGCACATTTTATTCTGTCACAAAAGTGATGATGCATCGCATATAACTGACTTGTTTTTCAGGGAAATTGTAAGATTGCATGGCATGCTAAGGACAAGGACAATTGTTTCAGATCGCGATGTCAAATTCATGAACTATTTTTGGAAGACTTGTGGGCCAAGCTCGGGATAAAGTTGTTATTCACAACAACTTGTCACCCACAGATGGACGGACAAACGGAGGTGGTGAATCGAACACTCTCAATGCTGCTATGAACGATGATCAAAAAGAATATCAAAAAGTGGGAAGATTATTTGCCGCTTGTGGAGCTTGCATACAATAGGACGGTACATTCTACTACTTAATTATGTCAGTTCGAGGTGGTGTATAGTTTTAAACCAATCACGCCACTTGATTTACTGCTACTTTCACTACATGAATAAGTTAATATGGAGGCATCTAAATGTGTTGAATATCTGAAGAAACTTCATGTCAAGACTAAAGAAAAAATTGAAAGGAATGCACATTATTATGCTGAGAAGGCGAACAAGTCAAGAAAGAAGATGTTACGTGAACCAGGTGATTTGGTTTGGGTGCATCTACGCAAAGAACACTTTCCGGATAAGCGCAAATCCAAGTTAATGCCTCGAGGAGATGGTCCATTCAAAGTACTTGAGAAGATCAATGATAATGCATACAAAATAGAGCTTCCAGGTGATGATTATGCTATGATTTCTACATTCAACGTTGTTAATTTGTCACCGTTCTTTGGGCCAGAAGAATCAGAGTCAAGGACAACTCCTTCTCAAGAGGGGGGGTGATGAGGATATCCCGATTGGTCCGATTACACGAGCACGAGCTAAAAAAGATTAAACAACAGGTGAACTCGCTCCTAATTAAATTTGGCTTTAATTTACACGAAAATTGGTTACTACCTAATGCTAGTGTCTTAATTGGTCTTAGGTTTGTGCATGAGGAGACATTGGGATGCCGAAGCCAGGAGAAATCAGCACGCGTATGCAAGGAACTCAAGGCGGCCCGAAAGGAGCTGATGGAGATAATGTAACCAAAATTTTGAGATTTTAAGTTCAGAGTTGTTGATGGTCGTCACGACTATTAATCGAACGGTTGATCTCGATACTTTAACCGTAGATGATTTGTACTCTGGATTGAAAACCTATGAGATGGAAGTATTGCCATCTAAAACCGATGAATCTTCATCTTTAGCACTTGTCATTAACCCAATGTAGGATACTTCGTCGAGTACAATGTCTTGTATTTACTTGTCTATTTTGTCCACTTTTACAGAAGATTAGTTCAAACAGCTCCTTGAAGAAGACTTAGTACTAATCTCCTGACGGTCATTTAAGGCTCTCAACAGCGTGAGGATGAGGAAGCGAGTAGGCACTTCAGATTCTATCAGATGCTACGGTTGTAGCGAACCAATACACATTAAGATGGACTGCCCCGAGCTTGTACTCGTTCGTTTGGTCGAAACGCTCAAGCAACGAAGCGATTCAAGTGGGCGAAGCTTTTCAAGAGGAGGGAGATTTTGACTACGTGCTAAAGCGGTCGTAGAGAGCATCGAGCAAGTGGTTGAATGGCTTGCGATTGCAATCTACATTTGGTAATTTAGATTGTTTTTCTACTGCTTTCAGTTTTGGTTTTAGGTTTTAAAAAGCGGAGACAATCATTCACCCTCTTTGATTATGCCATACGATCCCACACCAACTACCAAAAATACCATCGCCCTGACCTGGTCTTCTCTTTCTCTTACAAGCAATCGTCATTTTTGTCACGTGTAGGTGTACTAATGGCTCGTCACACGTCGGCAACTCTCTCTTACTCTGGTTCCCTCTGGACCACGACTCATTTGGACTGACCAAGCCACTTTATACAACCCGTCGCTTGAATCTCCCTTCAATATTTCATGACTTCTTTATGTCACATTTGAGCTCAACCATCTCCTCCAGTATTCTTAACTGTTTTGGACCTCAGCTCCTCCATAAGCATAGTTCCAGTCTTCGTTACTGAACATAGTTGACTCTAAACTTCTATACACATCTAAATACCAAGAAATCGTTTACAAACATAAGTTTTTTACAACTTGACACGTGTTAGCTCAAACATGCCTCATTCAACATGAATACACTGTCCTCGCACCGAATTACCAATCCACGGTCAATTCCCAATTTTTTGAACTCACAATCGAATTTAGGGAATAGCTGGTCTAACCACTGAGCACAGCCAGTCTGATCGCTTTACGGAGCCGGTCTGGCCGCCGAAACAAAACCACATACTAAAAATCTAAATCTTTCATAAATTTAAATTTTAACTTAACACACAGTAATAATTTTCATAATTTTTTTTAGACATTCTCACTTGGTCCATCAATGTGCAACCACCTCTGCCCGGCCTTCACCCAAATCTTGTAGCAAAGCCAATCGGTCCTCTAAAGACTTGGCAAGCTGTCACCAGTACTCCAATGCCAAGCCTCATTAACACAAAGAAGAGTTAGTGCGACATGAAGTGTTCATTCATATTAGATTTTGACTTTCATTTATAAAAAATAATAATTTATAAAAAGATATATTTATATATAATTTTTATCGATATAAATAAAATATGGTGGACTAGCGCGTCTCGCTACCGGCCGAAGTACTGTATGTACGCACTGTCCCAGAAGCTCGAGAAACGGCTGCGCGGACGCGGCGGACTTGTGCGGATCGATCACGGGCCCAAACGCGATCAGATTCGGTGCGTACTTGCTGCCGCCGCCTTTCGCCGGTGGTCCCGTCCGCCCCGGGGGAAAGTTGCCATCCATCCGTCATGAACCCTGTGAGACGGACATGCGTTTTGTCGTGTTTGCTCTGCTCCAGCACTTTCCGCGAGACACCTCTCTGCTGCCGCACACGCGGTGCGCGCGCGACAGCATATTGACACGTGCGGCTAGAGATGCACGCATTGGTGCCTAAATCGTATGGATATCTGATTTCGCCTCGAATTAGCATTCGGGCCGTATCAAGATTCGAACACAAATCTAGAAATATTCGAATTTTCCGTCTTTCAAATAAGAGATTTTTTACAGTACTCCATCTTACCCCTTTAGAGATAAGAGGATGTTTAAATCTTGAGCCATTTGTTTATTGAGATTAGTTTTGGCCTAATGAAAATGTAACTAGTAAGGAAACTAGCTGCCCACTAAATAAGTTGCGCCTTAAATAGTAATGTATCGAATTGGCATATCTTTTCATATCGAACTATTGCAATCCTTTTTGAATAATCGACATCACCCTATAGTTCTTCATGTCTGATCAAATCACACAATATGATCACATGGGTCTTGCACAAACTTGGTTCAAATACCTGCAAAAGATTAAAAAAGCTATTCTTTTGTACTCCAGACTAATTCCAAATTTAAAATGATATGTATTTTTAATATAATATTTGAAATTAATTTTGTTTGTTGTAGGTCAAACTAAAATACTGAAGGTGGCTTATTTGGTGTAATTAAATTTTAAAAAAATTAAAAATAGAAAAAAAATATACTAGCTTATCATGGACAACGCAAACGAATATGAGAAAAAAAGAACTGACAAAAAAGCTAAAAAAACTAAAAGTTTAGAAGAAGATGAAATTTATGAGTAGTGAAAAATAAATCAGAAACTGAAGCTGAAACGAGCGGGGCCATAGGAAAGAACGAGCAGCAGACAGTTTCGCAACAAAGTCGAGTAAACATTTTCAGTACACTTCCACCAGATATTTTTTCTACTTGAATTCTTAAGCCCAAAACAGGCTCTACTCCAAACATGGAGTAACTAGCTACTCGCACAAAACTACGGGCAACCTGCCGCGCCATTTATGTTTGTTTATCCTATCGATACCGGACGCGGTTCCTGTGCAGTTGGCAGTGTACCTGCAACTCAAGCAGTTGCACTAGCACTGCTGGATCCGAATTCAAGGGCTAAGATTCACCGAGGCACGATAGCAAGCTCAGTAGCACCCGCACCGTAACAAGTACTGTAGCTGTTGTTTTAAGCCGTTAGATCGGAAAAGGGGGGCCGAGATCCTTACCGTGCAGTCGCCGCCGAGACTGCAGGTGATCTCCTTCCGTCACACCATATCCCCTTCACCATCTTTTATCCTTCTGCAGGGGATTGTTCCCGTGCCAGACGCAGGGTCTGGCCTTCTTTTGGCTTGGCGGGAGGCTCTGCTCGATCTGCTGCGGCGCGCCGGGGGCACGGGAATAATGATGACACAGCCAGATAGGTCAGCCTCTGCTCGATCTGCTGCGGTGCGGGCCCCGTTCTGTCCTCCGTCCACTTCGCCGGTTCGCAGAGGGCCGGACCGGTCCGCCGATATGGCAAAAAAAAAAAACGATTTGCCTGGCGCCCGTTTCTGTACTCTCGTCTATCGCAGCACGAACTGTTTCTCTCTTTATTCGTTACTATTGTTAGTAGTAAATGCATGGCGCTTGCGGCGTGGCGCGTAGTACTCCTCTAGTAATTAGGTTGTTCAATTCGGTTTTTTATAGATTTCGACTGAAATAGCGATAGCAACGGGTATTTTTTTTCTAAATTATGTAATTAAAAAATAGGAGAAATAAAAAATCATTATATTTTTATAGACAATATTAAAAAAAGAAAGAAATCAATACATTCCAAACGACATTTATCTTTTGTGGAAAGCAAGACAAAATCTGTTTGAAACGGGATCATAGTAGCTCTAGGTGTATAGTTTGTGGGCAATGTGCTGGTTGCTTTTCTTGGAGTCGTATTCGTTCATGCCATCGTCCATATGGAAAGGAGCAGATCCACCTTCTGACGAGCGCGGATGACTGTCTAGGCTCGCCAATGATAAGCCATGGAGGTGCGACCACGGTGGTGTCCATTTAGGTTTAAATTTATAGCTTTTGGCTATTTTAACCGTTTGAGATTTTTCTGTACTATAGCAGTTGGTAGTTTTTTCAGTGTAATTAAATGAAAAAATCACAGATAATGCAAAGGAATACGAGAAAAATAGAGAAGACTAAAAATCCCAAAAACTTAAAAATCAAAAATCAAAATTAAAAAAACTAGACGCTATAATCTATAAGCATAACTGAAATGAGCATGAAATAACACGTACCCTGTATTCACGCAACAAAGTTCAAACTGGACTTGGTCAGCTCCCTTACTCTGCTAGCTCTACGACTGCCGGAGCGTGGCCACAATAACACGTACAACGTTAGATCGATCTCATGGCTACCTTATGTGCTGCTGCCCAGAACTTAACCGGAGAAATTTACGGTGCGAGTATTTGCTTCCAGTCGAAGCAATTTGGTTCACAGCACTGTAGTATAGTATCCGTGACAGGCGACTGGTTGGTTGCTGGTCTGCAGTAGGCACTCGTCAGGCCGGCGCTGTATCGTTTTGCAGCCAGGAAAATATTGGAGATTATCCATCCAATCGATCGTTCAGTCAAATTGGTGACATGTTTCAGTAAATCAAATCAAAATACGTGTACAAACGAGCTAGCGAGGCTATCATCATGCACGCATATAGCTCATCCTTACCACGCATCAACTCGCAAAACTGCGCAGCACATCCCGAAGCGCCTCGAGAAGAAACAGTAAAAAGGTCCATCGGGATTGGCTTACCTTATCTCCATTGGATGTTCTGCCCTGCAAGCGTGTATACACATCCATGTTATCCATGTCACCCAGACGATGAATCATCATGCAAAGCACACGGATTTGGTTTTGCTTTGACCAAATTACGGGCTAGCTTGCTTGCTCAACGCCTGATTGGAACTTAGGAATTGAAAAAACATTTTAATTATCAATTGAAATTTTTTTTCAACTGACTGCAGAATTAAACTGCTACTTATTGTAAGATTTTCGCAATTTCTTCTTGACATTCATGGGTTCTAAAGAGGCCCAGTCTGTTCCATTAACCGTTCGTGGTGAGACAGTAACAGCCTTTTATTGAGAAAATAGGAGGAGTCGCTGATGAGCACAACCAACGGCTGGGACATGCACACAGATTCAGTCACTGCCTCGCAGGTGCCGATCGAGTATGGGATCCTGTATGCACGGCGTTCCATTAGGACTTTCGAGTCCTCCCAAGGAATGCTTATCAAGTGCTCCTTTTTAGCCGGAGTAAATGAAGCTTCTGCGACTACAGGCATCGACATGATTGCCGAAGCTAGCGTAACCAAAAGAGATACTACCACTACCAGTACCTGAAGTGCACAGTACCTCTATATATTTTTTTTCGGGCTGCAGATGTTATCCTCACACGAACAGTAATTGCAAGCCAAGAAGTACATAGAGCAGGCTGGAGTGTTCTTCTGGCCTTTCGGCTGTCGATTTCTTAAAAGTCAAAATAATTTGATGGGCTCTTTAAAGTGAATTTTTAAATGATTTTTTTAAGTCTAAAATCAAATGAACTATTCGCTACAGTCTAAAAAAACGTAAATAAAAATTATTAACTATAGTAAAAAAATATCCGCCGCAGTCTAAAAAAATAGGGCCAAACACTACTACTTGGATTATTATTACTCTACTTACAGTAGAACACTCACTCCCATTCTGAAGAAGGCAGTATAGGTGGTGCTCCACCTAGCTTATGACTTGGGCTTGTTCTTTTTTGTTTATAGCCGTGTCTTATAATTTTTGGCGAAATTTTTGAATTTTGGGGTGTTTTATAGCTTTTAATTGAAAATTTTGAATTTTGGGATGTTCGCGATAGAGATTACGGAGAGAGATACTCGCTTGCAATTTTTGCTGGTACAGATGTTGGGCTTTTAATGTGTACTACACTTAACTTGTAGACCCCGTCTTAAGAAAAATACTCTATTTGAAAGTTAGGTATTTTAGCAAAAACCAAAATCCGCTTTAGAAGCCGCAAAGAACAGGCCCTAAGCTTATGGTTGTGGTTTTTGTCTGAAATTACACTGTAACAGCTGTTAGCATTTTTCTAAGAAAAAAATAAAAACCCCCGTTATATCGCTGTGACAATGCAGTGCAATAAGAAAAAAAGAAAAGATAAAAAAATCTAAAATAAACCGAAATTAGAAGTTGACGTGTTTTAAGTGGGTTCTGATTTAAAGAAACTAAAAGCCAAAAAATCTAAAAACTAGAGCCGTTTAGAGCGAGGCTATATGCTCGATTGGTTTTGCATTTATGAAAACCTCCAAAGCCAATCACGAAATACGCAAGTGTTCGCACCGGAACCCTATACACCTTCTTGCTACTTTTGCGCGATCCAGTTTGCTATATTTAGAGTGGAAGAAAAGCAATCTTAGTAAATTTAAGATGGTTAGGATTAATTCATAAATTAGGGATAACTGGCAAGCCTTCGTGACAACAGGAAAATGTTACTTTTCTTCATTTCGGTTTATCTCTCGTGTCTTTATTTTTCACATTCACATTTCTAGTGATTATTGAATTATCTTTTGTATCTAGAAATGTGTCTGGTATAGACTTAAAATTATAGTACTTTAGTGCAACCTAGAGGTTCTAGACCTTTATTGTGCAAAATAATTTTGAATTAGGTTTATTCTTGCTAAAATTATGTTTTAGCCAAAAAAAAAAGTTAAAAACCTCTTATTCACCCCCTGTAGTTGGTTATCCTTGATCCTATACTACTATCTTTTTAAAGTGGTTTATCAAGACAGTCTTTTCGAAGCGACTTATCGGTATTTAGTTTATTCACATATACGCTCATATTAGAACTAAAAATCATCATTAAAAATTATAAACCGCATTAGAAAAGAACCTATCTATAATCATGCCCTTCATTGTATTGCTATAGAAAATAATAATACTCTAGTACAACCGGATGGATCCTTACCCGATGAAATCTACTCCCCTACACAAGTCCAGAACACATCCAATAGCAGGCACCGCTCTTCGGAAGAAGAGGCTAGGGCAACACAAAACACTCTTCCTGCCCCGGTGGAGTCGCCTCGGTGGGGCCCACGGTCAGAGACACGCACAAGCTACCGGCACCTCCCGGTAAGCGCGTCGCTTTCCCATCCCCTCCTCTCCTTTCCTCTTACTTCTTTATAAACACCCGTGCTGCGGCCTCCTCGTCTCCTCTTCTCGCACTGCCTTTCCTTCGCCATAAGAGAGAGAGAGAGAGAAAAAGTAGAGCATGGACGCCTTCTCCGTCTCCGGCCTGAACCCCGCAGCGCCGCCGTTTAGACCGGTGGCCTTGGTCCCCGCGCAGTACATCGGCCCGCATCCGGCCGCCCTGCCGCCGGCTGGTCTCCTCCCGCCGCAGTGCCTTTACCCGCCGCCGCCTCCGCCGCCGGCGTGCTGGGGTCTCGTCGCTTGCGATTGCAGGTGCGGTGCGGGGTTCGCCTCCAAGGGCTGCACCTGCGCGCCGTTCGTGTGGGAGGGGGTGCCCGCGTTCCCGCACCCGGCATGGGTGCACCCCCCGCCGCCCCGGCAGGTGGCGCCGGTGACGGTGTACTACTGCCCGCCGCCTCCGCGGCCGACAACTCCAGCGGCGAACTGTTGTCGCATCGAGGAGATCGATGGAGTCTCCGACGAGGCTACGAACGGAGAGGCGCGCGACGTACCGTCCCCTCGCTCGGTGCTCTCTAGGCTGCCCACCTCGCTGCTCCCGAGGCGGCGAGCGGGGCATCCGCGTACATCGGCGCCTCCACCCCCGCCGCGTCCGGCTTTCAAGGCCAAGGCGCGCCACGGCCGGAAGCCTCACCTCGCTTTCGATCCTAATGGCGATGTTACGTCTCTGATGATCCGTAACATACCTAACAAGTTCATGTTCGTGCCGCTATTAATTTCCCCTCTACAGATCTCTGCAACTTCAACTTACTGCTTGATTAACCTCTGCCTTGTTGCTTAAAAATCTTTTTTTTTCTGGGCACGCAGGAAGGGGCGTTTCATGGCTATCCTCGACCAGCACTGCGCCGAGGAGAACGCCAAGCTCCCATCTGAAGGCTGCGCCGTGAAATCGGAGTACGATTTCCTCTACGTCCCGGTCGACTTCGGGTACCAATACTATTTTCCCCCCGTGCTCCGAGTAGTACTAATAATACTACAGTAACTATCCAGGGTTTTTGGTTTCCATCTGATCTGATGACTCGATTCGTGGGCTCGTTTGATGTGTTCGCTCAGGACCAAGTGCAACAGGGGCTACGCATTCGTCAACATGACGACGGCGACGGCGGCGCGTCGGCTCCACGCCTTCCTCCAGGGCCACCGCTGGGAGGCGGCGGGCTCCAGCAAGATGTGCGATGTCGTGCACGCGCGCATTGGGGTATGTATGCCGCCGCCATCTTTGCAGCTTCCCCGCAGCTCGGGCTCGTCGATCCTTGCGCCGTGTGCGCTAAATGCTAAAAATAATTAACGTTCGCTGCTTGGGATTCGTAGGGGCTTGACGCCTTCGTGGAGCACTTCTCCGGATCGCAGTTCCCCTGCGACACCAAGGAGTTCCTGCCGGTGCGCTTCGAGCCGCCGCGGGACGGCGTCCGGCAGACGGAGGAGCATGTGGTCGGCCGCCTGGCCCGCCCCTGCTGATCAGATCAAACTTGCGTTGTCATGCCGGCGAAGATGTCCATCTATCTTGCATTCTATCCGTTCTTGTATGGATGGATAGAACGGGAGATAGATTCAGGTTGGCTTGATTTCCTATCATTGTGTGTTTTCGTTAAATCAGGCGTCGTTGAAGCTTGGTTTGCCCTTTATGTTCTATATTATGTGCGCGGGCCGTATTAGCTGAGTTGTAATTAGAGTGATCTAAGAGTATGTTTGAGTCTGAATCTTCGTTGTGCCGTGTACGTGTTGTAAACTTCGGCTTGTAATTCCTCTGCCGCTCGGTATGAGCCCTACCTAAGTTACTGATGAACTTGTGTTATGCCGTTGTGACACTGCCTACTTCAAGCTTTCCTTGCGTTGAATTATTCGGGTTATCCAGAGTTACCGCATGATCGAGTCACATTGCATTGTGCTTCCGGATCAGCTAACAAATTCTCATCAGCAAGCATACTAGTTATTGGCTGTTGTCCGTAATTAGTCTCAGGTTGGAATATTTAGTGCAAGATTTGGGGATTACCTGTTTCATGATTAGGCCCTGCTAAGTACCGGCTGTTCTTTTAAGCATATTAATAGAGCACTGAATTATGCTTAGCAGATTGAAAAAAATATCCAGGTAGTAAATTTTATTGAGACTTTTTTCCAGTTTCTATGATAGAATGAAACTCCTGCTAAATTTCATCCTACACAAAAACAGTCTTGCAAGGGTTCGTAACATAAAGAATCTTACGAGGACTATGTAGGGAGGATTCATCCTATACCATGTTTCTAATTTATGGACCTAAATGATCTAGTTCTTGGAAGATGACTGTACGCATTCCGTACGTGTAACACTTGAAACAGTGGCCAATCCCTCCTCCCCCCAGGATGATCCGCCTCTATTTTGCCAAAGTAGTTTCCTATTGTGTTTGGTTGGGGATTTTATGGCCTTCAACGCCTATGTGCACTCCTGTGCGGATGTAGGTCGTGAACGCCTTCCTCTGCATATAAAACGGGTGGCCTCGCTCTCTACCCTCATTCGAAGCCGTGTACCTCGGTTTCTTTCCTGCTGAGCGAGAGAGCGGCGAGGGAGAAGAAATATTAAAATGCAAGTTTGTAATAGTTTTTTGAAGTGGTATTGCTGTGATTTGGGGTATTTCGTAAATTTTAGTTGATTGAGAGTGCAACTTTCAAGTGACTGAGAGGCAAAAAAATTTCAGTCGCCTTGGCAATAGTAAAACCGATAGCTAAAATATGCGCTATTATTTGTAGTGTTCCCATTGCATTCACAATTTACGTAATATGAAGTATGCACGTATATATTTTTTGCTCTTGCGCGATTAAAAAATTGTAGAAAATAATGCTAGGATTGCAAGAGTGTGCATTATTAGTGGTAGTACATACATGTACATATGTATTTATATATGTGTGTACCTGTTTACATGCATATAAACGTATGGCCATAAGTATAATTGGTATATGTTCGTGTGCAAGATTATTTTATGTAATTCTAGGTTGTATTTAGCATCGTTGGAGATCGACATTTATTTCTGTATTACAGGAAATGGCTACTAGTGACGTTTACGCGCGTGGTACGTTGCTAGACCGATCTTGGGTTGGGCGTCATCGTTCTCGGGTGTGGTCGAGCGGTGTGGACCGTTCCCCTTCTCCTAGAACCTCAGGAGGTCTAGCCTCTCGACGATTGATACATTCCAATTCTGCGGCGTGCTGGGTTGCTATCCATAGCGAGGATGGTGTATATTGGACACTCGTTTGCGTTAGACTCCTCGCTTCTATTGGCACTTGTTGGTCGGTAGAGATCAGAGACCCACACGCTTGACTTTCGGTGGGGGGAGATGACCATCACCCTGCAAGATATTGCTTATCTTTTTGGCCTGACAATGTGGAGTCGTCTTGTGGTTCCACCCCTAGGTCAGCTAAATGGAAGCCACGTCTGCTACATTGGTTTGCTCATCCCATTCTGGCAGGATCCTTGGAGTGCCACAAGGTTGCAACGGTACAGGCAATGCTCCGCAGATACACCCGCAGAGGTTGTCAGGTCTCACCTAAAAGTTTACTTGCTCTTTATGTTCAGGTGGGTCCTGTTTTCTACGACTTAGGGAGATTGGGTGTACCTTCGCTACATCCACCTTAGTGAGTCCCTGGTAGACACTATGTCTGGTGAGGTTCCGCTGTATAGTTGAGGCTCAGTTGTATTGTGCGACGGCTCACAAGGTGCCATTGGCGAGTCAAAACTCGACGTCTGCAACAACTTGATGTAGTTGCGGTTGTATGGGCACTTCTATATTAGTCTGCATACTTTCAGGTATAGGTGCATCCATACTAGTTGGAGGCATGATTTTATGGTCACGGTGATGGCAACGACAAAGTGGATGTACTCAGTATAGGTACTCAGTGGACTACTAACAAGCTAGAATAGTTCAGGGAGAGACTGCAGCGAGCGTACCCAGAGTTCCACAACGCGTTAGAGACTTTTCACGACCGTAGCGTCATGTGGACCGCAGAGTTCCCTCAAATTGGAAGAAGCATGAATTGCCCCCCTTTTTTTAATTGAACCGGCGTTTTCTCGTGTTTACTGTTCGTCTATGTTGTTGCAAATTTCAAAATAGACAAACGAGAACTCGTAATTTCGATTTTAACGAGCCGACGGTTGGTGGCGAAGCCGAAGGCCCTTTCGCTTCGCTGTCTCGTTCTCTGTCTTCGCAGCTGAAATGCTGGCCGGTACGCGATGGGACAACGCTGAGGTGATGCTTATGCCCTTGCCATTAATGGGATATGAAGCCGGGGAAAGAAGAGAGATAGCGGTGGCCTGAGAAGCTGAGATGTGACCGTGCGTTCCCTCCTCTCCGTACCACGAGTGGCGGAACAGCGCGAGCAGGCCGGGCGCAGGGTGACGCAACATGCAAGACAGGGAGAGGCTGCATGCTGCCACGCTGCTACAGTTGCGGCCGTCTAGTCCCTTGGGCTTCTGCATGCTGCGCACAGGCGAGACACTGCAAACAGTGGGAATGCATCGGAAAATGGCGCGGCTGCTGCCATACTCGATTGCACCGGGGAAAAACGGGAGTCGTGTTGTGTGTGCGCGTGGCACTGCCATCATGCGCTTGCATGGCGTATGCCGCCATTGCCAGCCGCGTAGGGAGTTGCTTGCTGCCGCCGCTCCGCCTTTCCTTCCTAGCTCCTACTACTGCTGGGAGCACTGGCATTTCATTTTTTTTTGTTTTCCTTTTTTGAAACTAGTATTTGCAGCCGAAGCTAGCGTAACCAAAAGAGGAGATACTACCACCACCGGTACCTGAAGCACGGTACCTCTATATGTTTTTCCGGCTACAGATGTTATCCTCACACGAACAACTAACAAGCAGTACATCGACCAGGGCACCAGGCTGGAGTGTTCTTCTGGCCTTCCGGCTGTCGATTTCTCTAAAGGTCAAAAAAAAAACAATTGAATGTTTTTAAGCGAATTTTTATATGGATCCTTAAACGAAAAATCATACAGACTATCCACTGTCGTCTTAAAAATACAAACAAAAACTATCAGCTGTGACCTATAAAACCAGGGCCAAGCAATACTGGGAGTATTATTATTACTCCACTCACCGTAGATCTCACACTCCCATTCTGAAGAAGGCAGTATATGCCCGATTTGTTTTGCATTTATGAAAATCCTCCGAAGCAAATCACGAAATACGCAAGCGTTCGATCTGGAACCCCTGTGCACCTTGCTGCTCTTGCTCGATCCAGCTTGTCCCGAAACAGCCGCGTGTCTATGGGAAAATTAATTAGTGCAGTACTTTTTACCCTTATTTTATGTAGCTTCTTTTGTAGGGTTTGGTTGATGTATGTGTGTGGCTGTGTACTTGTACTGAGTGCCGACACAAAGGAGAAAAGGAGAATAGTGAAAAGTGGAGTGTAAGTGAGAGTGGATGAGCACTGCATGCGTGTGCATACAGTCGTGAATAGTGAGATGCGAGAGGTTTCGTCTCTGGCCTAGTTTCTGCAGGTGGACACTTGGTAGGGCCATTTTGGTGTACACCAGTTTATTTTTCAGAATGAAAAATGTGTTCATTAATTACCTCTGGCTTGGTCCCTTGGGGTTAGAATGCACTGGCGAGTTGGTGCCCGGTAGGGATTGGAAATAGTAGAGGATAATTTATTTTATCTGATATTTGTATATGAGAAAATATGAATGAGATAAGTAATATATATTTGGGATTATTCGGTTTGTATCTGATTTGTTTTCATCTTTAGCGATCTCCCTGAGGATGATTGTAGAAAATAATTTTCTGATAAATTAAGGTTCACAAGTAAGAAGTAAAAATTACTATGTATAATTTTTAACTCTATGTATTATATTGCTAGTGCGTGTAAACGTGTGATCATGTTACATAAATTTGTTTTACCGAATTTTGTTACAAGTTTTAGGATATTCGTATTCGATAAAATTAAGTATATATTCGATTCAAATTTGTATTTGTTACTACATTCGATTTGTATTCGTATTTATTTTAAAAATATAAATTTGTATTCGTATTTGATTTAAAAATATGGATTTATATTCATATTTGACGCTATTTAATTCGCACTCAATCCATTTTCATCTCTCGTGACAGGATTTTGATAAATCGGTAACGTTTGCTTCGAGTTACGGACTCCTAATTGCAATGCACAATCAGGCGGTGCATAGCTGCCTAGCTCGATGGTTTGGGTACATGAAATAACGGTAGGCGTCGCTGTATATTCCTTTTTGCGTCCTCAGTTGATCTCATTTGGTCCCGAACTCCCGATCGATCGTTTGGTCCCAAAGTATTTCCTGCTTTGTTAGAATATCTAATTTGTAACAGCATAGAACTTTAGGCCTATTTCGATGTGGAGGGATCGGGCAGAGAAAGTTAGATCGGGAAGTCTTGATTTCATCCAAACTGTTCTCTCTCAAGGTGACCGACTCCGGTGATTCCGACCCACATTGCTGCAAGGACCGATCGGGTGCTGAATTTGATCAAGCTGACCCGTGTAGTTAACCATCGATCGTGAAGTAGCCCGATTAGTTGCTGTGAACTTAAAAAAACACTCGCTATAGTGATGCTTTATCCTTTATGGATGTTTGGGGATAGGTTCCATGTAGTAGTAGCATGTTATTTACTCCGACATATTTCTGTCATGACCTGATTGCACATATATAGGACGTTCGAAGAAGAATGGGCTTCATGGATCCCAGCGATTGCTGCTTGCGATCTACATTTAATAGCTGCGCAGATTTGTCAGGTCGCCGCGGCCGCCGGCCGCCGGCGCTGCTCCTTCAATTCCCGAGATCTGCTGTATTGTCTGTTCGTATACTACTGCGGATACTCGTAGTTCGTTTTTGTCTCTCTTAAATTGTGAAGTGACGGCCGGATGGAGTGATCATGTGCGAAGCTGCGAATTACTGCTGGTAGGCTGCTTCGATCGGTAGCTAGGCAGATCGATCGGTATATTGCCGGGGAACTGCAACTGAATCATGAGTTCGACACTTCGACGTCGGCGTAGTAAATGCTCCGTATTTACTACAGTACTCTTTGATCGGTGTTTTCGTTTGATCGATCGTAGATTTGTTCCATATATCCTTGCTGATCCCATTTCGGAAGAAAAGACAGTCGTTTGGCAAGTACAAAAAAAAGATGTATACGTAGCACGTGAGATAAATTAGAGCAAGACATGTACATGTACAATCAATTGTATGCTCCACTTAATTGACACACGTACGATGCTGTAGTTTCAGATGATGTATTGATGCTAGTAGCGGATGTGCCTCTATCTAGGAAGGCTAATCTTGCTAGCATTCCACGTCGGGGTCTCAGGTCTTTATTTATTTTTAGAGTGAGAGCTTCCTCACATAACTGGATGGTCTAGGGTACCGCTTATTTTGGCTAAAAAATGGTAGTTATGATTAAAATTATACTAAAACTGGTGGTATTTTATGTGACATAATGAAAATTTTTAAAAAATAAAACAGAAAAACAGATTTACCATGGACAATGTAAATGAATACGAAAAAAAATCGACAAAAAGGCTAAAAAGCCAAAAGTAAAAAAGACAAAATTTATGAATAGTAAAAAATAAATCAGAAGCTCAAGTCAAAATAAGCATAGATTATGAGTTTCGCTGGATGGGTAAGGGCTTTTCTTGGAATTTATCTATTTTGCTAAATTTAGCAAATTTACAACTGTGTCAACTTAATGCTGCACTCCTGCTTAATCGATGAAAGTTTTGCTCCTGGTCTAAAAACACTTGTTACTGCACGATTCTGTGTCGAACAACTGGACAGAATTTGTTAGTTTAGTTTGGTACGGTATCAGTAAATACCATTTGCACCAAATTAACATGAAGTAGCGCACCAAGTTTTATTTTAGATCTTTACTAGTAAACATGGTTTTTTAGATCTACTAATTAACAAGTTAATATATCACATTTGACAGCAGAAGTGATGTGTTGCTTTGGGCATCACCCGGCGTCAGTACACATGCAAACCGTGCATCCGGCCCAAACAAAAGATGCCCATCTCGAGCAACCGCAGCCCAATTCTTACGCAAGTCCGGCCCAGTGCAAGATGGTCTGTACAACTTGATCCCACCGTCGCTTACTACTTCCAAGATCCAAGCCGCGTCTATCTTCCTCCTCGTCTGTGGATCACACTTGACGCGCGCACTTCCCCTCCGCCCTCCCGCCACCGGCCGGCGATGGCAACAGCCTCCACCGCCGCCTCCACGTCACTTCGACCGCCGTCTCCATCCCCGCCTCGCCTTGCGGTTGCACTCTTCGCTATGCTCATCTCGCCTTTTTTTGTTCTCTGAACAATTTCATGGCATTTTCACCGTTCGCTTCCTCTAATCGACTCTGCGTTCGCTCTTGTGCTACCTAGGGCCTGCAGCGTCGGTGGTGTTGGGGTGTCCCGGCGCATTCCCCTGGGCGGAGAGCCTTCCACGCCAATCGGCGGAGGCGGTTCGTGTTCTGTATCTGCGCTCTCCTCTGCTTTTAGTTTGCTTGTGCGCAATGTGTGCTTCTCGATTGGAACTGGGAAGTAGTGGCATTTTTGCACTAATTAGTTTGATTTGTGTGGTTGATTAGGAAAAAAACGTGATTTTTTATGCAGTTTCAGGTCATCTGATTAGCCTTGTTGTGACGTTGCGTTGTACGTGATTAGGAATCTCATGAATTGGGGATATTTTGTTGTTGAGCAGCGAGCACAGGATGAGCGTTGTAGTGCTAGTATTATTGTGTATGTGCCCTTGCTGCTCAGCATTGAACTGTAAATCTGAAATTGTTAGGAGATGCAGAACACAACGCTAAACCTGTAAACTAGCATGACTAATGCTAGAGGTCTTACACAACATAAATCTTGGGGGTACTGATGCAAATTTTTGGGTGGGTTTTTTTAGGTTGTAGCTTATGACTTATGGCTTAAATTTTTGAATTCTGACTATTTGCGAGAGGCAGTACGCAGAGAAAAATAGTCGCATACGGTTTTGACCGGTACAGCTGAATTTAGTACACTTTTTACTACAATCTTTCTGTTGACCTCGTTTTAAAAAAACGTACAATTTAAAAACCAGTTACTGTAGTATAAGTCATAAGCGACAAGCTATAAGTAGAAAAGAACTCAATCAAATTATTGATGTATAATTTTTAGCTACATTTATTTCTAAGATTTGATACTACTGTGTGCCTGCCAGGATCGGTGATTTGGCTTTTCAACTGGAATTTTGATGATGGAAGTAGGTAGTGCGATGATGAAATAGTATTATTAATTAAGAACCTATGATTCCATTATACTGGAGCACTTTGTTATGCGCAGCCAATAAAGGTCCCGAAAAATCCTTCAAGAAGACCATTGAAGTGGACAGGCTGATTGATATGTTGAGCAATGCAAATCCTACAGAGGTAACTCTGCTGTACATCTTCTGTCTGATTGGTAATTCTACTTAGATCAGGTTGCCATTTTTGCACTACACTTCAGTGCTGAACTGGATACATTGCCACTCCACGCTATCAATTTCCTTCAATATGCAAACCTCTGGTCTGTAGTTATTCTTGCTTTAAGCATGCTTCCACTGGTTCTTTGTTCAAAATCTGTAGAATTAAACTGAGCAATGCTTGATGGCTCAATCACTGGACCTCAAGTTCGATTAAGAACCTGAACTATAAAAGATTGACTCCTGAGCTGTCAGATTTACCTTTGGTTTCTTACTAGGCTGTTCTGCATGCATGTAAAGTGTTAGTGTGCCTAAGCATGTCATTGGATTAGATTAATATGTCTACGATATTTCTAAATGTTCAAGCATTATTGGAAAGATTTTAGGTGGTTATTCTTTGTTGAATCAATTGAAAGAATCCTTGCTTGTTTTAATTTTATTTTTGACACAAAAAGTCTACCTGATTAAATTATTAAACTGCCCTTCTTACATGTAAACAGCTTGATCAAATAGTGGTTGAAAATATTCTGGCATTCGACGAGGGTTTCTGGGTTCAACTGGCTGCTAGAATTGATCTATGCAAATCGGATGATGTAAAGCATGGTTTCATCTTTGGATTCTTTTTTGCTTAGTGTGGACGTCATTCTCTTTTGTTTAGATTAATCTAACTTTGTGATTGTTCTCTCTCTTTTGCTTTTTCAGAAAGATTATGAAGAACTGGCCGAAAATGTCATGAACATAGTTGACCGTCTTGTTCACAAGACTGATGTAAGAACCATGTTCCATCATGCACAACTCCTCATTTTAGTACTACTGCCTACAGATTGATGTGAAGTTCCAGATCCTTGGTATTTTCGTTGTGATTACACTTACACATGTGCCTTGCATGCTGCTAATTTTACCCCTTATGTTATGCAGGAAAAGATTAAACAGTCAACTGATGTGCTGAACGCAATTATTAGTCCTGTAATGCGTGAAGGAGAAGAGGTGAAGTGGCCACCAAGAGACCAGGAGGCTCTCAAATTGATGGAGATAGTAAGCAGACATCTCTCTTCTTTCTTTTTCACTATGTTCTTTATTTGAATAGTGCAGGCATCTGTTTATGATTTTGGTTGACTCCACAGTACCTTCGAGTCAGTGTTTTTTTAATAATTTTATACTAAACATAAGTGCTCTCTCTCCCCACAAATCACCTAGTGCTCATTGCTCCTGAGGAACAAGCCAGTGATGTCTTCTATCAGTGCGAGAAGCTTTCTAAATTGAACCATTCTGTGATCTGTTCCCTAGCTGAATCCATATACCTAAATACAGTAGTTCTCCAATATACTTTCTTCATACCGGAAGGACATTGGTGTATGAAGCAATTAACCTGATGCCATAAGAGTTCTGTATTTCTAAGAACTCCAATTACAGTCTACCATTTTTTTCACATGTAAGTTTAGCCTTATCCGTTAACCCGTTACACTTTTGCACGCCTTATGTTGGTGTTGCCCTTGACATGCATTTCATCATGTTCTTTGCATTTGAAATGGCTGTAAAGTTGATCCTTTCTTTCACTATCATATGCAAATCCAAATATTTCTTCTGCTTATATAATTTGTTTTGAATTATGCTTTAGGCAAGTCTGCTGTTACTGTTGTCTCTACTTTCCATCATTGTTGGCTTAACAATTTCACTAGTTAAAATGCTATTTTTTATGGTGCATTATTGTTTACCTAGAAATGCCAGTTTTGTGCTTCTGATTTTTAATGAGATTTTTTATGCCATCCTGGTATTCCCAGGAAATATCAAATAGAGAAAAAGGAGGACAACTAGACGAGGGATTTCTGTCAGAAGTTAATGCTCAGTTGAGGCAAGTAAGTGTTATTTTCTGCTTTTGAGGCTAACTATGTTGTGTACTATTCTTAGTGTAGATTATTTTTATTTTTCATGTTATTAGTACATATTTACATGTGTTTAGGCTAAAGAAGATGGTGATAAGCCAGGGGATTCAAGCTATGCTGCAAAAGGTGTTGCAGCTATATGCTTCGAAGTTTCTCCAAAAGCGTAGTCATGCTAACAAAGGTAATCTTTTTTGTGCATTCGTTTTAGGCTGTTCAACTTCAAATGTTAAGGAATGACCACAATTTTAGTTTATTCTTGAGTGCCTGTCTTCCTTTTCAGGAGAAGTTATAGTGCCTGAAAGGTTTCTTGAATCTGTAATACAGGGTCTGTGTTATTGCCCAAAGAGATTGTTTTATTTTGCATATGCTACTTAACACCTTTGAGAGATTGAGATTGTACAATGCAGCTCCAGAAAACGAGTGGAACAAGCTGTTACTTGATGGACTTATAGTGGGGAACGGAGATGTTTCACCAGAAGAACTTTATGCTGTTATTAAGAAGAGAATTGAGAGAATCTTAATTCGCACAGTAAGATTCATAACATTCTACAAAGAATAGGAACCACTATTTAAACCTGTCAGTGCCTTGTACTGAGCTTCCCCTCGCGCTGTTTTGGGCTGTTTTCTTTCGTTTTTTCTCTGACAGGAAGGAGGCTCTTACCAGCAACGTGTACTTGTTGAGTATCTAAAAGAGATACAAGCTAGAGCAGAAGAAATTGTGAAAGTGCTTCCCTTTTGCTCTCCCGTATGCTGGGCGCCGTCCTCCGCGTGCCCGCCCCGATCCCGCCTCTCCCTACCTCGGCCGGGGCCGCCGCCTCCCGCCCGCGCCCATGGCCTCGCACACCGACGCCCCTCCCGCGCCGGCCCCGCAGCCGCCCGAGAAGCCGCTCCCCGGTGACTGCTGCGGCAGCGGCTGCGTCCGCTGCGTCTGGGACGTCTACTACGACAAGCTCGACGCGTACAACAAGGCCCTCGCCGCCCACTCGTCGTCATCCTCCGACCCCAACGACAAGCCCCCCACCAACGATGACCAAGACCAAATCCTGAGGCGCGCCAGGACTCGTATGTGCACGCATGCCTTCTTGTTGTGTTCCCAAATTGGATTCTTGTTCGTACTAGATATGCTGTGTATGCTGCAATTTCTTCTAGAGAGATGCTCTGTTACTGCTTACTTTCATTCTTTGTGTAACCAAAGAAGCTCCTGACTAAAAAAGTTTTACTTTCATTCCGTGGGAGCGGGGTCCCCCGGGAAGGCTAACGTCACGGGGGCCTCCCAGGACACCCGGCCTGTTGCCACCCCTAGTTGCAGGTACTGCTATAATTGTTCAGATTTTCTGTAACAATCACTAATGCACTTTATTTCGCCTTTGTAGAATTCTAATCAAGAAATCCCAACCAATCACCAATGCCATTAGAATCAGGAGAGATTAGAGAGTTGCATCTTGTGTCTCATCATCGAGGCTGAATGCTACAAGGTGTCACTTACTCACGAATTGGCGTAGAACCTACCGATCATTGTCCGAACCACCATAGGAATCCTCACCGCGTGGGTGCCGTCCTCCCATGTCAGGCTGCCGAAGGTGTACCTCCCTTGCACCTTCAGTTTGGCCTGGAATATCACCTTGAACGTCAACTTGTTGGCGGTCGAGTTGAAGGTCAGGAGCGAAGGGCTCACGGCGACGTCCACCCCTGGAGGAGCTTCTACACGGGCTCTGTACCTGGACACGGCTGGGCCGACGTTGGTCACCGTTCTTGACACCGTCAGTTTGCCCCTCAGCTCAGGAATGGCGATGGATGGGAGGTTCAGGTTCAACTGCGTTTTCGGCGTGTGTTGACAGGTCGTGTGCTGCCGAGCCATGGAGCTGATGGCTGAGTTGTTGTAGCCCATGGAGCAAAGGAAGCGCACGTAGTCAGATACTCCCATGTCGTACACAAGACCGGGGTGCGCAGCCCTATTTGGATCCACATGGCCGCCTCCATGGTCGAATGGGTTCGCCTGCTCGTAGGGCGCTGCCTCGGATACCACCTCAAACCCATATTCGTCACGGACATTGGCTGCCAAGTGTAGACTTGTTAGGGCGAAAAAAAACATCTTCGATGCAAAGAAGCAGATGAGCATTACCTGTCGTGACTAGCGCTGATTTTACAGCAGCTGGGCTCCAGTTAGGATGCATTGATTTGAGAAGGGCGACCACGCCTGCAATGTGCGGGCAGGACATTGAAGTTCCTGAGTCGATCTTGAAGTTCGCCGATCCAATGGACGACGATATGGCGGCGGCGGGTGACCATGAGGCCAAAATGTTTACACCCGGGGCGGCGATGTCTGGCTGCAAAAGCTGGATGTCAGGACAAGATGCAGGGTCTTTTTACGGAGTAAAGCGAACGCCAAGGTTGGCAGGATTAAGGATGAACCTACTTGATCAGCTGAAGTAGATTGTTTTACCTTCAGAATAGAGGGGGACAGGGAACCTGGACCCCTAGACGAGAAATATGCAACTTCTGGGGCTATCAGTTCCCCTAGGATTGTTTTTGCGAGGCCAAATTGAACCGTTGGGTTTCTGTGTATGGAAAACAAAAGTTAATAGGGATTGCCAGATAATGATAGCATATATTCAGATATTTTTTTCACAACTACTGAATCATATACAAGACTGTTTATATACCTCATGCTGCTAGTGTATGCAAGTATAGCCGTTCCAACTTGATAGTCTACTTGAACACAGGGAATATCATATGCAGATGCTATATCCTTGGTTAAGAACTGCGCGAAAATGACTCCTACACCACGGGCTTTTTGAACGGTCTGTACTGCCACAGAGGCTGATCTCTGCACTCGTGTTTGGAAGCAGAGCACCACATTTCCTTTTACTAGAGTAGCATTCAGAGATCCTGCAGTGCAGCTTCTGCAAAGACAAAAGCCTAAATGGAAGTCGAAGTTTTAGGATCGACCAAAAGAGACTGAGGACGACAGAGTTTACCTTGCATCAGTATCATCAGCATTATCGGATGAAATGTCTTCAGCATAGACTATTCGCATGCTTTTCGCAGGATGCTTTCCGGTGTACAGTGTCTGACCCTGCATCATCAGGGCCATCAGAATGCCAGGCGCAAAGAGGGGCATACGCATATCAACAGTTTGGAACCATAGGTTTAAAGCAATAATTCAGACGAAACTCTCACCACATAAGTACTGTTGTTGCCGAGGGTGATCTTTGCAAGGAATGTCCGATCAATGGTGCCCGCAGCAACGGTCACAATCCATGGTGCCGAGTTGATCACCGTCTCTGAATAAGGACCGTAGTTGCCTGCAGAACAGACCACGACGATCCCTTTCGCAACGGCATGAAGGGATCCAATGGACAGGACATCGTCAACATAACCGAGGAGAGGTGGTGCTTGGCCCAGGGACACCGAAAGCACGTCGACGCCGTCGTGTATGGCGTCGTCGAAAGCAGCAAGGATGTCTGCAGAGGTACAGTCTCCGGTGGCCCAGCACACTTTGTAGATGGCCAGCCTAGCCCTCGGTGCCCCTCCCCTTGCTACACCACTGGCGAGCCCCCTGAAGTTGGCATCGGCTACCAAAGCACCGGCAGCAGTGGACGCCGTGTGTGTCCCATGTCCGACGGCGTCCCTCGCGGACATGAACTCGTAGATATCAGTCGTGTTCATCTTCCCGTACTCAGCTTCATACCCTTTGATGTACCATTTCGCGCCTATTATTTTCCTATCCTATCATGAATCTGAAGTCACCACCAGGATAACCAGCAGAATTCTCTCCTCTCCTACTGCAGGTAGTGGTAAATTTCACAAGCAAATGGTAAGGTGAAACAAAAGAGAAGGCAAACCTGTTGCAGTTAGAAGAATTGAACCTGTCTCCGGCGACACATCGCCCTTTCCACCGCCGCGGAACCTCGCCGACGCCGTCCTCTCTAAAACTGGCCGACTCCGGCCATATCCCTGCAAACCAAGGGCGTCTCAATCTTAACATTGCAATGTCAGTGCCAATCCTTATTGCTACTACTACGGATGAAGAAATAAGGATAAGTCTATTTTACACCTCTTTAACTATTGTTTAAGTTCAGAAGACAACCTCCTACTCTAAAATCGTTCACTTTTCACCCTCTAACTAGCACAAGTCCACAATTATTTATTTTTCACCTTTGGCTAATTTTATGAGTGGTTTTCGCCACGATGACGGCCACATCACTAGTTGTGACTTCGTGGCATCCTAACAGAAGAGCAAGAGTACTGGATGATATTAGCAGTGAAGAGGCAAGTGTTCTTTTTTGGCTAAATGTGCTTTGTTGGTCCATGTGGATGCTCAAGTCAGCAAAACGTGAACCCGTAGATGCCACGTCACCCAAAAACCGGCGTGGTTTAGGCTGAGGGGTGTTTTGCATCGGTTTTGATACTTGGACGGTGAAAAGTGAATATTTTGGAGTTAAGAGATTGTTTTCTGTCCTCAGCCTAAGCTTATTCCGAGAAATAACCTCACCTGTATCTAGTACACCAACGATGGAATCCTCCCCAAATCTACTCTCCGAGAGGATTCCACCCGAAGGCGACGGGTTCACTCGCATGAAATCCCAGCTCCTAGTGGTGTGCAGATCAAGAACACGATTCCGAACCACCCGCACAACTCCAGGCCAATCTTGACACCACAATTTAATTCGAGCCAAAAAAAAGAAAGGAGATATAACAACATCAGTTTGTCAAGAACAACATACGCCCGAGCAGAATGCAAGATCGCTGAAATGTGTGAGCTCACCGGAGAGCCGCGCCGCCTGCCTGTCAGTGAGCACGGCGGCGAAGCCGGAGAAGCCGTGCCTGTAGCTGTAGAGGATGGCGTCCTTGGCCGCTTGCTCGCTGCAAAGCACAAGGCCATAGCTTGGTAAGCACATATCACATCCAATGATTGCTCCAAGGTAGTAAGCAACCATGGAGAAACTTAGAAGCTAACTAGCGATCACTCCACTCCACCTGCCAAGAACAGCGGCGAGGGTGCCGTGGTGCGAGTCCTGCACCAGCTCCGGGTGCAGCTCGGGGTGCCTCTCCCCCATGTATACAATGTACACCTGCAGATAAATCAAAGAAATAGCAATGAGATTGATACTTCCAAGAACAGAGGCCATTCTGGATGGCTCACATTGCTGCAAGAACAGAGGCCAAGCTCGAGCAGCAGCAGGAAGGTGAGCAAGGGAGCCATGGCCACTGCGAGTTAGATAGCTAGCTGGTAGAAGCTCGAGAGGGAGCAGAAGCTGACGCAAAAGCTAAAAAAATGGAGGAGCAGTGGAGTGGAGTGGTTTGAAAGGGAGGAGGCGAGGGGGTTGGTGTGGTGTTCTGTTCTATCCTCTGTCTGGCTGGATTCAAATCTCCTCCTAAATACGCATCCTGCACCACTGTGGATTGGTTTGTTTACTCTTTGTTCTTCGTCCTCACGCAGAGAGATGTGCTTCGCGGTTCGGGTTTTTTTGAAGGAGTTAGCTGAGCTGCTCTCTCCCTCTTCGGCTTCCCCTAGCGCCACTCCCTCCGCCCTCCCCCTCCTCCATCCACACCTCTCCCTCCTATTTAGCAGCTGGTGCCTCTCCTTTCCTTCCCGACCACGCACTGTTTCGACCACAGAGACTTTGACTACGGCGACTTCGACCAAGTGTTGTGGTTGAAGCCGTGGTCGAGGAGAGGGAGGGGAAGCGCTAGCCACCGGGGGGAGGGAGAGGCGCGGGTGGAGGAGGACGAGTCGTTGAATGGGAGGAGGTGAGCCACTAGAGGGAGGGAGGGGAAGGAGGCGCCGAAGGAGGAGGGGCGCGAAGGGTAGGGGATGCGCCAGATGGGAGGGGGACGAGCTGGAGGGGAGGGGCAGGCGCTGGATGGGGAAGAAATCGGGATGGGGAGGGATTTCGGGATGGAGAGGGCTAAAATGCAAATGTGCGTAAGTGGGGAAAGGGAAGCGCCCGCTAGAATCTCATTCGTGGATTTTGGATCGAACGGCTGAGATCGTGTATGTGCATATGTCCACAAAATAGCCTATGTTCACCATATATACTCCCAAACTTAAATAAGTGTTTTTTTATTTCAAATCTTGCTTCCTCAGATGGATGGGGATGTGCTCGACATCTGTCTAGAATCTCTACATGTGGACAGGTCGCAATCTCACAGGTCATGGATTATTGTTAAAATAGGGGTCGGCCATTTCTTATTGAGCACATGTAGAATGCAAATGCCTACTCTTTTATAAAGGACCATGTGAGAAGGTCTAGGTTAATGTTGTGATGAATCATTGCAATGTTTGTGGAGTGGTCATTGATTTTGCAAAGAGTGTATTTGATTTGGATTGTTATTTTAGAAGTCTCAGGAAAATCGGAAGTACCACAAGTATAAGTGTGGTAGTTCCATTCGGCGGAAGTACCTGGTTGAGTTGCGGTATATTTTTTCACAGAGGTCCAGGTGGGGTTTTCAACATGCGAAAGTACTTCTTTGGGAAGTAGTAGCACCGCAGTACGAAAGTATTGGAATGGTAAGTGTGATACTTCCGATCTTCCCAGAAAAAATATGATTTTGGAGAATTGAATCATAGATTGAATTGGGATGACCTGAGTCATTAGATTACAAAAGCATACATAGTGGACCCTTTGTATAAGGTGGAATTTTTCTTTGTGAAAAACATATATAGTATTTTGGGCTTACTAAAGCAAAGGAGTAAAATATTATTATTGCGAAAACTATTTTACCTATTAGCCCAAAATATTTTATGCTTTTACTTTAGTTGAATTTCCTATCATAAGTTCATATTCATCCAAATGCTATTGTTGCCAATGCATTTATCACTCATCACTAAAATGGGGGAGATTGTAAGTTCAAGCTCCATTAAATTGGTTTTGGTGATAATGGCAAATTTAATTACGAGACTAATTTGTTTATTGATTATGATATTACTTAGTCTCATTTGGATAAAATGGTGAAAACCAATAGATGTATGCATTCGACATCACCTTTCTTATATCTTATGTATTCCTTGGATCCAAAATATGGATTAAACTTCACTAATAGTCTAATTTGAATATGTGCATATGTGTTCACTATACATTCTTGTATGCACATAGTTAGGGGGGGTTCACTCTATATTTTAAGGTTTCATTAGTATTGATCCATATTTCTTTTTCACATACTAAGGATCTTTACTTGAAACATATCCGTTTAGTATATATAGCTTGTGTAGTTCATATATACTCATAATCGGGTTATCATCTAGTTCTTCCATTATGTATTAATGGTTGGATGATTATAGCAACCGGATGGGTAAGCTTTGCTTAAAAAAGGCTTATCCTAGAGTATACAAGTGTTGTGTATATGTTGTATACTCGTAATTTAATTTCTACCTCATTTTGTTGAAATTGTCATGAATTACCAAAAAGAAAAGATTGTAGAATCTAGTCCCTTCATTATGTGTTAATGGTGAAGTTTGGTAATTAATGATAATTGATTTGTAGACTAACATTTTCTATGAGTTGGATGAATATGTTAGGTTCTACAAATGAGGATGACTTCATTTGTTAAAGATCATCGAGTCAAGTGAAAAATGCATCATGAGTTTATGCATATCCAAGAGGAGATGATCATATATTGATCATTAAGTCAAGTAAAGATTCATCGTGTGTTGGTGAAGTTGAAGTAAAGGATGCATCATGTGTTCATGCGTATTAACACAATGACTTAAGGCAAATGTATGACTAGCTAAGGTTAATGATGTGTTCCTAATGTTTTACCAGTCTTGGTGTTTGGTTAGAAGACTAGATTGCTAGTATAGGTTACCGTACTATTAAGAGGGTCTTGTCTAGTGCTTGAGTCTTATCATATGTTGATATCTCAACCTCACTTGCTCTAGCTCTCTGTAGCATGATGCCTATATTGTGAATGTGTTTTGCCAATAGTTGTGGTTCATGTGTTGAATCCTTGTAACATGGGACTATATATTATAAATGTGTTTTGGAAGTATTTGAAGTTCATATTTCCTACTCGTAGTACGAGGTTTATATTTGCAAATGTGTTTTACAAATGGTTGAAACTCATATTTAATCCTTGTATCATAATTCCAAAAGTGTGCAAATATATTTTGCAACTTGTTGAAAATTATGTTTGATCCTTGTGTGCATCATACTAAAGTTTACAAATATATTTTGCAAAATTTGTTGAAATATATGCACTTCTTAGGAAAATTGGAACTACCGGCGTTAAAATCACGGAACTACCGCTCTTGTTGGTGGTCAGGAGACCTGTGAGCTCGAGGACCAACGTGGTCGAGACTAGTGTGGTCAAACTAAGGTGGTCGAAGATCAGCGTGGTCAGAATCGGCGTGGTCGAGGCCTGAGTGATCGGAGACCAGTGTGATTGGAGACCCGAGCGGTCGAAACCAACGTGGTCGAGACCTAAGTGGTTGAAATCAACGTGATCGGAGACCTGAGTGGTCAAAATCAGCGTGATCGGAGACCAGCGTCATCAGAGGCCTGTGTGGTCGAACCATACAACGTGCTAAAAAAGTAGAGTTATTTTCTCCTCTTTTTTCCAAATACTTGCTGAAACTCTCCACTCCAAATACAAAGCGACGAACTTTGTTTAAATTTTATATTTCAAGAAGGGGCGTTCCAATGTAGCCGGATCATCATTTAGGATACTCATATTGGTAACTATAGACGGAGGCATGGAGCAAGTACTCAGAACACACTTCTACTATAGAGATGACCGCGTTGACTGGGGGTGGACTTATGATAAGTGGGTAGCTTTGTTTTCAAGTTCCAATCGACCGGCTTTCTCCTTTAAGAACATTACTACTCGTTGCTAGTAGATTTTTTTCCTTTTTTTATGTTGGAGCCTCAGGTCTCTTTCGTGGGGATTGGTCTTTTATGCTTTCCTGATGAGGGCAGGAGAGCAGCGTGGGTCGACGGTGGGCGACTGGAGCTGCTGCCAGGAACTGGGGGACGAGATCACTGCCCCACAATTTGGAAGACCGGCAGCTTTCCTTAGGGGCTGAGAAAGGCGAATGGCCTGCTGCTCTAATTGTCTTATAAGCCGTAGTTTATAATTTATTTTACATTGTAACTGTTATTGATTTATTCTACGTAATTAAATATAAAAAAGATAAAAAAAGTTATATCAGTACGAGCAATGCAAAGGGGTAAATGAAAAAAAAGAAAAAAAATCAAAAGACAAAAAACCACGAGCATAAATATAAATCAATTTAAACCCAAAATAACCTTGCCAACATTTACTTGGCACATCCTTACATGCGATGCGAGTGATGTGATATATCCTCTCAGCTGTGCTCTGCAGTGCTCCTTCAAGTTTGAATCGGCTCGACGACGACCACACGGAGCACCGTTCAGAGCTCACACACCATCACGTGTACTTGGTTTGAAGGGTCCCTTTATAGCTAGCTGCCTGCCCTGCAGGAGGATCCTCTGCACCAGTTAATGAAATTCATGGTGCTACAGTGTCATCGGAGGATCCTCTACATCAGCTAGTGAAATTCATGGTGCTACAGTGCCATCGGTTTCTCACGTAGCCGTTGGATCAGAAACTCTGCACGATTGGGCTGAAAAGATGTGTTTATGGCTGAAATTGTACTGTAGCGGCTAAAATTTTACTGTAGCTGAAGATGTGTTCATGAACAACGCAAACGAATACGAGAAAAAAAAAGAACTAGAAAAAAAACTCAAAAAAAACCAAAAGTTCAGAAAAAGACGAAATTTATGAATAGCAAAAAATAAACCAGAAGCTGAAACCGAAACGAGCGGTGGCAAATGTAGCAATTAATTTAGATTTTTTTTCAATGGAAAATACACGCCCTAATGCACGTCACAAAAGCAGCACTAAATTTTCTTCGCTACTGCAGAGGATCCCTACCTCTCTGGCTGCCCCGTGATCACTGAAGAACAGTAACAGCTTGTGTGGGCTCTGCAGCGCAGACCACTGTTCAACTTTATTGAAAGCATTCAACGATGGCAGAGCAGAGTAAGAAAAAAAAGGTGCACAGCCACTAGTGTCAGATTTATGAGAGATGAATTGCTATATAAACACACAGATTAACTGTATCATTGGAGTGAAACATAAGAGACTAGCGACAAATCTAGATTGCTCGACACAAATAGTACTGTGAATTTCTCTCAACCTTTTGCCCCCTTTTGAGTTGCACAGTGACCAGTTGACATTACTCAGCAATTCACCGACAAGATCCCAGTTTTTGCTTCAACGAAGCAGCAGGTCTGTCGCATGTACATCATTGGGCTTTGTATGTAGCCATAAATAACAAAATCATGCAAGTACAGCAAAAGGAATTCAGTACACCCCAGAAACCGTCCAATTTTGCTTAATAAGGCTGGACTCACTTCTTACTGGGATAGTGATTGTAAGGATATGATGTCCGGTAGCTTTTTTGTTTCATGTAGATAGCAATTTTCCTCAGCTCTCCACCCGAATATAGATGAGCTCACAGCGTAGTTCCTATTTGGGTGGTCGACGATCAGAGTAAAATATGTCCTCGATGTTTTCCTTGATATAGTTAGCTGTTTTGTTTAGATTCTTTGCGACACCTGAAGCGACCAGTCCAGAGCTCCTCGTAAACCTGCACCAACCTCATACATTAGTAAGATCATCATTGTTTGGGGAGAGCAAGAAGAGGAAATCTGAACGGTAACTTTCCTCCCCCAGAATTCCGGTCTCTGTCCTTGTTGCCGAGAGTGAGTGACAGCTATGACAAGAAACATAAAGGTGTTAAATTTACGTTAACTCTGCACAAAAGGTAATACCAGAAATTGTACACTGAGAGATGGGCCTAATGGATTTGGAAGAATATTGAACAACAAAACTGAAACCAAAACCCTCGAGATGACTGATCAATTCATTAAGCATCATGACAAAATATTGGGGTCAACAAATGGACCTGATTTGGTTAGTTTTGTGGTCTCAAAAGCAACCAGCATTATTCCTTCACCCTAAGCAGAATGGTACTATAGTTTCTTCAGGAAGTACAACCAAATTTGCCATTTGCTATCCATTACTAAGGATAAAATAAATCAGGTAATCATCACTGTGGCAGACTAACAATGTGTTTGCACAATCTCCTTGTATGAAGTACTTAATAGCTTAAAAATGGGCATGGATCATTTGTATACTGTATTTTGGATATAATACTGCGTAGCTGGCTATGGTTAACAATGACAAGTCCATGACCTAAACAACGTGATTGGTGGATCACATTCAAGTCCTACTCTGACATAAGGATGAATTGAGTTCAAAGGTATGTCATATATTTTGTACAAGAACAATGTTGTAATGACAAGCAAAAATTGTTGTAAGGGAAGAACGCATTGATCACATGCCAAATACTTCAAGTTAAATCTCATCTAGCTGTACTTCTCTTAGGGAATGCCCTAGTGAGTGGTCACTATAAAGCTTGTAACAGTGTAAAAACCTGGCACTAGATCATTGTCATGGGGTTGCAGGTACTATCGAGATATCCACAACTAAATTTACATGACTGGGCAACTGCCACCAAAAAATTGATTCTGACCAATATATGGACATGGTATTCACAAAATGGAGCTTTGGTCGGCTATTTTTTGTAAGTCCAGAAACAAAGTTAACCATTAAAGGATCATTAAAAAAATAAAATTCTACTATTACAACCAAGTCAGGTTTATAGTCGTTTATTCAATTGTGACCAAATATAAAGCAGATAAAACATCACGGAAAAAAACTTTACATACCTTCCTTTGGAACATATGCTGGAGCTTGCTCAGCGGTCGGTGATTTTCTCTCAACCATTCTGCTGTCCACCAATAGCTGCAGGGATATTTCTCACTTTTATTAACAAGAAGCAAGTGCAAAAGCCAAGCATACAGAAATTCTTAACAACTAGAAAATGTATAATTCCATGTGTACATCTTAAATACCACATATACTATTGGAGGTAGGAGTATTCATTCATGTCATTATTTGAGAGTGCTTCATTAATTCAGAATCAATCAACAGAATCAAACCACAAAGCAACTGGAGAAAGATTTTAGCTAGCATTTTTCTGGTGTTCGTACAGGGCTGAGCCACAAGGATTCGCAGTAACCATGTTCAAGGAAATGTTGAAATGGATGTGAACATTCCAATCATTTGGATTGATGCTGCCTACCAATATCCCACCCATGAAAATTTGTGCGCAGAATATATTTTTGTGTGCTTAGGAATGAAAATGATGAATCATTGTTAGTGCACGAGGCAGTCAACAGCACGATCAGTAGATCACATTCCAGGTCTAGGCCAAGATGGGGATCTCCTCGTATGATGGTAATGTTGACATAAAGGAGCTGGGCACTTGACTAAAAACATCCCAAAGTCTATTTATGTAGCTGCAAAGGCAGCATGCTAGCATATAGGTGTTTTGTGCACCAATGAATCTAACAGGCCATGCAATGAGGTGATGGATGTCTTGGATCATTCGGTTGGTACAAGTTTATGTCTTCATGAACTTGATCAGGAAGGAATACTACCTCAACATACTAGGCAGTGTCATCTCCAGAAGACCTCTGGACAGTCTAAATAGTCTATCCAGAAGTAACAAAGTTCCACTGTCTTGCTATGATTATGGGTTGTTCAATGAAATGATAGAGATGAGCTAAAGAAGTGTGTTCAGTTTCCAAATGGATATGCATTTGAAGCTAAGGTTCTATTCATAAATCACAATTAGTGGTTAGTCTGACCATCAGTTGACATCCAAGGGTGATACCGCCAATAGCAACATATTAAAAACACCAAGGACGAGTGACCTGATTTGCCACATTGTATAAAATCAAGCCCCGCGGTGAGTAAATGTTGTGTGAACCACATCTAGCGAAGATACCAAAGAGGATAACAAATTAGAAGACAGGACAATGGTAGCGAGCAGCTAAAAAGGGTAATTAGACCAGATGACTTCAGATTTCAAACTAGTTGGGACCGTTGACTTGAAGTAGAACGACGCTAGATGATGAGGGCACCGATTGAGGGAGGAATAGATCTAGAATAGCTAGTCAAGGAATGTTGTGGTTAGTTCACCTTGAATGTTGCTCTACTCCGGTCAGTTCTCATCAGCACTACATCTCCTCCTCAGTTTGTACAAATTTTAAAGTTCAATTTTCAGATCAAGTCAGCTAGTCTGTTTTTCTAACCCCTGTTGGCTCCAGGAAACCAGATAAGCGTTCGGTTGCCTCTAGGATTTGGAATCCTGGTCATAGTAACCAGTGTTATTAAGCCGTCGACTAATCGGTGACTAATCCATGACTAGTCGTCGAGTCGGTACACAGTGGACGACTAGGAAGGTCGACTCGACTGGAGCGACTAGTCGTGCGGCCGGACGACTAATTGGCAACCAGATGCGAATAGTCGGCAATATCAAGCCGGCCGACTAGATGGCCCAATGTCAACTGCCGAGGGTTAGATGCATATACCACTGGACTAGAGACTCTGCACTGCAGTTAAAGCCATCGCTGCCATCCTCTCCTCCCGTGCGAGGCGACACCTGCGCGCAGTGCCCTAGCAGCCGCCGGTTGACGCCGCCGCCAGTGGCCTCGACCTCCAGTAGTAGCCGCCAGCTGACCTCCGCCTCCAGCCACCCCTGCCTCAGCCTCCAGTAGTAGCTGCCAGCCAGCCCCCACCTCCGCCTCCAACCGCCCCCGCCTCCGCCTCCAGTAGCAGCCGGCCTCCGCCTCTGCCTCCGCCTCCACCTCCAGCCCTCCAGTGGCCTCTGCCACCACCTCCTCTAGTGGCCGCTGCCTCCTTCTCCGCCGTCGCCTCCTTCTCAAGTGGTCAATGCAGCCTCCCCTCTCCTCTCTCCTTCCTCCCTGCTCTGCGCCACCTCTTCTCTCCTCTGCTCTGCTCCCCTGCTCTGACGATCTGCTGTCCAGACTCTAGAGTCTAGTAGTCTACTTTTCCCTATACTTTTCCATTCTTTGGTTATGTATGGACTCCAGTCTGGTAGTAGTAGTAAACTAGTAGTAGTTACTAGTTAGTTGCAAGCTAGCAAGCAGGAGACCTGGCTCTTGGGACTAGTCGAGACTAGTCGCCCAAGTCGCCCCTTTGGTGACTCGACTCGACTTTACAACTTAATAACCTTGATAGTAACCTACAATTGCTAATAATGCCAAACAGAACATGCCTACGATTGTAGGCCACTATTACAATCATGTATGTTCTCTTTCCAGCATTTTAGCGATCGAAATTCTATTGAGAATTGTCTCGCTCAAATACAAAGATCATGCAAGATAGTATGGCCACCATCTACTACTATAAAAATTTTGGAGATATCTGTGGCCATGTATTATGATTCACATTCACTACCTACATATGAAGTTATGAACATCAACAGAAACAGGTTTTAATCCATATGCGAACGGCCAGCCACATTACCAAACAGCATCAACTGAGAATTCAGAGTTTCGAACTGTAACGGTGAGATGCAAACCAACCTCGAGCCCCTGGCAATACGGCAACAACGCCTTGCCCTCGTTCTTGCAGCTTTGGTCGTCCCTGTTGTCCACCACAAACATCGAATAACCGGCGCATGCGTACTTGAACTGTCTCAAATCATGCCCCTGCGCCATCGCCTCCTCCCTAGGCTCTTCCACCACGTAGCTCGGAACTGACACACCAAATCATCAGTAGTTTCGTGAGATCTTCGGATCAAGCCTAACTCAACCACCAAAAAAAAATTGATTCCAAAGAAGACAATTTTGCCGCCGAGTAACGCGTATCGCTCGAACACATGCTAGAATTTTGGGAGGTGAGATTAGGGTTTAGAACCTTGAGGGATGGAGCGAGGGATCCCCACGCAGATGGGGTTGTAGCCGCGGGATTTGAGCACCGACGAGTAGTAGAGGCAGCCCTTGCACGACTTCCCCTTCCTCGGCGGCGCCGGACCAGATGGTCCTCCTACCGCCGCCGCCGCGCCGCCGGACTCCGGCGATGCCTCCCCCATATCTCCCTCTCCCTCCTCCCTTCTCTCCTCCTCCCCACGTGACTGAGAAATCTCGTTGTCAAATCCCTGCGTTGGCTGCGACGTGGGCCCGCCCACCTTGGCAACTTAGACGTGGTTCCTAGGGATGCCACTGGCTAACCTAAATCTATATTTAATTTTATTCATACTTATTTAAAATAATGTTTATCTATATTTAAATAAAGAAGGGTATACACAATAAATTTGACTGACCTAGTGAGTACAGGAGAAAGAAAAGAAGGGATTAAGTCAAAGAGGTTTATGAAAACAGTTTTTGTAAAACTTCGGTATTTAGAATTTCGTCCTCTTGTTCGTACCATAAAGTTTTTTAAAATTAATTAAAATTTATTGAAAATGATTCTGCGTGTAGAAGAACTATTCTATACAAATTGACACGGCTTGACACATATGTGGGTCCTGCATGCTTTTTTATATGAAGTTTTCATAAAACTTCGGTATTTAGAATTTCAATCTTGCGTGCACACCACAAAAGTTTTCCGAAATTGACTGAAATTTATTGGAAATGATTCTGTGTATAGGGGAGCTACTCTATACAAATTGGTAGGGTTAGACGCACACGTGGGTCCTATATGCTTTTATAGAAAGATTTTGTAAAACTTCGGTATTTAGAATTTCAACATCGCGTTCACGCTGCAAAAGTTTTATGAAATCGATTAAAATTTGTTGGAAATGATTTTGTATGTATAGAACTATTCTGTGCAAATTGATGGGTACATATGCACATGCGATTCCCACATGTTTTTATAAAAAGTTATAACTGAATATAGATAGTTCAAACATATGGATAGTCGAAGTGCACTCTCAACTCTAGATTTGAATATGTATAGATAAAGTTAGGTATATATAGATAAAGTTAGGTAAATGGGTATTGCTCTCCCTATACCTAAATCTAAATGAGTATTTTATTTCTTACCTATACACTATCTAATAATGTAGATATAGATTTGGATAAGCGTAATGGGTACCCAATGGCATCCCTAGTGGTTCCTTGTGTTGCGCAGGCAATGGCTACGTGATGGACCCACCACCAACCTTTTTGTCTTCTGCTTTCTGATTTTTCACTTTTGCTTTAGATTTTTAGCTTCTCTAAAAAATCAAAAAGACAAATGTTAAAAGAGGATGATTTTTTAAGAGGATTTTTCAAACGACTTCCCCGAGCTCAAAATTATATGCACCATCTACGTCAGCGTCTTCATTATCCACTGCTATGTTAAAAAACATAGACAAAATCTACCCATCGCAATAAAAAACATCAGGTCAAAAAGAACACCTCCATATTACCTCCGATGGCCGCGTCGGACACAAACTTTTTACAATCTAGGTCCCACCAAGATGGGGAATTGCATTTATCTTCTTTTTCTTTTTTTCAAAATTTCTTTAGCGTTTCTGCACATATTCGACGAGACGATGACAAATAGTACAAGTTGATTTTCCTAACATTGAAGAAGGTAACAGACATGGCACCCAATTCCTAGATAATGTGATCTGGTAGATTTGTTACATTACGACGTACTCCGAACTTTTAACAGAAACACGGCACATCCTTGTGCCATACAGATCATGAGTGTTCGCACAAAATAATAGATTAGAAGGGACGACACAAGCTATAGCCACGCATTTACAGGCGAAAACTCAGTCAGAAACTACGTTCTTTTTGGAAGACAACTAGTTAAAAAGGTCAAACAATGTTTTGCAGCACTACGACGCCCCGAATAATCTGACACACCAAGGTTAGGGCATCCATAGTGTATATGACCCAAGAGGTCTTAAGGTGGGTCCCATCTAAACCTTAAGGCCAATGCTGTAATGTATATAACCCACTAGACCTTAAGATGGTCCCACTTGTCAGATAAAGAAAAAATGTATTTTAATGCTTATGGCCAGGTCTTTAGCTTGAGGCCTGGTCTTAAGGTTTTTTTGCTTATGGCCTGCTTAAGGTCACCCCTGTAATGTATAAGGTCGACCTTAAGGTGGCTTAAGACCCCCTGTGCATGCACACTGTGGATGCCCTTAGGCCTCGCTCCAAAAAAAACTCAGATTCTATCCTTTTTAGCTTTTAATTTATTTAAATCAAAAGCTATTTAGAATACATCGGCTTTTAATTTTGATCTTTTTAACCTTTTGAGCTTTTTTGTGTTTTTTTGTATTATTTTGTATTGTCTACGATGATATAACAGTTTCTATACTTTTTTATTTTTTTTCTATTTTTCTCCAAAAAAAGTTTACAACCGCTGTAGTATAATATTAGCCTGAAGCCCACAACTTAAGCCCCAAGCCGGAGCTGTAAGCCATAACACCGGACACCGAAGAATGGTTACACAGCAGCAGCTCAAACACGAGGATTTCCAAACCTATCTATAGAAGAGGAATGGTACAATAATCTCACCTTAATGCATACAAAAGAAACAGTCGCAATCTTCAAGCTACAATAGCCTGAGAAAAATCTCCACATACAGTTTCCACAGCACGGAGCCAGAGTACTAGCATATCACCAGCGACCTCAAGTCCCTATTGCATATCTGACACCAGGATTTATTCAGAATGTATTATTTAATTCGAAGCAAGGAAACAGAAGAGTAGGATGCACATGATGTTTAACTACAACTGTTCTACATGACAATTCAGGCGGGATGCAACTCGCTACAACGAATCAAGTTCAGAAACATGCATGGATGCTACTGGCTACTGCACATACAACAGAAGGGAGGAATACAATGGAGGAAGCCGGAAACAGTTCTACCGCCTTTCTCTTGATTCTGACCTATCAGCCTGCCTGTCATCATTCCTATCGTTATCCCTGTCGCTGTGCCTGTCATCATGCCTATCATAGTGCCTCTCGTTGCCTGAAGGTTGCCGATCAAACTGTTGATCGTTTCTCTCATTGTGCCTGTCATATCGTCTCTCGTTGCTTGAAGTTTGCCTATCAAAGTGGCGATCATTTCTTGATGGATATCCATCATTGGTTTGTGGATGGTTAAAGTCGCCCTGGTCACCTTTCCTGGAAAACTTGCCGACTCCTCCCCATCTATGCCCCCATGACCCTCCACCACCGGACTGTGACCTCCATGACCTCCCACCTGAGTCACCGCCATTAAAATCATCGCCATGTCCAGAATGTCTGCCCCCAGTGTCTCTCTGCTGATTATTCCAATTCGGGTTCCCATTTGGTGAATTCCAGTTCATATTATTGTTCCCTTGGCCTGACCCATTTCCAGGATTAGAATTTGGATTTCCCTGCATAGGAGAACCCCAGCCTATGTTTTGGTTCATGTTCCCAACTTGGGTCCCCCAACCAGGATAAGAATTTGCATTTCCTTGTGAAATGGCCCCCCAAGGGGCCATCGCAACTCCTTGCATCTGAGCAGCCATCATAGTAGCTGCATTTGGAGTCCCTTGGCCTTGAGTTGCAGCGCAGATCATATTCATGTTGGCGTTTCCTGGATTCGGTGTGACCCAACCCATGTTTGGGACTGCATTTGGCTGTGTTGGCATAGTCAAACCCATGTTGTAGCTTGCGGCATCTTGTGCTGGTGCTCCCCAAGACATGTTCATATTGGTCTGTCCCATCATTCCCCAGCCCATGCTAGCATTACCCTGAAGTGCAGCTCCCCAGTTCATATTTCCAGCCCCCTGAGCTTGGCCAGATGTGTTTGCCACTTGTGTAGGCATGGCCCAATCACTGCTTTGACTATCACCGCCAGTGAAGGTGGTCGCCGAAGGCTGCACTGGTTCAGCAGATGGTGTTGACATCAGCTGAGATGGCATCATTGAGTTGAATGCATCAGTTGATAACTGGTTCCTTGCGTTTGCAGGTGCTGCCATGATAATGCCCATTATGAAGGTTCTTAAAAAAATTCTCATGGAGCAAGAGGAGATGGTTAAGACTGAAATCCTGAGAACTTGCTTTGGAACTAATGGAAACAACAGGAGCCAAGATTTCTAGGAAGATTGGAGAGAAAACAAACAATGGACAAGCATTGAGCTAATACCTTCAAGTTGCTGAGTGTTTGAATGCGCAGCTCCAGGCTGTGCACCTACTGGTCCAAGATCTGTAAGGAACAAAAAAAAACACCAAATTGATATACTTCTGTACAGTAATTAGTATAAAGTTGTTCTATCTAAGCAATTTTTCATTCTTTCATGGAAGCAAGCAAACCTTTGCTAGGGCCTTACCTTCACCTGAAGACCTCATCCTTCCATGTGAAGCATCTTCTCCTAACTTCAAATCATTTCCGTCAGCTAATGTGTCATCCCTTTGTGGCAAAACAGATACTATTTGGTTCTGAGACTGCAACTGTGAATTAACTATTTCAGCACTCGCTGACACAGGAGCTGGTACAGGAGCTGGCTGACCAACATTTCCTGCGACTGCATTATTCTGTCCAACTGAAAAGCCTCCCATGGAAGGCTGAGAAAGTGTTATAGGATGTACTGTGGTTCCGAACTGACTTGATGAGGCATTCCAACTTCCAGTAAGAGATTGTTGTGTTGCATAAGCTGCTTGTGAGTTTTGCATTCTGTAATAACCTTGTGCACCAGACTGGATCATGGTTGATCCAAGATTTGCTGTATCATAATCATGTCTTTGACCGACCCTACCTGAGAAAGACTGTGACCTATGTGGAACCACTGATTTCGAAGTTTGTTCACCAGCTTTTGTGCTTTCCTCAAGAAGGAAATCACAACGGGGTCTAGAGCCAACATCTGAGTTGCTTCTCAAATAAGTTTTGTCAATTAGAGAAGAGCTACCAAGCCGCGGTTCCCATGGAGGCAGATCTTTCTCAAACTTCCCCACCAAAGCATCAGATAATAATATTGAGTCATCCTGCTTCTCACTAGAATTCCATATTTTCAAACTAGGAGGGAAGTACCCACTGCTGTTCCATTTTCGCAACTGTACTATTGAGAAAGGGCCTTGGACTTTACCAGAAGGGTCCATGTACTGCCAGATCTTTTCGGACTCATTGACAGATGACTGTGATGTTGGTTTTGTTGCCCCTGACCCTACATTAGCTGCTAAAGTTTCAGATGAGACACCAGATAGCCCATGTGGAGCATTACCTGTAGTAGCTTCCATTTTAACTGTTTGTGCACCAACATTTGGGCTCTCTGATTTACCGGTGTAACCAGAACTTTCACCGTGAGGAGAAAATGTAGACCTCCTTCCAAGGGGTGATTCTATATGTGTAGTTGATTCACCCCATGCGTTTCGTTTAGATTCCCAGTTAGTTCTTGAATCTCTTTGTGCAGCATTCCTACCCTCTCCTTTACCTGGAGACACTGGATTACTCTCTTTCCTGAAGAAAGAACCTCTCGAATTATTGAAGCTACCTGTATGATAGAAAATGGAAGTTGATGTCAGAAGAGTAAGAGAGTTTACATCAGGTGAAAACATTATGGGGAAAATAAAGCAAAATCAAGTCAAGTACTTCTTTCAGTATCCTGCTCTTGTTCCTCTGGAGATTCATAATCTGGATCCATGGTAGGGTCGGCATGTATTTCAGGTTCTTCGTTTAGCCTACGAGCACGCTCCTCTGGAGTGCTTAGAAGTTGCAGCTTCTCTACACATTCTCTAAGCGTAAATAGTGGTTAAGGCACACAAGCTAAATTTAACAAGGGGTTTATCCTATCTAAACTTCTTCATAACAAAAAGACCGAAGTGTACTACAGACTACAACACAAGCAGAATACAAAAAATGGGGGAAATTTGATCGAAAGCGCCAATTTGACAACTAAATATTTTGATAGATAAAAAGCATGTCACAAAAAGGGATATTCTTTTCTATGGCCCATATCGCTGGCACGGTCACGAAGATGCCCAAGTCGCATCTTTTCACTTTCAATCCACTGCAAAGTTTGCAATTGGCATTAAACAATGAAATAGACATAGTTGACAAAACTTGTAAAGTTCATTCAATACTAGTTGCTTACATCATTGACTTTCACAGCTTGGAGAAACCTTGCCTTCTCCTGAACCTCTCCCTGAAAGACAAGATGGTTAGACTAGAAAAACAGTGCACACATAACACACAAAATGCACACAAGACACTGTGTAATAACATTACCACTGTCAGCCTTGGAATGAATCCACACTTTATGCTTTGTCGTAAGCGTTTGCATTCCTCCTAGAACAAGAATAACAATAGCAAATCAGCAAACGCATAACATGTGCACCAGAGAGAGCGGTAGATTTACTGAATGAGTGCATATTTGTATCCATAAAGTAAAGCAACAAGGTAGGGTTAGGTCAACAGCAGTTACTTACAATAGGTATAAAAACTGAAAGTAAATATAGCTGTAAATTCAATAGAATAACAAATATTAAGCAAATGCTGACGTTCTACTTCGTTTCAGCAAACACCAAACGAATAGTAAAATCATTATGTTCGTATTGAAAAAGAGAATACCTCAGTGAACTCTTGATTTGAGGTTATGTCAATAGTAATAACCTCTCTCTTGTCTAAGTTTAGTATCTCTAGTGTTATATCAGTTGTCTTTTTCCCACATTTATACTTTTCTGCAGCTGTTCCTGCCCCTGCACACAAATATGGCCAATTCAGCATCATGAAACTAAAACCAATTAACCAACCATATCAGTTTGGAAGTGTATCATCTTACCAACAATCTGCACAAGTCGATATATGTCTTGCCTTTGACCTGTACCAGATATTCTTATCCTCACAAATGATCCAAGAACTTTCTCATCGAATGTGTCAACATCACTGATCAACTCTTCAATCAGGTTGCGACGCAGGTACATCAAACTAATGTTATGGTTATCAATTGCCGCATAGTCATCAAGGTTTGTTTGCAGAGCTCTCTGGTCATACTTGCGTGATTTTTTCCTTTTTTCTGAACTCATCACAACTGATGCTTCGCTGTTACCATCGGCATCCTGACTAGGATCAGGGTCTACAACACCACCGTGGTTGCCATCGATATCAATTGGTGAGACCTCACTCATGACAAAATGAGATTCAAGAAGCTTCAGCATCTCAAAATGCCCCACACGCGCTTTCCCAAAGAGGCTTTTGAGCAAATAATCACAAACTATCTGACTTTTCCGGTGAGGATCCCGGAGACTGTTGCGTTTGATATACTCAAGTAAAAGGGCTTGAACATCAAATTGAGACAGCACAGATTTGTCACCATTTCTCATATGTGCTACAAAATCCAAGAGCTCCTTTGAAGCCCAACTAGACTCTTCAGCTGAGGATGTAGATGTCCCCACACTTTCAGATTCTTTTGGTTGATGCTCACTGCTCAATGCACGCTTGGATAATTTTCTAACTTTTCTCCCTGTAGAATTCTTAGCATTACGACTACCTGACAGGCCTCGTTTGCTAGATTTCCTAGTGCTCTGTTTTCCTTTGGAGCTGTCCTCATTAGCAGCATGCTTTGATCGTTTCCTTACCCTCTTTTTTGATGAATTGCTTTCTAGATGGCGCCCAGATGAACCGTCTGAATTAGCCTCTTCTTCATCATTAGTATCAGGTAGCTCACTAAGATCATTGTCACGAATAACCAAAGAAGATACATTCTTTTGAGACTTAGCTGCTGATATTTCTTCAAATGTCAAAGCTAACTTTGTTTTCAAATTCAACCAATAGTGCTTGAACAAATACCACCAGCTGCTTTTGTCATCAAAATCTACATCCTGTTAAACAAAATCTCATAAGTAGAAGGAACACATACGACAGAACCTTTAATAGTTCTTTTCATAAAGACACGGTTTACGACATGACAACTGGTGAGCAGGAAGAAAGAAACATTTTGCATGTAATGTGCACCAATAATAAGTTCAATTGCCAGGTTGCAGAGCAAAGCAGAAGGAAAAAATGAACAGAAGCTAAACATGGAATAACTAGCCCAAAAATAGAAAGGAACATTTTGCAAGTAATGTGCACCAATAATAAGTTCAATTGCCAGGTTGCAGAGCAAAGCAGAAGGAAAAATGAACAGAAGCTAAACATAGAATAACTAGCCCAAAAACTTCCAAATGTCCTAATTTCCATTGGAATATACGAGGGGACTGATGTTGATTAATGGGTATTTGAAACAAAATAGGCCATTTGTGCAATGTGCCATTGCCTTTTCAACTCAGTTAATCTGTGTACCTCAATAATGATCATAGGTGTGTGTAATATGGACATATCACATATGTTATCTTGCAGTGTATCCAAGTTGCAGAATGCACCTCTTTCTTTTCAAAAGCACACCAGCCAAACAAATGTTGGCAGCATGTGAAAATAAACTTAACTGTCCAGTGTAGCAACAACAAAAATAAATGACTTATAGAATTGATGGTTCTGAGTTCTGATGCAATTTGTGTATGGAAATGCCATCCCCACCCGTTTCAGCAAAACAAGCTAGCAAACTGTAGCATCAGATAAAATTAATTCAGAACAATAGTTTTGGTTACACAATGGGTTAGCCTACAAGTTAGGTTGAACGCATCAAATAGACAGGTCAAGCAGCGGTCAACAGATCAGTGGAAAAATTACTTTTATAGGGCCACATTTATGCGAACATCTAAAAAATGAGCATTAAGCTCACCTATCTTTCCAGATCTAAATCACATACATGAACGAGAATCACAAAACAATAGGCTGGCGCCCACAATGCCATAATGAAACTAGAAAGCTGTAAAGAACAAGATATTGGACAAAACTAAACCAAAAAATATTATATTGAGGAAGATAAGAATAAGGTGAAAAGGCTACCATTTGCTCAGTTGCCTCCTCTTTTTTCTCTATCAGCAGCACAGTATTCATGCATGTCTCGCAGAAGCCTTTATTTCCTCTGCCACAGAAAAATTTTGTCTCTTTTATGCACACTTTGCATAAGGAATAGGTACATGTGTAACACATATGGTGAGCAGGTTTCTGACAGCTGCTACAAATGTGCCATCCTGAGAAATCATGCAAACTGAATAGAATCAAATACAAGTATTTTGAGAGATTTTGTCTGTGGGCTAAGCAAAAATCCTCATCGTCATCGGAAAACACTAATGTATCATTGATAGTAATAATGTAGCATAGCGTTCCTCTATTACAGAAACCAGAATAGTTGGAAAATATCAAGTTTTATAGATAAGACAACATCTAATATTAAAAGGGTAAAAATTAATAGCCCAGTTCATAATTAGTCAGATAATGCATATTTCCTAATTCACGCAAGGCAGTATATTGAAAAAGAACATGCAATGAACAGAACTACGCAGGTTTCATTAATTTCAAAGTTAAGGGAAAATTAAAATATTTTTTAAAATCAGCTGTGACATTATAGAACAGGAAAACTACGTGACAATCCTGCCATCTGACTTGTAACGAAGAAGGTTCATTGCAAATATGCCTCTTAGAAAACATGGATTTGGGAAGATCGGAACATGTGTATATCCACATGGTTCAACCACAACAATTTAACTTGAAAGGGCATTGAGAGGTGTGCAGAATAAGATTATCCCACGTACCACAATTCCACCGAGTCTTTGACTTGAAAAACTCGTCATCCCGATTAACACAAGAAGGGTGATAAGCCTTAGGGCAACCCCTGAAATGAGGACACAGAATGAAGCATCAACAACTGTAACATAGTTGTGTATTTTGGAATAAAGAAAGAAAGAAATCCATGTGATGCACAAACCTACGATCACAAACCACAAGGTCACCACCATCAAAGCAAATGAAGCACACCTCCTCACCATCCTTCCTTTTAACAGATGGCTTCACCACAGCCTGAGCCTTGGAAGATGGACGACCTCGCTTTCGGCGCCCCCCACCTTTCGTTGACAATGATGGAGACTCGTCGTCGTCCTCATCTATCTGCACAGCCTCTTCTTCAGGGATATCATTACCAACCATGCCAATCTCAGCTTCTTCCAGAACACTATCAGCTTCTGCAGCGACGTTTTGGCCAGCCATGCCATCTTCTTCATCCTCATCTCCAGTAGTGGTAACTGCATCCATCTGCATGCCCTCCTCAGCACCATCATCACCAGCTGCGGCAACTTCTTTTTCCTCATTATCATCTCTATCCACCTGCATATCCTCATCTGTATCATCAACACTAGCTGTGCCAGTAGCTTTCTCCCCGCTGTCATCTCTGGCCATGGCAACTGCATCCATCTGCCTGCCCTCCTCATATGTGGCAGCATCACCAGCCATTGCAACCCTCTCCTCCTCATAGGCATCTCCAGTTGGGGCAACTGTATCCATCTTTGCGCCCTCTTCTGCAACATCATCGCCAGCTTTGACAAGCGCTGCTTCCACATCATTAAACACAGTTGTAGCAACTACATCCATCTGTGCCCCCTCCTCATACTGAGCATCCTCACCGTCATCGCTAACTGGAACATTCTTAACCATCTGCGGACCATCATCCTCATCAGCACCATCATGAGCGCCACCACCAATCTCCTGACCAGTCTGGTCATCAAAGCTATCTCCACCTCTGTTGGAAACCATATCGGAATCATCACCAATCAGGGAAGCACCCACCTCTGTGTGATCATCCACAGCAACATTAATCCCATCCAACTGCACCCCCGCACCAGCATCTTCCTCGGGCTCATCAGCCTTAGTAATATCAGCCGGATCGGAGTCTTCTGTGATACCCACAAGCTCCATTACCACCATGTCATCACCACCGGCCTTTGAATTATCGTCAGACTTGTCGCCCTCTCCATCAAGAGCTTCTCCACGGACGGGGCCTTCGTCTTCGTGGGCCTCGTCGACGGCCGCGGAGGCGGCCTCTTCTAAAACAGCCTCGGCTGCCACGGGAACCTGCTCGTCGGCGGCAGCGGAGTCGGCCTCTTGTAGAATATCCTCGTCTGGCACCGGGACCTTCTCTTCGCCGAAAGAGACATGTTCCCCATCGCGGGCAGCGGCGGCGGCTGCCACGGGCGGATCAACAGCGAGGGTTTCGCCCGCGGTTGAGACGGCGTTTTCCGCGGGCAAGGCGGGAGCGGAAGCCGCCAGCTCCTGCAACGGTGACGGAGAGACAGGGTTTAGGGCGGTGGCGGTGGCGGCAGCGGCGAGGTCGTCGTCGTCCATGGGATTTGGGTTGAGCGGTACCAAAACCCTAGGCCTAGCCTCTGTTCAGGGCATACGATGGGGAAATTTGGTGGGTCTCGTATTATCTTAGAAAGCGGAAAAAGGAAGAAAGAAACAAAACTGTAAACAAAAAAATATATCTTTTGTATAAATATTCGTGCCAATGATGCTAAGACCGAGAGAAATTATTTCCAAATCTTTTGAATTCAGTTAGCATCTAGAAGTACTACGAATTGTTGTGTCCAATTGATATAAATAGAGATACACGCACCTAAATTTTTATATAGACACAACATTATGATTGCACTATCAAGGAAATGTGGCTACGTTAATATTAGTTTATGTTTCTGTCTTCTACTTAAAAAATCAAAAACTAATATAAATATTTATTTTTTGAAGCGGTTTTTCACTTCTCTTGCTCTCATTTCGCTCTAGAGATAAAATAGTGGATCATGGATAAATTATTTCTTAAAAAATAGCCTACTGTGATTGGTTGAGAACGTGACTGAGACCATGTTGTTTACGGCTTCTAAAAGCGGCTTTTGACTTTTGTTACAGTACCTAACTTTCAAATATAGTATTTTTTAAGACGGAATCTACAAGTTAATTATAGTACACATTAAAAACTTAATATCTGTATTAATCAAAAATCACAAACGAGTATTTCTCTATAATCTTTATCGTAAATAGCTAAAACTCAAAAATTCTAACAAAAAATTATAAGGCATAGCCTATCAAACCCTGAGCTCAATCGTCAGCTTGATTGTGCGACTGGCCTTAGTCGTGTTCTGGCCCCACGACTGTGCCCGACACGGGTCTCAGTCGCGTCACCGGCTTGTGACTGAGCCGTGTGGCAGACTAAGGCCCTATTCTTTTCAGCTTCTAAAAGCTGATTTTCGGCTTTTCTACAGTAACTAGCTTTTAAACGGAGTATTTTTTCAAGATAGGGTGTACTAGTTAATTGTAGTATATACTTTACTGACTTTATTTATATCGGCAAAAACTGCATGTGAATTTCTGTTACTCTGTAATCTCTCATACAAACAGCTCAAAAGTCACAAGCCACAGCCAAAAACCACAGTAAAAAAGAGCAGGCCCTAAGGCCCAGTCGCGTTTCCGTCGCACGACTGGAAAAATCAGCCATCGATTCCGTTCGTAGCAGCCGGCAAGGCGCAACAAATTAGGAACCCAAAATGTCTTGGAGAAGGAACATACGTGGTAGAAGGGTTTCTCGGCGTGATTTCTACGTAAAGCCCTCCATTTGATGATCAACGGCCGAGATTGGCCCTAGCATTTTTTGATTTTCTAGTTTTTAATTTTTTTATTTTAATCTTTTTCTAGTTTTTTATTTTTCTTTATAGTATTTGTTTGAAAATAACATATTTTTAAAATAAAAATAAAATATTTTTATTTAAAAATAGATTATTTTAACACAGATAATATAAAGAAATATAAAAAAATAAAAAACTAGAAAAAGATTAAAACTAAAAAACTAAAAACTAGAAATCAAAAATTAAAAAATACTAGGCCAATCTGGGCCGTTGATCACTCAATGAAGGGGCTTTACGCTGTACGTAAAGTCAGGGAATACGCACCGATACGTAAGTGGCAATGCTACTCATATCATGTGATCAACGAACTGTTTTTTATGCGTTTTCCTCCCTTCTTTTCAGTACTTGATAAACCTGTCCAGCTAGGCAACAAGAGAGAAACTGAACACGCCAATTAGAATCCTCTTTATTTGATCAATGATCAGACGCAACAGATTATTTCTACGTCTTGCACTTGGGGACAAGGTGCAGCGGTACTAGCAGCGGCGTGGTAAGCCCCGGCGCCTCGCTCATGTCCAAGTCCGCCGCGCGCATTCCGGCCGGAAGCTCCCAGTCGAAGTGGTGCAAGAGGCTGTCAAGTGCGATCTCCAAGACCGGCAGCGCGAAGTTGATGCCGGGGCAGATCCTCCGGCCGGCGCCGAACGGGACGAGCTGGTAGTCGTTCCCCATGAAGTCCACCGGGCTGCCCACGAACCGCTCCGGCCGGAACTCCTCCGGCGCGTCCCACGCTGCCGGGTCCCTCCCGATGGCCCACGCGTTGATGAAGAGCGCGGTCTTGGCCGGGATCTCGTAGCCCTGGACGACCGCCGCCGTCGTGGACTCGTGCGGGACGAGGAGCGGGCCCGCCGGGTGCAGCCGGAGCACCTCTTTCACCACGGCCTTCAGATACACCATTCTGTTCAGGTCGTCTTCTTCGATGGTCGGCTTGCCGTTGGCGACTCGCGTGATCTCGTCTTGCAGCTTGGCCATCACCCGGGGGTTTGCGACGAGCTCTGCCATGGCCCATTCCAACGTGACAGATGATGTCTCGGTTGCGGCGGCTATCAGGTCCTGCAGACGCAAGAAATGACCACAAATCACAGAGCACGATTAGTTAAGATTTCTTAAGAAATTAAAAGTACGATTCTGTTATCGATCACCTTGACAATGCTTTTGATGCTATGGTCAGTGAGCTCGAACACATCGGTGCCTTCTTCCCTCAGCCGCAGCAAGACGTCCAAGAAGTCCTCCTCCCCTGCACCGTCGGTCCCCTTCTCCTTGTGCTCGGCCACTATCTCGGACAGGAACTGGTCCCACTCCTCGACCATGTCGTCGAGCTTCTTCTCAAGCCCCGTCACCCACCTCACCACCCTTGCTGCCGCGTTCGGCACCACGTCCTCCGCCTGGATCCCCGCCACAAGCGTCGCGGAGTTCCCCAGTAGCTGCTTCAATCTATCGGCCGTCGCCCCAGCGACGCCGGCCGCCGCGCGGGTGACCACTGCGTTGTTGTAACTGTAGAGGAGTCCCCTCAGCTCCACGGCCTCCCCACCCGCGGCAGCCCGGCGGGTTTGCTCGACGAGGGCGGCAGCCTCGGCGGCCCGCACGGGGGCGAACGACTCGGCGCGGCGCGGGGACAGGAGGTGGACGACAGCCATCTTCTTTCCGCGGCGCCAGTGGTCGCCGTAGGGCGCGAAGGAGATGTTGCTCGAGCCGTACATCAGCTTGTCCGCCGCCGCGTTGTGCGGGCGGGAAGCGAAGGCGAGGTCGTGGTTCTTGAACAGGTCCGCTGCCGCCGCCGCCGTGGACACAACCAGCGTCCTCCTGCGCCCGAGCTGCAGGACGAGGAGGCCGCCGTCGGTGCCGTATCGAAGGTGCAGTTCGTGTAAGGAGCGGTGCAGAAGGCGGCCCATGAGATGAAGGTGGCCGAGCAGGGGAAGCGACGGAGGCGAGGACGGGAGCTTGCTGCTTCGACGCCGACGGTTCTTGATGCCATAGCAGAAGGCGAGTACGGCGGCGATGAGGAGGATGTATAGAGACATCTTTTGCTGTGCTTATGGAGAAGATAGGATTTTGCTCAACTTTGGTAGGTGTCAGCTTCTCACTATTAAAACGGTTTTATTATGCGGTTTATAGCTTTTGGTTAAATTTTTTGAATCTTAGCTATTTACGATAGAGATTACGAAAAGAGATACTCACTTACGATTTTGATTGATACAGATATTAAACTTTTAATATATACTATAATTAACTTGTAGACCCCGTCTTAAGAAAATACTCTGTTTGAAAGTTAGGTACTGTAGCAAAAACCAAAAACCGCTTTTAGAAACCGTTAAAGAACAAGCCCGTTGTCTCTTAAGTTAAGCTTTCCAGACATGGGACTGATTGGTTTGCAGTCTAAGATTACAACGTTGTCCTGCTTATTTAGATTTTTTTAATAGTTTATAGCTTATTTTTTACTGTTTAGTACTGTAACTGGCTTATTTTGTATGATAACTGATGGTATTTTTTTGCGTAATTAAATTTTAAAAAATAAAAAATATGTTAACATATCACGGATAATGCAAAGGAATACAGAAAAAAGGTAAAAAAAAGTTAAAAACCTAGAAAAAGACAAAAATAAAGAAGTAAAAGTCAGAAACTGAAGCCAAAATGAACGGGGTCGCCGTATACTTAGTTTTTTTATCCTAGTTTGCCACACTTAAGGCGCTAAATTTTATTGCGACAAAAAATATGATAGACTACATCTAACTAAGGTGCCACTCATTTGGGCTAAAAAGTAGTTTATGAATGAAATTTTATTGTAATTGGTTGAAATTGCATTATAGCTGATGTTGGCATATTTGACGTAATTAAATTTAAAACATTTTAAAAATAGAAAAAATGTTAATCCATCACGAACAATGCAAATGAATACGGAAAAAAACTGGTAAAAAAGTTAAAAAAAACCAAAACGCTAGAAAAAATAAAATTTAAAAATAATAAAAAAATAAATCAGAACCCAAAACTCAAAACAGAATAAGTGGGGCCTAAGATTAGTCATGCCCAAATTTGACGTCAATCAAACAGACCCGTACTGCCAAAGTGTAATTCCTGGCTGTGGATAATTATGGGCTAAAAGGCTGAAATATCCTATTCCTCTATCATCCCCTGAATGCAGGAGCAGCCACATCAAAGTTTGTGAATTATGATGAAATACTCCGAAGAATCCTATCCTATCAGTTCAGATCTGACCTCATCACGTGAATTGTGAATTACGATCGAACAAGTCGTCTGGTGGGCCAGCCTTATGGCGATTTTTGGACGGTCAAATGCCATGCTCGTATGTACTAGAACAGGGATGTGGGCGTGGTTAGCATCAGCATGTGTTATTTCTTTATTCGAGCATCGGATGAATAATGTGGCGCGGAGTTAAGCTTTCGGGTGGATCGTACTCATCGTAGCTTGAAAGGCTCTGGTGCTAGTCTGAAGTCGAAAGCTCTGATAAAACTGCAAGCAATTTGTCGGTGACATGCGGAAGTATGCAACCTCCTCCTCTAGAAGCTATCCCCTGCATGATCCGTCAGATAAAATTTGGGTTCAGTTAAGCGTTCAGCATGCTGCTTCCATCGAAGCTTCTTCCCTGCAGCTTAAAAAATGCTAGGGCAACTGTAGTAGGAAACCCTTGCAGTTTCACGGACGCTTGAGTTCCCTCCATTTCGAAATATAAGGCATATTTTGAGTGGGCATAAGAACTAAGAAAATCGTAAAAAACAATAGAAGAACAAGGTAAAATGATCATGCTACCCTTCCTTAATTATCTCGGAAATGGGAAGGAGAATAACTAGGGAGAGTGTTTGTTATAAATGCAAGAGAGAGAAAATATGATAAATCAGGGCAAAAAAAAAAGGAAAACATCAATATCTTCACATCCACACCTTATATTACCAAACAACGTCAAGAAAACTATATGCCTTGTAGAAAGAAAAGGAGGAAGTACATCTGCAGTGAAATTGTGAGAACATGTCTCCCCATAATCCCATTGTTGAACAGGCTGGATTGACAGGGCCAGAGTTCAGCCTCAATTCGTTACGATTTGCAGCCCAAATTACTAGAAAACCCACACCAAACAAACAATACCTGCCATGCCGACCGTGCCGTGCACCTCTCCGCGGCCCAGCGCTCAGCCCGCACTCCCACAGGCTCCGAGGGCCCAAGGTGACCAATCAGACAGCGGCCGATCACCCCACCGCGTTCTCTATTTTTCCGCCCGGTCCTGCGGCTCCGCGCGGCTCCACTGGTCTCTACTGTATAGCACAAATAGCGTAAAGTACTACATAATAACGACTAATATTTTTGAGATGTACATTTGGGTTCTCAGGGGCATTCGTTCTCAGCCCCTCGTCGCCATCATGAAAGGTGTTCTGCATAGTATAATCAGCTATTTTAGGGAGAGGCATACAAATACCGCACTTTATGCAGCTAACCCACAAACACCATACTGCTCGCAAATTACGGCATACATGGAGGCGAAGACAGAGAAGAGTTTATTGCACACAGTGCACGTGATGGGTAATAGGGAGCATCATTTCGACGTGCTCCTCCAGGATAGAGCCAGATTTAGGACGGCTCGTTCTCTAGTCACCCACGAGGTATGCCTTGAAGATCATGTGAACAAACCTAGCTACCTGTGTAATAAGCCAAAGTTGTTATATAAGTCATGCTCTCATGTCCTTACTGCATGTGGGACTATGGGCATGGTTCCTTCGAGGAGAGGGTGATGCAGGGTGGTGTGATGAGTTTAGGGGGATCAGGGTTATGGGCAACTTCGCCACCTTGGACATTGTATGGAGAACTTGGATTTTTAATGTTGACATGCTGAAGGGTAGGAAGGGTCGTCAGCAGAGCCGTCGTATTACGAATGATATGGATGAAGCGCAAGCCGGGCACCGGGTAGACGCTATGGGCGCTGCAGTAAAGAGGGCCACATAGCCAAATGATACAAGGCATCTACTGATGAGTAGGCACACCGAAATGTTTTCGGTACTATTTGTTATTAGTGTGCAAAGTTTCTTGAACATTACAAAAAAACATGATAGTTCCAGTCGTCTAACGGTTGGGCGACTCGAGCTCATTTCTGTAAAAAAAATTTGTACGGGTATATTTCTGTAATTTCAAATAAAAATGAATTATTTAAAAAAGTCCTGACGACACCGCCGCGGCGTGTGAATGTGGGCTGTTCGCGCTTGCTCGGCCGCATCGCGTGCGACCCATCTCCCCTCGTCCTGGCTGGGCTGCACGCGCGTGGACTGTATTAGTCCAAGATTTTGTCGGCCTGTGGGCCGGGCCGTCCCAACCCCTAGCAGAAAAATGGAGTAGAGAACAGTAGTACTCCATGATCAAGAGGTTCGTGTTGCGACTGGTAAATTCGTCTGTGGTTGTTTAGATCAGGTGGATTAGAAATAAGGTTCCATCTGCATACACCATCTTACGTTGTTATACGGCATCCACAGAGTTGAATTTCGTACTACATCAAGTGTGTTTTTTTCATGAATTTTCGTTGTCCCTTCTACTCCAACGTAGTCCTAGTACTAGCTCGCCAAAATGCGACGTTTTTCCGCTGGAAGCGTTTGATCAGAGACGGACGGAGCTGTTTACGTGCTCCAACTGACACGTTTCATGCCTTGAGGGCGTGAGCGAGTGAGCCGGTCAAACATCCTTTTTCCCAAAAGGCAAAAACAAATGATTAGTCAAACACGGTTTAGCATCAAAAAGCTCTTCGATGTCTTCTAGGGCTCGAGTTTTCTGTAGAATCCATGCCACTTTCGTCACAACCGAGATCAATCCTCTGCCCACAACCAAGTTAACAATTGCACGGCGTCCTTCGAAATCTCGGGAAAACCAAGCCGACCTGTACATTACAAAAGAGAAACAAATGACCAGCCGCCACACGCACACTCTGCTCCTGCTCGCCAAGCAGGGGCACGGCGACTGCCTGCCCCAACCGTCTGGCGGGGCGGGAGGCAGGGCAAATCTACTCATTCCTCTTAAGCCAGCCACAAGAGACACGGTCACACGTACGCTCGTGTGTATCGCGTAGCACGATGCTCGTGCTCCGCGACACGCGCCGCGCCTTTACCGGACACGGCAGTGGCGAGGTGCGAGCTGTCGAGCCAGAGCCCTGCACCGTGCATGCGACCTGTAACTGCTGAGTTGTGAAACAGAGGCAGAGATTGGGGAGCGGAGGAAGGAGAAGGTGATTTGGTTTCGTGCAGCGAGGTGATGGCACATGGATGCTGGCTGCGCTTGGTTGGGTTTGGGTTTTGTTTATTACTTTCTGCTATTCTAATTAAAATTTAAATTATACATTTTTTAAGATGAGATTTACAGTTAGATTATATTATATATTATACCAAATTTAATTATACCGATCAAAATCACATATGACTATTTCTCTCTGTTAACACTAAGGACGCCACTAACCCAGTCCATACATGAACTGCATGCTCCTGTTCCAGTGGCCTTGACCACGTCAGTTTAGGAGGTAGCTTAGGAAGGTGGTTAGCTCAATGTGTACATGCGCTTGTATATATTCACCTGAAGAATCAATGCAATGTGTGTTGGCTCTCATTGCTTGTACATGGTATCATTTCCTTTAGCTTGTCATGCTTGTCAGCTAGACAAACAAGCACACCTTCCTTTTACTTCTTCTCGTTCCACTGCATCATTTCCCTTTCAATTGTTGCATTTGGATGTTTGCACCTCTCCAATAATTAGCAATTCTGATTTTTCTCATTATGTTTAGACGTTCCCTCTGCGACACAAGTCTGAGGTCCTTCCCACACTCATCTCCTTCCAAGCATACGTCCACACACAATTCCAACGTCCGATTCTCTCGCTACAAACTGATAACGGCCGCGAATTCGACAACTATGCCCTCCACTCTTTCTTCTCCACTCATCGCATTGCCTTACGTCTTTCGTGCCCATATACCTCGTAGCAAAACGGCAAGGCCGAACGCATCCATCGGACTCTTAATGATAGCATTCGGACACTCCTGTTTCATTCTCACATGCCACCGTCATTTTGGGCCGAGGTGTTAGCCTCCGTCACCTACCTTCTAAATCGGTGTCCGTGTCGTGCATCCGACCGTTCCACCTCTACGAACTCCTTTTCGGCCAGCCCCTGCCTACGATCACTTTGTGCATTTTTTGTTGCATATAAGAAAGGTCTCGTTAACTGAGATCACCGGCAACATGTGACTGAATGCCTCGATGCAAGCACCAAATGCTAATAAGGCCCTCTGCAACGCCGCATATCCTGGTAGACTTATGGACGACTTGTCTTGCACAGCGATATACGTGCCCGGGTTCCTGTCCTGCAACACCTTAAGCATACCAGGAAGATTGTCGTACGTCACCTCGAAAGACCCGAAATATTTTTCCAACGCCTTCTGCTTGGCACACCAGTACGCCATGCCTTCGCGTAACTAATCTTGTACTTGAATTTCTTCTCGATAGCTATTACGATATGCGTGGCCTCCATGTCTTTCTTCTCTACTATCTCTCCGTACATCAAATTGGCTATAAAGACGGACGTTAGATTACGATGCCTCGCCAAAACACTGTTGAGAATACAAGAGTGCGGCTCCACCTTTGACACAATCCAGTGAGTCTCATACTTGGGTCTACGTGCGTGCACCCTCTAAGGACAACCATCCTTCTCGCACTTCACGGTGTACTGCTCCTAGCTTGATTTCACGACCCGAAAAGTCCGCTGAATTGAAAGGGCCCACAGCTTGATGGCATCCTGCAGCGCTGCCTTGTCAGCAAACATAGAATGCAACCGAACCTCTGTCTCATGATACTCCCATGCTGATTCATGCTCATCATGTGCGGAACACGTTAGTTACAATGGTTTGCAACGGATTGAATAAACCTTTAAATATGGTTTTAATATTTAAATTAAGACTTTCAGATCATGTGGTCGTAAGTTTTCTATAACTTTTCTCCGAGCAGGAACAGAACTAGAACGGAAATGATCAAAATTCACTCCTTCATCATATACAACATACATAGTTTTCAAATAATATTGTACTAAATAGTAATATGTTCGGTAATTTTTAGCAACAATACTTGAATGTAACCGATAACAGCGTATGATGATAAAGAAATAATGTTCAAAATACTTAACAAAATAAAAAAACTGATAATAATATTAATTAGTTGCATCAAACTAAAGAAACTAAGAGCGAAATCATATATAAAAGTTGGTCGGTATTGGTAAAATACATCATTCGATCTTAATAGCCTGTTAAAAGAGAACAAAATTACTTAAAGTTTTCAAGTAAAAAAATAGTAGAATGATCAAACGTAAGTTAATGCATTATCTTTTATTATTTACGTTGTAAGTTCATAAAGCGTCGAATCATGACATCATTAGTAATTTTCGTCAATTCTTATTTCTTCACATAGCAAATAAGTATATCATTCATGAAATTAGCACCAATTAATTGAAAATTCAATTATATATTTGTATGTTCAATAGTTTAAAAATAATATAATAGAAAAATATGTCTAGTGGTTTACTTACTTGACATTGCGGTCAAATACTACAATTTTACCTCTAATTTGCAACGAGCTAAGTTGGTATTCTAAAAAATCAAAATTGAAACATTAAGTCTTAACCCTATAATTCGACAAAATCAATCAATAATCATCACATTGAAATTCTAACTCACAAATTGGAATAATTGAGAGAAATTTAGAGCAAAGTACATATTGATCAGGTAGACCTAAGTTTCCTTCAGCTGGCGAGGACGTGAGCCAATAGGGACCAAATGACGCCACGACGAGATGGTAGGCGAGGAAAGCCGGTGGTGCCAATTTCTCCCATTCTCCGGCGACCAATTGCTGACTAGCTGGGTGCGGTTGTGCGGCGGACGTAGTGCACATCTTCTGGCCAACCATGTGAGACGAAAAGCATTGAGGGCTGCTGCGAGGTGACATACTTCGGTATCATCAAATGTATACCGTGGCCTGTTGCGGTCATCCCTCTTACGCTGGCTCAAGGGCTGGCTTGGACTGCTATAATTACCTCATGGACTGAGGGAAGAGAAGGCTTCTCATGAACTGCTGCTAACTACTGAGAATTTAGGCTGCTAGTGTTCTTTCATTGGGTTTCAAGGAAAGAACCGGGTGCACTGAGTTTAGCCTGGGGGTTTCACACATGCGCTAAAAATGCTAATTCCTGCTAAAAATTTTTTGGACCCGGTGTCCTATGACACCGAATCCCACTTCTTAGTTCCGCCCATGTCTCCGAGTACCCTAGTCGAAGGATTGTCGTACACTCTATCTAACCAGCAGACCACTCGGACGGTTCGTGAACTGGTTTGTGGGCTCACTTTCAGGGGACACCTCTCGTGTGATGGATAAGACACGTGCTCTATCCGACTCAAACAGCACGATGCTTCGTTATGCCTCTGACAACAACTGTCTTACAGTTGCGTCGCACGATTATCTCCCACTGATAATAACCGATAGTCAGTTCCCTTTGAGTGTTTTTCTTTGACAATAACCTCTCCTCCGATTGGACGTATTGATTCAATAGGACATTTCCTTAGATGAATAACTGATGCCTCTTTAACGGTATTTAAGGGTTAATAAGAGAAGACAGAAGAATAAGCGATCCGATCCACAATCAATCGAACAACCAACACACAATCAATTAACAGGCAATTAGAATATTCCGAGCAGTGGAAAGACGATGATTATGGCTAGTTAAGTCCCTTTTGTAGGTTCATTTGTAACCAGTTCATAAATAATAAAGATCACCACATTTCTCTTGTTGACCTATTCTAAGAAATTTAGCCATCTTTCACATATTATTCATAATATCAACGAATGATCGTCGACAAATCTGATCTTGTAAGATTTGCATTCTAGATTTGTTATATATCCGTTAAGAAGGTATCAACCTCTGTTACATAATTTCATACAATACCAAGATTGTAAGGTAATCTTGTAACACAAGGGCACCTATTTAGGCCCTGTTTGTTTCCACTTAAGATTATTATAATCTAGCTTATAAATCATAAGTGGAAACAAACAGTCCAAATTATAAGGTAGCTTATTATAATCTAATAACCCAGATTATTGTAATCTAATAAGCTCAAAAAATGAGCTTATTTCAGCTTATAGATCACCTTTTATCTAAATGACCATAAAACTTCAGAAAAATTACCCACCTTTGCCATTCATTAACTCCCCAATCTTTAAACATTATAAGCTCAAGGGCATTGTAGTCTTTAAACATTCGAATACAACAATTCATAACTCTGATAATCCAGGCTGCCAAACACCTGACAGCTTATTTTCCACCAACTTATTATAAGCTAGCTTATATAATCTGTACCTATAAGCTAGATTATAATAATTTTAAGTGGAAACAAACAGGACCTTGTAACATTGGTTACAGGCTACAGCAGCAGAGATGGTCCCACCTGATTCAGAACCAGGGCGGCGACGAAGGCGGCGATACGTGGAGCATCCGAGCAGGAGACCGGGGCGTCCACCTGGCAAACAGTTGGTCGGGTCCCACGGGGACACCGTGCCAGGCTTCGGGCCGGCAGGTTTCGGTGCTGGCCCGCGCCCAACCCAACCGGCCCAACTGCCGATGCGTCCCGCCGGCTCCGCAGCCGTGCGGCTGTCCCCGCCCCAACTCCCCCACCGGATCCTCTGCAACCACACCTAAACTAAACTAAGATGCCGCCGTATCTCCTCGTCTCGCTGGCACGATGCTCCCGCCCCCTCCCCGCCACAGAGGATCAGATATTGAGAGCACACTGTGCACTGCACCAACGGTATATATATGTATATACAGGGAATGCCAGAGTTTGCCATTCGATCAGGACACCTCCGCGACCATTTGGATAGTAACACAGCAGGCACATAGTACCACATAGATGGCGAGCTACGGCGACGACGGCGTCGAGCTCACCGAGCTGACGCTGGGGCCTCCCGGCGCCAACGCGCGCAGGGCCAGCAGGCGAGCGAAGAAGAACGGCCAGCCGTCGTCCTCGACGTACGTAATCTCCTGTTCCTGCAACAAAATAGTATATAGGATTGATTATGACCAACTAACGATCGATCGATCGGTTGATTGCTAGGATGCAAGCGTTCGTGAAGGTGAGCATGGACGGGACGCCGTACCTGCGGAAGCTGGACGTGGCGGCATACGGTGACTACCACGACCTCGTCGACGCGCTCAACGCCATGTTCTACTGCTCCTCCATCGGTAAGCAGCTACGCACGCGTGCGAAATCAAAGGCGCATCAAACGTCGTCGATCGTTGCAGAGCTATATATGGATCGGCATTCATGGGTGAAGTGATATCTGTTTTTGCATTGTACGCGCGTGCGCGCGCGCATGCAGGGCTGATGGACGGGTACGGCGAGTGGGAGCACGCCGTGGTGTACGAGGACGGCGACGGCGACTGGATGCTCGTCGGCGACGTGCCATGGGAGTAAGCACCACTGCATTTGGCCGCGTGTATATGTCTTGCTTGCATTATCGGCTTGCGAATTGGCTCTAAAAACGGGAAATTAAACTCAAATCGATCTGCTCTGTTTAATTTGCAGGATGTTCGTGTCCTCCTGCAAGAGGATGAGAGTGATGCGAGCGTGTGAAGCGAGAGGGTTGAGCTCAAACGCGTGACAGAATAGCAGCAGGTGAGGATGCCAAGTCACTTGTACTACTAGTGTACATAGCAACAACAGAGGTGTTAAAAGAGTTTGATGCATGCAGCAGCAGCAGCAGTATAGTTTTCTTGAGTAAACTGAATCAGCAGTATGATCAAAGCCATATAACACAAGAACAACCACACCATCGCCAGATTTTAACTGGGACTGAAACTGAAACCTTTCTCGCTGCTAAACAGTCTACAGTTTTCATTTGTTTTTTTTATTTATGGTATGCAGTAAACTGATTGAAAGTTCGTTCGGTTTCAGACTTTCAGTACGTGTAGATACATCTCAACTTGCACGTCGCTCAAGTTGTGACAATGCTGACGAAGGTGATGGCGCAATTCTGACCGGTCGAGGCCATGCCATGCATATATATGATTCCGTCTACATAAAGACCTGCGTACCATTAGTTTTGGAACAAGTGTTAGCTGACTCTAAAACGCATGATCGATCTTCCTCTTCTTGGTGCTCCTCACTCACTCACATGAGGCTGATGCGGTTGACTTCTGAGATCCAAATATTTTTAGTTCCATGCAGATTTACACCTACCCGGGCGGCTGCTGTAGTGCTGTCACACCCCTACCCGCTAGTTGTTTCGGCTGCCTGTATGTCACATGTACATGAATCAAGAGCTGTTGTACCTCCCAAAATTTTTTTATAAGGCCTGCCTCCAAATTGGAAGATCTTGAATTGAGCTGGGTACTTGTTTCATCCTTCATGTGTTGTGCAGACAGGTTCACGCCGATTAGGTGGCTGGATCAGCTAGCTGCTCCATGTAGGAATATTGTGCAACAAAGGTTGCATTTGGAGGTATGCATGTAGGCAGATTTGCGAGCATTTAACTTCCAGAGTGGAATTGATCTTGCTTGAAGATGCTTAGTGGTGGACAAATGACAGCCGAGCAAGTGGCCATGTAGGACAGGGGAAGGGTTATATGCCCAGTAGCATTCCGCTCTGTTCTTTTCGGCTTCTAAAAGCTACTTTTTATTTTTTTCTATAATAATTACCATTTAAACAAAATATCTTTTTAAGATAGATCTATTAGTTAATTCTAGTACATATTATACCAACTTCATTTATATCGACAAAAATCACACGTAAATTTCTGTTACTCTGTAATCTCTCGCACGAACAAGACAAAAACCACAAACTGTAGCCACAAGCCACAAACTGCAGCTAAAAAGAACAGACCCTTAGATTAGTAAAACGATCAAAGTCTAGAAACTTCTGTAAAGATGCTGAGATCAAGAGGCTTTCTGCCGCTACATGCTACACCACAGCATCCTTTGGTGACTTCGCTTATCCCTACCACCAACTTAGCCGTGTGAAACGCAAAATTTTCACATAAAATAATTAGCCCTGTGTAAAATGTAAAAATTTCACAGAAAATAATTCAATTCCTGTATGAATCAGAAAATTCTCGTGCTTTAAATAGGACCTTAATCCTGAACTTTGGAACAGAGGGCGTAGTATTCTAATACAGAAAAAGGAGCGGTCTATTAATCCTTTGTACAGTTTCTAATAGCATACAGCAGCAATCCACAAAGCACAAGTGATAGCCACTGCGCTTTCATATGGCCGTGTGACACGAGTCTTGACAATCACCGCAAGAGTACACGACGATAGATAGCGTCTAAAGGCACGACATGCCGAATTGAGATGCAATCGTTAGCTTCAACTCTACTAGAAATAACACATATTCTGAGGTCCCTGCAATAACACATATTCTGCCTGGCACCAAGGCCAAAGCTAATTCAAGCTTCCGGTGGGCTGCTACAGAGCAACAATTGACGCAATGTACATTCACATGTTCTGATGTTTACTTGTTGGCGTCTCGTTCGAAGTTACAAGTTGGTACCAACCCTGGAGATTCATGGTTGTTCACACTAAGATCCACCCCCTGAGTCTGGATTGCCACCACGAAGAACAATAGAGACAGATGAGGAAACTGATGTGCTTATAAAAGGATAAAAAAGATAAGTCATTTACGTTACGATAAAAAATGTGACAGACCTGGGAATTTGAACCTTGTCCATGAGTATGAACTGGTCTCATATTAAGATCAATCATTTTCGAATCAATGTAACCCTGGTCATCGCAATTGCCATCTGAGGCCGGATCATCAGAGACATTGTGATGGTAGGCCATTTGCTCCTTTGTTACAGAATGAGGAGCCTTCTTTTGGTCCCTTCGGTTTTTGGGGTCTTTCTGTTGCATAGCTACATCGTCCATATGGCCTGGTTTATCTCCTGGAAACTAATCAAAATTTCTAACTTCAAGTACTAGAAAATAATGCATGAGATTGCAATCTGCAGTGGGTTAATAAATATAAACTTACTTCGACCCGTTGCCTTAGGATCAAGTGTCTTCCATGGGTTCGTTTCCCACCGACATGAACAGTCATATCACAACTCAGGCAAAGTGATGTACCATCTATCTCACAGTAGAAGAAAGCTGCATTGACAGGTCAAACACAAATCAAATCAAACTTTAATAGATTAAATGTCAAAAGAAATTATTCGTAAATCGAAAATGCATACCAGGAGAATTTTCACATATATCACAGCGTGGAACTTTATTAGGGTCCGCAAGTCCAACCCTCACATGCCGACTAGCAAGCTTGTTACACATGTGTACCTGCATCACAATATTCGAATAAATATCAGAAACAGCAACATGAAGATCATCTGTTGACAATCGAGTTGTCATGAACTGAAGCGATGAAAACAACAATCTTTGTTAGTCTGCATGCTAATGGTACTGCATGAAGGACATTGCACAAGTAAGGGGCATGCACCAGTGGCGAAGTCAGGAATGAAATTGAGGGTGGGCTGAACTATTTATAAGTCTAAACTAAGTTGACACAAAATTAGTCTTTTACTCTTATAAAATTTTAAACTCAAATAGAAATTATAAATTAAATGAAGACAAACAATGAAAAATAGAGAAATAGAAAGTAGGTACTTTAATAATAGAAAGCGCCATGAGTACGGAGTAGTGATAAGTCACTTATGTGTAAAACATATCAAAATTAGTGATATAATAGAAAATTATGAATGACAATGAAAATTTAGATCATATGAAATATACCAGAATTAAATTAATTTGAATCACGAGATACTAAAAACAAAAGACGGCATCTTTTTTCAGACTCTATCCAATGTTCTTATCATTTTCACAGCAGGGGGCTCGGCGGCGGCGGTGCCTTCGGGGCACGTGCATGACCACATCATGGAGTGACGATAGAGGGAGAAGATCAACCAGAGGTTCATCGAGCTCTCCACCGTCATCCTCGGACTCAAGAAGGTTCATGTATATTTCACTTTCTTTCTTCTTTTTTTCTTTGATTGATTATCTCTTCTTTAATTTTATGATTTTCACTGCTACTCCTCTTCGTCTTTATTTTTTTTGATTTATATATATTATTTCACTTTCTTTCTTTCTTTGATTGACTGATTAGCTCTTCTTTAATTTTATCATTTTCATTTTTTTCTCCTTCTCTTCGCCGTTGTCTTCTTTAATTTTATACTTATTATTAATCTTTTCATTAAAGAGAGCTAGCTTCTCTTTAAATTTATTAATTTTTCTCTATTTTTACTCTATATAAAATTGCCACCGGGGGAGGTGAGGCTGAAGCCTCACCAAGCATCCCCGGTGGCTACGCCCCTGGCATGCACCACTTTTGACAAAAGGGTTAATATTATCTAACTGCAGCAGAATCAAACCACAACCTATCACACGCATCACAAATCAAGAAAGTAATTATTTTCTCTAATTAGACCAAATCACGCCACTGCTTGTGATGAGCTGTAAACTAGCTTAATAAGAGGATATGGGCTCCTCATTTTCCTGGATGAAATTAGGGACTAGCCTTTTATACTGTTAAGGAAATATTGCTGTGAAAGATGGAATTTTTCAGTTCATGGGAATTACATGATAACAACACAAATGCTCCTTAAGGTGCAGATTTCACCACACAACAACAATGCCATACAGTCAGACAACTTATTTAGGGTTCGTTAATCACTATCTAGGCTCATGTCCAGCTCCGCAGAAGGCCCAATACACTGTTTGGTAACAGAACAAACCACTCTGAAAACATATGCTCCAACAAGCAACATGCCAGCAACACCCAAGCAGTTCAGGAACATCAATTGGTGGCAGAAATTGCTAGGAGGAGGCTTATCTCTGGTTCCAGAAATGGTATTGCTGTTCCCGGTAGTATACCTGCTGGTTAGCATCACCCTTGACCAACTATTACGTGTAGCCAATAAGCTATTAAGCTCAACCGCAAGTGCCACCAAAATCATGACAAGTTCATCTCCCACGTACGGTCATGCATGCTGGTGGTATCTACCATCCACCAAGCTAGACAAACAGAAGATAGGGTGTCTCGGCAAAGACCTTCCAAATCTCGGAGTCAACAACTTAAACTGTAATTACACTGAATTTATGTTTTTTTATTTGCAGGAAATGCTTCCTCCAATAACAAAAACGTATGATTATGTTTTTCCTTTTGAATAATAAGATTCATTTTCAAATGGGATTTGGTTGTGATCCCATAGGAATCACCAGACTCCAAATAGGTAAGTACTCCCTACTGAATTTTCTCAGTTTCCACCCAAACAACTCCTACAGGTTGGTCACTACCAATGCACACCGGAGTCATGTAAGATACCATAATTTTCCCTTGGTCTACACTGCACACTCATCTATTTCTGGGACTAGTAATCTAGTATGAATCCCAAACCATACTGAATAAAAAATTCAGGTAAGAGAGCGGTCCGCACTTGAGTCGCAACCAAAATGAACTGTAGAAAGTGGGACAAAACAAAGGTCAAAGAAAAAGCGGTAGCTGGCAGATCCACCACAGGAGCACGAACGTGACTAAGCAATTCCCGAGATGGCAGTTTCCAATCTAACGATCAGGGCAACCAGTGTGTCGTGGCCTCGTGGGTCACACTAATTGAAGCAGCAGGTAGCCCGATCTGTAGAATTCGACGGGTAGGGGGGAGAGGCGGGAGGGAGAGCACCTTCTCGTCGCAGGGCCGGCAGAGGGCGGCTTCGTCGGCCGCGCAGAAGAGCACCGCCGCCGCGCTCTCGCACACATCGCAGATCGTCCGCATCCCGCCGCGCAGCGCTCGCCGTCATAGTCCCCCCTTCATAACGACGGGATCCACCTAGGCCGCGCTCTACGGCTTATCCTCCGCTTCAGCTCGCCGCCGGTGGATCTCTTCGCGGTGCTGCGGTCACGGCAGGACGGCGTCGGCCGAGGACGACCAGGAGTTTGGGAGGAGAGATGTGGCAGCGACTGAGCGAGGAGGACTCGAGAGAAACTAAAATATTTGATTTGGATGTGGTGGTGGGGCGAGCAACGTGGTGGTGGGCCCCGGCTTCTCGAGGGATCGGCGGTCACATCGCTAGACCCGGTCTATACACCCAAAGAACCGTACTACAGGCGGGCGCCATCGAACTTGCTTTCTCCGGTCCATGAACCGAGCTCATGGCACCGTAAACTCGAGGGAGCTGCAAATACTTTTGGGTTGCTTTACCTACAGGGCATGCGTCTTGTGTTTTCACTGACATGTGGGGTAAGTTACGTGGGGTCCGTGGATCTGTCATTTTTAAGCTGTTTGATGGGTTTGGTGGGTGTACGTGGGGTTTTGGATATGGGGATCTAGGGGGCGGTGGGCCCGCGAGAGGCGTCGGCCACAGAATAGAAAAGGGCCGGGATTTTAGGTGTGTGGCTCCGAATCAATTGCTTGGCTGCTCTGCCTCGCCTTTTATTTTATTGGAAATTTTTGCTATATATCATCGCTTAGCACTCATTTAGAAATATGTCATTGCTTAAGTTTCTTTTTCGAAATATACCATTGTGATCAGAGATATGCCACTACGAGGGATTTGAAGCCAATTGCACTAAATACGATCTCCGTATTTCATCTCGTATTTTCGTATGGACCAAACTACCCTTGGCCTCTGAACTCAATCCATCGGTCGCACCTCCCCATCTCAGCCGCCCGAGCCATTCCTCACCCCATCTTCTCCCGAGCACCCAATGGTCCCTAGGTGCAGGCGGCCATGGAGGTCTGAGCGCCTGCAGCCCCCATCCCTACTGTCCACCTCCACCTCCACCTCCCCTCACCTCTAGCTGCACTGCTACAGCTAACTCGGCTGACCAAATCATATCAAGCTAGGGTGAGGCGACGACCTGAGGGTCGTCGTGTTGAGGTAGCGCTAGGAGGCAAGGGCAAGGCGGCGACCTGGGCCACGAGGATCGTTGTGTGGAGGCAGTATGGAGTCCCTTCCCGGGATCCCCCTCTCGTAAGTGCCTTGAACCCGATTTGGGAGGCGTAATTTGCAGCATTCATAGCACAATGCAAAGCTGGAAATTGTAACTGGCGCATACATGCTTCTAGGCTTCCAGATGGAGTACTATAATGGTTTGAGGTGTCTATTTCATATTTTATGCATGTGTCTGGAATATGAATTTTTTTTGAAGTCGGTACTAACTTGTCAATGTTTTATAATGTGCAGATAAAAAAGCTTCCCTTTGAACATGAGTGTTCAAGTACTAAGTTGTTAGATGGTAAGATGGCTACTCAAGACTAGGTTGCAGGTCAACTTGGCGATTGGTTGAAGGATAACCCAACTGCTGGTGCGAAGGAAGCTCAAAGCACGATGCAAGGTGATTATAGCATCAAGCTAAAGTATTCAAAGGCTTGATAACTTGTAGATAACCTGTACCCAGCTGCAAGAGTATACACTGAAGATAGGTTCAAGTTTCACATGGGAAACATACTGAAATCATGCCCTGAGGCTATAGATTACTTGCAGAAGCACCACTCACATATCTGGTATAGGTGCGGATTTTCGGAGGCTAGCAAGGTGGATTATGTGAATAATAACATTTCGGAGAGTTTCAACAAGCAGATAAAACCTTACAAAGGCCTGAATCTTGATGATCTTCTTGACAATATCAGGGAAATGATTATGAAAGAAGTTTAGTATTCGAAGAGACACTGGCAGAAAGTTGGAGGGTTCTATTCTACCATCAGTGCTAAGAGTAGGTCTCTAGGGAATGTTAATGTATCTATAAGTGATGATCATCTCGCTGGAGTCACTTCGCTAGAAAATGGAAAAAATTCAAGAAGGCACACAGTAGATATTAAGAAGCAAGAATGCTCTTGTAGGCAGAGGCAGGTGTCTAGCAAGCCTTGTATGCATGATATAGCTTTCATTTGGTCCATGAGGGTTGTGAGATTGAACCATTTGTGCATGAGTATTACTCTGTGACCAGATTCAGGGCAGCATATGTTGGTGTTATTCTACCTATGATAGATAAGTCCACATGGCCAAAAGTGGATCTAGGTTTCAAGTTACACGCTCCTAAACAAAGAAGCAAGCTGGTAGTACGAGAAAGGAAAGGGTTAGAGGATGTCTTGATCCTGAGAGAAGGAGAGTTAAGTGCAACAGGTGCAAGCAGTTCGGCCATTGGGAAAGGAACTGCAAACTTCCACCTGTAGAAATCATACATGTATGCTTTATCATCCACCAAGGTGCTATGCCTGTCAAATTTTCAGAACAATGATGCAGCATCCCAAATAAACAGCAGACCAATTTCTTACAATAACGACGCTCCGAGACCTCACAAACAGGATTACTCAATACAAACTGCAAGTTTGCCATGATAGCACGCTACAAGTATGCTCCAGTAAGCAAAAACTATTGATGATAGATATCTAGTACTTGATTGGGGGCCAGAATGTCAGGTTGAGAACCCAGCTTCTCCTCGGCAGCGCTCTCGGCCTTGGTGTGCAGCTTGGCCAGTTGCTTCCTCCTGTCATATGCAACCTTAGCCTTCTGCTTCCTCTTCTCCAGTTCTTGTGAGTTAAACACAACGTGGTCAGCCATGCTACAAAATCAAAATCTATTTGCAGAGAACTCATCATAAAGTAAAGAAAATGTCTAGTATGCATTTTAAGCTATGTTTGAATCAAATACACATAAATTAAGTTCCCCTATACAATGGTTAACAAATTAGACTACTCTGGAGCCAAGTGAATGAGCAGGCCTCAGAGATCCTGGCGATTATGATCATCAACTGGGAAATGCACATCAAGGCCCATCAAGAGTAGCTAACACTTATCTAACATCGCAAGCCCCTTACAAAAGCATATAAAGTAGAAAAATTAAGTGAAGAGAAACCAAGAAACTTATGAAAGATGTAATCACAATAGTAGTTCATGACATGCCTCCTAGCAATGCCTCAACACGATGATCCTTAGGTCGTCGCCTCGCCCCCTGGCTCCTAGAGCCTCCTCCACATGGTGATCCTTAACGCCCAGATCGCTGCCATGGTCTAGGGCTCGAAGAAGGGTATAGCTCGATCTGATTTGGTCAGCCGAGTTAGCTGCTGCAGTGCAGCTAGAGGTGAGGGGAGGTGGACAGCGGGGATGGGGGCTGTAGGCGCTCAGACCTCCATGGCCACCTGCACCTAGGTACCATTGGGCGCTCGGGAGAAGATGGGGATGAGCTCGGGTGAGATGGGGAGCTGCGACTCAACGGGTTGAGTTTGGAGGCCGAGGTAATTTGGTCCATACGAAAATACGAGGTAAAATACGGAGGCAGTATTCGGTGTAACTGGCCTCAAATCTCTGTAATGGTATATATCTCAACAAGCTCACTTTACAATAGCATATTTCAAAAGAAGAACTACTCAGTGACATATTTCTAAATGAGGTGCTAAGTGATGGCAAATTTTCCCTTTATTTTTTTTGTTAATTCATGCATGCGATTGATTTTCTGAGGGGGGCTTGCGAAAACGAATCAACCAGAGACGCTAACTCTTTTGCACTTAACTGCATGATGTTTTGCTGTACTTTTGACATTCTTTGCATCAGTGCATGTAGCTACATTGTGTCAACGGAAGGCTTGGAATGCTTTCAATTTTGCTGCAATTCTTCAGATGGCAACTACATCGTACAACATAGCTGCTGTTCTCAGTTTCTACCAGGGGCGGAGACAGGGGGAGCACAGGCCTGGCCCTCTCCAATATTTCTGTCTCTTTTAATTAGTTATTAAATATTTTAGTAATTATCTTGTAAAGTATTCATTTAGTCCCTCTCATGAGTCAGCAAAGTTCCATTTTTGATTAAGTTATTGATATCTATGATCTTCTTGATATGCAGAGCCAAATTTAAATGAATAGAAATGTAACTTTCTTTTGTATTGTATGTTATATTTTTATGTGATTGTCATTTTTTTTAAAAAAATTGTCATCTGTTTAGCCTCCTATATCCAAATCCTGGCTTCGCTCCTAGTTTCTACGTGTTTGCCAATGCCCAGTAGTCATGTATCTGTCAGATAAAAAAGCCGGGAATGGCTTGGTGTATTTTACTGTGACGCAAAAGCCCAAATCCGAAACATTGCCCTTGTCACTAATATGATTACTTGAAGCTTGTAGCTTCTTGTTAGTGTCACTGTGTGCAGTAAATACACTTATTACTCCACTTCCTGCACAGACTATGCTTGATGCTCCGAGGTGTACTTGACGCCAAGAATGGTTGTGATTCTTTTGAAGTGCACTTGGTCGGTAGCCTGCTGATGATGGATTAGAATGGATGGATCATTTCCTTTCCTGTTGGCAGCTGTTACAGATGGGCGGATGGTGTTATGCTCTACCTTTCTATAATGGTCGACGCCAATTGGGCCGAGAGGAAACAACTGGGCTTGGTATAAAACAAGCTGGGCTTTGCTTATCTCTCTCGCACCTCTCACGGCTTCGCCACCGTTGTGTCTCGGGCGGTTCGAGCGGGCGACCCAGAGGCGGCGGCGGCGGCTCTGCTATTCGCACCGAGCTCGGCGACATGGCGATGCGGCTGGCGGCGGCGGCGTTCGTGCGGCGCCTGGCGCCGGCGTGCTCTCCCATCCTGGCGGAGGCGGAGGCGGTGACGTGCGGGCGCGGGGACAAGAAGACCAAGCGCGGGAAGCGGTTCAAGGGCTCCTACGGCAACGCGCGGCCGAAGCGGGAGAAGAAGATCGAGCGCATCAAGGACCGCGTCGAGGTGCCCCGCTCCACCCCGTGGCCGCTCCCCTTCAAACTCATCTGAGCTGCGCGAGCTCCCCCTCGGTTCGTCAGGCTACCTAGGAGGGTTTTACCCCCTAAGGATTGCTGCTGCCCTTTCCGTTTCCGTTAGCTCCACTCCCCGCGCCTGCGCGGGCATGTGTTTTACTTAGTTGTTTCTGATATTTGGTTGTGTCAGATATGTACTATCGAATCGAATCGCCATGTTGCAACTTTGGCCCAAGCAGCCGCTATGGTTGAAGTGAATCATGTTATTGTGATCTGGGTCATTGTATTGTAAATGAAAAAAAAATGCCCAAATAGTGACCACTTGAATATTAATAAGCTTCGGTCGTTGTTACTGTCATACTGTGTCATGGTTGAATCTAGCATTTCTGTGCATTGATCTTTGTTCTTGCCTGGATGCCATTAAGCTTTAGGATTATGATTCACAGCATGATCTTCCTAATGCACCCCTTATAGATTAAACTTGAGAGTGAGTGTGGATTAAATTTATGACTGATGGATTTCACAATATGGAAATTTTGTTGAATGCTGTTCAAGATATAATCATATAACTGTCTTCTAATGCATGAGCCGTCATTGCTATATGCTTATTGTCATTTTGGTTTCTGTGTTCTTGTGCTGAAGATGCAACCTTATTGTCATTAATATCACCAGCTTGACTGTTTGAACAAATCTAGGCACCGTCAGTTTTGACACTATATTTTTTCCTACATATTTATGCTTAGAGATAGGGCCTGACGATTCATTTCAGTTCCCACGTCATGCTTGAAGATACAATGTTGTTGCCATTCATGTCATTGCTTTGACAATTTGAACGACTTGAGTCACTCTGGCATGGCAAAGTTTCAAATTGCATGTCTTAATTGCTTGCCCTTACTGACAAAAAACATGTAATATTATTGGATTTGTGCCACTGGTGGTTTTACACATTTCACATGGCGAATGGCTGAAAACTCAGAACTGCACCCTAATGTTGCCTACAGCTATGTTGTGAGATAAAATTTCTAATTATCTGGTCTCTCCGTTCGATACTAGATAAGGCATGACACTAAATATGTTGCTATTGTTCCAGAAGGCAATTTAGTGTCATAGTCCTTTGATAAACCAACTTTTGTGCTTGTTATTCTGAAGATATGATACTAATTCTGTTTATTTTGCAACATTTAATGCACATTCTTCACACCTTCATACATTTGTAGTGACATCTGCTCATCTTGAAGTGGAAATACCTGAGGAGCAAAGATACATAACCTTTGTTATTTTCTCTCTCTCGTTCTAACCATTCAAGCTTCTGCTGTGTACTATAATAGCATTTTTTTCAACGTAGCCACATCACATTTGTCTTTATGTAACAACAGCAGAAAATGTTATCTACCTATGTACAAGCATAATGCAGAACTAATACACATATTAATGCACTTTTTAAGAAAGACAAGTGTCACAAGATGTAGGGATTTTGAGGAGATTGAATTATGTTTATTACATTTGTTCATTTTAATGATGAGATATTTTCTATTTCCAATGTTAACACACAATCGAGTAACACTTTATGATATGGTCATTGCTGGTTGCTTGGTTCCCCCAGTTAGATACAATTCCTGTGAGGTGCATGTCTTGAATATACATGTTTAATAATGTAAGAAATGCTAAAGCATACTTGTACCTTTAAACTTTTAAAAGCTAATTTTGTGATTTTAATTTTGCCCGAGATGTACTTGTGGTTTTCATAACTTGTTCACATTACCCTAGATCAGTTCAATGCTAATTTTGATAAATTTAGATCGGCAGATTGAGTAAAAAATTAGTAAATGCCCTTAGTAAATAGTAATTGTTATGAATATCGCTTGTATTTATCATAAGACGAATGTGTCAGTATACATACACGCACAGGTATAGCATATATGCAGATAACCTCTTATACAATAGAAAAAAATACACAGGTATACATAGATATAATACACATCTAACACCCCCTCAAACTTTTGATGGATCAATAATATTAAGTTTGGAGAGATATAACCTGTGCTGAGTCCTGATTTATGCCTTTGTGAATAAGTGTGCTATGTTGAGTTAACAAAAACCAAATCCTACCGTGCATATGAAAATACTCTCTCTATTTCAATTAAATTAAAAAATTACGATAGCAAGTGTTCAATTAAATTACAAAATTATAAATATCCTAAAACTGATATCTCTAGCCATGCGGATCTGAAGTTAAGCAGGTTAAGTCTTTCACTAATTGATCTAGTAATGGGGTATCCAATTGTTTTTATGCTAAAATATTTAAAGAAATAACACACCTTCCAACACTAAACTCGACTTAAACACTAAAAATATCGACCTACATCTATATGCCCTAAAAATATCGATCTACACCTGCTACCACTAATATATGTTTATTGTCATTAACCTACCCTGTTTTTATCAAAATAAACAATAAATCACATGAGCACAACGATCTACACCTGCTACCACTAATATATGTTTATTGTCATTAACCTACCCTGTTTTTATCAAAATAAACAATAAATCACATGAGCACAAGAAACTCACCGAAGAATAAAGAACTCGTGGAGAGTCTCCTCTTCCACCCCTCTACTCTCCCTTCCTCTCTTCTCATCTCCTCAACCCTCTCTTCTCTTCTCCTCTCCTCTCCCCTCCCCACTCTTCTCTTTTCCCGGTTGGAATGGCATCTGGATTAGCCGATCGGGCTTATAATCGTGCCTCCGTATTGCGACTGGGTGGCCGGTCGTGAGACGTACCGTGACAGGAGACGTGGCTCACTATCGTCCGTTTGTTGCACCAAGCTGTGACTGAGCCACAATCGCTTGGCTACAGCGAGTCCGGGTCCACTCGCGCGTTGGCCCAACGACTATGGGTTATTTGTGAAAAAATGTGGTTTATTTGTGCAAAATAATTAAAAATTGTTTATTTTTTAAAAGATTCTATGAATATCCATATACACGCAGGAAACTAATATTGTAAATTTCAGTTCAACTCCCTGCGTGTGGTGTATGATGTGAGTATGGCGTGTACGAGTGTATCATCCGTTGTAACACGGTGGACATTCATCGATCGATCCAATAATGCCCAGATTTAAGGTCGTTGCTTACTCTAGTATACTGTAACACTGTACACGGTTGAGTTAGCTACACATTTCTTTGTTTTCAAATATAAACATGCATAGTCACTAGCTATACAGTTAAGACTCAATTGAAGAAAGTTACTCGACTGGAGAACGTATGTACTGTCACAAAGTTAGCCGGTAGGCGCGGTCCTGATCGAATGCTTGATCGATCAGGGCCTAACATGCTGCATGACTCGGGCACGAAATGACCGGTACCGTCTACCAGATATCAAAGCATTTTGCTTTGCCAAGGTGAGACTGAAGTGTACACACCTTCGTGAGCGGTTGAGGTCATATTCTAAATATTCTAAGTAGCTAGGACTCCTGCCTTCAAAAACTAGAAATCGTTTGAAATATGTTGGTTTTTTAAGATAGCTTTTGTTTTCTTTTCCTCTTTTCTTTTGTCTTTTTCTTTGCATTATCTGTGAATATACAATGGTATTTTTGTTTTTGTTTTATTTTTATTGAATAACTTAAAAACGCTAACAATTATCATTTCCATAAAAAATTACAGTACTTATGATACAAGACCTTACCATCTGAGCCGGGTGTGACGAGTAGGAGTGGAAAAAAAACTCGTTAGCATGGTTCGTTGACTCGGTTCAAAATTGCTTCAATTACACTTATTAATTGGTTAAACATTGAATGGATCGATTTCAGATGAAATTAAATCTTGCTTTGGCTTAGCTTGTTAGTTTGATTCTAAAAAATACTTCTAAACTATTGATAAAATGATATAAATCAAATCATGTTTATTTAAAAAACTCCATAAGAGGAGGAGCTGGTTGGATATCCACCGCTAGTGACTAGGGACCGAAAGCATCAGCCCCGTGTCGGCTGCCGCGCCGCGCGGAATGGGATTGGGCTCCTGCCGCGTGCGAGGCGCGCGCACACACGGGCCACGGCGAGTGGTATGTGCAGCCCCATTCCAGCCTAGCCGGTGGGGGCAGAAGCGAAAAGGCGGGCATAACCACGGGATACACCACTTGCCGCACGCACGCCTCTGTACCCGCACTCGGCAGTCGGCAGCAGCTCGATCTCTCGCTGTTTTGCAGCAGAGAAAAGATCGAGCGGCGGCCACAGGCTAAGCTAGCCCCCGCATGACACATCGATGCCTCGCCTCGGCGCAGCCATTACCGCCCTCACCCTCTCCGGCTGCACCCTCCTCCTCGTCGCCGCCCTGCTGCGGCGCCATGGCACGGCGGCGCCGGCTGCCCCGTCGACCCGCCCGCCTTCAACCGCGCCCTCTCGCGGTAACTAAACGCATACTGTACTGATTCCTTCACCATTTCTACTGGTGACACGTACGTAAGCCTATGCCGCGCATGGGAGCGCTGTTTGTATAATCCGTCCGGTCCGTGCAGGCAAGAAGAAGGTGCGGTTCTTGGAGCAGCCGTTGAAGCCGACGAGGCCGAAGGCGCCTGCGGCGGCGTCCAGCGAAGCGGAGAGGCAGAGGAGGAACGGGAGAAGCGGCGACGAGAGGGCCAGGGGCAGGGCGGCGCCGGCCGCGAACAGGAGCGCGCTCTACTCCGGCATGCTCCGGTACCGCGCCCAGATGGCCACGTCCATGACCTACGCCGCCTGACACGACACGCAAGTACCAACGGCCGTGCAGCGTACAGACGATGATGGCGCCTGTCTATAGCATGCTTTGCATTATGTGGTTTGGTTCGGTTGGCGATTAGTCTTGTCTGTGTGGCGGCGCTGGTGGCTTGCTAATTGTGACCAGGTGGTCCTAATCGGTGTTCAAGTGTACGAACTGTGTTCTTTTCGTCCTAACTTGGTCCATAATCAAGGACACTATTTTTTTTGGATGAAATCGTGTCTCTCTATCTCAATTTGGAGCATCGAAATTTCGCGGGGATTGTCAAGGAGGAAGGAACCATCTGCTTTGTTGAGAGAATTCCCATGTTCTAAACGAGGCACAAGAGTGTTTGTATATTGCCAGGGAGGAAGTTTTGGGTTCTAAATTCTTGTTTCCGTAGGCTCAAACGTTTCACAAGATCAAATCTCGCTGCTGCTTCTCTTCTCGGTTGCCATTGTCGTTGTCGCTGAACCTTTTTTGCGAGCGAAGAAGAAAACGGAACAAGAGAAGAGGTTGACGTGATAACAAAACAAGGCCATTTTTCTCCCGTGGCCTACTGGTCATCCCGTGGTCTGGACCTGTACCTGCTTACAGCAATGTTTTTTGGGGCGTACCTGCAGACGGAGCTGTCGTCTTGGCCCGGTCCAGTCGCACTCCCTTCGTTAAAGCACTGAAAGCAAAAGACGAAACAGAACAGGAAAGAAAAAGGGCTTCCGATAGAAAAAAAAAACATATTAAGGCTGTTCTTTAGGGGCAGATAAAATTGAGATGTTTGCTTCGCTCAACGGAGTATTACTCATGAACCAAGGTCTCCCTGTCAAGTTGCCGTCAGGTAAATGGACCACAGATCGATGAACAGTGCCTGATCATGACAAGCGAGCGACCAGAAGCATTTCGTACGTACGTACGAGAAAGTATGCTTTAATTTCTTCTTAATTTAATTGTTTGTAGCACCATTTCTCGGAGCAAAGCAAAGCAAAGATCCATGCTCTTCAGATGGATTGGTGACAGTAACGCACTAACGCTGGAATACTCATCAATGTGTACAGCAGTACGACCGTGCTGCACAATTAAAATTAGATTGATTCTAAAAAAAAGACTAAATTAAAATTAGAGCCAATCTGCAATGCTCGTGTTTTCATGCCATAACGTAACAATTGCGGCCTGAAGATGCCAAAAGCCCAAAGAAACGAGCCTTTTATGTTCTCTTAATAGATGGCACGCTCTTCGCCTACTATAACGAGGATATCATTTTTTAGATGCACAACATTTATCTACAAGGTGCTAGTTAAGAACATATGATAAGGACATATATACGATAGTTGAATTATCATGTGAGCTCGTTTCTAAGAGTTCATAATTTTTCTATTGAGGATGGATTGGTACCTAACTCATGTGATGCTATTTTGCTCAGGAACCAAGGTGAGAAGAGCAGCACTACTATCACAACAAGTTCAGGCCAAACCTATTTCAATTTCAGACTAATTCAGAGTTAGCTTGACAACATCGACTTAAATGATCGTAACTTTCACATACGGAGTCCATTGAAAATGTTCAAATACTTGATGGAAAACTTACGACAAGACATTTTCAAAGAATCCAACCCCACCTTCAGATTTCCTATCTACACGTCACAATCATTAATGAGAGATGTTGCATCACCTGTTAGGCTAACTTGGACCTTGTAATAATGTTGGGATCTAAGCCCATGTTGTATGTGCCTCTGGTGGCGCACAACCCTAGGCTGCCCTGGTCACCACCTCTTTATAACCTTTGTGGCCGTCACTTTTAGTTTTTAGTCTTGTTTAGATTGTTTTTTGTTCAGAAAATATCAGTTGTGTATTTGTGTTAACTAGCTATGGCGACTTCCAACCTTTTCATTATTCAATAAAACTTCATTTTTCAGCTGCAATTCAGATCATACTTATTTCTTTCTTACTTGATTCTCAATTGCTTACAGAAAAGATCATCCGTGTGTTGAGCACAATTAGTTAAAAAAATGGTATGATTAGAGATGTAGGAGCAATGGTAATGCTCCATTGCTCCTACATCTCTCTCTCATGGTCATCTGGAGCCTTCGAGAGCTCCGCTGATGGGATCAATGGATCATCACGGATCCGGGTCAAACATTATTAATTGTCCTCATCGATCCGTCCGGCTGGAACGGAGCCCGCGCTGACTGTTCCTATACAATCCCAGACTTGTCCTGGTCGAAGGAACCACCCACTCCTGTCTGGAAGGATCAGGACGTACGTCGTCCAGCCCCGTCCCGATTAAATTCCCAACTAGGTTGCTCTTCCCCAACACATCACGCAGCTCATTTTTTACAGCACCGCCCGTGTACCGTACCAAATTAGCACTTGTTGCTAACTCCAGATATGAGAATTTTTTTTTTAAAAAAATTGGTGTGGAGAGATAAGACTTATTTCCCTACACAACTTATTTAAGAAAGGAGGATTTGGACTAATCCATTTTTTTCTTTCGAAAAGAAGAAGGGAGTAGCTAGCAATAGGGTGTTTGATACTGAGCATGCGGAGGGTAAATAAATAGATACAATCTAAATACACCAGGTTAAGAAATACAATTATCCACACACTGTCGATGGAGACAGCTGACGAGATGGTGCCACAGTGCATCGCCCTGTACGTGACTACGTGTTGCTGGCCGATTCCTCGCCTCTCGTTTCCTCCCTGACTGCTCCTCCCATGGCCACTGCAGGGTCCGTCGACAGTTTTTGTGATGTCTGCTGTAGTTTCTTCCGATCCTCGCTCTCCGATCAGGTCGTTCAACTGTGCACGGTGCTCTACCGTCTCCGCACGCGACACGATTTTCGTCAGATCACGTCCTGCTATACCTCTCGACGAGACGCGCTGGTTCACCTCTGTCTTCCGCGCTACGCTCATGTGAAGATGCACCTGTGATGCATCTGGACTTGACGCGAGTAAACAAACGCATATAATTCAACCAGGCAAAACATGAAGTTATCTAGTCGCTGGACTTAAACACGTACGATGATTAGACTATCCTAGCCTTCATTTTATCGTCTATGATCTTCAGGAATCACCGAGATCAACAGGCTCTAATACTACGTGTTGTAGTTTCTTCCGATCCTTGCTCTCGGATCAGGTCGCTCAAGTGCGCACGACACTCTGCCGTCTCCGCATGTGACACGACTTCCGTCGGATCACGTCCTGCTATGCCTCTCGACGAGACGCGCTGGTCCATGCAAAAGAGCAGCCACCTCTGTCTTCCGCTATGCCCACATGAAGATGCACCTGGGCTTGACGCAAGTAGACAAGCACACGCAATGCAACCAAGCAAAGCATGAAGTTATCTAGTCGCTGGACTTGAACACGCGCGAACACAGCGATTTCCCGAAGCCAAAACCGCTATTCTTCTCTTCTTTATTCACTTGTTCATATCACCCCGATCAACTCTTCGTTACCTCGCTACTTCTCTCTCGTCTTCTTTTGCTTACAAGACCCTGATATTTGTACCTATACACTATGATTGCGACACGGAACACACTACCAAAACAGAAACAACTTAGGAACCAACTTAGCTACATGCAAAACCAACTCGATTACTTATACGTATTCGGATATACGGCAAGAACACGTATACGGACTCGTACGGACTAAACAAGATTACTGGCTCACGATGTCAATGGCTCATGAACAGTTGGTTCTAGTTCGGTTTCCGGATCGAGTTTCTTTTTCTTTCTTAAAAGGTGGGGTTTTTCCTGAATTAATTCCACGAGCGTTGGACATGTCTGAAATGGCAGAAAATTAAAACTCAAACGACCAGAAAACTCATGTAGGGGTTGAACGTTGAACCTACGGGAAATTTTCTATGCGGTAATCGATCAGTTCATTACAAGAAAGGCAAAGCTTTTCCAGTCAACGATAAGTAACTTGCCAAGACATGAAAATTGGAGGGGTGTGAACTGATAAGACAGCAACTAGAAGGAATCAAACGAACAATCAGCAGTAGTTTAGATGGGATTAGTGGACCTAGACCTAAAAGGACCAGGTGCGTCAAACTTTGCTGCTGGGTGACGTGCAATGCTAGCAAATATTGGTACCTAAATTCCCTTCCGAATTCAAGCATTCAACCCTGAAAGTATCGCTAATCCGTCTGTAATCCAATCTATCCGTTCCATCATTCAGTTCAGGATAAGGTATTAAGGTACCGGCCAGGGAAGAATGTATCATCGTCCTTCAGTAGCTGAATTTTTTCGACACATCGCCATGTGTGCGTAGGTACGTGCTGTGTACATATATAGTGGCAAACGGCACTGTAGATGTGCCATGCATAATACTGTGCCTAAATGATGAAATTGACATCGATTACACATTCGAGTCCTCAAAGTACACGGATGATTATTGTTGAAAATGTGAGTAATACTTTAATTCTAAGTTTTACTAGGAGATAAATACAATAAACTAGTGATGTAAAACTCGTAACTAACAATAGATTACTCATCATACTTCAAAAATATACAAGTAAATTATAGTATCAAAGCCGAACGAATACGTGAATGACTTACAATTAGACTTGATGAAGAATAAGATGCATCATATATTTAACTAATAATAAAAAATAAAATAAATCATAGTATCAAAGTAGAACGAACGAACCCAAATCCAGCGCACCGCACCGCGGCGCGTCTACCCCCGCCAACCGAATTAGCCCAGCGCGCGGGCGGTCGGCGCCAGCCACGCACGGCACGTACCCAGCCCAGCCCAGCCGTCGCCGTGCCACCACACGCGCGCGCGGGCCCCGAGCCCGAGGTTAGCTAGTCTGCCACGGGGACGCGACGCCACTGCCTGCCCGACACGTCCCCGCCCCACGGGACGCCCCGCATTTTCCCCAACCAGCACCGCGCACGCAACGCACCAGCATTGTTAATACGTTACCCGCTCGCGCGCCGTTAGACTGACTCCCAACCGCGAGGCTAAACCTAGCCGCGCGGCGGGGACGACGTCACGCGAATCACGATATGTACGTGGCCACCAGCTTAGTCTTATTAACCCCGCCGCGCGCGCTCCGAATTCTCTGCCCCTGCCCCGCGACAGCGACGCCGAGCGAGGCAGGCGGGGCCGCGCGGAACAACGCAGCTAGCTATAGCTACAGCCATAGAGAGAGACTCTGAGAGAGAGAGGCTACGCATGCACGCCACCGCGCTCCATTGGCCACCCCGTTGCCATCACGCCGATTAAACTGCTAGCTAGGCGAAACTAGCTAGCTGCCGTGCTCTACCCTGCGATCCATTCATCCATCCCCTTCTTCCACATCGACCCAGGTGCGTGCATCCCAGGTGAGAGTTGGAGACGCGCGCGGCGCGAAAGTGAGCGAGCTAGTGATCATGGAGGGCGAGGAGGACGGGGAGTGGATGATGGACGTCGTACCGGGGGGCAAGGGCGGCAAGGGCGTGGACAGGAAGAAGCGGTTCAGCGAGGAGCAGATCAAGTCGCTCGAGTCCATGTTCGCGACGCAGACCAAGCTGGAGCCGCGGCAGAAGCTGCAGCTCGCGCGGGAGCTCGGCCTGCAGCCGCGCCAGGTCGCCATCTGGTTCCAGAACAAGCGCGCGCGCTGGAAGTCCAAGCAGCTCGAGCGCGAGTACTCGGCGCTCCGCGACGACTATGACGCCCTCCTCTGCAGCTACGAGTCCCTCAAGATGGAGAAGCGCGCACTCCTCAAGCAAGTACGTGCATCTGTTCGTCGATCACGACGCTGTGTTAAGTTCTTTGTCACAATTCGTTTCTAATGCATGATCGATTCGATTCTTGCAGCTGGAGAAGCTGGCCGCGATGCTGCAGGAGCCGCGGGGGAAGTACGGAGATAATGCCAACGCCGCCGGAGCTGGGGACGACGTGCGCTCGGGTGTTGCCGGCCTGAAAGAGGAGTTCGTCGACGCCGGCGCCGCGCTCTACTCTGCGGAGGGTGGCGGCGGAAAGTTCTCCCACTTCGGCGACGACGACGCGGGCCTCTTCCTCCGGCCTTCGTCCCAGCCATTGCACGCCGCTGCCGTCTTCACAGCGTCGGGGCTGGCGGAGCACCAGTCGTCTTTCCCGTTCCACTCGAGCTGGCCGTCGTCCGCGGAGCAGACCTGCAGCAGCTCGCAATGGTGGGAATTCGAGTCCTTGAGAGCGAGTGAGTAGCTGATCATCGATCGATCGGATCATGAAACTATCACGCACAATTCACAAGAGGATCACTCGGATCAGAACACGTACGGTCGAATCCGTAGAGATGATCAACCGATGGTGATGTGTACATAGCTTCTGTAGATCGAAACCCAGTTCTGTCCAGGCAGTCTCTCTTCTCCACCAGCATGCAAATTTTTCTCTCCCTCTTATTTGTTGTTGTTGTTGTTGTCAGAATACCAGATCATGTAATCCAGGAACACATAGAGAAAGATCAAACCTATAGAGATCGTCAAATGCAGCTTGCCCTGTTCATTCTGTGGCTGCTCTCTTTCTGTAACTAGTTCTTTCTTTCTCGCTTGCTTTCCTTGTCGAATGGCCAGAATGCAATGATAGCTGAATGGAGTAGATAGAGCACGAAAGTAGATAGAGATAAAAGAAGTGAACGTAGATCAATATTCCCGAACAGGGAAGGGGGAGGGAATCGAACAGCACACTTCCTAGTAGTACAGGTTGCACAGATCACAGAACATGCATGCAGCCATTGGTTAATTTTAAGCGAATGGTAAGAGACGCGTGGTTTAGGTCAGCTCAGATATCATACTATTTGATACGAGATCTGTAGTGCAGTGTAGGGTCGATTAATAATCGATTAATAGGCTCAATTTTAAATTTTACTCACTTGACAGCGAGTAATTAATATCGACTTTCTATCTTGACAGCGACCAGCAGCAACGTGGTAGAAGTCCCAGAATTCGTCCACGACCGGCATCGCCATAAATGTTGACTTGTACACTTGGAAAATGCACTTATCTGTTAAGCAGGATCACTCGCCACCAAAGTTACTTCCAGTAATTAATATCGACGAGAGATTACCCACTGTCTGCTTGGACACGCATGTAACTCAAAATTCAGGTTGCTCTCCTTGGCGATCGATCGATCGACCAGTGCTCCCCCCTATATGAGGTCTCCTTCTTTCGTCCTCAACTGCTGTGTTGGGCTCCATGGCATAATGACATGTCACTATGCGACACTGTGACGATTAGAGAGAATCCTAGAACGCGAATTTCGACGACACCATCCATCCAGGGTCTAAAGAAATTGCTCCCATGGCGCCAGAATATCACAGGCGCTTGTCGTGTCTCGTGGAGGTGGTTAGCATTGCTTCCATCTAACCCATATGGGTACCACTCAAATGTGACAACTCATGGCCCATATATTATAAGCAATGCATCCATGTCAAAAGGGAGGACATTTCAGCTTATATATTATGATTTTTTGATTCTAATATAAGCATTTTTTAGAATAAACTAAATACCGATAAACCAATAAGCTGTTTTAAAAAGCATGTTTTGAAAAAAAAACAAAAAAACCATTCTATTTATTTATTAAAAAAATCATAAGCCGAAAATAGCTCACCACTTATACAGCCTGTGATGGGATGCAAGATTTTTGTCATAAGCAAATGTCCACGTGGCTTGCTTATCCCTTACTCACCGTGCGATGTTACCCTTTTCTTTTTTGAAGGCGTGCGATGTGATCTTAGTACATCGAAAATATAGAGAGGCTTTATTCAGTGGATATTTGATATACTCCAATTAGAGCCTCAAATACGCAATTAATTTGACTCTCCAATTGAAGACGCAATTAGGTGTCAAGTCACACAAGAAATGAGCACCATGATATTTAAGACATGAGCACATGGATTTTACATGAGCCGCATTCCTAAATGAACAAGTTCATGGCCACAGAAGTCTAGCACTCTAAACATGGATAGGTTATGCTGACACAAATAACATCTTTGACTTGCTCAGTGATGCACAGTGACTTGTTAATTTAGTGAACGCGTTACTCATTAATATTTTAAACTACATACCTCCATGCTTGGAACGATCCAAAGCCAGAATAGTACAGTGATCTATATTCGAATGTACTCTCACATCTCTTTCAAAAAAAAAAAAACAATGGACTAGGTCATATGACTGCTCGCTACAAGTCGTTCTTACGCATTAAAGATCCCCTGCATCATATTCGAAACCGATATCACAATCACGGCTTACTTCATCAGCCAAGTACGGGGATTATTATAATTTTTATCTGGTATGTAATGTAGTCTCGTACTGATACCCCCCCTCCTAAGTTCCAGAACCCATTCCTCAGCTCACCATCGTAGCATCTACCTTAGTTTTTTGTTTTGGAGATATCACCAAACTATGTTATCTTGAGTAACTTAAATTGCAGATGTGTTGAAGAGTAACAAAGATGATAAGTGATGATGTGAGACCATGTGGAGGCCACCCCATGGTTGTAATGAGTAATTGATCTTCGGATTAGAGTTTGTGTAGATGTTGAGTTTGATTTTTGTGGTTTGGTCAGAAGGTTGCTTCTTACGACTTAGTGGTCGGCAGTCTGTTTTACGACTTGGTGGTCGGTAGTAGCTTTTACGACTTGGTGGTCGGCAGTGGCTTTTAAGACTTGATGGTCGGTAAAGGCTTTTACAATTTGGTGGTCGGCAGGGGTATTTACGACTTAGTGATCAGCAGGAGTTCTTACGACTTGATGGTCGCAGTTTCTGCTGTTTGTGATTGATAGTCATAGCTCTGCCTGATCGTGATCGATAGTCGTAGCTCTGTCTGGTTGTGATCGATAGTCGTAGCTTTTGTTGGTCGTGATCGATGATCGTAGCTTCTGCTGATCGTGATCGTGGTCGTAGCTTTGTCTGCTCGTGAGCGATAGTCGTAAGTCGTAGCGACCAGGTTTGGTAAAATCGTAGCCGCTGTGAGCGATAGTCGTAGCGTTCTGTACGGTAGTCGTAGTCTGTATTCTCCATGGTCGTAGCGACTGCTACATGATCGTAGTGACCTTTGTGGTGGTCGTAATGATTTGTTGGGTAGTCGTAGACTACTGGTAGGACCTCATGGGCTACAAGTACCTCATGACTTGTGCGACAGAGTAGTCGTAAGTTGTTTTAGACTAGTTGGTTTGTTGTGATTGATACATTCTGATTATGCAAATTGATGATTCTTGTGTATTGTGCGGTGTTGCGTGATGTTTTGTTGTTGGTGTTGGTTGCAGGACTTTGGAGCTAGGTCATGGTGAGACGTGGAAGGACCGGGACTAGGCACATGGAGATATTGAGGTCTAGAACGGTCAGGGAGACGTCGAAGATGACTGAGGCTTGGAAGGTGGTAAAAGCCAGGATGACAAGGAAGCGGGAAGCTTCAAGGAAAACGGTAGAGGGGCAGTTTGGTAAATTGCCCAATACCAGTAAAGGAAACCGCGATGTTGGCCTAAGTGGTTTAGGTCTTGTGTGTGCTGAAAGTGTAAGTGGATCAAGTGTTGATTCACTAACGGGTTGGTGTAAGCTGTTTTGAGAAGCGTGCGAGAAAACCCGGTGGTAGGTAGGGGGTTAATAGGTTATCCCCTGTATCGAGAGCCTATAAAAGTGTATGGAGGGCTACCCATCCAGATGTCTTTGGTGTGTGTGTTCTTTTTGGATTAGGGTTAGGGTTGTTGTGTGGAGCACTTGTGCTCTTGGTCCTTCTGGATGGAGTGACTGTAGACTCAATCCTCAGAGCAATACATCTATTCTCGATCTATCTTTTGAGTATTGTTGTCTGGTTGATATTAAGTTGGTTTGGTCTTGTTCATCTGTTTTCTTGATTCTTTTCTGTTCTTTGAGCGTTTCTTTTCTTTCTTGTTCTGAGAGAACGTTCTTGCTTATAATTTGACTTGCTGTGTGTTGGGGAATCATGCTCAAAGCCATCTTGGCTATTCTACACCCATCAGCATAGTCTGATTGTCGTTTCACTCTCTCGGCTTCACCTTTGTGCGCTCTTGGAGAAATTGTAGAAAGATCTCTTTGTGCTTGCTAAGTTTTCAATTAAAGTTTAGAGCAGTCTCTTGAGATCATATTCTTGCTATGTTCAAAGTTTCATGACCAGTTGATCTTTGAATAAAAAGTAATTTGGAATCTGGGTCTTGCGATCGTGCGCCTCACCGGCCCGCCGACGGCAAAAACGATATTTTTGTCAATACGAGGTAATACTATTTTTATAAATACGATACGAAATAGTGTCATAACTGGCTTTGATTCCACCAAAAGGCAATCTATCCTATGTACTATATAGGACATAGACTACATGGAACGAATCTAGGGGCAACCGCCAACTGGATTAGCATTTGAATGGAGCGCACAGCACACTAGTCAGTAGGTCCAGATGAGCAGAAAGCATATTGCTAACAAATTTACTATTCTATTGTCAGTTGCATTATACTCTATTGATATGATAAAGTATGTGGCATCCCAACCCTAGATGGTGTTGCTGCTTAGACAAACCAAAATAGGGCAAATGTAGCTACTTAGCATGCACCATCCTGTTTCACATTTTCTTGAGCTAGCTGAAAAGATAATGAACTAGACACAGGTATGACAATACATCATCGGATAATTAACTTCAATCATTGGGTAAGCTGAATATATGATGCAGCACATGATATGAGAATATACATTATTGATTAGTCATATGAAGGGACAGTGTATACAGGGAGATCAGGCCAGGAACCATGGGGCACCAACTAGAAACTGATATTTGCAGGCTAGGAAGCACCGATACGCCTGGGACAAACCGTATCTATACACGATAGTATCTGATACGGTAATACGGTATTGAAAAGTATCGGCAAAATTTAATTTTTGAAATAAATACCGTATCTATATACGATAGTATTTGATACGGTGATACGGTATCAAAAAGCATCGGCAAAATTTATTTTTTGAAATAAATAAAATTAATCATAATACTCCATCTATCGATACTTACTGGCCTAAAACCATTCAAAAAAAAAAAACCTATTACCTGATCGGTCCATTTAGTACCCCAGAGCCAGCGTTACCCTGACCCTATCCGATTCTACCCACTCCCTCGCCAGCCGCCCGTGCACTCACTCGCCAGCAGCCTCGCGCCAATCGCCATCGCCCCTGGCAGGCCGCCCCACCCCTGGCTCGTCCCTCGCCAGCTGCCCCTCTCCCTGGCCCCTCGCCGGCCGCCCTGCTCGCCCCTCTCCCTGGCTCTCCCCTCGTCGGCCGCCCTCTCCTTGGCCCCTCGTCGTCCGCGCCGCTCGCTCGCCCCTGGCCGGCCGCCCCTCTCCCTAGCTCTCCCCTTGCCGGCTGCGCCTCTCCCTGGCTCTCCCCTTGTCGGTCGCCCTCTCCCTAGCCCCTCGCTAGCTGCCCGTAGATCTCCAGCACCGCTCTCCCGCCATTCAACAGTATGGATAGTCGATCCAACTTGTGTTTTGTCAAATAACTCTCCTTTTGCCTCTATGTTAAACATTTGCCAGTTTGATTGTAAATCGTATAGTGCTCTTGTTAGCTAAACAATACCATGCTTCAGTTTGAATTTCATGTGTTTTTATGAATGTGGTACAGTCATGTCTAACAATGTGCTTACATGCATCTTAGATTTATGGTTTTTTTCACGCCCCTTAGGTTATAATATGCTAAAATGATCCAATAAGAGTTTACATACAGCTTAATGTTATCTTTCAGTAGTCATGAAGTTTTATTTCCCCAGGATTCATCCGTCTTGGCTCAATTTGGATGGCCAGATATGCGGTTACCAATTCTATAAACCTTATCTTGTCCAGACAGAATCTATTGGCCCCGGCTAGATCTTTGCAAGTAATCTCTTCCTCTGAACTGCTATGCTAGTTTTGCAGTACCACCAATAATTTGTTCAAGAATGACATCCAAGAATAAGTCTTATTTTTTCTTGTTACAGTACCACATTCTCTGTCATAAGTCATAACCCACTGTGATTATGGGTAAGCTTCATAGCCGTGTTTGCGTCTGTGGCATTTGTCATATCTCAAATTATCTGTAGATGTTTATATTTTGTGAATTGGGATTCATGAACAATGTCAATTATGCAGTCCATAACTGAAAGTAGTGACTAAGGGAGGTAATGAGTAATGTAATATGTAGCATTCATCAAGATAATATCAGTTTCTCGCTCTCTCGTAGCTTGTCTACATTTTCTAATTTTTAAATACATATATACTTGCCATTTTGCCGTATCCTTGTTTTTGCAAAATACTGTATCGAGTTATCGCCATATCCGCTATCGTTGTACTTGTATCACGTATCAGGGTATCTTAGCTGGCAGACAGCCCCTCACGAACAAGATGCACAACAGCTTTTGTGAGAGATCATGTGGAGATGATCCCATCTTTATGATGAGTAATTGACCCTTGGTTGAAGGAAAATTGAGTTTGTTTTGGGCTTTTATTGCAAATTCTTAGCTCGTCAGTAGTCAAAGTGGGTACGACTTTCCCCGAACCGCATCGACCACATTGGAACTGATCGGAAGCGAAACGTGCGTCGACCATCCGGGACGTGATCGGAAGTCGTTCGGGTGGTCACGACCACTGTTGTGGCGCCCCGGCGAATTTGAGCGTGATCGGAAGTCTTTCGGGTCCGTCACGACCACTGGGAGCCGGTGGAAGCCGATTTCACGCATCGACCACTGCGGGTCTCGGCGTTTTAACCGTGGTCGGAAGTCGATACGACCACGTTGGGCTTAATCGGAAATCAATCGGGACTCTACGACCACGTTACGGCTTTCTCGGGAAGTTTGGTCGTGGTCGGGAGCCGGTCGGACGGTGCACGACCACGTTGCGAGCCCTCGGAAGATTTGACCGTGGTCGGCACTCGGCGCTAGGGTTTACGACCACGTTGTGGTCTCGGTCTTCGACCACGTTGTGGGATCGGAGACTCGACCACGTTGGGCGGTCGGGCGTTCGACCACTTTGGCGTGGTCGTTGGGCGACACGACCACGTTGTTTGATCGGTGGTGCGACCACGTTGTGCGCTCGGAGATTCGACCATGCTAAGGTTTTCGACCACGTTGTGGCGGTCGGCCGACCACGTTGTCGGCAGATTGACCGTGGTCGATGGAGCTCTTTAAACCGGTCGTGTGGGCACATGTGGTGTCCGATTACGGTGAGGTTTGGTCGGTTGGGTTCCTTGTGATGTTATGGACCTTGTAGACCGGTTTGTTCTACATTTTGACAAGGTTTGGTAAAGTCTAATTTACGTGGAAAGAGACTTGAGCTCGTGTTGTCGCGATGTATGGATCGGTGCTATGTGATGTTTTGTTGTTTGTGTTGGATGCAGTGCGGAGACTAGTCTTGGTGAGGCTTTGGACGGTCGGGACTAGACATGGGAGATGTTGAGGTCGAGCAGCGTGGAAAAGGCGAGGAGGACGTGTCTGCCGGTGGGGCGGCGGCATGGGCGACAAGGCGGTGGAGGAAGCTTCACGGAAGGCGCGGAGGGGCATTTGGAGAAATGTCAAAGCTGCGGAGGAAGCCGTCCACCGAGAAAGCATTAGACGCCTTGGAGAGTTGGTGGTGCAAGCGGGCAAAGCGGTGGAGCCGTTGCCCTTTGGGTAATGGGCAAAGCACTGGAGGCTGTAAAGCACTGGAGCTCTCTGCGGGTGGTGCTGTGGAGACCCGTTAGCGTGTGAGTATAAATAGAGGAGGAGACTACGGAGTGGGTGAGGTTGTTTTCACGAGTTGCTCGAGCCCTTCTTTCTATTGTGTGAGTTGTCTCGGGTAGAGCATGGATGCTCGTGTACCTCCGATGGAGTGGTCAGAAACCTCCATGATCAATAGAAAGATTGGATTCACCTCTTTGTATCATTTCGAGTTTGTTTTGCTTGAGGTGTTTTGACTAGATCTTTTGCGCTCTCTCTGTTCTTTCGCTTATCGTGTTTTCTTTGAGAGTTGGCTTGTACCTCTCGCTCTAAGCGGGATTCATTTTCTAAGACCTTTCGGTCGGTTTATTCACGAGAGCAAGAATCAAAGCAGAGAAACTTACGTGTTTTCGATTCTGCGCATCTATTTACTTTGATCGTGTTCGACCACAACGTTCTCTCCTTCCTTAGCAAAGACTTGTGTTATTCTTGGTATTTTCACTTTTAAATATCTTGTTCTTGCTAGGATTCAAGTTTCATTCGTTTTGACCTCTCGAGCAAAAGTTCTCTCAATTCTTGGTTTGGCGGTCGTGCTTTGGACTACTCTGTTTTGGATTTTGACCACGGTCACTCTTACGGTTTTCGACTACGGTGATGTGCTCGCTTATTTGTTTCGATCAGTATTGTGTATCTCGATGATCGATTGTTTCTCTCGGTAAGACAGTTTCGACCACGACTTGAGATCACGAAGTTTCTTTCAACCTCAGTTGGTCTTCGACCACGCCAAGTACTTTCTAGTCTTCTCGGTTCTGCTCTGTGTTGGTGTTGATCTATCTGTTTCTTTCTCTGTTTTTTAAGTGAGCAACTAATCTTCTTCTTCATAGTTATATATCTATTGGAGAAGAGATCGAGTTGAATTTTTAGAAGCTTTTAAGGCACCATTCACCCCCCCTCTGTTGCCATTTCGGTCCTTCAATTGGTATCGAGCGGTTAGCTCTTCTTCATAGATCTTAACCGGTCTCAAAGAGCCATGGCAGCAGACAAGTATTCCACCAAGCCGCCCATCTTTGATGGCTGGATTACCCTTCGGAAGAGCCGAATGGAAACATATATCCGAGCTCGGGGTATGCCATTTGGCGGAAGGTGAAAATACGATTTGTTGTTCTGCCGATGAGAACATCAATGCGGAATATGGGCGATGTTGAGGCGAATGCAAAGGCAAGGAACATCATCATACAGGGATTGAGCAGAAGCGAATTTGATCGCATCTCTCACCTGTCGTCCGCTCACGACATCTGGGTGACCCTCGATGCATACCATGAGGGACCTCCCGGATCAAGACGGTTCGACAGGATCGGTTCAGCGAATCTGACAAATTCGAGATGCTTCTTTGGAGAGTCTCTTGACGAGTGCTTTTCACGTTTTCACAAGATTTTGAGCAATCTCCGGCGGTCGGTCTCACATACTCCGACTCGGATAACGCTCGACAGATGCTTCTGCACTCGATCTTGGGTTTGGGAGATGAAGGTGACTACCATCAAGGACACCACGGACCTCTCGACCTTGACTCTTGATGCGCTTTACTCGCCTCAAGACTCACGAGATTGACATAGTCTCGTCGGTCGAAGTCTCGATCGATGGCCTTAGTCACCGATCCCACCGCCGCTCGGTTCTTCCGAGCCATCTTGCGGATTCTCCTCGGCGCTCTCGTGACATAACCGATGATCGGATAGGCGACTTGCGGATGAGCGACTAGCCCTCCTCGCACGGAGATTCTCCCATGCTTACAAAGGGAGGAGGACGGAAGGAAAAGAGGACCCGTGATTTGTTTGAGTGTGGTGGCCCCAACCACATCCGAGCAAACCGTCCCAAGTTGGGGAAAGGCAAAGTCGACTACGGCGGTTCGGCAAGAACGACTACTCCGACAAGAACCGCAACAAGAAGGCCCCAACTCGGGACGCAAGGCAAGAAGCCGTTCGCAACTTTGGGAAGGCCAAGAAGCTCTTCCACCGCGTCCTCGCCGCCCGACGACCTCGAGCTCGGCGAAGTGGAGGGATGGAGCGATGACGACGGACGGGTGATCAAGAACCCAAGAGCGGCGACGACTTCTCGGCATGTGCTTCATGGCCCTCGGCGAGATCGACGGCGATCTCTATTCGACTCGACGAGGTATTTCCTCCTATGACCAAGCGAATGCGACTTTTCTTAAGCTAGGAGGTTTTCATGCGAGATCTAGAGCTAGATGTAGCGAGTTGGAGAAAAAGTAGATCGTTTGTCACGGGAGCTTTCTTTACTTATATCCGCTCCCTCCCGTGACGATTGTGATACATGCTTTGCCTTGCTAGGAGATATGGAGAAGTTAAGGACTTCTCATGATAGTGTGACCTCTCGAGCTTGATTTGCTTAAGGTGGAGAATATTAGTCTTCTTCTTGAGATTGAGATGAGTAGGGTGGTTCTGCTTCCTCTACTACTATTGAGACTATTTCTTGCACCTCATGTGAGGATAAGGATAATGCTTTTAGAGGTCTTTACACTATGCTTCTCGATCTGCCGAGACTTGTGAAAGTTGTAATAACTTAAAGATGAATCTAAAGCAGGCGGATCATAAAATTCTTGAGTTACAAGCCTTTTACTTGAGCCTATTGCTTCATGTGTGAATTGTCCTAAATCGATCACGAGCTTGAATCATTACCAAACAGTTTCAAGAAATGATTGATCATGATAAGAAGTTGGCTCGGTTTGCTTCTAAGGACCTGTTAGCTCACCATGCATTAGTTGTAACAAACTAAAATCTAACTTGATTGCATTGGATGAGAAATGTGTGAAGCTAACTAAGGACCTACTAGAGAAGCCACCTTGTGCTTGTAATGTGGTTGTAGAGAAGGGGGAGAAGCCCCCGGGTAAGGTAGAGACGCCTAGCAAAGCGAACCAACACGCTAGCGATGGGGATGTCCCTTCTACGTCGGTGTGCGTGCACAAGCCGATCTTTCCTCTTTGTTGGTGTTCTCCTGCCTCCCTTACCTTACGCTATTTCTCCTCCTCCTTGCTCTTCTTGCACCTCTCTCTTTCGGGAGTGTCGGTACCTTATGAACACTCTCGAGAAATTTGTAGGAGGCAAGAAGGATCTCAATCTTATTCTAGACCAATCAAAGATTTGCAAGTTCAAACAGGGTCTAGGATATAATTTCCGTGAGGATGTGAGGAAGCATCCACAGTAGTGCTCGGATCCGTAGCGCAGGTGTGATCGAGGTCAAGCCCAAGAACAAGAAAGTTCAATTTAGATCGTGGGCTTTGTCCAAGGGATTTCGGCGACAAGGTGATTTCACTGCGACTTGACCTCTCGAGGCGAAGTCATTTCATGCTACTTGACCCTCGAAGGCAAAGTATCATTGCACCTTACATCGGAAGGATGGGCATCGATTGACCAATGCTTCAAGCGCCAAGATCGCGCGAAGAGACCGTCTTGAGTCTCTTAGGCGTATTCGTGGTCGACCCGGACCTTGAGTGCACCTAAGACCAACACAAGGTCTAGGTTTGCTCTTGTTGGTAGCTTTGGGCGACCGAGGGACTTGGTTTTCGAGTTTTCGTTTTTCGTCCTCGTGCTCCTCTCGGTCGTGACTTCCGCCGTCACGAGGGTAGATCTCGTTTCCATCAAGATAGCTACCCGCGGCGTGATCGGCGTCTTCGCCGGTGCTCGACTCGCTCTCCGTAGTAGTCGGACCCGACCAGCCTTCAGTGCGCACATAGACCTTACGCTTCTTTGAGCGACGGGCGTGGGGTAGTTAGAGGTCGATCGTGTGTGACTACTTCTTACGCTCGACGTGTGACTCGGTATTGGGTGCCAAAATCTATGTTGATTTATCCCGATCGAGACTTTGCTCTCTTGTTGACTCGGGTTCACGGGCGGGGAAGGAAAGGTTTGGCTTGTAGACTCGGGTGTTCACGACACATGACCGGAGATTCCGTTGGTTTTCTTCCTTGCGAGCTCCGGTGATGAGACGATCACCTTGAGATGCTTCATCTGGGCGCGTCATCGCCAAAGGTGCTTGTCGCGCATTAATGATTCATTTATTTTGAAAGATGTTGCTTTAGTTAGCAAGTCTGCAGTACAATTTGCTCTCGGTCTCTCGACCACCGATGACAATTTCGAGGTGAGCTTTAAGAAAAACAATTGCAAAATTCTTGATTCTTGGGTAGTCCGGTTTTGGATTTCTCGTTTTGGGAGGATCTTCGTGCTGATTTTTACGAGTCTTTTGGTGATCCTCTCCGTTGTTTGCTTGCTTCGAGTCCCGCGACCTTTCCTTCGGCATAGGAGACTTGGTCATATTGGATTTGACCATTTGACTCGAGTTAGCGGCCACGATCTCATTCGTGTCTGCCGAAACTCAAGATGGTCAAAGATCTTGTTTGCGCTCCATGCCTAACACGGCAAGATGGTTGCCGCTTCTCATCCTCCGGTCCACGATTACTATGACCGATGCACCGACATTGCTCCATATGGATACGGTTGGACCGGCTCGAGTGCGATCGGCGGGAGGGAAGTGGTGCGTTCTTGTTGTAGTCGATGACTATTCGAGGTACTCTTGGGTGTTTTCTTAGCCTCGAAGGATGAGACGTTTTCACATTTCGAGGTCTTATCGGTGAGGCTTTCTGTTGAGCTTAGGGTGCCTTACGAGCGATCCGCGATGACAATGGCACGGAGTTCAAGAATTCCTACTTTGAGAGTTTCGTGGTGAGGCAGTGTAGAGCACCGTTCTCTTCTCCATCGTTCCTCGCGAGAATGGCGTTGTGGAGAGGAAGAACCGTACCTTGGTCGAGATGGCGGGACGATGCTTGATGAGTACTCTACACCGCGGAAGTTCTGGGCTGAGGCTATAGCCACCGCGTGCCATGTTTCCAATCGAGTTTTCTTGCACACTTGCACCGCACTTCTTATGAGTTGAGATACGGCGAAAGCCGGTGTTTCTCATTTTCGTGTGTTTGGTTGCAAGTGTTTCATTTCAAGTCCGGAACCTAGATAAGTTCGAGTCACGTTCTTGTGATGGACTTTTCGGGCTACTCGACTTCTTGGCGGGCCTATAGGGTGCAGGCTGAGTCTAGTAAATTGGTAGAAACACCGTGAGGTAACTTTCGATGAGGCGGTCAGGGACTAGGCCCGATATCTCGAGTTCACTAGAGCGATCCGAGACCATCTTCGTGGATGATGAGGATGATGGAGATGAGGGTTGTCTACCCGATCCAGTACCTCTTCCACCACTTGAGGTGCCTTCTTCCACCGCACCTCGAGGCGATCGCCCCTACCTACGCTATTACGGAGCTAGTGGCTCTGTTCCTACCCCTTCGTGTAACGAGGTAGAGGCCACTTCTTCATCTCATCCGGGACCTCCAAGACATATCCAAAATCTCATCCTTCCGAGCGGATGATTGGAGATCTATTTGAGCGAGTCACACGTTCCAAGTCGGCGTGTCACTTTTACATCTCCACTCGCCTTCGTAGCTTCTTTTGAACCCAAGGACGTTTGTCATGCTTTATCGATGAGTCTTGGGTCAACGCCATGCATGAGGAGCTAGAGAGTTTCGAGAGAAACAAGGTCTGGACGCTTGTTGAGCCCCCTCGAGATCACAATATCATTGGAACCAAGTGGGTATTCAAGAACAAGCAGAGCGAGGATGGGGTAGTCATTGAAACAAGGCTAGGCGGTCGCGCATGGGGTACTCCTGGGTTGAGGGTGCGGATTTCGAGGAGACCTTTGCCCTGTAGCTCGTCTTGAGGCCATTAGAATTTCGCTTGCCTTTGCGGCTTCTAAGGGTTTCAAGCTTTACCGATGGACGTCAAGAGTGCCTTTCTCAATGGCTTCATTGAGGAAGAAGTCTATGTCGACGACCTCCGTGTTTCGAGAACCCCAAATACCCTAGTCATGTCTTCAAGCTTTCCAAAGCGTTGTATGGACTTAAGCAAGCCCCTAGAGCTTGGTATGAGAGGCTTAAGTCCTATCTATTGAGACATGATTTTGAGATGGGTAAAGTTGACAAGACCTTGTTCATTCACGGCTTGGCAATGACCTTCGCTCGCCAAATCTATGTCGATGACATCATCTTTGGCGGCTCTTCCCATGCTCTAGTTTCACAGTTCTCGGATGTCATGAGCACCGAGTTTGAGATGAGCATGATGGGTGAGTTGACATTCTTCCTTGGCTTCGGATCAAGCGAGACTCGGGAGGTACCTTCTTGCATCAAGGCAAGTACACTCGAGACCTCCCGAGACGATTTGACATGAGTGATGGAAAGCGGTGTCAACTCCGATGGCTTCTGACCATTCTAGACCCTAATGAGGACGGTGAGCCGTTGATCAAAAGGAATTGAAGCATGATTGGCTCTCTCTTGTACCTCACGCCTCGAGACCGGACATACACTTCTCCGTGTGTCTTTGTGCTCGGTTTGAGCTTCTCCTCGCGTGTCTCACCGCCCGGTGAAGCGCATCTTCGGTACCTTCGAGCTACCATTGACTATGGTATCGGTACTCTTCCTCCTCTGTCTATCCCTTAGAGCCTTCTCGGATGCGCACTTTGCGGTGAGGATAGATAGGAAGAGCACTCGTGCACTGCCGGTTCATTGGCACTTCTCTCGTTTCTTGGTCTTGAGAAGCGATCCGGTGTTGCTCGATCCACCGCAGAGGCCGAGTATGTTCTGCTGACCGATTCTTTGTAGCGGTACTGGATGGTCTCGACTGCGGGACTTTGGGTTAGCTATCGGCCGTGTTCCGCTTTCTGCGATAACACGTCTGCAATCAGCATTGCTAAGAACCCAGTGCAACACTCTCGGACCAAGCACATTGATATCAGATATCACTTTCTTCGAGATCATGTAGAGAAGGGTGACATCGTGCTCCAGTTTGTGGAGAGTGACCACCGGTTGGTGATGTCTTCACCAAGCCTCGGATAGCACGAGGTTTTCGACTTTGCGGGGAGAGCTTGGGGTGGTACGTCCTTATGGACTATTGTGAGGGGAGCTTTGGGCTTTCTTGCTTTATCTTATTATTTATGCTTACGTATCCTTCTTGTTGCATTGCATCTGCGGGTGCATTGGGTTTAGTCCTTCCGGCATAGGCTAGAGTGGTTCTCTTCTTTGAGTTGCTTAGACTTCTTGCTCTTATCTTGTGCTTTCAGGATAGCTGTTTCTTATCTCACTAGATTGAGCTTACTCACTTCTTGTGATCTAGCGAGGGTCGGGCCACCTTGGCAGAGCAGTGCGTGTTTGCTCTCTAGTGTGTGTTTTACGGTCACTATTAGTCACGGAGTCATATGGGGTAGATGAGAGTCGATCGAGCCATAGTATCCTCTATATCTTATCTATGCTTTAAGGACCACTGTTTTCTTTGACTTCTCTCTTTTATTGCTTTGGTTCGTGGGAGTTCATTTGGGAACTTCTAGATCTTAATATTGACTTAACTCAACTTGAACTAAAAGTCGCATCTCATGTTGAGGGGAGCTGGATTTTCTGCATGTCATCATGCATTGTAATATAGCTACATGGAGCCTTGATTATTATCCTTTCATGACATGTTTTCATATCTTGCCATGACTTATGCTCCATTGCTAATTTGATCATGACTTTATATGTGTAGTCAAGTCTTTGCCCTGATAGGTTAATTACAATGCTAAATTTGACCTAATTCTGTCATGTTCATATTTGAGACTAATCGACTTTGTGTTATCTTTTATGATTCTTGCCATGTCAAATAGGTGAGTTGAGTCTTGAATCTTTGTTGAGCAATAGATTGAGCTATATAGTTTCTTGATGACACATAAGTTAGTACAATCTATCAAAAAAAAGATCTCTTACGTGCGAAAAAACCGATCTCACCAATTCCTTCTCATGAGACGGCTTGCCATTGCACAAGGCATGAACTCAGGGGAGATTTGGATGACCAAGATCATTTCCTTAAGCTTCTCGCTTGGAATGATCGCATAAGGCTTGAGGTCTAGCACATGACAAAATATGATTGAAAACAATCATGAGATCTCAAAGAAAAATGTCAAAAGTGCTAAATATAAAAAAAATCAAAGTACTTCAACAATTGTATCATTCTTGAACAAATAGCACTCTAGTTGGCTCAACACTAGCTTCTTGATTCCATTTAGCTTATTAACATGGCTTGCATCATTTGTGGATATCATTAGCTAGACTAAAATCTTGTTTGACTTGACTCGCTAAGCACTTCAAAATAAAAATTCAGATTATACCTTACATTGCTTAGCTTCTCTTTACATACTTAGCCATGATCTTTATAGCATATTTGTATGTTATGGCTTGGTGTAATACATGTTGGTCATTTGGATAATTCTCATGGCTCGCATTCTTTGAATAATCAAATCGACCATTTCATCCATCATCATGACTTATTCTCTCTTGCATACTTGATGTGTTTATTGCCAAAGGGGAGAATAGAATAAAAAAAAGGAGGAAGAAAATTTCTCTCGGGAACTTGCTAGAGCTTTGGAGATCAATTTGCTCTTTGTTCTTTTGCTCTAGTGTTCTCTCTGTTGACATGGTCATAATTTCATTTTCATTCCTGAACCATGTCAGCTTTTACAAACTCAACTTCTTATTTTTCGGTGTTTGTCAATATACTCATCAAGGGGGAGATTGAGAGATCATGTGGAGATGATCCCATCTTTATGATGAGTAATTGACCCTTGGTTGAAGGAAAATTGAGTTTGTTTTGGGCTTTTATTGCAAATTCTTAGCTCTGGCCGTAGTCAAAGTCGTGTACGACTTTCCCCGAACCGCACGCGACCACATTGAACCGATCGGAAGCCGAAACGTGCGTGCGACCATCCGGGACGTGATCGGAAGTCGTTCGGGTGGTCACGACCACTGTTGTGGCGCCCCGGCGAATTTGAGCGTGATCGGAAGTCTTCGGGTCCCGTACGACCACTGGGAGGCGGTCGGAAGCCGATTTCACGCATACGACCACTCTGCGGGTCTCGGCGTTTTAACCGTGGTCGGAAGTCGATACGACCACGTTGGGCTTAATCGGAAATCAATCGGGACTCTACGACCACGTTACGGCTTTCTCGGGAAGTTTGGTCGTGGTCGGGAGCCAGTCGGACGGTGCACGACCACGTTGCGAGCCCTCGAAGATTTGACCGTGGTCGGCACTCGGCGCTAGGGTTTACGACCACGTTGTGGTCTCGGTCTTCGACCACGTTGTGGGATCGGAGACTCGACCACGTTGGGCGGTCGGGCGTTCGACCACTTTGGCGTGGTCGTTGGGCGACACGACCACGTTGTTTGATCGGTGGTGCGACCACGTTGTGCGCTCGGAGATTCGACCATGCTAAGGTTTTCGACCACGTTGTGGCGGTCGGCCGACCACGTTGTCGGCAGATTGACCGTGGTCGATGGAGCTCTTTAAAACCGGTCGTGTGGGCACATGTGGTGTCCGATTACGGTGAGGTTTGGTCGGTTGGGTTCCTTGTGATGTTATGGACCTTGTAGGTGGTTTGTTCTACATTTTGACAAGGTTTGGTAAAGTCTAATTTACGTGGAAAGAGACTTGAGCTCGTGAGTTGTGCGGTGTATGGATCGGTGCTATGTGATGTTTTGTTGTTTGTGTTGGATGCGTGCGGAGACTAGTCTTGGTGAGGCTTTGGACGATCGGGACTAGACATGGGAGATGTTGAGGTCGAGCGGCGTGGAAAAGGCGAGGAGGACGTGTCTGCCGGTGGGGCGGCATGGACGACAAGGCGGTGGAGGAAGCTTCACGGAAGGCGCGGAGGGGCATTTGGAGAAATGTCAAAGCTGCGGAGGAAGCTGCCCACCGAGAAAGCACTGCACGCCTTGGAGAGTTGGTGGTGCAAGCGGGCAAAGCGGTGGAGCCGTTGCCACGGGTAATGGGCAAAGCACCGGAGGCTGTAAAGCACTGGAGCTCTGTAACGGGTGGTCTGTGGAGACCCGTTAGCGTGTGAGTATAAATAGAGGAGGAGACTACGGAGGTGGGTGAGGTTGTTTTCACGAGTTGCTCGAGCCCTTCTTTCTATTGTGTGAGTTGTCTGGGTAGAGCATGGATGCTCGTGTACCTCCGATGGAGTGGTGTAGAAACCTCCATGATCAATAGAAAGATTGGATTCACCTCTTTGTATCATTACGAGTTTGTTTTTGCTTGAGGTGTTTTGACTAGATCTTTTGCGCTCTCTCGTTCTTTCGCTTATCTGTGTTTTCTTTGAGAGTTGGCTTGTACCTCTCGCTCTAAACTGGATTCATTTTCTAAGACCTTTCGGTCGGTTTATTCTCGAGAGCAAGAATCAAAGCAGAGAAACTTCGTGTTTTTGATCTGCGCATCTATTTACTTTGATCTGTGTTCGACCACAACGTTCTCTCCTTCCTTAGCAAAGACTTGTGTTATTCTTGGTATTTTCACTTTTAAATATCTTGTTCTTGCTAGGATTCAAGTTTCATTCGTTTTGACCTCGAGCAAAAGTTCTCTCAATTCTTGGTTTGGCGGTCGTGCGCCTGGACTACTCTGTTTTCGGATTTTTGACCACGGTCACTCTTACGGTTTTCGACTACGGTGATGTGCTCGCTTATTTGTTTTCGGCCGTGATTGTGTATCTCGATGATCATTGTTTCTCTCGGTGAGACAGTTTCGACCACGACTTGAGATCACGAAGTTTCTTTCAACCTCAGTTGGTCTTCGACCACGCCAAGTACTTTCTAGTCTTCTCGGTTCTGCTCTGTGTTGGTGTTGATCTATCTGTTTCTTTCTCTGTTTTTTTAAGTGAGCAACTAATCTTCTTCTTCATAGTTATATATCTATTGGAGAAGAGATCGAGTTGAATCTTTAGAAGCTTTTAAGGCACCATTCACCCCCCCTCTGTTGCCATTTCGGTCCTTCATTTTGTAATGTTGGTAGTTAGTTGTTATGCATCAAACTTAAGACTGGAAAGAAATTTCGAGCTCAGTTGATAATCTAATCTTGAAGTTATAAAATTCCAAAATTATTATGACAGTGAAATGTGAGTTGAATGCTCTAATGGTACATCAGTTCCATGCTATAAAAAAAGTTAAATTTATAGGAACAAGTCATAATTGTGTAGATTTACGAAGTATAAATTACCAACGTAATTCTGGCCTCAGCTAAAATAAGTCCTAAACACCAATATGGCAATACCAACTTTTAAATTGGTAGGTTTTAATTGAAGACAGATATATCATGGTCTTACCACTAACTTAAGTAAGAAATGTCATTCTGTTTTTTAAAAATAGAGTTAGAAATCTTATTAGGCTCGGCTAATATTAGATGTACTATCACTTCCGGAAGAATGGAAGATGCGTTGATAAATATAACATGAAATTGCATACGATTACTAAAATATGATTAGTACATTGTTGTTAGCCCATTGGACCGTATAGACATATATATCAAGGGAAAGCCAATCTTAAAAATGCAACTGTATTTTCACTTACAGCAGCAGAAGTAGCACGTATCTCCCTGTATGCTTGTACGTCATTAGGAAAGGTTAGTTCAAGCTCCTCAAGAAGATGCTTCTGCAGGCTCTGAAACGAACAGATTTAAAATGAAATAAATTATACTTTTTTTACGAAGATACAGAATAGATCATCTAGAAGTTCTTATAAAACACAAAGACAGAATTTTTCACAATAATACGGAAACAAATTTAATAAAACACTCAGGTATGAATTTTTTGTCATGTTAGTATCAGTGCATAAAGTCATACAAACTGAATACAAGGGATTCACCAAACACCACACAAAGAAAATAGCAGGCCAAACTTGGAGAAATCTACCCACGGCTCAAATTAGAGTCAGAAGTACAAAATTAACAATGAGGATACAGAGTGTTCACATAAACGGTACACATGTGATGGAGGAGGAGGTTTTATGACTAACTGACTATAACTATTTGCAGAACTTGTACAACTACAGTGATACGAATCTGCATGAGCAGTACAACAGACTTTGGCCCCCACATTTCACCTAAGGGTGTGTCTAGGTATCATCTGGATGTTTTTTTTGCTAATAATCATTCAAATATGAGACTGTTGGATTAGAGATCTAACGGCCTTTTTTTAGAGGGGGGAGATTTTTTTCAGAGGAGGGGGAGATTTTTTTTGGAGGGGGTGGAGGAGAATTTATGACCATTGGATTTCTAATCTAATGGTCATAAATTTGGATGATAGTTAGGAAGAAGATATCCGGATGATATTTATCAATACCCAAATTTAATTAGAGCAGGAAAACTTTGAAAATGAAAAGCGTCCGTAACAACTGATTGGCACTTGGCAGTAGTCGGTGGATCATAACCGATTTCAGTGGGTCGAAAGGGCGCAGTTCATCCTTCTTTAAAATAAGAAAATGAAAAGCGTCCGTAACAACTGATTGGCACTTGGCAGTGGTCGGTAGACCATAACCGATTTCAGTGGGTTGAAAGGGAGTAGTTTCATCCTTCATTAGCATAAAGGAAGACTTACGTCAGGAAAGACAGCATATACTTCTTGGATAAAGGTGGTTTGGATGTCAACCTATGAAATGAAATAAATAAGTTTCTATGCTGGTTCCTTTTCATGGTGCATACATATTTTATTCCCTTCAAATTACACTAATGTCTCCTTATATCACAAGCAACAAAAGCTTGATGACATGAACAATAAAACCATTTCGGCAACTGGTATTGGTACGTCAAAAGCAAATATAATGTTCCCCAGTGTGAAAGAACAATCCCCCATGGCTGAAAACAAGATCTATAAATCCAAACTAACGAAGGTACAGGATTGTCATTCACTGCCAAACAGGCCCTAAGACACAATACTACGAACCGGGTCAAAATCTCACACTCTATCACCATTCACCAGATTTCGACGACAATATAGCGCATCTGTACCTTGAAAGCATCGGTCTTGCCCTCGGTGATCGATCTGGTTCTTGGCGATGCAGCTGTTGAGCACGTCCATGGTGAACTCATCGGGGTTCTTCCCGTCATCAATCAAACCACCAAAACAAGCACCAAGCCAAAACATACAGTTCAGGTCGCGCGCAACAGCAACGAGCAACGGAGTACGAGATGAGATTAAACAATCTCAGTTGACGACCTCCATGGGGGCCCGGATGTCGCATCCGTCGGCGAGCTTCTGCATCGTGTCAAGCTCCGCCACGAGAGCGTTCCTGAATCGCAAGAGAAGACCAAAGCCAAAGAATTCGCACACACAAATCTCTCTCTCTCTCTCTCTCGCTCCGACTGATGCAGTCACCTCACATGGAAAGAAATCACCAACCAAAGCATCCAGTGGATACCAGGAGGCAGGTGCTGCCTTGTCCTGGCCCAGCTAGATCAACATGTCGAGCCATCCATGCATGTTACATACGAAGTTCTTAACCGGAGTGTGTGCACCGTACTTGTCCCCTTCGTCGTCCTCGTCGCTATTCGTGTCATAAACAACTAAACAAAGCGTCACCTAATCTCAATTCGGAGGCCCATCTCCATCTCTTAACTGACGACGTGCTCTACTGCAACGAATCACAAGCAACCAGGCCAGTTGCCTACGTTAACGCTTACTCGTAGAAGTAGCACCCCTCGCCGTGCATGCCATCTTGTGCAGGCTGTACCACAGGTGCCGCGCCAGGGGTCATGCCATCAGCAACGGCGGGGCGAATCAGCAAGCTGCCCAATGTTCGAGACGCGGACTCTCAACCTTATTTTTTGTCATCGTCGTGTACATGTCTCTGAAACCGTACAGAAAAAAGCTGAGAATAACTCGTTCTTAGCCGGACGCCTAACCACCAGTGTGCCGATCCGCCGTGGCATGCGCGGCCAGCCAGCCATGACAAGCAACAATGCAGCGTATGTACCTAACAAGAACGACAAAGCCGGCCGATTCCTCTCTCTCTCTCTCTCTCTCTCTCTCTCTCTCTCTCTCTCTCTCTCTCTTTGTTTTTGCAAAAGCAGCCGGATTCGTGAGATTTAGACAGAAAAGAACAACTGCAAGCTAACAGATTTGCAGAATATAGCTGGGAGATATTCTGTCCGGAATAAATAAATAAATAATTACTGTGCGTGCATTGCGTTTTCCTGGGCGCGGCATCTCCGTCTCTGGCCGAGGGGGCAGTAGAGATCGACGTCAAGCGTGCGCTCGTCACCCACGCCACCTCAGGCCGGATACTTGTTCTCAGTCGGCGCACCGAGCGATTCCGGCATTGACCCACGGCCCAATCGGCTCCAAGATTCGTACCATTACATCACAGCCAGCCAGTGCGTCGAGCCATCGACCGATCCCCGGATATCGCAGGATATATATGTTCGTGCCAGCTCGATTAGGGATGAAGCATACGATGAAGTGGATGGCGTCACTGTCCGCCGTGCCACTTGGGCACGATGACCTATCTATCCATGGTGAGCTGGACGATTAGATTGATGTTTCGTTTCGTCACTACCAGTCATCATATACGGTTGCAAACTCTCATCATGGATAGATTCTGAATCGTCTGAATTTTTGTAGCTATGATAACATACGGTTACGACAGAGGATTTGTGAACCATCTGTGATAAGTCACAACACAGACGGCTCGTATAAAGAATTGTCTATGAAGGTACTATCACGAACAGCTACCACAAAAAATCGTCTGTGATATATCGACCATCATAGATGATTCTATATATGAACCGTCTATAATAGGCGAATATTACATACGGTTGGTAAAAAGAACCATCTATGATAATATCATAGATAGTCTTTTGTGACAGCCGTCTGTGATAGTAAGCCTTCACATACGGTTTATATCATAAAATCGTCTATGATGATTCATTCTATACCTAAAATATACATGCATCACAGATACACAAATACACATATATCGATCACAAATACACAAATACATCACAATTACACAAATTTACAGATTAACTAGTAAGGTGTTTGTATGTTGCAATGGAGTCTCAAGAGGGTGATACATATCATCAAACGTGATCCTAAACCATACTACAGATTTTGCAATAGACAAATACTACTAACATTGTTCCACCTAAGACTAATATGCTATCTGAACAAAGACATGGCAGCTTCACGGTGGCGAGGGCGAAGGAGAAAGGACCAGCCTAGCCGTCAAAGCCGTAAAGGGTGCTGCCTTGGTGCTTGAGTGTGTAGACGATGTCCATGGCAGTGACGGTCTTGCGGTGGGTGTGCTCGATGTAGGTGACAACGTCACGGATGACGTTCTCTAAGAAGATCTTGAGCACACTACATGTCTCCTCATAGATGAGCCTGAAGATATGCTTCACACCGCCCCTCCTCGCCAGCCGCCAAATCGTCGGCTTGGTGATGCCCTAGATGTTGTTGCGCATGACCTTCCGGTGGCGCTTCGCGCCGCCCTTGCCGACCCCCTTCCCTCTCTTGTCACGCTCAGACATGGCTACCGATGGATCTCTTCTTCAAGGCTACATGTGTAAGATCGAGGAGGCCGACTAGAGGAGGGTGAGTAGGCAGATTAAAAATTATATTCAAATTATTTGGCTAAGACCAAGATTATAATGTGAAAGTTTAACTCAATTTGGTTTAACAAAAATAAAGCCTAAATCAATAAGTTCACATAAGTGCACCAACAATCTAAGTCTACGTTAATATTTGCAATCATAGGACGACAAGCAACAAATTTAATTGTATGATTGTAAATTGAGCATAGGTGGTAACTCTTTTCTGCTCCTAGTAGGAGAGTTCCAACTTTCACATTTCGCCGAGTCACCTCACAACCTTCTTTGAGAAGATCACCGTTCAACATTTCTCATCCTCAATTGTTGGAGCAAGATGATCCTTTGTAGGAGAAAAGCCCACATCTACAATTTACCATATTTTTGGACTCACGACCTTAAAATAACATATCATGCGAATTTTTCAATTTGTATAATTGGTACCATCAAATAGAGGTACTTCATCTAGGTGTACTATATTACTAGTCGCCATCCTTTAAACTCTCTAGACGATAAAGCCTAATAAATGAGAGACCAAGTTCTGATACTACTTGTAAAATCGAGGATGCCAACTAGCGGGGTAGGGGGGAGGGGGTGAATAGGAGGATTAAAAATTCTCTTCCAATTATTTGGCTAAGACTAAGATTATAATGCAGAACTTAACTCAATTTAGTTTAGCACAAATAAAACCTAAATCAATAAGTTCACCTAAGTGCACCAACAATCTAAATATATGTTAAGGTTTGTAATCTTAGGATGACAAGCAATCAATTTAATTCTATGAATGTAAATTGCTTGAATGTAAATTGAGCACAAGGAAACAAACCACAAAGACACGGATCCTTTTTACCGTGGTGTTCGGATACTTGCCGGTCTCTCCTAGTCCACGTTGAGGTAAACCCAAATAAATTGGACTGACTCCATGAATTAAGCCAATCACCTTAAATCCACTAAGGGTAGCTCTTTCCCGCTCCGGGTAGGTGAGTTCCAACCTTCACACTTCGTCGGGTCTTCGCACAACCTTCTTTGAGAAGATCATTATGCACGATGCCTCCAATGCCGTCTAGGAGTCGGCAACCTCCAAGAGTAATAAGCCTATTCAGAGGGCTACACAATCCACCTATTTACATAATCTCAAACATATTATATCAATGTAGAAAGTACAAGAAATCTAAAGAGTCACTACCATGATCTAAGTCTAAGGAAATAACAAAAATCAATCTTAGACAATGTCAAAGAAAAATGAATGAATTCTAATAACTTGCAAAACACATCTGCAAACTTAGATCATGCCACAAGGAGCAGGAATGTGGACTTTAACCATTTACAAAGTATAGTGACATGCTATAAGGATTAGATGCATAAGCCTCAACTATTTGTAAAACACATTCACAAATAATAGCATCATGCAATAGAGAGCTAGAGTAAGCAAGATTAATCTATCAACATATGATAATATTTAAGCTACTTGTCAGTGCTCTAATACCGATCTTACGTATAATTTCTTAAATTCGGGGGAAGCACACAAGATTTGGCTCAAATCATGCATAATAGATACACGAAAATTTTTATACAGGTTCGGGCCTTCTCCTGAGAGAATAAAAACCATTCTTCCTATGTGGCTATTGCTCAGAAGAATTGATTACAAGTGAGGAAGTGTCTAGCACTATTACTAATCTCTTAGAGGATTCGATCCCCTCCTTCTCTGACGTTAACCCTTATGTAGTTGGTGAAGCAGCGGCCGTTGTCTCACGCCAGAAGACGCCTTAACACTTCGAATGATAACCGTCTGACGGAGGTTATTGTCAGAGAGATGTGGTAACCGTTCACCGTGTAGTGGTTGTTTTCAGAGAGAGATCATATGCGGTTATCAAGAATAAGCGCATGTTCTAAACATCTTGTCAAACACCCCTACGATGTAGCAGGACGTCATTAGACAAGTCGATCGGAAATACACAACTCATGGGAAGTTCTACGACCATAAGGTGATCATAAGAGATTTTACGAGTACGTGCTTGTAGAAGTACTTACGACTATATGGTCGTAGCAAAGCTTATGACTAAGTGGTTATAGAAATACTTACGACTATCAGGTCATAGTAGGACTTGCGACTAAGTGATCGTAGAAGTACTTACAACTTATTTGGTCGTAGCAAAACTTACGACTAAATGGTTATAGAAATACTTATGACTATCTGGTCATAGCAAGACTTACAACTAAATGATTGTAGAAGTACTTATGATAATCTGGTCGTAACAAGACTTATGATTTAGTAGTCATAGAAGTACTTACGATTTATCTAGTTGTAGTAGGACAGAAGAGAAAAAAAGACAAATAAACTAAAAAACCAATATTAAAAGGTTAACATATTCATTTCGGTTTTTACCTTTTAAAAATTAGAAGCCAAAAGTTGAACACGGAATGAACGGCCCCGAAACGGCCGCCTCGATGTAATTAAACCTCTGGCAGTTATCATCAGTTCTACTGCGTCGTAACGCCATAATTAAAACTTTTTACACTGCATGTACTGCTTTCCCGGCGCTTCCCCTTCCCGTCGGAAGAAGATGGAACGGGGGAGGCCCATAGTCCGTGCGTTGCCGCCTTTCCCGCGCCTATAAAAGGGCGACTAACCCCGCCTGTGCCCCTCAAGTCAAACGCATTTCGAGCCTCAACTCGACGAAGCTAGACGAACGACACGAGCAAAGACTGAGACTGTGTAGTGAGGTGCCTAGCTAGTGGTAATGGCTACTCCTGAGGACTGTGGCAGCTGGTTGCTGTACCTTTCGCTGGCCGCCAAATGCGGCGGCGATGACGGTGATCACCCGGGCCGCCTTGTCGGCTTTCTGGCGGTTTGCACTGCCGCCTGTCTCGTTACTTGCCTGCTGCACTGGTCCTTCCCCGGAGGGCCAGCGTGGGGCAGGTGGTGGTCGACGCGTCGGGGGTTGGGGCGGCTCGGGGCGGTCGTCCCCGGGCCGAGGGGGCTGCCGGTGATCGGCAGCATGTGGCTCATGACCGGTCTCGCCCACCGCAAGCTCGCGGCCGCGGCCGCGCGTCTGCAGGCGCGGCGGCTGATGGCGTTCTCCCTCGGCGGGACGCGGGTGGTGGTGACCGCGCACCCGGACGTGGCGAGGGAGATCCTCAATAGCCCGACGTTCGCCGACCGGCCCATCAAGGAGTCGGCGTACGGGCTCTTGTTCCACCGCGCCATCGGGTTCGCGCCGCACGGCGCTTACTGGCGCTCGCTGCGCCGCGTCGCGTCCACGCACCTCTTCTCCCCGTGGCAGGTCGCGGCCTCCGGCGCGCAGCGCGCGGTGATCGCGCGCCAGATGGTCAGCGCCATCATGAAGCTGCAGGGCGCCTCCTCGGCCGGCGTCGAGGTCCGGCGCGTCCTGCGTCGCGCGTCTCTGCACAACGTGATGTGGTCGGTGTTCGGCCGGCAGTACGACCTGGAGCTGGATCCCGCCAAGGAGAGCGACGACACCCGGGAGCTGAGGAGCCTCGTGGACGAAGGCTACGACCTGCTGGGCCAGCTCAACTGGTCCGACCACCTTTTCTGGCTCGCACGCTTCGACCTGCAGAGCACCCGGGCCAGGTGCGCCCGCCTCGTCCCCCGAGTGAATCGCTTCGTCAGCCGCGTCATCGACGAGCACCGCTCGTCTCCATCCGCCGTCCCGGACTTCACCGACGTCCTGCTCTCCCTGCAGGGCAGCGACAAGCTCGCGGACTCCGACATGGTCGCGGTCCTCTGGGTGTGTACAACCGAACCCAAACAAACTCTATCTAAGCACAGCCTTGCAGATTCTGATACGTTCAAGTTTATTTTCTGCAGGAAATGGTGTTCCGTGGGACGGACACGGTGGCCGTGCTGATAGAGTGGGTCTTAGCCCGGCTCGTGCTGCACCAGGACGTGCAGGCCCGGGTGCACGAGGAGCTAGACCGCGTGGTCGGACAGGACCGGGCCGTGACCGAGTCCGACTCGGCCTCGCTCGTCTACCTCCACGCCGTGATCAAGGAGGTGCTGAGGCTCCACCCGCCGGGCCCACTTCTCTCGTGGGCCCGCCTGGCCACGTCGGATGTACACGTGGATGGGTTCCTAATCCCTGCTGGCACCACTGCCATGGTTAACATGTGGGCCATAACCCATGACACTGATGTGTGGGGCGAGCCGATGGTGTTCTGGCCTGACCGGTTCATTGGCTCAGGCGACTTCCCTATAATGGGTTCGGACCTTAGGCTCGCACCGTTTGGGGCTGGCCGGAGGAGCTGCCCGGGGAAGAGCCTCGCCATGGCCACGGTGGCATTTTGGCTCGCCACACTGCTCCACGAGTTCGAACTTCTTCCTTCATCCGACCTGACACGTGGTGTAGATCTGTCGGAGGTCCTGAAGCTATCTTGTGAGATGGCTACCCCGCTGGTGGTGACACCGAGGCCTCGATGTGCGGTGTCATGACATGTTAGTCCTACGTGGATGGGACAGACTAGCGGGGCCTCACTCTTAGGTCATATTCCAAAATATCGTGGTTTTGATTAAAATAATGCTACAATGACGGTTAGCTCTTCAAAAGTATTTAGTTAAAAATAAATAAATAAAATACATTGTTATATCTTCGTAGATAATACAAGGAGAAAAAATATATTAAAAACCAATATATGTTGAAGTGCTACAGCCTTTTAGAGACACCATTGCTTCCGGTCGGCTTGCGACTACAAAGGTATGTGTTCGCCATGCGCTGACTTATCTTGGATAGCTAGCGAATGATGAGACTTTTATGTGTACCAGGTGAGAGTGTGATATTTCTGTTTGTAATGATCCCAGCTTTTTTTTCTATGGCAAATGGGGATAGATAATATTACCCCGTGGCCATTTCAGGAGTGCTCTGTAAAATAGCTTATGTATATGGTAGTAGTTGAAATGATATGGAGTTGTAGATCTATTTACTAAGAATCAATGTCGCCATCATCTTCTAATGCTAAGCTGAATTATTCCTTCTTGATTATGACTCCCCCGTAAAATGGTATCTCAAGAATAAAAAGAAAACGCAATTGCTTCTCTTGCTCCATACGATCAAACACGCTGGCACTTAACTGGTATACCAACCACTACCAAGCATATCCAGAACACCAGATTTTATTCCTTGATCAACTTGCAGATAAAAGCAGCTACATACAAATACTGCTCAGTTCTCTACTCTTTTTTTTTTTTCTTCTGAGGATGGCATCAGCTTGGCACATAGCTTCTTGTATCTGTGCTACCGGCCAGGAATTCTCTCTACCGCGGCAAAGCGGACAACAACTGGGCAGCCATTTCTACCCAAGCGTGCGCGTCCCTTATCCCCACCCGCCAAAAGTTCCAAGCCCTGATGTGCCACCTCTCTGCCCAAGTTGCACGCTACACTACAATTCTGACTGGCACAAAGACTGTTCCTTTTGGTAGTACGTTATTTAGAGTCGGCAGAATGAATATCCTCTGCTTGCCTCATGTTGGTTCCTTTCAAGATGAACCAAGGATCAATTCTGCAAAAAAAAAAAAACCTGGCGCTCTGTGTGATTCAGCAAAATCGCAGTAAGTCCGTGGCAATTTGCAGGATTGGACCGTTTCTATGCAATTTGCAAAAAAAAAAAAACTTTCTACCAATCTCTTGGGGGGTGGGGGCAAGAGATAATTCACATCATTTATGGAAAAAACACATGACAAAACACAACATAGGATTTCAGAGGGTTTAAGCTTGTGCATACGGCATACAATGTCTCACAAATCCACGAACTGGAAAAGGATGGCTCATGTTTAAAGTTGTGATGAACCATTGTAATGTTTTTAGAGTGGTTATTCAAATTTGCAAAAGACTGCATTCTGGTTGTGCTATTTGCTGGAATATTCAAGTTAAACAGTCTGGCTTCCTTGTTTGGGTGGTCTGATCGGTAGGCTTCGACCACGATTGGTAGTCGAAGGCGTGGACCACGATTGGTAGTCGATAGTCCGAACGGTCTTGTGTTGGGCGGTCCGATCGGCAGATCGACCACAACAGGTCGAGCACGGTAGAACGACCACGGATGGTCGAAAGCTATAGTGCCTGGTCGATGGTTGATAGTTGCAGTAACCGGTCGATACTCGGAAGCTACAATGTCTGGTCGGTAATCAGTAGCTATAGACTTTGTGATCGGTAGTCGTAGACTTCGCGATCTGTTGTCATAGTCGTAGGCTTTGCGATCGGTTGTTGTATGCCTCACGGTTAGTACTTGTAGGCTTCGAGTGTTTCAATTCTTGTATCCTTTGAGTATCTCGAGTACTCGTGTTAGATTGGCCAGCGGTGACCTGCCTGTGTATGGCAGTCAGACCGGTTTCTCTCAATGGCAGCGGTCTGACCAACCGGTTAAATCGGTCTGACCGTTTGTTGAGGTTCCAGCTCGGGTGGTTTTGAGCTTTGGGATTTTTGAGTTGCGAGATGAGTGTGTTCTGACCTAAAATGTTTCATGTGTGCACAAGGGTTTAATATTTGGTTCTAGGCTTAGGATCAATGGTTTAGTTGCATACATTTTGTATTGTGTATTGTGTGGATTAATTATGTCATTTGATGACTTTGGATATTGTGCGGTGATACGTGATGGTTTGCTTATTGTTGTTGGTTGTAGAACTTCTGAGCTAGGTCATGGTGAGGCGTAGGAGGACCGGGACTAGGCACAGGGTGGTGCTGAGGTCCAGAATGGTCAGAGATATACCGAAGATGTCTAAGGCTTGTGGGGTGGTTACAACCTGGGACGACGAGAAACTGGAGCATATGCCGAAGATGTCTAAGACTTGTGGGGTGGTCATCAGCAGTTGAGGCAGTGGTTTCGATGTGCTCGCATGAAAGAAAACAAATTTCATTCTCATGTTCGAATGTAATATCTAAAAGGCAACACACAGTTTGTAAGATTTAGGGCTTTTTTGAAAACACAAGAATTTTACAGAAAACTAGTAGGTATTTAGCATGAAGCAGTTCATTTCCGGCAGGAATAGGAAAAAAAAACTCTCATATGCCAAATGAGTCGTTAAACCGACAAACAAGGATGTCTAATAGTAGAACTATCAATGGTTGGCAAGGGAACAGAGAAGCAATCACCTGATCTTACTGCACACAGTTCTTACATATCCATCAAACCTTTTTCAGAATGAAGCCTGGCACGGCAGAATTATTCAGGAGGGAAAACTTTGGAGAAGAAGGTTGAGAAATGACCGAACTGACGGGGTAGCACATGCACAAGTTGGAGAGGTTGACGCCCAACATGTGCAGATGTCTCGAATGTTCTCAGCACAGAGGCTTGATGCATCGAAGCACTCGAAAGTTTGTTGCTTTTTGTTAAATCTGAGGATCTCTGTCAACCACACTTGCCTGTCAACTCCCAGCTGGTGATGTTTTCAGTCTCACTGTTAGTTAAGTGCGTCTCCCACTATGGGAAATTCGCCTCAACAGTTGCAGCACAGCTCCCTTGCATGCGTTCCATTGCTATTGCGAATGCGACAACTTAGCACACTGTTCAATATAATTGGGGTTAGTACTAAGTACTACTTGATAACTAACTACTACAGGAGTATTTCAGGTGATGTTTGATTATCACTGTTCACCGGTGCATGCGTGGCATTTAAAGGCCACAAATTGTAGCATAAATTGGCATCAGAGCATAGTAAAATATAGCATAAATTGGCGTCAGAGCACACAGATTGTAGAATTCATTACGCGCCACTGTCTCGACGAGATGCAATACATGCCCAATTTAGGTCTTGTAATTCAATAAAAAAACTCATGGTTCCTACTAAAATTAATGTATTTTATGTAAAATTTTTATTGAATTACTATAAAATTTATGCGTTCCAGACAGCCTAAGAGATTTCACGTGTCCCTGTCACATGAGCAGACTGAGAAAAATGCTCTCTACCATAGTCAAATGTAGGGAATATATGCTCTCTTCGGCGTATCCGAGAGCAAGTACAGTTAAATTTTAGGTTCTTAGTACCAGGATACCAGCTACCAGATGCCCAATAATGTTGGATCAATGCAGTAGTATTTAATTACTAGCATTATTAGTGAAGGCACTAATTAAGTGTAAACAGCGTCTAGCTAGCGGATTGATGCGACATGTTACATGTTTAGCAGTAAGATCATGGCTGTGGAAAAGCACTGTCAGAACGAGCCTATCCATTTGGACCAGCAGTACTCGATCGATCCAGTCACACGTGTGCAGAGCTGATCAGGTAGAACAGTCAACAGTGCAAGTGAGGTCAACTCCTACCCTGTTAAGGGAGCCCCCACGCAGGCGCGGCCAATGTACACAACAGAAGAAGAAACATCAGACGAGTGTGCGCGTCAGAGAGAGAAATAGATAGCTCTTATCAGGAAGGCAAGGCTGTGACATGCACGACAACGGTTTGAAAAGGATTACCTACCAGCTCCATCGTATCTGGAGTTCTTCCATCGCATCTAAGATAAGAACCTAATGTACGTTACTTTTGCAAATGGCTGGATGGTGATGGTAAGATGTTGCGCCACTAGCCAGTTCAGTCGGCTCAGTTCTTTCTGGATATACAATGGGCGTGTCCTACTTGATTCATGCTCTTTTTATTACAAAGGTTTCAGTCACTGCCTGCAGCTAGCTGTTCGATCAAGTGTAATGTTGGCCTGGTTATTTGAGAAGACTTTACAGTACAAGTGATAATATGCGATGCCGCTCGGAGCTTTAGTGAGTTTATAAATTGATGCTTTCGCTATATATTATTGCTGTTAATATTTGGGAAAGATTTTAAAAGTATCATCCACCCTCTGACTCGCCGTAGTGCATGTTGCCTGGGGCATGATGACTATCTTCTAGGCCAAAAACAAAGGCTAGCTTTAGTGGTACGTACGTCCTATGTAAATGTCCGAAGGAAACATCAAATCTATCTGTTTCTTTTTATTATCCAAATCTACATTGTTGAAGATTTGTTATGCGTAACACACGCAATATATATACTTTTTGGAGAGAGGGTGTTTTTCACCTCTTCTTGCCGCGGAAACGTTTCGCATGATCATTGAAAACAGTGCATGCATGCATGGTGCTCTATTTTAGAATTAGTGACTCAACCAACCAACCTCGCATCCAATGAGAGCGATCTTTTTTTTTTACTACAGAATTCCTACGGTGCGGTGGGAAGTCGCACGCCTGAAAGAAGGGGTTGTGAACGTCATCCATGGTCTACACAAGATTTTTGAAGATTGTTTTTGATTGCTTGGTCATGCATATATCTGCCAGACGGTTGCATAACATAAGATACATTTTGGTCACATATCAACTCAAGGCATAGCTTGTCCCACACGATCAAGGAGTGCGATGTTTCCACTTCCAGGCATGGTAGGCATGCACTGTGAATGCTTGGTCACCTGCAAATACTAGTCTGTTCGGTCCGCTCATTTCGACTTGAGTTTCTAGCTTCTGACTTATTTTTACTATTCCTATTTTTTGTTTTTTCTGGTTTTTAGCTTTTTTGCCGATTCTTTTTTCATATTCGTTTGTATAGACCGATGTGATCGTAACCTACATAGTTGAAGACCAGCATGTGGTCGAAAAATCAACGTGGTCAAAGACCAATGAATGGTCGAAAACCAACGCGGTCCAAGATCTAAGTACAAACTTAAGTGTTTTATATAGGTTGAAATCCGACCCACGAGAACAACTTACTAGTGAGTGGTTGACCTGTAGACGGTCGAAACTAAAGTGGTCGAACCAAATCGAAACACGACTAGAGAGGTCGACGATCAGTGAATAGTCAGAAACCAGAGTAGTCAAAGATCAGGGACTATGATACTACTGCTATAAGGCTTGCGGTACTACCGTTTCCAACAGAAGAACAGAGTTTTCAATACCCTACTTCTCTCGCTCTCGCCTCGTGCATGTATCACTCCTTTACTTTTCCCACTGCTCACATTCTCCTTCAAAAGCTATTTTTTCAAACAATATTATACATTTTTAATCAAAAGACATCAACCGCAACCAATACGAGCAACAACGGCTGCTATACATTAGCCTTACTAAACACTAAACCGAAAGGACCCCAAAACTAGAGCATGAGGCGTGTCTTAGACATTTCAGCATCAAGAGACTCGAATTTCCTTGCCATATACTTCCAGGTACGCAGCAAGAAACAGAATACAGCATTTTGGAAGCATGAATGCGAACTAGATGTTCATATTCACAGGCCATACAACACCTTTCTACTGGTTATTACTTCATAGCTTGAGCATGGATGCATACAATGGATGAAGTGCCATCCCTGCAAAATCTGTTTTTTGCCTATAACAGGTTAAACAATGAATAGTTTACGTGCCTCAGTGACATCAAACAGTATTTCAGCTTTTCTCATGCGTGGACACCCAAGTCCTCACTCAGGCAACTTACAATATTCTATATACCTAGAAGTGGGTTCTGTGCCGGGAACGAACAACAGATAATAGAACTCTTTCAAGAAGCTGCGAAAGACGCCTCAAAAAGTTGTCGAGGCCTATGTTTGTTGTACCAAGAACAAAGAAAAGCGCTTCCATCAGATCAGATTTTGTCATGAAGGTTAACAACCAGGTCATGTGCATCATCTAGCAGCCTCCAGACGTCTAGCTGCCCTGCCATGCTGTTGCACTCTCGCAATATCTCATCCATGCTACTGTACTTCTCGATTATCAGCTTCCTCCTCTGGAGGACACAAGCTGCAATAGCATAAAGCAATAAGTCATCAGTTGGTGGAGCACGCAACCTTATCCTTCCCCAGGTGGACCTCCCAATCCCGGCTCGTATAGCTGCCTGATCAGCCCACATAACCTCCCAAAGGCACACAGTCTGCTCAAATGTGAGCTCCCTCCTGAAGAGAACCACTACCATTCTGTACACAAAGAAGCAGTCCTCAGCCTGCAACTTCTGCAGGTGCCTATACAAGTGTGAATCTTTACGCTTGATAATCTGGGAGACAATCTTCAACTGCCTTCTTATTCCAACCTCGTCAAGCCTGAAGTTGTGCCTGGCTTTCCTCATGAAACCAACAAAGCACCAAAATGCTTCATCATCCTCCTCCATCACTGCAATTATCGGCGATAAGAGATCACTCATACCTTGGCAGTAACCAATTTCTGGATCATAGACCGCATAAGCTTCAAGAAGCCCAACTAATCGAGCAGCATGATAAATCATACAGGGTTCTAAATGGTCGTAATCTTTCAACCCAACAGATGCTGCAGACTGGAATGCTTTCTCTTTAGAGACTTCAACCTGGTTACGAGAGAACAAAATCCATTCTGTGTTTGCCCGGATAGCATCCAACCTTATAATTCGCTGCCATGTGGCAAAGTCCTCCGAGGTCCTGCTAGACTTAAAAAAGTCTGCCTTGAATGAAGTACTGCTATTAAATTTAGGATCTGGATCACAATTCTCCTCAGCAGACACAGATATCCTTCCAGGGTCATCTTCATCAGATGATTCAGAATCAGAAGATTCTGATTCTGCTATGCATGGATCTACACAAGCTAACTCACTTGTGTCTTCTTCCATACATTCTATAACAACACATATTGAGTTCTCTGGTTGCTCGGTCTCGCTGTGTCCAGGCTTGAGCTCCTCGAGTGTCACAGAAGCCCTTGCAACATTGATATCTTCGAAACAAGGTGATTCTGATCCTTCAGCACTACACCCTAAACCAGAGCATTCCTCATTATTGACTTCATTTATCGCCTTCAATCCATTTCCCTTGTAGCAATTCAGAATTTGCTGGCACTGTCGCCTCAGCTTTTCATACTCTTTCCTGAACCAAAAGCCATGTCAATCAACAAATTCTTAATGGATTAGGCAGGATATTAATAACATTAGAATATCATAGTGTCATTCTCTTTATGCAATTACAAATTTACAATGCCGTTCTCTTTTGAAACTACTCAAGGGAGTAAGAAGACAATGCATGCTGCTGCGGTATTTACATCTTATTTGTTCTACTCTTGCTATATGGAATCATGGTACATTGAGCCAAATGTTTATATTTAATGCTATTGAGTTGCATGCACCAACCAATTCACCCAAAAACTTAAGCTGATGAGAAAAGATGGGCAATTCACTTATACTTCAACACTTCCCCTCACGTGTAGGCTCCCTGAGGCCTAATACGTGAAATAGAAGTGGACTGCAATTAATTTTTTTAATTGCGTCAGCCAGGTCTTGAACTCGAGACCTCTTGGCTCTGATACCATATTGAGTTGCATGCACCAACCAATTCACCCAAAAACTTAAGCTGATGAGAAAAGATGGGTAATTCACTTATACTTCAACAAATGCATATTGGGCATTCAACCAAACCTATAAAGTAAAGGCCAATTAAATTGAAGAATACCCTTTTAGTTTTAGAGAAGTGAATACGTTACCTTTTCTTGATCTTGATGGTATTCCTTTCCTCTTCAGAGCTATCTAATTCATAGCTGCAGATAAGAACCAACAAGGTCAGCCTCTGTGGATATGAAATATTGAAGTTGCAAAGCATATAACACAAACGTCTTTACACAATCGGAACAGAGTCTATGACACCATCCTATGCTGAGAAGCCACTCAACGTGTAGTATGGTATTTATAACATTTATCATCAACCATAAATTGAGAGTAATCTTGCAAAATCACATTCTTATAAGATTGATTACTTATGCTTACTAGATATGGCCACCAGAGCACACTTGTTGCTCGTTACTACAAGATAGATTATTACAAACTTAAATAGTACGTACTGAATCCTCCGTACACCACTTTGACTGGTTAATAAGCCATGTTCCTAATGTAACACTACATAAAAATGCCACCTAGTTTTCCAATAATGCAGACAAGAGTGTGACTGCAGCAGCATCCACCATAGGCATGACATACTTAAAATGACACCTACCCAAGCTCATGTTCGTGTGCACACGCGCTTTTTTGCCGACAAGAGTGTGACTGCAGTCTGCAGCAGCAGCCACCATAGGCATGACATACTTAAAATGACACCGACCGAACCTCATGTTCATGTGCACACGCACTTTTTTGCCGGACAAGTCTATCCTTGGTGCCTTGGTGATATACTATGCATAGTTGTATGCGCCTATCCACTTCCTAAAACATCCACCCATCATCTTGATTTGTAGGACAGCATACATTTCAAGTTCGGTAATACCAAATTAGGGTGTAGAAAATAACATGAATTAAAAAATATCAAAAGAGGAATGCTCCTCTACTACCAAAAGGAAATTGCATAGAACCTTGTGCGCCTTTGGCTGAAACTGAATTATTTAGAAATTGGGCAGACCTCCAACAGAATTTTCCTCTTTTAAGTAAACATATCATCTATTAACAGCATTATTTATAACTGTGTTTTTTAAAAGGAAAAAATGATTGGTTTACACTTTTAATGGCTTCTAAAAAAACTGCCACCCAAACAAGCATCAGCTTCGAGTTTATTTATATTAGATGTAATATTAAAATCAACCACGCCAGAACTGTCAACCAATACCAACTGTTGTGCATAAACCGGTAATATCTCAAGTTCCCATCAAAACCAATCTGGTAACATTTTGTTATGCAGCTCATTTAATATTATCTTGAAGAAATAACTCAAGCAATCGATTATCCTGAATCTTGTTTTCACTTTTCAATTGACTATTTCATTAACCAACAAAGTGCTTTGGGATGTATTGTGTGTAGCTGCAACATCAAATTTTGTCAAAAATATGAATGCTTATAAATTACTAGATGAAAAAAAGAGATCAAGTAACTCACACTCCTAGTAGGAAGGGCCAAACTTCAGCTCTAATGCCTGGTTCGATACCCTGGTACAATATAAAAGGGTCATTTATTTCAGTAGGTTCAATTAGACTGCAGGATGCAGAACATTTTTCAGTAGTGTAGATATGCCTATATCTTCAACCAAACACAATGGATAGACAAATAAGCTACTGTATACGCATGCAGGACAGGGGTGCAAATGAATAACTAAACTTACCCCACTGCGAACTTTCTTCAGAAACTTCTTTCCTCCATCACGAAACTTCCCATTTGCTGAAAATAGACCATCCCACTTTTGACGAGAAAGTGCTTGTTTTCTTTTCCTTCGAGACCATGGAGATTTAATTCCACCTCTGAAAAAATATTTGGTATATTTTTAGCAAATGGCACAACCAGATAGATATGGGTCAACAAAACATAAAGTCAGCATACCAACTGACAGGCTAAATACTACAGTGACATACTGTCATGGTGTGCATACTTGATACTTCATCCACTGGTCTATAGGCTATAGCATTGTTATGGGCGTGGGCCTTGGCCCCAACCGGCTTATTATTAGGAAGTTAGAGATTAGTTTCTACTTGTTAGAGATATGATTAGAGATATGATATTAGTATCTATTTGTTAAAGATATTATTAATATTAGATTCTATCTGTTAGGGGGGAGCTAATCTATATAAGTGGACTGGTGCATGCTATTGGAATCAATTAAAGAAACAACAAAGTCATTCTCATCTAGAGTCTCTCTCTCCCTCTACGCTGAAGCCGTCCGGTCATCCTCTCGGCGGTGTTTACCCCCCCTGTGAACTAAGTTTTATAACAATTTGGTATCAGAACCTCCTCCGGCACCCTCCACCATGCCAGGGACGGAAGGGAACAGTAAGGTAACAGCTCTGCAGAAGGTCCTGGAAGCCATTAAAGATTTGTCCCTCTGCGTCGACAACAACCATGCAAGCTTGAGCGATCGGGTGGATGGAGTTCACAACAACCTGGCCAATCTCACTACCCGCATCCTAGCTAGCATCTAAAGAGGGAATGGTTCAAGTCATCATTAATGCTACTTCAGAGTTCACACCTTATGTGAATGCACGATACTGAATTCAATACGATGGCATGAGATCAAATCATATAACTGACAAAATTATAAATGGTGAGATGACTTGTAATGATCCTTAGATCATTCCGTGGTAAACACCGTCAGGAGGACAGCCGGGTGGTGTCGGCTTGATTGGGATGAGGAGCAAACTATAGATGAGGGAGAAGAACCTTGAGAGAGAGACTAGATTAATTCATCTTCATTGCTTACTTGCTTAATAAAATGAGATACACTCTCATCCTTGTATAGATTAGATGGCTTGACCTTTAAGAAACTTATCTCTAATATTATGGAAATAAATTATCCTGATCGATCTAATCTTATCTCTAAGAAAACTAATCCAACCAAATCGGTGGCTGCCACGTGAACAGTAACCACATAGCATTGTTCTCGTGAACATTACCTCTGCACATGACAACTTCTCCCCTTCTCGATGAGCAACTCGTCCTTGAGTTGCAGGGCAACGGCCACGGCTGCAACCCTAGCCCCACGTAGACGAGGGGGCATGAACTTGATGCCACATCATGTAAGAGGAGATGAGCCAAACCTCGGCGACAATGGATGGCGATGGCATGGGCACTTTAGCGTGGCCCATTGTAGAGGAAGATGCTCGAGGTGTAGGAGTTTGGATCAGGGTAGTTGAGTATCTTCTGCCTCCCTAGAGTGAGACTATCGTGGGAGAGGTGCGACGATGTCGTGATACCACCCAAGGCACTCGACGTGCTCCACACCTTCGAAGGCATGGACTCGGCCAGTAGTATGGAGGTGGTGGCCGTGGGATGGCAATAGCCTTCTTTTTCCATGGAGTCACGGGTCGTGTAGCCAAAGGCAATGCTACCAATGCAACTTCACTTGGAGCTTCCTTCTTTTTGTCCCTACTCCCTCGCTGCCATCATCTTCTTCAACATGTTCTCTATATTCTTGAGTCCAGCGAGGACTTCTTCATAGCTAGCAACGATCTTGCCACATGTTAACTCAACAGTATAAGCCATGGTGAGTGACTCTGATATCAAATGTAATAATCCTTAGATCATTACGGGGTAAACACCGTGAGGAGGACAGTCAGGCGGTGTCGGCTTGATTGGGATGAGAAGCAGACTATAGATGAGGGAGAAGAACCTTGAGAGAGAGACTACATTAATTCATTTTCATTACTTACTTGCTTAATATAATGAGATATACTCCAGTCCTTACATAGATTAGATGGTTTGACCCATAAGGAACCTATCTCTAATATTATGGAAATAGATTATCCTAACCAATCTAATATTATCTCTAAGGAAACTAATCCAACCAAAGCAGTGGCTGCCATGTGAACAGCAACCATTTAGCACTGTTCTCATGAACAGTACAGCTGCACATGACAGATTAGTTTATCAAATCAACTTAATATGGTAAAACTTCATCCTAGTTATTGTTTCCGAAAATTCTGTTAGACTATAATTGGGCAGCGCTTGGACGGGTTTATTATCCACTGCATGAACCAATTTTAATCAGGTTAGTTGTGTTCTACCATATTCTGAACTATCCATGCATAGCCAAATACTACACTCATTTATAACATATAAATTCAAACTCATGTAGAAACTTTTAGTAATCAGGAATTCAGGACTTACTAATGCCTAAGAGTCTACATAACTTTGTCGGAGCATAAGCAAAGATTTTGGAAATTGAAAGTTCATGTGGAAGTGTTGCATCTACACTAGGCCACATTTTATCAGAAAAGGTGACAGGACAAAAGAACACATTTTTGTGGGAATTGTTTCACGGTTATCTGAGGCCCCAGGCCAGCTTATATGAAATGACTTCACTGAAAAGTGCAAGCATGATCAGTTTTGTATATCACTACATTGGTGAAAAAAAATAAGGTGAAAGGTAACATGACAAGAAGTAAAACTTAAATGTATGCAGTATGGACAGATCACAGGGGAAGAAAAACTGGAGTTGACAAAAGGTTCACACAAGTTTAAAAGGCTCATGATTCACAACGACCCATAACTCCATGTGAGTACAATGATCCGACACATGGAAGGAGTTATATAGACTTAGGAGGTGACTTTCAAAGTGTGACAGCTTCACTCCAAACCAAAGAAAAACATAACGTATTCAGTATCATTCATAGGAACTACGTTTGCTACCTTAGGGGACAGGGGTCGCCTCCAAATCACCAATCCACAACACAACATGAACTAATCCTTGAGCCAATTCCGCAAGATGTAATTTGACCACTAACAATATCACAAGACTAGAACAAAAGCCCGTCAGACCAAACTAACTAAGCATGCTACTGCAATTACTAATTCACGCATGGTGGTGACAGCTATTTGAATGCAAAATCAATTCACCGTGCGCACACACACAATAAGCCAAGCCATCACTCCACGTTCTACTCTACTCTAAGCTGCAATCCAAAACTTGAGAGGATCGAAGCACATAAAAACCCTAATTTGAGCACCTATGTGGCCTCCAGGCTACCAATTCCATCACAACAAACTAGGCCAGAGTCCACAGAATCAGATCAAAAGCTCCCACAAGAAAAACCTTATGTAAGACCTGAAAAGGAGACATTTTTAGTCCTAAAGACACCGCCTTTCACCAATCCGAAGGGGGGAACCCACCGATCCGAGAGCGGCGAGGAAGACGCGGGCGAGGACGAAGACGAGGCGGCCGCCGCCGAAGCAGACACCACGGCCACCGAGCTCCCCGCCACCGCCGCAGAGGAGGAGGAGGATGACGACGACGCGGCGGCGATGAGGAGCGACCGGAGGTGGATCCACGACGACGACGGCGGGGAGGACGCGGCCGTCGGCGACGATGAGGACGACGGCGAGGACGAGGTGCTGGATCGCCGCAGGGCCTTCATGTCCCTCTCACCCACCAACCCCCAAACCCACCCACCCAAGTACCCAACCACTGCCCGCCACTACCAGCACCAGCGCCACTCCCCCGGCTCCCGCCTCGGCGGCGCCATCCCCGCCGCCGCAGGATCTTGCCGCCGGCGTACGGCGTCGCCGTGTGGTTTAATTTAGTTTTTTTTCGCTTTTAACTCTCTTTAAGCCACAGAGAGAGAGTAGAGAGAGAGAGAGCATGTGACGCCAATAAAAGCCACACAAGGAGAGGACGCGGCGTTTAAACGGTCCTGTTCGGACCTGCCATGTGGGGCCCTGCGTGTCAGTGAGAGGGCATAGATGATAGAGCTACAGGCTACCACTGGGGCCATGTATAGTAGGACACTCAACTGTCCAGCATTTAATACTACCTTCATGAATTTTTAGGAGTTTTTAGTTCAACTTTTGAAGAAGTTCATCATGTTGGGTTCTTTTTCTTATGTCTTTGTATAAAGGAAATTGGGTTGAATAATTTGCAATGTTTGTTTTTAGTTTGCTTTTTATTTGGTTTAGTTTTTGGGCAATCTTGCAGATGGAGGCATTTTTATTTAGAGCTGGAGTTCTCGATGAATTTTGAGTTGTGCTACACTGTCAAATTTGATATTCGAGAGACTTTTAATGGTTTTTTGGCACAAATATTTGGCTAAAAGATAGTAGAGTGTTGAATTTTGAGTCAACCATTTAGGGTGGTGATCATTTGGGCTTATTTTTTGTGGCTTATGGCTGAAAAGCACTGTAGCTGGCTGAAAAAATATTGTAGCTGACAGGGGCTTATTTAACATAATTAAATTTAAAAAAAATTAAAAAATATAAAAAATATGTTAGCCCATCACAGACAACGCAAACGAATACGGGAAAAAAGAACTAGCAAAAAAGCTCAAAAAAGTCAAAAGTTCAAAAAAGACAAAATTATGAATAGTGAAAAATAAGCCAGAAGTCAGAAGCTAAAACCGAAACGAGCGGGGCCTAGATCAGAGGAAATCCACACGGTTGATTCAGGAGAAGCTCATGCTAGTTTTCTTAACCATTTCCTAAGCTGTTCCAATGCAAATTTTGTGTAGACCATAGTGTGACGTTACCAGCGGCATGGGCGTAATCGAGACGAATTGACTTTTAAGCCGACACGTTTAGCTCGTGGAAATTTTCAACTTGTCAATGGATCAGATTTTGCTCCACATAACCCAATAATTTTGCTTTCAAAAGACGAAAAAATTATTTCCCGTTGACCGACTCTTTGAACTGGTCGTTCAATCCTTTGGGAAACACGGTTGTAGAAAGACATCAATGAGCAACCAAAGAATGGCAAAAACTGATATGCACCACTTTTTACGGTGTATGGTAAAAACTGATGTACACTTATCTTTATAGTGTATTTACCATGCACTCAAATTAAAAAGGTCACAAAAAATTCTAAAAAAATTCTAGATATACTTCATGGTTTACTCCACCTATGTATAAAATTTTAAATTCATTTTATGTTAAGAGTACCAAAAAAGAAAAAATTCTGATAAACTTAAACTCTTAACACTTGTCAGATTTTTCTCTTTTTTGTCACTCTTAATATAGAATAGATTTGAATTTAAAATTTTACATATATGTAGAGCAAATTTAGAAATATATGTAGAATTTTTTTGAATTTTTATGATTTTTAGTTTAAGTCTTGTGCAAATGCATCGTAAGGATAAGTGCTATAGGATAAGTGCATAGCGTGTGTGTGTGTGTGTGCACGCGTATGTGTAAAAGAGCGTTAAGTTTTGAGAGATCTACCTTCTACATATTAGATTTGTGCTGTTGGAATCCCTCAAAACTTAATGACTTTTTACATATAACCCGCCGCGTGATTTCCCTCGTCGCCTCAACTCCCACCGCCTCAGTTCGGATCTATCCGCCGGCCGATCCCTCTCTCCCCCACTGCACCGCCAACAGTATTACCGCCCGCAACTGCCGCCCGTCACCGCCTTCTATGTACGCAACCATTCCATTGCATTGCACTACATCTTAGTTTCTTCCATGTGCTTGCTCTGCTTTCTTGCTGCAGTGTTAATGGAAGAGATCAATTTGCTTCTTGCATTGTAGCTGTTGTCGCAGAACTCTGAGCCATACATCCCGCAGATGAATGTGTTCTTGACGGGAAGGGCGACCGGAGCAGAGGATCTACCTCTTTTGACCCCACCAAGGACTACCCGAAAAGTATACAGGACATACTCAAGCAAGTATACGGTACAAAACCTAGCATGTGCCCATCGTCTCCTCCCATGCCGCAAATTCTAGCCCCGCCACCAAGTTTTCTTCCTCTAATATTCCCCTTTGTCTATTTGTCTTGAATTGAAATGAACTTGACGTGTTCTCCGGTCTTCAAGAGGCGACGAGGGTGTGAGGGTTTTCCGCCATTTTATTGACGATTGATCTCGTCGTCATTTCAAATGGTGACAGTTTGCATTCGTCAAGACTCGCCCTAGGTTCAAATGGCGATGGAGGATTATTTTATAAATTTTAAGCACGGTACATTTACCAAAGATAAGTATAAAATGATTTTTATTAAAAAGCTTTGTTGCCAATCAAAATGACGACAATGTTTATGTCGCCAATCAAAATGGTGACAAAAACAACATCATGCAGTCCAATTGGCGATAGAGCCATCCACGCCCACACATGACTCCACGTAAGTCAATTGCCATTTCAAATGGCGACGAGTCTGTCCTATTTGGATTAGTGATAGGAGAATTTAATACTACCTTCATGAATTTTAGGAGTTTTAGTTCAACTTTTGAAGAAGTTCATCATGTTGGGTTCTTTTTCTTATGTCTTTGTATAAAGGAAATTGGGTTGAATAATTTGCAATGTTTGTTTTAGTTTGCTTTTATTTGGTTTAGTTTTGGGCAATCTTGCAGATGGAGGCATTTTATTTAGAGCTGAGTTCTCGATGAATTTTGAGTTGTGCTACATGTCAAATTTGATATTCGAGAGACTTTTAATGGTTTTTGGCACAAATATTTGGCTAAAAGATAGTAGAGTGTTGAATTTTGAGTCAACCATTTAGGGTGGTGATCATTTGGGCTTATTTTTTGTGGCTTATTGTAAAAGAATCAAAAATATGGTGAAAAAATATCATTTAACATAGATCAGAGGAAATCCACACGGTTGATTCAGGAGAAGCTCATGCTAGTTTTCTTAACCATTTCCTAAGCTGTTCCAATGCAAATTTTGTGTAGACCATAGTGTGACGTTACCAGCGGCATGGGCGTAATCGAGACGAATTGACTTTTAAGCCGACACGTTTAGCTCGTGGAAATTTTCAACTTGTCAATGGATCAGATTTTGCTCCACATAACCCAATAATTTTGCTTTCAAAAGACGAAAAAATTATTTCCCGTTGACCGACTCTTTGAACTGGTCGTTCAATCCTTTGGGAAACACGGTTGTAGAAAGACATCAATGAGCAACCAAAGAATGGCAAAAACTGATATGCACCACTTTTTACGGTGTATGGTAAAAACTGATGTACACTTATCTTTATAGTGTATTTACCATGCACTCAAATTAAAAAGGTCACAAAAAATTCTAAAAATTCTAGATATACTTCATGGTTTACTCCACCTATGTATAAAATTTTAAATTATTTTATGTTAAGAGTACCAAAAAAGGAAAAATTCTGATAAACTTAAACTCTTAACACTTGTCAGATTTTTCTCTTTTTTGTCACTCTTAATATAGAATAGATTTGAATTTAAAATTTTACATATATGTAGAGCAAATTTAGAAATATATGTAGAATTTTTTTTTGAATTTTTTATGATTTTTTAGTTTAAGTGCGCGGCAAATGCATCGTAAGGATAAGTGCTATAGGATAAGTGCATAGCGTGTGTGTGTGCGTGTGTGCACGCGCGTATGTGTAAAAGAGCGTTAAGTTTTGAGAGATCTACCTTCTACATATTAGATTTGTGCTGTTGGAATCCCTCAAAACTTAATGACTTTTTACATATAACCCGCCGCGTGATTTCCCTCGTCGCCTCAACTCCCACCGCCCGATTCGGATCTATCCGCCGGCCGATCCCTCTCTCCCCCACTGCACCGCCAACAGTATTACCGCCCGCAACTGCCGCCCGTCACCGCCTTCTATGTACGCAACCATTCCATTGCATTGCACTACATCTTAGTTTCTTCCATGTGCTTGCTCTGCTTTCTTGCTGCAGTGTTAATGGAAGAGATCAATTTGCTTCTTGCATTGTAGCTGTTGTCGCAGAACTCGGAGCCATACATCCTGCAGATGAATGTGTTCTTCGACGGGAAGGGCGACCGGAGCAGAGGATCTACCTCTTTTTTGACCCCACCAAGGACTACCCGAAAAGTATACAGGACATACTCAAGCAAGTATACGGTAATTTATCACATGTAGAATTTATGCTCACTAAGGTTATGAGTATCTTGTCTCAATTTGTCGTTCTATCAACTATAGAATTCGTAGCAGGCATGGAATCTGTGGTTGATGAGAGGGTGGCATTGGCATTGACAAGACAAGAAAGCGTTGATACATACTCTATCACTCAGATTAGTTCATCTTCCCACCAAGTAGTTTATTTTGGTACCCCACAAAAGTGCGGAAGCATCCCATTTGTAGTAAGTATCATCTTGTGTGCATGTGTTTCACTTCATCTGTCAATCCATTATGCTTGATACTTAAATCAATCCATTATGTTTTTTCCCTCCTTGTGTACTGCTTGTGATGCTATGTGTACTGCTGTTGTCTTTAAGTGATATGTGGGAATCCTGCTTGCTTGAATGATCAATGTCAGTATTTTCACTAGGATATAGTTTTTCCTTCTCAATGAGGTATTTTCAGGCCTGGTACTGCACCCTGTCCCGTTTTTTAGTATGTTACATGCAACAACCTGATATATACTTCTCAATTTTTTTGTTCTAAAATTTGCAAAAGTTAATGAATGCTAACGGGTTTGCCTGATATATTATATACCATTGCGTTTGCACGCATCTAAAAGCAATCCATAATGTCCCATTTCAGTGTTTCTAAATTTTTTGCACATGATACATAAAAAAAATATATTTTAAACCATGGTGCTCAGGCACCATAATGTCCCAGTTAATTATACTACACACACTTCATGTGTCTTAGTTAGGATTGATCCTTAGCGTCCTTAGCGCTTAGCATTTTCACCTTCAAGCAAAATCAAGTATGGCCTACTTGGATTCCTTTGAGCACCAATGCAGGCACCAAAAGCACATCGACTAGTCTGGTCTTCCAGGCAATTATAACCACTCCATTTTCAGCAGCACCTTTACCTTTCTCTTTTTCGACGGCCGCAAAAGACGAATGATATCTTCTGATCTTCTACTACTATGTGTAAGCAATTCCCACTTAGCTCACACAAATTCGGCCATTTTTCTGCAGATGAAGCAGGCAAATAAAAATTGCCAAGAACGGCAAGAAGAACCCAACAGCAGCAACGACACGGCTGCTCATGCAGCGAGCAATGTGTCCCGTAGACCAAGACCAGACTTCTGAATCTTCAGTTTTATATGAACAAAAGCCTTGGCCACAACATGATGCACTGCAAATTTAACATGGCTATGTATATGATAATAATAATAATAAATAAGGCTAGATTTTAGAGTGCCCTATATTCTAGGCCATGTTCTTTTGCTGCATGCTCATGTGAGGCTTGAGAACAGTAACATGAACCTGGGATGTTAGGTTAGGTTAGGTTCTTGCAAATTGGAGTGCAGAAACTGCAGTGCCATCATGTGTTCCTTCTTCAGAGATTGCTGTTGCTGGGAGCAGCAGATGGCAGCAGTGCATGAGCACCATGGCTGAAATATGCAGATATGTAATTCAATTGGCCGAATTGGTCGGTGCGGCCGGCCGGCCGGCCAGCCGATGGCAGCACGAGGGCAGCCATGATCCATCTCCCTGCATTCAATTCTGAATGTGTCCATTGGTTGGACTACCAAATCATGAGCAACTCTGTGCCTGAGTTGTGGAAAAAGGCCGAACACGTCGGCTTATTAGTTAGTTGTGCGCATCGGCGTTACATGATAATAACTTAATAAGACTACTTGTTATGACATGAAATGTTACAGAAGTACAATTCTCATTGGACAGCCTTTTGATTAGATGGCTAAGGTGAGCATGTGTGTGAGAATTTAGTTGGGCAGCATAACCGGCAAAGTACAGAGGCCAGTGTCAGACAACGTAACTAATGCATGGTTTATGTTAGGTAGAAGGATCATGTTGATAATCAATACTCGTTTCCCCTACCTTGGACGTACAGTTCTTAACGGTGTTGCCTGGGTAAATTCGTGTTCGTGCAGTACGTGCAAAAAATATGAAATCTGAGACCCACTTGTGAACGATTCGACCAACTTTAGTTATTGATTTTCTTTCCTACCTAAGCATGGAAGTCAAGCAAAATTCAGGTGCATCAGTATCAAGCATGACCACGCTGCAATTCTAAATGCCTATGCATGGAAGTGTCATCAGCCCCTTGCAATTGCAATCACATATTCTTATGTGTCAAGCAGCTGAAAGGAGGCCTAAAGAGCAAAACTAGTGCTGATCTGAAGTTCTGAGCTGTAAGGCGTGCAAATGCAGGAAAATATTTGCAATGCCTTAAGACGGAAACTTGGATGGAACAATATATAACAGTAAACACAAACAGATACAGATACTGACAACTGATCTAGATTCCCCCAAAAAGGTTATTTTCTCAACTGTAAACTGAAAGTGTTTGAAACACATTACTTTGAAATCTGAATAATGTACTACATAAGGGCTCAGGTTCTCCTTACAAAATATCCAGGTAGGAGTAGGACATCTGCAACTATGCACGCCCTCTGCGTTATTTATTTAAGAAGAAAGCTCAGAGCTTCACTTGTTCTGCAGCATTGACACCAGTGCTGGCCTTGTCAGTTCCAAGTGAATTTTCCATCTTGAAGTGAAACCATCTCAGTAGGCAGCGCATCAGATGAACTCTGCTTGTCTGGAAAAGCTTTATATGCAGATGAGTTGATCACTGAACACCTTTGAACTGGCACAAAGCGTTGGACTCATAATTGGAATTTGGGACATGACAGTAACAGAATGCAACGAGCATTGCGTTTCTTAAGTATGGAACTATAACAATTAACAGCAGAAGTCCAATCTAAACACTTGTTCAGCAATGCCCCAGAAAAGGTTATTTACTACAAAGCAGGAAACCGAGGGAGTGTCTGCAACACATTACTCTTAACAATATACTAGCTCAAGTTTCCCTTACAAGTGATCCATAAAGGAGGAATGCATATACGCAAGAACCCTGGATCTTTTATTTAAGATAAAAGCTTCAAGCTTAGATCTCCAAGGGCTTCACTTATTCTGCAACATTGACACTGCTGCCTTGTCAGTGAACCAGGTGAATTCTCCATCTTGAAGTATAGCCATCTCAACAGGCAGTAAATCAGATGAAGTCTGCTTGTCTGAAAGTGCTTTCTGCACTGCACCAGCTTCCCCTGCTCCAGTGACCACCATTGCGACATATGCAGATGAGTTGATCACAGGAAATGTAAATGTAATTCTCTCTGGTGGCGGCTTTGGAGAATCCTTGATGTAGGTGACCCACCTCTGGTTCTCATTAACAAGAGGGTGGCCTGGGAACAGAGAGGCAATATGGCCATCAGGGCCCATTCCCAGAAGCATGAGATCAAACCTGGGAAACCCAGTTGCTTGTGACATTGCAATCACACCATTCTTAACAAGTTGCTTCAAGCAAGTTTCATAGTCATCAGCTGCTCCCTCAGCTGACAAGGCATCATTTATAGCATAAACTTGGCCAGTAGGAATTGGCACCTACAAAGTTGAAAGAAAGCACCCAGTTAAGTACTTTCGAATACAGAACAAATTACACAGACCTGACAAGTGAAAACTCATGATAATGGAATAACTAGACATAAGAATGCATCTCTGATCACAAATTCTTACCTAAATATGTACACTTTTATTGATGTTATCGCCCATTTCTCCAGAAACACCAGTGTAGTAGATAAGGTCATTTTATGGTATATTTTAAGAGCTTGGCACATATTTGAGCATGAATACATCCAAGTGGACTATAGAAATCCAGTGTTGAATAAAATGTATCATCGTTGCTGATTTGCATATGCTTCTCTAGAGAGTGGTTTTACCACATATACATGCATGTCCATGTACATCCTCCTCCGTTGGATTCAGCTTCGAGATTCACGCCTCTCTCTCTCCTCCACACCCTTTCTCTAGTTCTCTCTCTCTCTCTTTCTCGCCTCCATTCCGAGATGCACCACTCGCCTCCTATCCCCCGAGCTGTGCCGCTGTCGCCTCCTCCGGACGTGCCGCCGGAGACAGCGCCTCCCTCATCCTTCACTCCCTCTCTGCGGAGCCACACCACCCACGGCCACGAAGCCACGCTGCGCCGGAGCCAACGCCGCCTCCAGGACTCCATGCCCACGTTGGAGCTGGAAGAGAAGGACCACGTCGGGACAGAGAGAGATGGGATATAGGGAGAGAGATACATGGACATCCATGTACATGCGGTTTTGCTTTTCCGTGCTTCTCTACCACAAATACCATATGCTACTAATTCACAGAGCACAAGGGGAACAACAGAGGTTTCGTAAACTGGGATGAGAAGCACTGACTTTTTATTAATGACTCATCTAAAATGCTGACAAGGCATAAAAATTTCTTGCAGTCACTTTCCATAAGCCCGAAAATCTGAATCTATTATTCACATATCATTTGGAGAAACTGTTACCATAGATTCAAGTTTCATGGTCCATGGTATCTAAAGAACTCTAACAAAATTAGTTGCAAAATAGAGAATTTTCACTTGATCCTCAAAAGCTACTTCAGACTAACAGGGATGATAAACAAAAAAGGGAAAATTTGTTCAGTAGCACTGAAAGATCACTGTTTTCCGAAAGCAGTGATCTTTCAGTGCTACTGAACAAATTTTTCTAACAAAAAAAGGTTAACGAACAAGTCGTGCAATTCATATGCAGGCCCATATTTTTCCAGAATCACATGTTATTTGCATAGATGATTTCAAACTGAAGTTTAACATAGATATGACATGATGCCATACGTGCAAATGATTTTGAATAGCACAATAATTTGTATGATAAATTAATAAGTTGAGTTTAATTACTAGTTTATCTAAGCACATCTGTTGCACAGGATTATAATAGTATTCATTGAGTATAAGACCAAGGGGAGAGTGAGAGACATCATATGCTTTCTCAAATACAAAATTTCTTACCAGACATAAAGACACTCAGACAGCTCCAATTTTATTCAAAAGATATCATGGCAAAGCTAGATAACCCATTACCAAATGTTCATAATGACTTCACACAACGAATTAAATATCCTGGCATCCAAGAAGCCAAAAATTTTGTCAATGCAATCTGCAGACGCACATAATTTACACAAGTAGTTCTTCGCTTCCATTTTCCATCAATCCAACTTTTACCAGAATCCAATTCCTGAATAGCTTCACATCACTCTAAACTACAAAATTATGTCTTCCAATAACCCGAACAGATCATGGAGAAGCCCTAAATGAGCCAAACCAGCCGTTGCAGAAAGAACAATAAATCCAGTAACTTGTGGAGAATACCTTGGCGAGCAACCCATCTAAGGCGAGCTTGTAGTTGCTATCCGCATGGTCCTTGGGCACGACCCTCTCGTCCACCCAGAACACGTGCCACTTGCTCCAATCGACCGCCTCCAGGTACGGTGGCTCGGCCAGCTTCCTGAGAGATCAAAGACGTGAGATCTTTACGGCTTTACGCGATCCGGGAAACTTAGAGGAACCAGGAAAGGCGCGATCGTTTGGGAGGATGCCCGGCCAAGAACCTGACGTCCTCGATGAGGGATCCGCCGGAGAGCACGACGGTGAAGGCGCCCCTCTCGGCGGCAAACTTCTCGGACAGCTCCGCCGTGTACTTCGCCAGCGACACCGCGAGGTCCTCCTTGGAGTCGAATATAAGCAGCTTCCTCTTGGACCCGGCCCCGGAGGCGGCAGGCGCAGCGCCGTCGGTGGCCATGGCAGCAGCGCCAGGGAGAATGGGGGAGGCGGCAGAGGGGAAGTGATGGATCTTGGAGCGGAGCTTTCCGCGGTGGCTGATTGCCGGGACCCTAGATGCCGGCGTCGAGCGGCGGAGGGCGACGGGTGGGAGGGAGGAGGCGCCGGTGAAGACGGTGGTGGACATGGTGGAGGCCCGTGTGTTATAGAGGGGTGTGGGGCCAGTGGTAGAAGTGACAGGTTGATGGCGAGGCATGCCACGTTTTGTGCCGTCCAGATCGAGATAGACGGCCGATATGCGGAGACCTCGAGGCGAAGTGCGCCGAGAATTGCTGTGCTCCTTATGTGCTTCCTGCGAAACTAGATAAAAATGGGAATTTCCAGCAATGATAATAGGTTCCTTGTTTGAAAAAAAAAGAAAGAAAGAATCGAAATCCCTTGAGAAAACTACATCGTCCTTGGAAAGTTCATCCGGTTTAAGTTAGCAAACACAAGATTAAAGTGCGTAAGTGTCCGACTTTTAGTTGTAGACCCTGAAAAAAACATGCTACTATCGTGACCTTCGAGTCTATGAATATTTGTGGACTAACGCGCTCATTTGGACTTCAACTTTTAATTTTAACTCCTAAATTTTTAATTTTATCTTTTTTTTCTAGTTTTTTAGGCTTTTTTTTTTGCCTTTTTTCATGTTTCTTTGCATTTGTCTGCGATGGATAATTTGTTTGTTATTTTTTAAATTTAATTATACTAAAAAAACTACCATAGCTATAATGCAAAATAAGCCTCAAACAGTGAAAAAGTCATAGCAACAAAAAAAACCCAAATAAGCAGGGACTCCTCACTAGGGATGGCAATTGTGTCCGTTTACCCGTGTGCCCGTTGGTAAATATCCTAATGGAGTCGGGTATGGAATGTATTCTTTACCCACGGGTATGAAAATGGAGGAAAATCTCTGCCCATCGGGTAAACAGGTACGGGTATGGGTTAGCTCTACCCGTACCCGTCTCGTTCGTTTACCCGTGAAATAAACTGACAGGTGGACCATCCTAAAAACAGTAAACTCTAACTCCCTACGTCACTAACTCGAGCACTGTCTCGGCTCTATCCACCAAAAGCCCCAGCCGCCGCCATCCGTCTCCGAGACTCCAACTTCCTTCAAATCTCCGATCCTCGCCATTTTCTCGCCGCTCCTCATTCCGCCGCCATCTGTCCCAACTCCCGACCTCCTCCAATCGCCGCTCCTCATTCCTCGCCGCTCGTCGCCCTCGTTCGGTCGTTCCTCATTCCTCGCTGAGACGCCGGAGTGGCCGGACTCCTCATACCTCCAGCCACTCCTCGCCCTTGTTCCTCATCGCCGAGACGCCGGACTCCCGACTCCACTCCAGTGATGCCGTCTCCAGCCGCCTCTTTCTCCACCGACCAGCGACTCCAGATCCAGTCGGCCCGCCCTCCAGATCCAGCCACCGCGTTCGTCGTCTAGATCCGGCCGCCTGTCGCCCCTCTCCGCCGCGACTGCTACCCCTTTCCGCCGCCAGCTCAGCTTAGGTGAGCCTCCTCCCTCCTTTCTTCCTCACCCTTTGCTCTGCTTTCTTCTTCTTCCTTGCGGCTGCTGCTGCCTCTGTTGTACTTGTTTTGTGTGAGATTTGTGATTTGTGCATGAATGTAAGAGAATCTATGCTAATGTAAGAGAATCTATGCTATGTTCTATTGTATTGTATATATTGTTCATAGCGGTGCCTTTGAGCTTATTTCAGAAGATTTTGATGACTGTGCTACTTGTGAATTGCAGCTTGTGCCTTTTTTGCTGGTGTCGAGTGCTACTTGTGAATTGCAGCTTGTCGAGTGCTATGGTTGCTGGTGCCAATTCAGTCTAATTTTTGTTGGAACTATGTAATGTGACTTCAGACTTACGGTTGGTGTCCAGTGCTATGTTTGAATCTAATGCAGTGGCCAAAAATATAGCTTTGGAATGTTTGTAAGCTTTGGAATGATTTGTAAGTAGTGGCTAAATAATTTGTTAGAAGTTGATAATGATTTAGCTTTGGAATATTTGTAAGCTATATCAGCCAATAACACTAGAAAACATTCCATTCTTGAAGAATATGTAAACCCAAATCAGTCGGTTGCATTGCCAATCCGTTTGTTATTTTAATTTATCCTAGTGATTTGTGAATATTTAGGAATAGAAGAGTTCATGTCTAACAAATTATGGTTGTTCATTGGTATTTATTCCAATTCACACTTACGGTTGGTTACTTCAGACTTACGGCTAATGTATTTGTGATCCAAACATAGTTATATGAGTTATATCTATTTGTTCTTCGTTTACATATCCAATTACTAGCAACAGTTGATGCTTATATATATTTGTGTCATTAGTTTAACTCTCATATTGTAACTCAGTTCGTGGGTAAACGGGTATGCCTGCGGGCGACGGGTATGGGCGAGATTTTTCGCCCGTCGTCTTTCGTGGGTATACCAGTGGGTGTAAATCGGGGCCGCGTGTATGGGTATAGGTGAGCACTACCCGTACCCGCCGCGCCTGATTGTCATCCCTACTCCTCACATAAGCCTCTGAATCTAACACGATTGCCCATGATCATAATAACCGAAAGTAGATTGTCGAGGATCTTCATGGATGTGCAAAATCAAAGAAAATTTATCTATACCTAACCCTTGTTCTAAACGGCTTCAGATTCGGAGTTATTTTAGCTTTCAGCTTATTTAAGTCAGGAACTAATTGGAACACGTCAGCTTCTAATTTTAGCTTATTTTTGCTTTTTCTTTTTTTCCTTTATGTTGTCCATAATGATATAACGGTTTTTATTTTATTTTTAAGAAAAAACTAACAGTCGCTATAATGTAATTTTAATCATAAGATAAAGGTCACAACAAAAAACTTAAGCTATAAATCACTTGGAGCACCCACCTGGGTCGGATGGCAAATCTTCAGCGTAGATGTCACCGTCCATAGTCGGTCCATCAAAACCCACCATGGTACTTTTGTTCCCGCGTAAGGCTCCACTTGGAAGAAGGAATTTCACATAATTTTGGCACGAATCAGAGAATTGAAAAAATATATACAGTGGAATCATAGTGCTAGCAGCTGTCACCCCCTCTCACTGAACTGTTTGGACATTACAGTGGAAGCATAGTGCTATTATCATTATCAACGAAAGCTTAGCGAGGACAACAGTGAGCTATAAGCTGCCATAGAATCCAATGCTTCGTACTGCAAGATTATCCCCAATGACGAGACTCCATTAGTGGCAGTGCTTGTCACCGTGCCACAGGGACAGGGCACAGGCGAAGCACTGAGGCCAGCTCTCCCGAGAGATGGCACGGCAGCCACTGATTCAAAGCGAGACCGGCAGGAGACGGAGAATAACGAGCACCTAATAATCAAAATCCAAAAGGCGTTGCGATGGGGTTCAGATCCGACATCATAAGGGCGCTGAATGCGAAGGCGCGCATATCCATTACAGGGCGCTGATGGGGAGCACTGCTGCTTGTGGTAATCGATGAGCCCCCATTTGGTGTCGCTGTCGCCTCCCTCGTTTGCTTCCGCCCATCGCGAGATGGAAAAATCGACGTGCGGAGGCGCGCGAGAGATTCACGCGCCGATGCTTGCCTTTCAGCTTACAATCATCAGCTGCCATGCCGCCGCCGTTTTGGCATCTTCACCTTGGTTGTATCGGGAAGACGTGAAGCCGCACCGTTTACAATGATGCAGCACGCATCCATGGTCGGTTTGCGTGTGGCTCCCTTTTTTCCACCTATTTTATAGCTTTTCATAAATAAATAAATAAATAGAACATTTTTTTTCTTTTTAGAACGGTTTACCGATATTCAATTCTTTCATACAAACGCTTATGATAGAACTAAAAAATATAAACCGTAGTAAAAAAGAACGCACCCTATAGGTAGCTAGCCAACGATGAGAAAAGAATGCACTCTATAGGTAGCTAGCCAACGATGAGACATGCAGGGATAAATTCTCATAAATAAATGTGTGGACAATTGATGACGCTTCATGCACCAGTCAGTTCACCCAAAAATTTAAGTTAATGAGGAAAGACAGATAATTCACTTATACTTCAACACTCCCTCTCATGTGTAGGCTCTCTCAGACCTATGACGTGAAATAGAAGTGAGCTGCAATTTATTTTTTTAATTACGCCAACCAGGCCTTGAACTCAGGACCTCTTGGCTTTAATACTATATTGAGTTGCATGCAACAGTCAGTTCACCTAAAAATTTAAGCTGATGAGGAAAGACAAATAATTCACTTATATTTCAACACCCCCTCACGTGTAAACATACGACCATCGACTACGGTAGGTGTACAGTAAATTGGTCATAGCCACAGTGCACCGATCGTAGGTACAGTGAACCGGTCGTAGGGTCAACCTGCCATGGTCGATCTCCCGTGGTTGTTACATGCCATAGATCACACGTACCTTTTCATGTCTCTTGGTTTCTTATCTCTCGGGTATTATTTCTATAAACCAATTGTTCAAATATAGAAGGAAGAGGTCTATATATAACTCTTGATTTATTAATCAATTCATTGCGTGATTTTTCTAAAACACTATATGCTTTCACCCACTTCTACTCCACATCTTAGGTCTGGAGTGTTAAGGATAAGAATAGGAAATAGAATATGACTAGAATAGGACTCTTATTTCTTTAACATGAAGTAGCCTACACGTAAAGAGAGTGTTGAAGTATAAGTGAATTGTTCGTTTTTTCTTATTAGTTTAAATTTTTAGATAAACTAGATGATGCATAAAACTTAACACTTTGACACCAAGCACAAGCGATCGTGCATGTTCAAATGGATAAGTAGGATAGAGGTTTATTAATTTCGACGTATCGCGACGACGAGACAGCACGGCACGGACAGTAGGAGAACATCAATCTTACAAGACACTTCAACTGTAGATTTACATGCAAATATAGGCAGGCTATTCTTCATCACTGGCGAGCAAACAGGCAACAAAAAGACTGAACACCGTCGACGTTATGGTTGGATGTTTCTCTCGAGCAAGGAATCCGGACCATAGGGATCCAAGGAATCCTGCAAATGTAAAAAGGAGTTCTATTAGTTCCTGATCAAGACATAATGGCGGCCAAAACTGCGTTGTTTTGTGATCAACTAACTACTCAACCTGGTTTACAACTCTGCATGTTCCTCCTCCCAGATTATACATCACTTTACTGTGATGACATATCACAATATATAGAGTTTATATATGGTGAAAAGTTTGCTTTGGTTTGGTGGTCCATCAAGGTTTGAGCACACAATAATACAGGAGCGAGAAGAGTATGCATGATTACCTTGCCATCGTTGGGACCGAATCCATCAACCTGTTGAGATTTCAAGGAAGGAATGGTTTCAGGACAGATTCATCAAAAGATGATTAGTTGCCTGCTGTCTGCTGCCTTTTTTTCAGCATATGCTCGTCGTGTTGCGGTTGCAGCGCTTGGTGCACGCAACCGTACAACACCATGTGCTCATTTTGCTTCTAAGGAAGCTTTGCGACATGGCGGAGCGGGGGTCCGACCCCATGCTTCCTATAGAGTCCCTAGGTGTTCGAGCTCAACTCGTGCCACTAGCTCTTCCCACCATAGGCAGTTCCATGATAGGATTCAGAGACACGTTAAAGAAAGAAGTAACACTGAAGGCGCAAGCAGCAATTAGATGCCTAGACTCTCTTGTGATCTCCAAATAAATGGAGGCAATAGGTGATAAAATTTTCTTTTTTTCAGACTATTGCTTCTTTTTATGACACCGTAAACAACTTGATACAGGAAATGAGACTTTTCTGTACTCACTTCTTTTGCATTCACGTTACTGAAGCTGACGAAATTCACATGTTATATATATTCCCAGTAAATGTTGCCACAAGAGTCGGTTTCTTAATTGCAATTGTGATTCGTAGGTCATGTCTAGTTGTAAGACCCATAAACAAATCTAGATTCTATGCTAATTAAAAACTACCGCAGAAAGTAACATAGTTTTATTAGGATTTAGGAACACTGGGATCCAAGGAAGAAAAGCCAAGAAACCCTCGAACTGTACATAACCGCCCACAACACACGTAGGCATGTTGATTTGATAACCACCAGGAGGGCCTTGAGCAGGGTTCAGCGTTGCTATATAACTCAAAGGAAGTACAGCTGAAAAAAATAAACTCCAGGTAGTAGATTACCAGATAGAGAAAGCAAATTCGTCCGCGGGCCTAGGCATCATGCAGTGAGAGGGCCCTCTGCATTGCTACGTCCATTGAGCTGCTCTGGGTGGATCTTCTTCCCCAGCATCTTCCTCACGACCTACTTATTTTCACAGATGACCAATACCAACAGATGCATGACAGGTTAGTGATCGACTTTATTACCAAGATGATAGGCTAGATATGCATGATGCTTACTTAATCTAATTGTAGCTATCTATCTGGTAAAACATATGAATTTAAGATACGGAACACTGTCCATGGAATAACGTCTGATAAATTTGGACCACTTCCAGGCTAGAAAAGGAGAGCGTAACACAACGAGGTAACGTGGCTTTACCAGTTCAGGACTTACTACACAACCTATATATAGGGATATAACACAGTTAATTCTTCTCATGATCGAGCTTCTGTACTCTTTGGGAACCGACTAATGTCTGCAGGCTTAATTTTCATGTAACACATATCTTTACTATTATAAAATAAAGAGTTAGTGGTTAGTGCGGCCTCTCCCATCCTTTCCATTTCTCTTAACAAAAAAAGATACCTTGTTTGACATATGGGCCCACCCACCCTCCCACACGTTGATGGTTGGACATCTATTCTCCTCTAACCGTTCTATTCCCTCAATTTCTCACCTCTACTTTCCAACCGATCAGAGCAACTCTTTTCTATAACATGATTATTTATATATGCAATTGAGTTTCGTTGCAATGCACGGGTACATAACTAGTAAGATATAAGATATAAGATAGAGACGAAGAAAGCCATACTCGACTTAATTTTCGCGTAGCCTTCAGTGGCTTTGGTGTTGGCTTTGTTGGTTTCTTTTGATGCATCTTTTCCATGCACGACGTAGGCTTCGAAGTGGATGCCCCAGCAGCAATGATGATCTTCTGGTGATTCTTCTCCCCTGTATCACTTGATGGGAATGCTTCTGCTGCAAATAGATCAGCAAGCGTAGTTCTCACTTTCTCCACCTTCTCTACCATCAGAAGTGGTCGTTCCTGGATCTTAGCGACATCATCCACTTCAACTTCATGCATCAGGATTTCTTCCTTTACGAAACATGTGAAGTTGTCATCTTTCATCGATGATGAATGCATCTTGGCAGGCTCAACAGCAGGTGCTGGTTCACCTGGTGATGTAGCCAACGCGTCTTCTTTGGCCTCACTCTTTTCCTCTTCGTACTTGTCTTCCTCCACTTTCTCTTCATCCATGATGACGAACTCATCTTGCTCAATACAGGCCTCAGGACAAAGCTGGGAGTTTACGTTGTGGCCAAGTGTGCCAATCGCAAGTATACCGTTAAGAAGCACATCACGGAGCAGCAGGGCTTCAGTGTCTTGCTCAGCCACACTCTCACGCACAGAGTCTTCCTTCTCCTTCATGGCTGTTCCATTCAGAAATAAAAAGAAGAAAAGAAAAAAGTTGACAACATAAGAGCAAAGAAATGTACGATCGCATAAAAGAAAAGGTAGCCTGACATGGTTACCCTTGTTTTCATGATCAATGATGTGGTACTCGACATTAGAATGCATCTTCCGGTTCAGCCAATTGAACACCTGTAAATGCCATAAGAACACGTAGATCATTAGCAATATCACCGAATACAATAACATTGACTTGAATCTCACACACCGGTTTAAGAGAGACAGAAACTGCAAAGACCTGTACTTTGCAGCATACACCAACAAATGGTGTATCAGCGTGAGCTAACTGTATACCTTCAGGGCCATCTCTCTAGAAGCAATCTGAAATCAGAAGTGAAAGCCAGACAGTAGCTCAGATCCTCCGATGTATGGCATAACTTTTATATAAAGATACTAGTCTCATAATTGAATGGTCCAGGAGACAAAAGAATGGACTTTTGGTTGCAACTGCCTTGGCCTGACTCAACTGAAGTAAATTCTCTCACTGAGGTAAATATGCACACTTGTGACAGCCTCATGCTACATTCAGTTCAAAGTCAGCAAAGGTCAGCTTCACTAATCACAACAGGTAGGGAATGATTCAGAAAGACTCCAACCACCAAAATGTGGTACACTGCATGTGCATGTTGGGGCCCCATTGACAGAATGGATCAAGCCTAATTGGTGCCTGCTACCGTGCAAAGTTCTAACAAAGTAGTCATCTAAGGGTCATAGCATGGAATAAGTAGGTGAGCTTTCCTCGAAGACAGGATTAGACCAAGGATAGTCTTTAACAGCTGACGAATTCCAGAGTAAGCAGGAGTTAAATTGAAATTCATTAGTTCATTAGATACTTGACATCTGTACAAAATGTTCATCATTCCAGCTTTTCAAAGAGACGTAATTTTCATCTTCTGGCAGTTTGTGCTTATTGTCAAGATTCCTGGCAGTTTGTGCTTATTCTCAAGATTCTTGAAAATTGCAGCACAAAGTATATCGTTTAACAGTAAGCTGCACATGCCGAAGCACCTCCATTGATGTAATGGTGTGCTTGTGAATTGTCCATAGCACACAGCCACTGACAAAGGGCTGCGACGGCACAGGCAAGTAGCGGCTGGCAACAGGCAGAAGCCTGCAAATTAGCAATCGACAGTGTGAGGACCGGCAATTTTCTAACTCGTTTTAATCGGTAAATTACGATTAAATGAAATTAATTAAGCAACTGATTAAATAAATTATGCAATAATCTTTTTTAAATACATGACAAACCGAATTAATAAAAACTTTCCAAAGAACAAATCTAATTAAAAATTACAAGTCACCTCACAAATTTCAAATTTGTAGATATGATTACCTCTTAACACAATCACAAGTAACACGTGCCAACTAAATTTACAATCCATTTGCAACAAATGATTACATCCGTCAAGCAATAATTACAATTGTTCCTCGAATCAAATAAAAATATTAACAGTCCATATTACATCATTTTGCAGTTCAAATTACATCAAATTACAATTCTCGATCTCAATCAAGACAATCGTCTCCATAATATAAATAATTACACAACAATTAAAATTATATCAATATTGCTAAGTTACAATAACCAGCACTATTAAATTGCAAAGAAAACCAGTAACAAGTGTAGCACCCAAAATAAAAAGGAAGATCATAACTAATTAAACACCTTCCTTACCTGGGCCAAACTCTTGCGTTGGCCTCTATTCCAATCTACTTGGTGTGTTCTCTCTCCCGATACGTTTTCCTCTCCCATCTCTAATCTCTCTCTCTTGTTGCGCTGGCATGGGGCTGGAGGCTGGCAGAAGGGCAATAGAGGCGGCGACACGGCCGGGTATGGCGTGGCGTGGGCCGGGTAGCAAGCCGGCTGTGGCGTAGCGGAGGCCGGTGATGGTGTACTGGTTATTGAGTTGCATGCACCAACCAGTTCACCCAAAAGCTTAAGCTGATGAGGAAAGGTGGACAATTCACTTATACTTCAACACCCCCCCTCACGTGTAGGCTCCCTTAGGCCTAATACGTGGAATAGAAGTTGACTGCAATTAATTTTTTTTAATTGCGTCAGCCAGGTCTTGAACTCGAGACCTCTTGGCTCTGATACCATATTGAGTTGCATGCACCAACCAGTTCACCCAAAAGCTTAAGCTGATGAGGAAAGGTGGACAATTCACTTATACTTCAACACTGGTCCTGGTGGCGGCGCGCGCTGGCTGGTCGCAGGTTGGCGGTGGTGCAGCAGAGGCCGACGATAGCACAGAAGTCGACCAGCGCGGGCCGAACACCAAGCGGCAGCCATGGACGAGCGGCGGCCAGAGGCCAGGCGGTGGCGGCGGCGCGACTGACCGAGGGGAGGCACTCGGGCGTCGTGGCCGGAGGTGGCACGGGCGCGGCGCGACAATGGCGGGTATGGTCGGCACGGTTGGCGCCGGCGGTGATTCGCGACTACCGAACGGCGATTCGCACCATGAAGACTTAGCGAATACAAATTCTTCTATCCGATTGCACTTTCATCCGTCATTCTACAAATTTACCTTAGCGTTGATCTGATCTATCTCCATTCCATCGTGTAGGATATCACGTAGCTGTTGAGGGAGCGTTTGTGCATCCCAGATCCTTCGTACAACTACTTATCCTAGATCCTTCGTGCAGCGTGTCCGCTGAGCGTGCTCAAGGCAAGTACCTCGCAGCCGTGACCTTTCCATTTCGTATATCATGTGTTTCCAGATTACCTGTCATCTTGTCATTGAGTATAATTATCATATCACTCATGCTTACTTGGCTAATATCATATCATTAGAGTTACCTGGCTGATATCATATTACTAACGATACCTGGCTAATATCTTATCACTAAAGTTACCTGGCTACTGACATATTACTAAACCTTACCTGATTATTATCACATCATCAATGTTTGCATGATTATTATCGTATTATCAATACTTGTTTGGTTATAGACTTTTAATATTATTTATCTTATTTCATATGCTCTTAGGTTTACTAGAATGCTTAGTTAATTATGTTCTAGAATTTATGCTTTTAATTAGTGATTTAGAATTAATGCTTCAACCATTAATGGGGGGTAACATATGAACATATTTAATTTAGGTTAAAAATTATTAGTACTCTTTATGAATTCATACAGTGCTAATCAAATCATGAATTCATACCTGTCTTTTGGATTGGAGGCTACATAGGGCGAACAAAGGATCTTTCTCTTCACCAGGGTGACTAGTAGTATCTAAAATACTAAAACATACAAAATTCCACTTTAATTTGATAATCTATTTAATGAAGAGAAGAGATAGAAATTGAAATTGTTGATAAAGAGATGAGTCATATAGTTTCATTTTGTTGATATTAATGCTTGCTGAGTACGTTTGTACTCGCGCTTGCTATTAAATTTTTTTGTTAGATCTCAGTCTGGCCGAGAATTACCTCGGGTTGGATGTGGGGTATTCAGGCTTAGAGGATGCTTCATGGGACAAGAGTGAGCATATCGAGGACTGTGGCGAGATGGATGCATTATGTGGATGTTGAGACGAGCAGGTTGCCTTTAGTTCTTCGTCTCCAAGAGTTGGGATATTTAAATAGTTGTATTGGATACTTGTATAATTAGAGCCTACGATAGAACTTCTGTAAAAATTTTGTAGAATTATAGTTGACTTAGGAAGTTGTGAATTGAAGCATTAGCCCTGCGTGGCAATGATATTGAAATAAGAAATTATCGTCTCCAGCTATTATTCCGTTGTGACTCTGGCATAGCTTATTATTCGATAAAATTGTGCTCTTATTAAATAATAATCCGTTGCCTAGTGTTACAGACAGCAACCTATTACGGCATCCGATGGCATAGACAAGTAGTGACTCCAGGTGCACATAAGCAACTAATGGCTGGCAAAGGCGCAAAAGTTCAGTCGCAGGTTCCCTGTATTGTGTTTGCATTCATAATAAAGCAGGGGCTTCGCCTTACGTCTTAAAAAAAAGTTCGGCCGCAGATCGCTAATATCCTATTATTTTAGATAACAATACCATTTTATCCTGTTTTATTTGTTATAGATTTCTCACTTGATTAATTTGTATCAATTTTGCAGTCTATTTGGATGATACAAGAGTCACAATGACCCCTCGTCCCTCTCTCTAAACTAATTAGTTCTCATAATTTGTTGGTGTTTTGGGGGCCTTCTTCACAATCTGTTTGTCAGACCAGGGATTACAATCTTGTTTTATGAAACTGAGATGTTCAATCTTGCATTCTTTCTCATTCAAGCAAGCAAATCAAGAAAAACATTTGCCACAAATTGGTAAAGAAGGCTGGCTGAATCAGGTTAGAAATTTCAGGGGTCGGCATTGGAACAAAATTTATTTTAGATATGATAAAAAGAAGCAAACATACAAGTGGTTTTCATTAGTTCTCTCATCACTGATTAGCTTCCCACATACAATGTACCCAAAGATGTTCTTATGACAGACCTCGTGCGGCTGTTTGCTCCAAAACTAAAGCACCGGTCAACACTAACCAACCAATGTAGTGGGTATGAGCAAGATAATACTACGTTGATCAGGTGATCATCGAAATAATAATGCAAGATAATATGAGAAGTTAACCTTGTCCAGATGATGGTTCATCAGGCGCTTTCCCTGGATAGCCCCCCACCACCACCATTCAGTGTCTTCTTCACAATGCCAGCGAGCTCCAACTCCGATAGGTCAGGTAAGGTTGCGTCCACCACACTTGATGAATGAAGAACGAGCGCGCCAGGTGCATGCCGCCGAGGCTCACAAGGGCGGAAATGCCTGTTCTGCATCCATCTGTCTACAGTGGCAACCTTCCTGCGGACCCATATTTGTGATGCAATGATATGTCGCCCAGTTCCATCCGGCTTGGCGCTTTATGAGGGACTAGAATAATACTGTATCAGGTTACAGCACAGTTCAGCTGCTAGTTGCTTCACATCAACTGCGAAACGAACGGAGGAACACTAGTAGACAAGCACGGTACAGCAAGCATTAATCCATGTAGATGACAGACCGGAGAAAGCCATTGTACAATGTTTCTTCTGCACCAGAAAATAAAAATAGTGGATGATCATAAGGAGTAGGCAATTCTCTTTGCATAAGGATAAGGACCAATGGAAGGACAGACCAGGTTGTGTAGCATTTCACCAAAAGCTGGTAAACCCATGTGAAACAGACATTCCAAAGCATTGTTTCAAGTGAACATCAAAGTTTTCCCTGAGGGTGAACATCAATGATACAGGAGAAACGCAAACGCATAGGTCCATCTGTGCCTGTCCTTTTAAAGAGAAGGACACTCGATCAGGAAGCAAAATTCAAGCACACAGTGACATTATGAGTTATCAATCTCACATAAGATCTGAGGAAACAGGACAAAATCCAGTTGGTAAATAGAACAATTTATTTGACAAACTTGAGAAAACTTTTATTGCACGGGGATATATTTGTCATAGCTTATAATGAATCTAAGAAATCACCAGTATTACATATGATCATCGGAGTAACCCATATCATCATTGATCTTACAGATTATTCACAGAAATTATTGTTTTCCTGTTGAGAATGGACTCAAAATTCTCATCTTAAAACAATAGTCCAGTGCAACAGCAGTAGGCATAAATATAAAAATGCTCTCAACCACACTAACTGCACCATCAAGAGCGAGTGATATTAAGGCATCAGTGCTCAGCTCAAAGGGCCTCACAGGTTCCAGCATAGCAAGACCTGCAAACAATTTAGTTCCGATAAACAAAATAACCGTGCTCAGGAATATTTGCTGAGAAAGTTTCTAGAAATGACACCACCTGGTTTTACCTCTAACAAAAGCAAATGCGGCAGCAGCCCTCATTTTCACTTGGATATTATCCAGATCTCTTCTAATGGCATACCTGAACGTGACTTCAAACAAAGCACAACTTATGAAAACAACCGATGACTGAACAAATAGTTGTGGCAAACTGTGGACTTCATAGAAAAATATGGGTAAACTAGCCAGAACACCGACGATAGAGGAAACTGCTGCGGCTTCTACAGATTCTATTCTCTCACTATCTTCATTGATATCTCCACCTGACACATCTCCAAAGCTTTGATTCTCAAGACTAGAAGCCAAGGAACGTTGTGCTTCATTAATCATTTCTCTTGCCTGTAGCAATTCCCTCTGGAATTCCACAATCATGTTAATGTAATGCAGCATTGTAAACACATTATTAAGAAGAAAAGGCCCACGGGAAGAACCAAGCTACAAATAACTCGTGTCTTTCCCATGTCAATTGAAGGAAAGATATTTTGATGATTACAGAAATGTATTATCATAGAAAGCTGATATCACAACTAATGATCATTCTGCCTTCATAGTCATGGGACCACATGAATATGGCACATGCTACTAGTACTTTATGTTTGCTCAAAATACATGGAACCATCTCATTTTCTTAGTTTACTAGTCCAATCAACATGTTTGCAAAGAGCAATATTTTTACAATGCATCTCAAACTGGATATGCATAACACATCATGATGAAGCAAGCAGACAAGATGTAAATTCCAATTTACCAACAGTATGGATCCCGTGCTTAGCACTTTTATCCAAAGAAACGCCCAAAGGGCGTCCTGGAGACTTAACCCAAAAAGGGTGGAAAAGTCAGTCCAATACAAGGCAATACGATGTCTATCAGGTTTGACTTAACTCTCTAGCCGGCAGACTTTGCGAGTTTCACAAATAGCAACTCTCTTGCCTGCGAGCACATACCACTCAAGCAGAAACAAGCTTTTTCAATATAGTAGTTAGCTAGAGCTTTTCACATTCTCTGCCACTAGTCTCGCTATCGGCGTTTCACTGTTTGCGTGTGCGCATTACCTTTCTAAATCACATGCACCCATGGCCTGCTTCCATTATTTGGCTAATCAAAGAGCATTGTTCCTTAAGGTCGTCGGCACCACATAGCTCAAACACAAGGGCGGCAGTCACCAAACATCACAGGGTCACAGTACTACCACAACCACAGTAGCATAGCATCGCACCAGAACTAAGCGGCACTACACTGGTGGTGCCGGTTCATGCTACGTCTTGGCCACCGGGCGCGCGTAGCAGGGTGGGGCTGGACGCACGTACAGTACATGCAGGTCACGCCAGGTCGCTCTCCTCCGAGTGTCCCACACGCTCGCACCAGGGGCATCGTTCGTTGAGCCGAGCAAGCAAAACATCGAACAGGTTACAGGCAGCGGCATGTCGTGGTGACATACTTACCTCGTCACGGCGCTTCTCGAGGCGCCGGACCTCCTCGCTGGCGAGGCGCGCGGCGGCCTCCTGGCGCTCGATGTCGGCGAGCGCGGCGCGGGCACGCTCTACGCGGCGCTCGGCGGCCTCGACCCCCTCGAGCAGCGCCCGGTTCTCCTCGCGCCGCAGCAGCTCGTCCACCTTCTCCCCCACCGCCGAGCTCAGCCACGCCGCGGTGCCCTCCTCGCCGCCCGAGCCCTCCCCAGGGACGCATCTCACGCGGACTCCTGGGCCGCCGCGGCGGCATCGCGCGGAGAGGGGATTCGTGGGGAGGAGATGGAGCTGGGGCCTGGGGGAGCGGGTCGCGGCGCCGCGTGCTCTACGGTTTGGATTGGAAGAGGTTGGTGAGGAGTTGGAGGCGACTAGTGAGTGGAGTTTGACTCACTGCATGCGGCCCCACAGCAGCTTAGTGGGCCATTATCCCAAGAATACGGCAACGTCCAGCAGAATTACAGGAAGGACATGTTTGATGAAGCCCCATATTTTTATTTTTTACCTTCTACTTCTAATACTTTGATAATTTATTTTTCTAAGAATCTAAAAGTGCCCCTAGAAATCTTTTGGTTAAGGTTAGATCCAGAAACCATAAAAGCATATACAATGCAAACACTTAGAGAGGAGCTTAGCAATTAAAAACTAATTTTTCTTGTCACATAGGATATATAAGACTCTTATTTTGAAACATCAATGCTTAAATAAGCATAGGTGTTTAGCAGGTGCTTATGTGTATAACTATATCTAATTAAAAGATAATATAACATCTAAGATCTATGAAAGAGATGCTTGATTTGAGAAAGTAACTTTTACATGGGACATGTCCTAAGAGGGAGGATTAGAGATAAATAGACCATGATACTCCTAGTTGTAACAATCTATTTGTATATTTGTCTTACTCCTTTATATTTGTACATAATTTATTTTTTCTAAATTTTTGAAGACCATACACATACAAATTGTGATTTTTTTTTCTAAATTTCTGAAGACCATACACACACAAATTGTGATTTTTTTCTAAATTTTTTAAGACAATGTATACACAAATTATGAAATTTTGGTTTTAAATTTCAGCAGGTAATTGCACGTCAATGCATAGTATCATATTGCAAGACCACAACCATTCACAAAATTGACATTTAACTTATCCTTGGAAATTTAACCAAACAAGAAGCCTATGTTACCATAGCACACTAAAAAATGTTCAAAGGATAAATGGGTAGTAACAAAAGACCATATCATAAGTACTGTGCCATCATCTACTTTGAGCAAATGCTTTTGCAAGGTCGTCATGAAACCTATCCATAGTTCTATCACTCGATTGTGACGTTGGCACATCCAATACATCATGAGAAATGATATATCTTGCACATCTTTGAAGAACAAGGAGTACATCCTGAAGCAATCATTAATGATTAGCAGTGTGAGAGAACCCAATAGATGACAGCATCCAAGAGTTAACTTTTGTGAAGCCTATAACTACACAATATTCCAGATTCTGCATACTTCTACAAAGGCATATCGAAATATGAAGATTATAACCATACACCACTAGAAAATCGTGTAACTTCATAAAGGTTCTCGCATATTTCTTTGCGCAATATGGCAAGAACAAAGCGATAAGAAGCTTGAGGCAGGTCTCAAGAAATTTCATGACACAAAATTAACTGCTATAGTGCTATCCTCATTTACAGGCAGGACCAGGTTATTGATTCTGGTCAAATTCAACAATCGTGTTCTCTATCTCAAAAAAAAAAACATTAACCGGTGGTACTGAATGATAATGAATATCTTGTTTACAGAAACAACATGGTAAGATTCAGCAACAGCGGGTTCAGGGATCATGCATATACCATCCTTAATTTTATGTCAACCTCAGTAGTTATACAACAATCTGGGATAAGCCTTCTCAGTATTGCATCAACAGAAGCTGGGAAAGACCCAAGCCGGAGGCCTGACAGGCGAATTGTTGTTCAGCAGTGGTACACCGCCATCTCCTCATGCTCCTCACTGATAAGCAGCACCTCGCCCTCGCACTCCCCGAGCACGAACAGCTCCCCCAGCGGCCTGATCTCGTCATCGTCCTCTCCTCCAAGAAATGACAACTCCAGCGAACTTTCTGACAGCTCGAGTACGGCAAGACGGAGACCAACCAGCGCATAGAGGGTGCCGTCGACAAAGATCATATCGTCGAACACGTGGGGGTGTTAAAAGAAATAATCTTCACTTACTAGATGTAGTAGAGTCTGTCTTTGAATATAATTTAAATTAAAGTTATATTTAACTTGAAATCCAAATACTTATATGAGTAGGAGATTATTAACATTTATATTAAGGAGGTTTATACCCACTTTTGTAAGGAGAAGTAAGAAAAGTAAGAAAAAACAAGAAAAAAGAAAACGGGAAGTAAATAAGAGAAAAGAGAAATTCAGAAATTCTTCTGTGTTCTCTCAGTTTATTTACGATGTATCTATTTTCTTCTAAAATAAAGTTTTAACAAGTAGTATCAGAGCCATACGAGACTCGATTGGAAGAAAAATTCTGGCGAAACGCTCGCGCATCTCGCGCGCGGTGTTTGCTCGCCAGTCGCGCGCAGAATTCCTGAGGCCAGCGGCAACTTGGAGAAAAAAAAGGCAGGTGCTGATGCGCGGTGTGCAGGAAGAAAATCTTGCTTTTCTCCCTGTGAAAATTCAGAAGACAAGACTGAGCTCAATTTGCTTTCGGTTCCAACGCAAGGACGGCATGCACTGTCTTGCAGCAAGCTTCTTTTTTTGAGAAAGGACAGAGCAACTTAAAAAAAAGGAAGCAGAGAGAGAAGCACTACAAGCCAGCAGTGCCTGTGCCAAAAGAGGAGTTTTTTGTCTTGTGACATGACAACAGACAGAGAAGGAATTTTTCTTTGCGTCAGGAAAAGAAAAGACAAGGAGCTGCATGGGTCGTGTGGTTCTTTTTGCGCAAGGGAAACTGCGTACGAGACCCCATGCATAGATACGCGTTCGGTGCCGTGCAACACGCGGAGATCGTCTCGCACGTAGAAACCAAATCGAATCAGTAACTGAATCCAAGCCGATTCTCTTGGTTTCGTCTCCGAAGCAAAGTCTCCGTCCGCACGAGAATAAAAATAACATGGGGCGAATCGGCGGCGGCCACGCGCCAGAGCACATCCCTGGGTTGGCAGTGCTAGACGGTCGGCCTGCCGGGCAAGAAGAGGACGACGAGGAGGTCGTCCGAGAGGATGACGCTGGAGAACGGGGTGGGGACCTTGGGGAGGCGGAGCTGCTCGCCGGTGAAAAGGTGGAGGAGGAGCCTCGGGGGGTACTGGGTGGACGCAGTGATGAGGAAGCCGTGGGCGTAGAAGAGGGTGTGGCGGGATGGGGGCAGGTGGTGGCCCCACGGGAGGCGGAAGCAGTGCAGGCGGTGGAGGCAGATACGTTTATTTCTAAAATAAGTTTAAATGATATAATATGAAAGTATAATGTATGTAATTAAACAATTATTCAAGTATTATTTAACTATGCTATTTCTTAGTTTGTTAGAATTGATCATAACTCATATAACTCCCTTTTAGATTTTGATTCTTGAGATAATTCTTTTAAACCTAAAGGTAAAAATGGAGCAATTTACTTTCTAGTTCCCTAGACCAATCTATATACTACAACCTATAACTACCATAAAATCCATTTCATCGGAGTCTTTTACATCCCTATCCAATCACTAAACCCTGTAATAAGAAAAACTCCCAATACACTACCTTGTGCCACGCAAACTCACAAATTGGTATATCGAAACTCAAATTAACATCATATAATTCTCCAAAGTCATATCCTGCTGCCCCATAACGTTCTAATCATACCTTAATTTAGACAATTCACAAAGATTTAGTAGCATTATTAGGACCACCGAATTGGCAATTAGTTGACACGTGAACATTAGGAAACGATCTACCAGCATTTAAGATTTAAGAAGCTAATCGACATCGAGGACTCAGATGCATAAACGAGCTAGACGGTAAAAAATAAGGCACAATAAGTTAGGAGCATAGGGGACTTGAAGGCAGGTGTAGAAAAGCTGTTTGGAGAGCTTCTAGCACTTCTTGATAGTGGGCGGGTCAACGACATACTGTTTGTTCCTCTCCATAAGTGTCTTGTGGTACACGCACCTGTGCTTGGTCGCCAACCTTGTCGCCTCACATGCCTTGGACTGCAGCTGCGCCAACTTCAACGCTAACGTCCCCATGGATCTGTCGTCGTTTCATAGTTAAACCGGAGCAATACAGATGAGAAAAATCAGAATAATATATATACGGATTGGGAAGCACGGGATCAAGACTTGGCTCGATGATTTCTTTGTTTTACCTTTTCCTCTTTAGTGCCTAGTGGTCACCAGTAGTAGTAGGGGCTTCGGCCTCTGGGCAACACAGCGGCGACGATGATCTACACGTGAGTAGGGCCGCATGCCCAAGCTCGAGCTCGGCTGCCGCGCTAGGGCAAAAGCCTAAAGGATTTGGCCTATTGAGGAATCTCCGGTGGGGTGACTGATCGAATGAGAAAGTGAGAATGGTTTGGACACTTAGGCTAATAGGCTTGACTTGTTGCCTATTGGGCATAATGGGCCGCTGGAGTATGTTAGTATGTGTAGTGTATACTTTGTAATTACAAAGTAGACATGCGCACAGACCACAAGCGGGCGCACACACACCGAACACAAGAGTGCTTTCTTTAAGCACCCGTCTAAAAATATGGAGATCAAAGATAAATCCACAATATAATAAAATTTCCACTAAGACACACTCATATATGTGTAAAGATAGACTCCACCCGAGTAGAATGCAGAGCTACACTCCATGAGTCCATGACCCAGAACCATCAGAATTCACCTCTTAAAAAAGAACCATCAGAGTTAAGAAGCTATAATCACAGTTTGTATTCGCAGGTGCAACAAGCGCAGTGTTATTCCATACTTCTTACACAGGTGCATTGATATATGCTAGTGCAAGCAGCAGAGCCAAAAAATGTAATGCTCCAGTGCCACTGGTGGTTCCAGCTCTCATGATCACAAGAATACAACAACGTAATGGAATTGATTGATACGGAATGAGTTATGACTTCCCTTCAGCACCAGGTGCATCAGAACTGAGTGTGACGCACGGGAACCAGTATCTGCGCTTACCGTCCCTGTGCCCATCGTCGATCATAGCAAGTCCCTCCTGGTTGTGCAATACAGTTTCGTTAGAAATCGTCGTTTGCATATAGATACCAAAGACTTCTACCTCCAATCTGGTCATAAGCAGTGTCCCCAGGCATGCATATACATAATTACATTTACATATTTACAAGGATGGCTCCAACAAGCGTGCATTGAGTTCCAACATAACTTGCATCAAACAAAGCTGTTTTTCTTTTCTTTTGGCACGAGAATGAACCATACAGATTGCTATCGTAGAGACTAGAGAGGAATCAGGAAGCTGTATTTACCTTCAGCAAAGTTTCAAGGGCGTCGATCGCACGGCCAGTTGACCATGAGAATTCCTTCTCAACTTGTTCTACCGTGACATAGCCTTTAGCCTGCATGTGAATGCTGTTATAACTGGAGGAATATGGAAACTATGGTATAGGTAACAATTTGTGCATGTTAGCAATTTGAAAGCTTCTAACAACCTAATCTTGTTCACTATGTCTAGCTGATAAATAAACATCACAACAAAGTTTTGTGAGGTATTATACAGGGACTTGTGCTTCCAACATACAGCAACCGATATGCTTGTATAATGTACTATGGTATTAAATGATACGCTAGTAAAAGCACAAACCTGAGCTAGCTCAAGTATCCCATTGTGATCTGTATTCAGTTCAGTAGGAACTGATCGCACAAGTTTTTTCTTCCCAACAGAAATTACTTCAAAGCCACTACCAAGGACCTGCAAGTTCACAAATGAAGGATCAGATGAGCCAAAATCTATACAAGTACATCAAATAACATTGAATATTTGAATTGAACCAGGATCATCCATTAATTCAAGTTTAAACTTGTAAAAATGATGTGAGTGCAATTTTAAAATCCCAACTAAAATGAGATTTAAGAATTTAAGCTTAAAATACTTACCTTCAGCTTACTTATAGCACGTAAACAGTCATCTGACGATAATGATCCAAGATCAGTTTTTCTCTTCTGACAGAGCAGTTTGCGGAGATCTAGCAAGTCAATCAAGCCACCATTATGCGACCTGGTTGCAATGCATACATCAACAATCTGAACACCTGCCACAATACACGTGGATGTTAAGCAGAGCATAAAAGGTAGCAATAATAAAAGAAACTTCCAAGATCGAAAGAACATCTAAGGAAGCTTAAAGTAAGTATACCAACCCAGCTCATAGTAGAAGTCACCAATCCCTAGAAGCTCCGCCCAAACTCCTTTATTAGATGCCAGCGGATCTACTCCAACTTTTGCACACATCTCATGAAACTGCTGTCTAAATACTGAATTTTTACGGATGTCATTCTGCACTAGCACAACATATATAATGTTACTAGAGACCATTGGAATATGCTTTGCCATTTAAGCTCTTTTGTGATACGTTGTAGCACATGGGAATAACAATGCAAATACCACTTCACTGGTACTAGATGTTATGAGATGAGTGAAATCGAGAACTATCAGCTATCACAAGAATTAGCAATCAATTGTCATCTCAGTATGAAATGAAGTACAGCTTCCACCCAGCTGTCTTGGTATAAGACTAGTTTTACTTTGCTTGATACGGAGGTGATTAACTGATTACCGACTGGCCAAGGCCAAGGGGTAATATCTGTCACTTAAATGGTAGAAATCAACCAATGAAGCTGCTGAATAGCATCAAATTTTGGCATAAAGCATAATTTGACTATAATCTATAAAAGGCAACATATAGCTTTTCTAAGCTATAGTGCAACATTCTAGATGGTGATTTGATAAGGCCAATAGATAGTAATACAAGCGCAACTGATATATCCTAACCCCCAAGATTGATATCATTATCCGCCCACGCCACATATAAATTGGAAATTTTGTTAACAACATATAGATTCAGTGGAAGTATTATAAGATTTCCCCCCACTTTCCACGTGCAGCTAAAATTCAAGAGCAGAGAATCACCTTGTGCTTGCGAGCAAATTCTTCAAGCTGCGTCCGGAACGTTGTGAGCTGCTCCTTCATGACATCCGTCCTGACCTTTGCCACATTTTCCCCAACCAGCCGGAATTGATCCTAAAAGTTTCCAAGAACACTCTCCATCGCATGATCCAAACCAAAAAAAGAAAAAAAACCTTTAACCTAACCAGCAAAGAACTGCACATACGCGAGTAGCCGCCGCGTTCTGCAAGCCCGCGATCCCCGGCCGCCTCCTCATGCCTCCTCGTCTAAATCGCACACGAGCTGCAATTCGAGCAAGTCCGATGAGTCAATCGGCAAGGCACCTCCTGCGATTGGCGATCGATTCGATCTGCGCATTGTTTCGCGTGTGCCGTTAGTGTACAGAAAGTTAATAGGAGCAGGTAGCTGACGGCCGGGGGCGGAGACGGTACCTGAACCCGAGGGGGCGAAGACCTCCGGCGGCGGGTGAGTGGATCCGTGCGGGCGCGGGCTCGGACCGACGGAGCCGGGTCTCTTCCCCGCTCACTTCCTCCGGTGAGCTAACCCTCTTGGGACCGACCGTCAGCGGCTTTCCTCCTAGCGCGCTCTTTTTTCCACGGGGAGTGGGCGCGGCGACGGGAGATCGACGGCGGGAGACGGCAGGTGGGCGCGCACACGCGGTAGGGAAGGTGTGGGTGGCTTGCAGCGAGGGCGAGGAACTGTGGAAGGGTGAGGACCGAGGAGCGGTGCACGTCGGCGGCGAGGGGCACAGCTAAGGATGGGCCGGGCCGGCGATTGCACGGGAGAGGATTAGGAAGCGAGGGAGATGAGAACGAGAAACAAGTTTGATAACTGGGCTGGGGCCCGGGCTAAGTCCAATTGAAAGGCTTATTTAGGGCACAGGAATCTTCCATTAAACGGTTTAATTCATGTGAGAAAAAATATTATTCTACTAAATTCTCGTGGTCTGGAGCGGCCGAAGAGATAGAGCTGTGGAGTTGAAGAAAGACCAGTCTTTTTTTGTTTCCAGAGTTGGAATTGGTCGGTAATTTGACTAATTGAAGTTCTAATTTCGAATTAGATTCTCCACTATAGTTTTGGTTGATATGTAAATTCTTTTTTTAAGAGCGAGAATAATTGGCTAATATTCATCTTTAAATATCACAACCCATACGCAGGTCATGGAAAAAGATTAAAAATCATAGTGAAAAGTTCATATAAATTACGGTTAGTAGCAATCAAATTCTAGTAGTTAACCAGAAAACTAAGATGTCTAGTATTTAGACTAAGAACATGCACGTATTTGTTGCAACTGATGGCTTCTAAGGGCATCCATAGTGTATATAATCCAAGAGGTCTTAAGTTGGGTCTCATCTAAATCTTAAGGCCAATGCTGTAATGTATATAACCCACTAGGCCTTAAGATGGTCCCACTTGTCAGATAAAGAAAAATGTATTTTAATGCTTATGGTCAGGTCTTTAGCTTGAGGACTGGTCTTAAGGTTTTTTTGCTTATGGCCTGCTTAAGATCACCTCTGTAATGTATAAGGTCGACCTTAAGGTGGCTTAAGACCCTCTGTTTTTATACACTGTGGATGCCCTAACTGAATGAATAGTAATGATTAAAAGAAATATCTTTTAGAAAAAAAGGGGTGAGTGATGGAGAAAATAAGAGAGAGATGCGCGTGCAAACAGTAGTGAGAGGAGTGAGGTGCGTGATGAACTTATGACCCCATACTTTATCCTCAAAACGAGACGGGAGTGAGAAGAGTGAGAAAGCTATTTTGAAAAACTGAGTGTTCATATTAACTTCCGACTTCTTCAAACAAAAGCTAGAAGTAGAAATCTATACGAACATGCAACATTTTTTTAGAGTACTCCAGATGGTCTATTTAAACTCTTCAAATTCAGCTGGTTAGGCTTGGACTGAGTTCGGGCCTAACCATAAAGCTGTAGTATAGCCCAACCTTAAAGCTTGAAGCCCGTCCTAATCGTTTTCATTTCCTTCTAACCTTTTTCAATTAAGTTGGTAATTTTTCATATTAGCATATACTCCCTCTACTGTTGAATAAATATTGTTTTCTGATTCGACGTGATATCCGAAACACTAATTATGAAAATATAACATTATATAGTAGAAACACAAATGTATCTTCTTATATCATTTTACGTTAGCGCATCTGTTTCTTCTTTCTACTAAGATGATCTATTAAACTCATAGTCCATTGTCACATCCGTTCCGAAGGTATCTATATCAGTTGTGACATTGTTGAATTTAAAAATGATGAAAAATAACCGTGACATTGTTGAATCCTATATTATACCTATACAATTGATTCTCACTAGTTTAATTTCCCGCCCTCTGGTGAAATCATATCATCTCAATTGACATTGTTGAAGGCGAATCGTCTCGCTGAGGATCGAGCGGCGCATCACGCGTGCGACAGGCGAAGCGAAGGCGAACCGTCTCTGGATTGGCTGGTGCGTCGCACCGGTACTTCGGCTGGGCCCCATCGTCCCAGGGTATACCGTGGCCCACCCGGCATACCCTGTGGGTCCGCCCCTGCAAACTTTCTCAATATATAGACTAATACACTTCTACTAGTATACGTATTCGGATTTTAAGTTGGATACAACTTTAATTTGATTTACACATAGAGACGGACTCTGCTACGTCTTAAACTCTAAGTTAAAATTATTTTTAATAATCTCCCTCTTAATCTTGATTTGATATACTCTAGTTTTAGTCTTAATATTTGAGAATGCAAGTTGTGAAGTTCAAAAAAGTAAAAACCCTTACGTCTCACGACAACATCAAGAAGACAAGAACTAGTCTTGCTAATTACGAGCAGGCGCACTGCGAGCTCTTCTTCATGGCGCTGGTCTCCATGATGGAGCCCACGTCCACCTTGGTCCCCTTCAGCGACAACACCTCACCTCCGTCGCCACCATTGCCGCCGCCGTTGCGCATCCGCCGTGCCTCGTCGAGCTCGAGCGCCCTGCGTGAGACGACGGCGAAGATCTCCTCGAGGAGCGTGAGGAAGGCGCGCTCCACGTTGTCCCCCGTGAGCGCGGACGCCTCGGAGAAGAAGAGCCCCTGCTCCTCCGCGAAGCGCGCGGCCTCGTCGGCGGGCACCTCGCGGCGGTGCGCCGGCATGTCGGCCTTGTTCCCGATGAGCGCCACGACGGTGGAGCCGTCGGCGTGCGCGCGCAGCTCCTCCACCCACCGGGCCACGTGCTCGAACGTCCGGCGGCGGGTGACGTCGTACACAACCATGGCGCCCAGCGCGCCGCGGTAGTACGCGCTCGTCACCGCTCGGTACCTGCACACACACACGCAGAGTCCAAATGCCAATTTATAAACTAAGCATGGTTTCACTCGATAAAAAAAGTGTTCTAAATTGTGAAGAAATCTTTTGGCCTTCCGCGTATCAACTTCATTGAACACTGGAATTTCACACCAATCGTGTAGAATCGTGATGCCTCCTGCAGGTTCTTGTTAACTTCTAAGCAATCCGACGCTAAACAAACCGTGGAGACATAAGGATCCTGAGCCGAACTGAAACTCCTGTCGCATGCATGGGCTTCAAGAATAGTTGGCTAGGCAAATCCTTCTCAGGGTTGCAACCAAACAGGCCCCTAAAGTCTAAAATGCAGCCTGGCCTGATTCCACCCCCATCCTGTTGTTTTAGTGATCTTCTGGTAATTTTGTTCGTGTCACTTCATGTTCTAGCGTCTTATCGCCGCTGAAGCACCACCGTTGCCGTTCGCCCACGCTGTGGATGCCGCCAATGCCACCAGTGGCGGAGAGAGGGGGGGCCGAGGGGGGCCTGGCACCCCCCAACGGTGCATGCAGACATGCAGTGCAGCCCCCCACTGCATGCAGTCGGCAGCTCAACAATTAACTCAGTGTTCAATGAGTCAATAAAAGCATGACGCTTCGTCGCTTCGTATTTCAGATTTTCAGCCGAGGAGCTCCCCTCTTTGCTGCCTGCCATCAACGTCCCAAGATGAACCAGAGGCGAAGCGATCAAGCGACTGCGGCGTATGCTTTGCTCGCCAAACCGGCATTGGGCCACTGGGGAGTCCGCGTGCGTGACCGGAGGCCCGCTGCTGCAGCTCCCGGAGCCATCCGTGGGGGCACCGGCGCGAGCGCCTGCGCAGGTGAACACGACGCCACCGGCGGCCGGAGGAGGTGAGTTGGAAGCATTTTTTTTTTATCTTGGTGCTTGATTGCATTCGCGTACACCGTTCATTCTTTAGAACAGAGTAATTCGGCACTTCATGGAGAAAACAGCGAGGTTCTGAAGAATAAAAAACGTAGAAACTCAAGATGGACTGGATCAAATCCATTTACACAATGTAATCCTAACAGCTTACTCGATTTAATTAGATTCGAAGCATAGAAACGATGGTTGATTTCACTATAGGACTTTGGTACCATTCTTGATTCGCTACGTGAGTACGCTTCCTGCAAACTAAATAAAAGAACTATCGAGTGTGAACAGTAACACCAGTCAAGGGCTTTTCACTTTTTTTAGATTAAAAAATATCTGAAGAACTTGGTTTGTACGACAGTTGACAGAAAAAAAAACCGAAAGTGCTTAAATACTTAAACCGAAAGTGCTTAAATGCTTAAACCGAAATTGGCCGCAAAGATTAGTAATGATGATATTATTAAGACATATGATCTTGCTGGTAGTCGTAGAGTTAAGTTTAAGTTAATAGAGATGTAATTTTCTTTGCATTGTAATTTACGAAACATATTACTTTGATAGTCTGATATGTAACTGTTGGATCAGTAAATCCAGCATGTTTCATTGGTTCTACTCTACTTGTTTTCCATATTGCCCCCCCTATATTCAATTCCTGGCTCCGCCCCTGAATGCCACTACTAAGCTCCCATGTTCGTACCGCCGTCAGCCCGTTACCTATTGCTGTCTCGAGGCCACGACAACCTGTTTTGGTTCTCCCTTGACCTCCGCCCCATCATTCGTTGGAGTCGTCGCCGGCCAAAGCATGCACCGCCCACTCCTTTGTTTTCCCTCTCTGTTGCAGAATATTATGTTGAAATGTGATTGGTTACGATATTTTCAGCTATGATGCCTGTCAATTTCTATTTAGCACATTCTAATCGAAGTGTTGTGGAGGGTGCCTAGCCCCTACGGCCATTAGGTCTAGCTATTAGACTTTGAAACAAACCCAATAATATATTGTTGTGTAATAAGAGAATGTACCATATGCCCTTACCAATTGTAATTATTGAGGGACAAGGTGAGAAATTCTCATCCTGTCCTATTCATATATATAAAACCCTAAAGGATAAGGAGGGGGTTCACTTATTTTCCACGAACCAACTTTCTCTAGGTTGGTTCTCTAGCTCTCTTAGTTCTCCGTATTACCAAGGGGAAAGAGGTACTTGTACGGCCATGCCACAACACTAAGCATTTCGAGTAGCAGCATGCACAATGCTCCAACTTCCAACCTGACATCTATCTACCAGAAAATAGAATGGATAACTACCTCGATTTAACGCAGGATGATTCTGCCTAATGCAGAGATAGCTTTAGATGGCATAGAGTCACGTATTCTTGGATCGGTTATTCTTTCCAAAGAATCAAAGGTCATGGAGATGAGGAGATGCCCAATCAACTAGAAACTGCTCATTCTGCCTGCTTGAACTGAAGAGGCTGCAACTTAGGTACAAAAAGTGTGTGACTGCATACCCTTTCGCCCAGTCAAAAGCACAAGCAAGATCACACCAAAGCTGTAAGTATCAGCTTTGATGCTATCTGTTCCTGGGCTAATAGGCTCAGGGGAGGCAACGCTGGCTGCAGGAGGGAGGAAGGGGCGCGGATGCGGGCGGCGCCGACTACAGGAGGGAGAGGCGGCACCGGCAACGAGCGGGGAGGTGGCGCGGATGCGTCCGCTGGGGACGGGAAGACGCCGCCGCCAATTTCGACTGAAATTATATGTATTTCTTGATTTCGAATGGTATTTTTGAATATCGATCAAAATTATATGTATTTCTTGAATACGAATGATATTTTTGAATATGTTGCCGAATTTTCCGAAAAAATTGAAATTTTTTAAATTTTCAAATTTCGGATTTCTCAGAGGGTCCAATTTTTTTTTTAAAACCGGCATTGTTTTCCCTGGTATAACTTTTACGAGGCTTCATGAAAACTGCCTACCTTTCTGCATTCTTATCTTCTTTTTTTTCTTTTTTGAGGCAAGCATTCTTATCTTCTCACGATTTAATTCATTTTAGGAGTCTCGGTACCCATCCAATCGGTGATCAACTTAAACACAAGGAAATTGAAGCCGATCGACTGACATCATCATCCCCACCTCCGGAAGCAAGAGCTCGATCCGTATTATAAACGTACTTGGCAGAATATACCAATCATGTGGGAAAACATCCAAATCAGGTGTAATTAATAACGTGAAGGTTAACATTAACAAAAGGAAAGGCTCCATTCAACTCAACAGAAGATTCACACCAACGTAGGCTACACGCAAGCATCTGTTATATCTTTAGCTAGCATGACGCACGTATGTCGTAACGAAATCGACCGTAGTTCTATACCGTGGTGGTTCATAGTTGTGTGTGGTGCGGGAAGCCGGAAGCGACGGAACGGGGTTGGGGATTGGATTGAGCGAAGCGGACGTACCTCTCCTGGCCGGCGGTGTCCCAGATCTGCGCCTTGACGCGCTTGCGGTGGAACGAGAGCGTGCGCGTCTGGAACTCGACGCCGATGGTGGATTTGGAGTCGAGGAAGAACTCGTCCTTGGTGAATCGCCCCAGCAGCTGCGTCTTCCCCACCGCCGCGTCGCCCACCACCACCACCTTGAACACGTAGTCGATCTCCGCCTCCTTCTCCCCTCCCACCCAGCCGCCGCCGCCTCCTCCTCCTCCCCCATCTCGCCACCATCCTCCCTAGCCCCTACCCTTCGCAGCTAGCTGAGCTACCTCCCTCCCTCCCTCGCTTCCTCCCTTCTCCGAATCAATCAAAGCCTTCCCTTTTCAGTTCGTTCCTTTTTCTGGATCACCTCTCGCCTCTTTTTATCCGGCGATGCTTCTTGGTTATTAGCTGATATATGATGTGTGAGCTGTGCGAAGCAAAGAATACGTATATCTATATGGCTATCTAGCTAGGCATGGCAAGAACAGGGCAGGGCATGGCATGGCAACATGGCATAGCATGCAGTGCTTCTGAGGTTGAATTGTGCTGGTGTCTACTCTAGTGCCTGCCTAGCTGTGTGTGTGTGTCCTGCTTTTGGAGAGAAGGATTGCAGCACAAAAGGGAGGCCATGTTAATTTTGAAGACCACCTAGTCTTGGTGTCTTGCTCCCTTTTTATGCATCTTTTTTTTTTTGTGTGTGTGCTGCCTTTTACTTTACTTGCAGAGTTTGAAAGCGAGGGAAGCTTTGCTTCAAACCTGCATATATTCGTGTCCACGGCTCGTCACTAATCGGCCGTAGACATTGATGACACAGGACAGCACAAGTTGCTTCCTAAGTCCTAACTAATAAGAGCACCTTAACTTTTATAAAAAACGGCTTCTATCATCCACTGTTATTTATTAGTCACTACAATATTTACTTTCATATATTGTAACACACTTTGTATTTTATTATATCACAATTTCGTAAGTCGTATGGCAGTTTGAAAGTTATAGTGTCTTTTATTACACCATTTGTCTTACATAATACACTGCTATTCATCATACACCACTATTTATCAACTACTACAGTTCATCAGCCATACTCAAAAGTCATCAATAAAATCTAATATGAACAGATAATGCCATGTATGCCTTTATCTTGCAGTGAGCCAGTGAAAATACGGTTCCAGCTATAGGCATACAGGAGTTGAGTAGTGGGATGCATTAGTCATGAGCAAAAGCCAGAAAACCTGTAGCTTGTACCGCGCCTAATCTCTTTTAATTTACCTTTAATACGCTCAACAGAAACTTTATGTACTATATATATACTGTGTTTTCTGTTTATGAAATAAGCAGCCTGGGTACATACAATAATAAACCGACCGAAAAAGCAAAGGAACAGTGCGACATGGATACCTTTCGTTACGATTAAAAAAAATGTCCGAGACATGAGCTGATTTAATAGAACAGTGGCTGGCCATCTTCTCAGACTTCATCACTTCACAGCTCGTGTCACACTCGCACGTACGCCTCGATCAGAGTTCAGAAAATTTCGACTGCAAGCTGCCGGAGCTGTGCATTTGCAGTCCAGAAGAAACCAACAAAACCCAGGTCCAAGCCGTAAGAACATCACGATCGCGGTGGCGGTGGCTAAGCGATTGCGTCCCGGCTAAGGCTTCTCCGGGCATGCAGAAAAAATCGATCCTCTTTGGCCACAGGCTTGCAGGCACTCGGATTTCGCTTTCTGTCGTGCCGTCCCTGTCGTCGTCGCTTTGGCTCCGTGTGTCACGCAATCGCAAGAACACGCGGTAATCATGCGCGCCATACGGTATTTTTCCGTATTTTCAAGCAAGATGACGGGACCAAGCTGCTAGCTAGCTACGAGATACCACTGGAAAAACTGGTGATTTTTTTTAGCAGGCAGGCTTAATATATCATCGTGTAGGTGAGATGGCAGGTGTAAGGTGTTGGTACAGAGATGCGCAGCTCTCCTGCGCATGCTGAGAAGAAAAAAAAGATGACATGTGTTGGGTGTTTGCATGTCACTGGGTTTTTCTTTGGAAAGCTAGAGTGACAAAAAAATTTCATCTTTCTTTCTGAACAATTCGAGAACATGAATGTATTTTCATGAGAGGACACTTCAGAATTTCAATATCACAGTAACTTTTTGTGAAAGGTCAGCCTGATGTACACCTAATAGAGGCCCTTGATGTACAAGCAGGACTGGTTGTCTGCTGTCGTTGTAGAAAAAGATAACGCTAGGACCAGCAAGGCTGCGGAATTGAGAAGTGAAGACAGAGCAAGCTCATCCATTATCCAATACACGTATATGCGCAGTGCGCAGGCCAATCAATGCCCATTAAGCTCACCATAGTAGAATCATAGAATGGCACCGCTATTAGTAGAATATCAACTTGTGGTGGGTTCTTTTGGATTTATGACTTAAATATTTAAATATTTAAATTCTAGCTGTTTGCAAGAGATGATACATAGAGAAAATAGTCGCATACGATTTTGACCGGTATAGCTGAATCCAATATACTTTTTACTATAATTTTTCTATTGACACTGTCTTAAAGAAAATGTACAATTTAAAAACTAATTATTATAGACAATATAAGCATAAACCAACTTTAAGCCTAAAAGAACCGATCATCTACTTCTGATAGTCACTGTTCGGATACGCCTTGAATATACACGTTCTGAATTCTGATCAACAACAAGCAGTGAAATTAGCGAAGACTTAATTTGTGCAAGGCTCAACTAGAGCAAACAAGATTGAATTAATACAAGAACAGAAAATATCTGCACGATTGATGATGCCTTGTATTTGCAAGCCTTTTGCATCGGAGCTGTCCTTGGAGGGCATTTCTTCAATCAATAACAACCAGGACAGCCATTCACTTTAGCTTTCTTCACATGAAGAGAACTATGCTTACCGTAGACGACACTAATCAATGACTCAGTGCCCATGTATATATCAGTTGAATACATCCTACCGTATTACTTCAAGTGGAACATTGATCGTTGATCACAATTCATCATGAAAAAGAAATCATCACCCGTCACCGTTTTTTCAAAGAATTTGCCATCTTTCACAACGAAGTAGCAAGCACAACTGGATTGACATATTCCAAGGAGAATAGTCAGATGATTAGGTGGTGATCATTTGGGTTTATTTTTGGTGGCTTATGGTTGAAAAGCATCAGTGGTTTGAAAAACATCAGAATGATGAGAGGCTTATTTAACATAATTAAATTTAAAAAATAAAAATATAAAAATATGTTAGCCCATCACAGACAACGCAAACGAATACGAAAAAAAAGAACGGACAAAAAGCTCAAAAAAAAGGCCAAAAGTTCAGAAAAAGACGAATTTATGGGCATGTTCTTTTCCTCCGAAGCCGGCGGCTTTTGGCTTTTGCTACAGTACCTAACTTTCAAACGGAGTATTTTCTCAAGACGAGGTCTACAGGTAAAACGATCTACACATTAAAAGCCCAACATCTGTACCATCCAAAATCGCAAGTGAGTATCTGTCTCTCCATAATCTGTACCGTAAACTGCCAAAATTCAAAAATTTCAGTCAAAAGCCATAAGCCGCAGCCGAAAAGAACAGACCCTATGAATAGTGAAAAATAAGCCAGAAGCCAGAAGCTGAAGCCGAAACGATCACAGCCTAAAAGTCACGTCAAGGAATGCATGCAAGAAAATGAACGTGCAGCTGTGCCCAGCAATGTGTTACAATACACAGGAGCCTTGACTAATTGTTCTGAGACTCTTGAGTGCATGCTCAAATTTTCAAACATCAAGCTTATCCATCTAAAAAATAAAATAAAAGAAATACAGATTATGGATTTAAGTCATGTGCTATAAGTGTGGATTATTTGTTGTTGGTGCGAGTTTACTCCCGTTATCTGTTTGCAGTCTTCCTCTTAATTCACCGTACATGCTCCAGCCAACCCTGCCTTCTGCAAAAAGAAATAAAGGAAGTGCGCCCCTGTTATTTATATATCGGCCAAGGGAGGCGTGCACGGAATTACAAAGCAGTTTCCTACCTTATTCTTCCAGGAAAAAAAAGGACAAATTTCGATCTTCTTTTTTCAAATACCAAGCAAACAAGCGAGTTATTCCCGAGTCTTAGGAAGTACTGTCAGACAGTATAAATTAGAGAAGAAAAACTATATTATAACCAACACAACAAATGCAAATCACCAAAATATTTGCATAAGAAATGTGCCCTTGCACTCTTACATTCTTGCACCATGAAATCAAGCTACCAACCGACATAAGCCGGCTTAGCCGGGTACCACACACACACGCCTCGGTATAATACATGTGTCCATCCATCACTTCGTACTCATTAATCACAACAGAATGAATATAAATTGAGGAATGAATATAAATTGAGGTCTCATATCACATGAATAAACAACCTTTCATCCCAATCTACTTTGTATCCATCTAACCAATTGTTATCACCAGTTCACCACATCAGTACAAACCTATGCGGAACCTTGCAAAAACAATGAAAATACAACACTAGCGGAGCATAAGAATCACTTTTGGACTAGTGTTGTACACAAGTCTCTCTGAAGGTTTCTTCTACCATGAGGCCCACCACCTGACCTTGTGCCAGGAGAGAAATAGAATTGTAGGCGCAAATTGGCAGAGCGACTGTCATGTTCATCAAATTAATAGCCTGCAAAATGAATTGTCATAGTTTCAGAGCCACAGTCAAACTCATAACCTCAACAAATATTCGAGGATCTAAGTTTATTCTCCTTCAATCAAATATCTAATTCACACTGCAAAGCTGATGTACATACAGACATTACATATTAGATATGATATGACACACGTAGTAATCTGGCTTCAAAAAGACACACATAGGAAAAAGGAGAAATGCTGATATTTCAAACTAATGTTAAGCTAATCTTAGTTTTTAGTTATCTATGCTCTATAATGTTCAGCGTGTCAATTTGCCAAGCTAAGCAAAAAAAACGTCATATCCACATAAATTTATTACATTACTACATCCACTTATCATTAAATGGTAATCATAGATTTTATTTTCAGTGTTTTGCACATCATTCGGTCAAGTTAAGCTCAAAAGGAAGACTTCCACAATTTAATAGTTTCATCAAACATGCGATAAAATATTCACCAAGGTAACATAAAAACAGAACATTAACATGGGATGTTGGTGACCAACTGCTTGTAACATCTACGTGGCTACGTGTCAGCTGCTGGCTCTCCCATGCACACAGATTAATCTAAAAAAAGGTTAACCAAACAAAAAAACAGAAAGGACAGAAAACCAAGACAGAAAACCAATATCTTGTCACAAAATTCTGATCACAGCTATTTGTCAGCTGCTGGCTCTCCAATCCACGAATTAATGTAATGAGCCATGTTAAAAAAATTCACATGATATAACCTACTGGAAGTGAAACAATGGAAAAATATACAAATAAATAAACAGATTCTGCATAAGACTCATAGCACATGAACTTAGTAAAAAGCAAGAAGCTGGCAAACACACTAGTCAATAAAAATGGCAACATAAGTAGAATTTATTTAGATGCAGGCAATCATAGATTTCATAGCTAGAAATGATGTCATAATTACCTTGCAAAGTCTCCAGAGCAACAAGAGCTTGGGCAGGAGTGTCAAAGTCAACGGAACATAAGACATGATACCGTCCAGACTATAGGGAGAAGAGTTCACATATAAGATTTAATGTTGGCTTCACAAATAAATGAACAAGCAAAATTATATTAGTACACAGCATTTAACTTACAAGTCTGGACTCCTTGTTGACCAACCTCACCTCACAAAAAGCAGAAAAAGGGCGAAAGACATCTGAAGAAGCAAGAGTTAAGGGGCAAAAGCACCTAACTGGTGAAATATGAGGCACATCACAAAAGATGCATGGATACATAGATTGATAATACATAAATATCAAACGTAGTTTACAAGTGAAGAAAAGGACAAAAGACTCAAGATTGCAAGTCATTTTTTCCCATAGTGGCAGACTACGATACATAGATTTATGTGTTTAGAGCTATCACGTGAATTGAAGATATTCCTGGGAATCAAGATGTATGAAGGATACGGGAAACCTCCCTCCTCGTGCAGTTCGAAGGAGAACTTATTTAGAATAGAGGTCGAAACCTTTTGCCCACCAAAAGAAATTGAAATCTCAAAAAAGGAAAAAAAAAAGAACTGATCTTGTGCGGCATTGACACTTCTGTGCTATAATTTTAACATACCTGAAAGCTAGGTTACAGAAATCTAACGCTTAACACAGCTACAAGCTAAACAATCAACAAAATCTCGCAGATTTCCAGACAAAAACTACTAGTTTTACTAGGATAGCCTTGAACCTTTACCAGGAAAATACGGATAAAGAATCAACTATTTGTTCTGATCTAAATTTTCAGTTAAGCGATCCAAACACCTTGTCTGACTTTCGAAATAGCTACAATGTAAACCAATCAGCGAAATCTCCACTCAAAACTACAACTTCTCCTAGTGTTATCCCTTAATGTTTATTAGGAGAATATGCTGGGGAGATCAATGCTCAGCCTATAAAAAGAATTAAGCTTTCACCAACCTGACGCTTAAAGAAGCTACAATCAAAGTCTACCATCGACAAAATTTCATAGATATCCACGATAGGCTGCTACATCTCTTGGGATCATCTCTTAATGTTCACCATCAAATAACTACAGAGCGAAATAGAACTATAATCTGGAGGAAGCGGGGTGCGGGGGCACGAACCAAAGTAGTCCGGGCGCAGGCGCTTGAGCGGCGGCGCGCCGGCGGGCACCGGGGGCGGAGCCATCACGCGCGCGACCTGCGGGTCCGGAGCCATCGGGGGCGCGACCTGCGGCTGCGGGGAAGGAGGCGCCACCGGTCCCGCGGCGTGCTGATGGCCCGACTGCTGCCACACACAGGCGCGGGAGCGGCCATCCCCGCCGCCTCCTGCTGGCGCGGGTCGACGGCGTAATTCCAGAAGCTCTCGGCGGCCATCTGAATCTGGCAACTGGAACCGGATCGATCCACCGGCGCAGGAGGGAGGCTAGAGTTCGGGGGAGTGGGTGGGGAATGCGGGTGGAGGCTTGGAGGGAGGGGAAGGGATTGACTTGTAGCCAGGGCGCTCGCTTCGCTTGCTTCCGTTACTGCTCCAGTTGTTTTTTCGGCTCCCTCCGCCCGCAGGAGGGGCGCGCGCGTGGAAGGCGCGGAGGAGTGTGCCGTGCCGTGCCGGTGGAAGGACTGTGCCCACTCGACGGAGGATGGTGCGTCTCGGGCTCTTGGCGGCGTTCTGTGCCGAGGTCCAGGACGGCGCGTGGGTGGCGGCTTTCCGACGTGCCGCGCGTTTTTGGGTTTCCCTCCTCGACACACAGCGCGTTGTGGATTTCCCGTCTCGGCGGTGCGGCGCCGGTGGGTTGTGGGTTTGGGGAGTTCTTGGGTGGAGGCCGCCCGTGGCGTGACGAAATATTGCTACTCTCCCAAGTCAGCGAAATTTTGCTCTAGCCATTCAGTCCGTCCGTACTGGAGGGCCGACCTTTTTGTCGTTTTAGGGAACAGGAGGGCCGACCTGGCTACAAGAGTTCCCACGCTAGTCTCCCTTCTTCTGGAACCAGCGCTTGTTTCGAATTCAGCTTGCTACTTTCAGTTTATATTTATATATCTAAATAATGTAATAAAACTCATTAAATATATAAAAAATTATGTTATAGAAGATAATTGCTCTGATCGGTTGAAAAGTGGAGAACAGTGAGAAATTGAGGGGAATAAAGTGGTTGGAGGAGAGTGAAAGTACAGCTATCAACTCGTTTTTTTATAATAGTAATGATTAATGATTAATTTTGTTTTTCCTGATTTTTTAATTTTTTTCGTATTCGTTTGTATTATTTGTGGTGGTCTAATCTATTTTTTATTATTAACTTTTTAAATTTAATTATATCAAAAAAGGCACTAGCAGATACAGTGTAAAATAATCTAGCTATAGTGCAAAAAAAAGTTATAAGCCGACTTATATAAGCCAAACTGAGCACAGCAGATCCTTCGTTTCCTGTAGTTAAAAGTTTTTAAAACTTGACTCCTAATATATGCAAACGTATTTACCATAGCCATCAACAATAGTTGCATATTTCAAATCAAAATACATCAATAGTATCATTTCAGGAGTAACTATGGTATAGACGGCAGTGTTTTCTCTTTTTTTTTATTTATGAGAAACGGCAGTGTTTTCTATGCATTTTACAAACAATTTTTTTCCCATTCCTACAAGCAAGGAGGTAGAAGAGGTGGAAAAGGGGTGCAAACTCCATGTACCATAGCCATACCTAGCATTTTTGGACTAGCATCATACACAAAGTCATCAGTTCTCCCTACATATTTCTTCTACAAATGTCGACGTGCATCGTTAGTCGAAATGCAACACAGGCAATATAATAGTCAACTCAAGAATTCTTTCAGATGAATCACTACAACTGTAGACGATCTGGCCTAGCCAGTATTCCATATGTTCTATAAAATATGCGCGGATGGACTCTCAAGTAGTCTAAACAGCATGTAAAGTAGATTAATTGCAAAGCTATCATTTTCAGACAATACAGGCATCTTGACAGTTGACACGGCTCTAGTTTAGCCTTGCTCAACCCAGGGCCGTGCGATCGTACAGGCCCCCCCAATTTTCAGGCCTCAAAAAATCAGCTCAGCAAGAGAAGGTCTATGTATTCGTGTGAGGCCAGAGCGCCAGATAGGGGTGAAAACGGATCACGGATGGATAATATCTCTACCATATTTATTTTCATATTTTTTTCGAATACGGATATAAATACGGATAACTCGAATACGAATACAAATACGAATAATATCGAATACAAATACGGATCGAATACGAATCGAAACGAATACGGTTACAAATATTTATCGGAACATGAAAACCCCTTAAACTATACATCCAAAATTAACGAAAATACATAAATAGTTCATTTTGTCAAAATATTCATGAAATCTAAACAAGCATAGTCTTTTTATCCGTAATAAATATACTCAATAGTCGATCGTAACATAACTACATAACTAGCAACAACGTGCAATTCATGGAATACACATGATGACATAATAGCAATTTGAACAAGCATAAGAACATTTCATTCCTCCATTTCATCCACCAAGTCCTCCATGATAGCAATTTAAATAAGCATAAGAATACTAGGCTTACTGTATCCGTATCCGGTTTCGTATATTGGGCTAAAATCACAGATATCCGGTTTCGTATTATCTGAATTATTCGTATCCGTATGTAACAAAAAAATCCGTATCCATATCCGATCCGAGAACTATCCGAAAAAAATCCGATCCGACACAACCTGTATCCGTATCCGTCCGGATCCGACGAAAACTATCCGATCCGTTTTCACCTCTAGCCCCAGAGCCTAGCTCGAGTGCGCACGCGCTGCTCTCCGCTGACGACTTCGCGGCGTGTCGCCAGATTCTCGGCTCCGAGCCCCGAGACCCTCACGGCGCTTCGTATTCTCTCTTGTATTCGTGACTTCGTCAGCACGTGTTCATCTCGTCTCTGCCGATCGCCGGCCAGTCGGCTCGTCCAATGTCCATTCATCCAGAACCGTGCCGTTACTTAGAGCTTTGTACAGGGTCTCCAAATTTCACGGTACGGCCTTTGCTCAACCTTCTCTTCACAGTCTAAATATGACTACAACAGCCATCAAAAAAATTATATATAACTGTTACAGGTGTCTTGCATGCTGCCTCGCAATTGTATGTTGGGTAAACATGCTGTTTAGTAGTCATTGAACTAACTGAACTATATGTCAGTACGGTTATGAAATGCAATTTAAGATTGTAACCTCCCACCTTATTTGAATTTGATCCAGAAGTTTCATATAAAATGGTCCTAGTCTATCCAGTCAAATATGATTGGCACAACGAACAACACTTTAGTGGCTGTACCCACTCAGAATATTGCATGCCAGTACTAATTATCATCATATGAAACTAAAAGATACAGTGCCTGTTTGTGACAGAGATTATAGAGAGAGGTACTCGCTTGCGATTTTGATTGATACAGATGTTGGGCTTTTAACGTATATTATAATTAACTTGTATATCTCGTCTTACAAATATATCCTGTTTGAAAGTTAGGTACTATAACAAAAATCAGAAATTATTTTTAGAAACCGGGAAGAATAGCACTACTAATCTCGTCATGGCCCATAAATTCGCCCTAGATATGTCTGTTGCCTCAAATTTGGCCAACATTGCACACAATCCACCATCACCAAACAAACAAAGCTAACTGCGATGGAGGTGAGAACAATAGGCAAGGGTTTCTCCTTTCCCTTACCTTCTCATCATCGCCGCCGCTACTAATCTTGCCACGACCCCACATATTCACCCCCTCAAATTTGGTCAACGTTGTGCACAAATCTGCCATCACCGAAAAGTAGTATTACCGACAACGGGTGGCGGCGGAGGGGGCAAAAGTCAAGGTTTAGGCATCTCATCCTGTTCTGGAAGACGGTAACAAGTGCGGACGACATGATGAAGAAGGGACTGGGATTGGTGAGATCAAGCTCAATGCTGGCGATGGCCAATGAGTTCGCAGCTTTGAACGGTTCAGATGGGAAGATGAATGGTGCAGGTGCACCATCCCTCCCACACCCTGCTATCATCTGCTCCATTTCAGTCCACCTTCCTCCGATGTGGTTCAGCAGAGACTTTGAAGATCTTCTAAGGCTTCGTATGCTCCAATCATTTCCCAAAAGAAGTCTGCGAAAGTAACGCTGGTAAGATACTTGACTAACGTTTTCTCTAATGAACAAAAGGCGACACAAACATGGCAGAAAAAGAGGTGGTAAGAGCCTTCTTTATGATCAGTTTACTGCAAAGAAAGTTGCGCTAGTACAGTAGCACTCATCTAGATTTTCAGAAAAGGGGTGGTAGAAAGTTTTTTTTAAAAAAAAGTTCGAGGGGGTGGCAGAAAGTAGAAACCACCAGCCTTTGGTGGTGATCATTTTGGCTTATTTTTGATGCCTTATGGCTGAAAAGCATCAGTAATGATCGAAAAACGTCAGAATGACAAATACTTATTTAACATAATTAAATTTAAAAAAATTTAAAAAATATAAAAAATATGTTAGCCCATCACAAACAACACAAAAAAAGAACCGGCAAAAAAGCTCAAAAAAAAACCAAAAATTCAGAAAAATACGAAATTATGAATAGTAAAAAATAAGCCAGAAGCCAGAAGCTGAAGCCGAAACGAGCGGGGCCAAAGGTGGCAGGTATCTCCCCACTGTTACCACCCCCCTTATCTGATATTCCTCAATAATTGTGTAGCGAAAACAATCAAATCATGGATGTTGATTCCTCTTAATCTCAGCACTTCACGAACCTTCTGTGGAAAACTCTAAATTGAACATTGTTTTGGATATATAAGCATTTACTACACGAAAATGACCGAAAGAAGGGGGAGAACGTTCGAATAGGCTGGCAAAAGGTACAAATACCAAATTATATATTATTCAAATCATAAATCAAGGTGGAATACGAAAGAAAATCTTATCCCACTCACCGTCGGTGGCCAGGCGAGCGACACGTGTCCCATCCCATCCCCGCGCCTACCTGAACCTTCCAGAAGGCCGGAGCGAGAAAAACCACCGAACCTTCTCTCCTCGCACTTTCCCACCCCCGCCCCGTCCCTATCCTCCCCCGCAGAGAGCCATATCCTGCGCCATCGCGAATCCTGGCCGTTCGTGCCCCACCAGATCCCGATCTGACGGTAGAAGGAGCCGCCGCAGGGAGATATCTATACGGCCGGGCCCACCCGCCGCCCTCCGCTTGGCTATCGGTACGAGTGGTGTGTCGGCGTGTCGCAGTCGAATTAATACAATGCGTTTTTTTGTGTTGCTTTTTTTTTTCTTTTCTCACTCGTTTTAATCTCTCTCTCTCTCTTGCTTTCTTTCTCCTCCTCCCGTTTGAGTATAAATTTCCTAATCCACAAAGGAAGCTTCCAGAAGCCTTCTTCCGTACGTTCATTCCCACGCGAGGCGACCTTTCCCGCATCTAGAAGCTACGGTTTCGCCGGATCGGATCCGGACGGGAGGAGGCGGCGGCGGTGGCCAGATGGCCGAGCCGGGCGGCGCCGCCGCGGCGGACGCCGCCGGCGAGCCCCCGGTGCTTGCGCCGGCGGAGGCGGCGGGGCAGAGGTCGCTGCCGACGCCGTTCCTGACAAAAACGCACCAGCTGGTGGACGACCCGGCGGTAAACGACGTGATCTCGTGGAACGAGGACGGGTCGACGTTCATCGTGTGGCGGCCGGCGGAGTTCGCGCGGGACCTCCTCCCCAAGTACTTCAAGCACAACAACTTCTCAAGCTTCGTGCGGCAGCTCAACACCTACGTACGTGCGCCGGATTCCTCGCTTGGGATTTGGCTTGGTTTGGTTCGGATTGCCCATGTTGGTGATGTTTGGGTTTGCTTGATGTGACGTAGGGATTTAGGAAGATCGTACCGGACCGGTGGGAGTTCGCCAACGACTGCTTCCGGCGAGGGGAGAAGCGCCTGCTCTGCGACATACACCGCCGGAAGGTGGTGCCGCCGGCGCCGTCGCCGGGGCTGGCGACGGCGGCTGCTGCGGCGGCGTCCGGGGCGGTGACAGTTGCCGCGGCGCCGATCCCGATGGCGCTGCCGGTGCCGCGGCCGGGCTCGCCGGCGCACTCCGCCGAGGAGCAGGTGCTGTCGTCCAACTCCGGCTCCAGTGAGGAGCATCCGCAGGCGCCGTCCGGCTCCGGTGGCGGCGGCTCAGCGTCTGGCGATCTGGGAGAGGAGAACGAGCGGCTGCGCCGGGAGAACGCGCGGCTGACCCGCGAGCTCGGGCAGATGAAGAAGCTATGTAACAACATCCTCCTCCTCATGTCCAAGTACGCCGCCACCCAGCAGCCCGACGCCAACGCGGCGCTGTCCTCCGTCGCGAACTGCTCCGGCGAGTCCTCGGAGGCCCTGCCCCCGCCGCCGCTACCCCCGGCGATACTGGACCTAATGCCCTCGTGCCCGGCGCTAGCCACCGCCGCCGCGGCTGCCGGTCTCGTCGTCGACGGAGAGCAGCTGGACACGAGCGCGAGGCTGTTCGGCGTCTCCATCGGGCTGAAGCGGGTGCGAGAAGACGGCGACGACGCCGGCGGCACCGAGGAGGATCCGGCAGACGACCACGGCGCGGAGGTGAAGCCAGAGCCGGCGGATCCGCGTCCCGACAGCGAGGAGCAGTCGCCGGACCAGCACCCGTGGCCCATATACCGGCCCACTCCGGTGTACCGATCCTGCAACGGGTCGGACAGGGCCGGGTCCGACCAAGACGGATCCAACTCCCGGTGAGTGGGCCCAGCCTGTAGAAGCTTCTAGTACCAATTAATCAATTTCGTACTACCAAATAATTTAGTTATTAAGTACTATCAAATAATATAAGTAACTAAGGAATCATTAGTATTTACTAGGGACATAATAATACTAGAGTTTTTGCTTCGCTAGCTGGGAAAGTCCCGCCCCTCTGTAATCTCTGCCTGTTTCTTTTTGCTTGTGTATAAGATCACCGGAATCCATCGACAATTAGAGCACCAGCGCCCTTAATTTACGTGGAGATGAGAAGAGCATTTCCCGGGCGTGTTGCTCGGTTGTTTGCTCTGTATCCTGTACCGACCTCAATTGTTTACTGCAATTTTGGTGCTCTGCTGCACATATATCTTTGCTGGTAGAGATGGCTGCATGTGGAAGTAACTATGATTTGCAAGGGTAGTTCTTGGAATTGAGGGCTCACCAAATTTGCTCCTAGTATCTGGAGTATCTCCTGCCGCGTGTGTGATGAGTCAAGTGTGACTGGCTCGGACGCGGGTTTCCACAATTTCGCGGTCAGATAATTGTGTCCCGGCGGGTCAAATCGGGGGGCCTTGCTCGGCGTGTTGTTTGGCGCCGCAAGCAAAAGGCGCTAGAAGGCTCGGAATGCGCTTCGTCGCCTGATTTTTTTTTTTTTAAAGCGGGGCTTTGGATGCGGCTTGGGATCAGATGGCGACGCGTCGTCCAATCGGTGTAGGTCAGCCTGGTCAGGTGAACGCGCTGCTTTCTTCTTCGATCGTTCTTTCTCGCCTTCTTTCATGAGCATGTATAATTTGTTCCAAGATAAAGGCCACGTCGAGGCATCACATGCTGCGTCGCCAGTGGATCCATTTGGAATCGTAATTAATTCTCGTGTACCACGCGGCCGTGCCAGCACGGGACTTGTAATTCTAGAACTGTGGACACGTAGCTACCTTTTTTAAAAAAAAATAGCCCCGAATTATCATGATCTAATTAATCATTAATTAATTGCCGTGCGGCCGCCGATGTCTTGCCGACGTCCGGAGGCTAAATTAAAAAAGTGGCTCAGTGTTGTTTATGTGAATAGTTATAACTCTAGTCGTCATTTGTGTAAATAGTTTGTAATTCTAGTCTTATCCGGTGGGCCACTATGTTGGGGCACACTCTTCTTGTAGGCAGTGGCCCGTGGCTGCCACCAGTATTTGCCTACTAGCCACATAAGCGCGGCGTCACGCCGCGCTAGCCACCGTGTGGACCGAAATAAAAGAGACAAAAATTCGTGAGCCGGAGTTTTTTAAAAAAATCGAGGACGGATACGTAATTTCGGAGGAACCGAAGGGTTTTTTCGCAAAAAAGGGACCGGAAGGACTTGTATGTAAATAAAAAAAGACCTAGACAAAAAAACTGGACCCGTGCGCGATTTCAAAAAACGCGGGGGCCATCCTGCAAAACGGAGGGCAAAAAAATTTTCCAGGGACCTTTTTGCGAGAACCAAGGACCTGTACGCAATTTTGAAAAAACTCGGGATAACACCTCAGCCGACCGTACAGTTTTTTGCAAGGCCACGCGCCAGGCGGGGGGACGCGCGGGGCGACGTGGCCATCGCGCCCGCGGAGCAATCCCCTCTCGCGTAATAGCTGGGTATTTGGAGTCCTGGGATGTTTTGGCCTGTCCTCATATTAAAACATAACTGCATATGCATATTAGCACTATGTTTTTGAGTTACGGTTAATGACTTTTATCTGTATTTTTTAAGACGACAGAGACGCTAACGTGAACAACACATACGATTTTAGGCTTAGGAAGCTGTTTGAAGAATCTGCTTCAAAAAGCTTAGCCTGGCTGACTTCCAGCTAGAACCTTGGGACGCCTTTTCTTCGAAACGAGCCTTAGCCATCTTCACAAATGATCTCTCGTTTCTTTTCGCAGGGAAGATACAGCAAGTTTTGTCCACGAAGACATGAACAAACGATGAAAACGCCCCCTGCCCCTGCTCTGCAAAACCTTGGGCTCATTGGTGAAGATTGGCGGTTGGTGCCTCAAACTGAAGAGAAACACACACGAACGCGGGCAACGTTCCCGCGCGGTGCCCGTGGTTTACCAACATACAACAAACTCTATGCTATGCCGTGCACCGCCCGATCCAGCGAAACCAGCGAGCAATGGGAGAATCAACTCCCCCGTATAAGAATCATGACCGAATAAGAATCCTTCGACGAGTCGCTACACGTTAATCCATATTTGTCGATGATGATCTTAAACGCCATGAAGCCTCCATGAACACTCCCCGCTATCTATGACAGGAAACGGATTCCTAGACGTGAAGCGTAACGGATAACTATTCTGGGTCGACCAATGGCCCTCTGGCCGTTACTCCTCTTCTCTCGCTATAAATCTTTGCAGCGTAGCGTAGCCTCCGTGATCCGCACCAAAATTACCCTGGATTTCTCAGACAGGCAGCGAGGTTGTCGGCAATGAGCCGTTGTCGCAGATGACCCTTGAGGTGACCGTGGTGTCCGGCGAGAAGGTCCGGCTCCAATTTTGTGCATCATAAAGAAGTTGGGCTGAGATTTCACTGTTCCCACTTGTTTTACTTGGACTAGAATATGGTCTTGGATCGAAGTCAACGATAGATACATATTTCTAACTAATTGACGTATATGTCGAGAAGAATTTGATCTTCATTCTCAGCACTGAAATCCAACCCTGAGACCAAAGAATTACCGTGTCATTGGCTCGTACCTTCATAGCAGGAAAACATGGCCGACATTTTGTACTACTCTAGTACTTACGATGTAATATTTCTGTTGAAAGTATAAGCTCGTGAACGTCTACATAACATTGTTCTGGCTCAAGGACAGTTCCAGCTGTAGCAGAGTACAAACATGTTTTCAGGTACAAACGCGTTTCATCTTTTCAGCTTCTAAAAGCTGCTTTTCGGCTTTTCTACAGTAACTAGCTTCTAAATAGAGTATTTTTTCAAGATAGGGTCTACTAGTTAATTGTAGTACATACTTTACCGACTTCATTTATATCAGCAAAAACCGCACGTAAATTTCTGTTACTCTATAATCTCTCGACAAACAAATTTAAAAGTCACAAAGCCGCGCATTAAAAGCCCATGTTCGCAGCCAAAAAGAACAGGCCCAGTATAACAATAGCGAACTCGCAGAATGCTCTCACCTCTCGGTGCTAAAACCTTGCCTTATCACGCATTCACAATTGCAAGAGCACCGAGGGCGTGTAATGTAGTGCCGTACCGTACTGGCAGATCGTATGTGAAGCTCCAGCCTCTACACCTCATCCAATCCGTCCTGGTAAGCCTGTACGATACTGCATTTGCAAAGAGGGCAAATCGCGTTGATGCGCAGCCATTTGTCGATGCAGGCGCGGTGGAAATGGTGGCAGCAGGGCAGCTCCAGCAGCTCGGCTCCGTCTTCATAAGCGGAGAGGCAGATGCAGCATTCCTACGGTGCGCAAGCGACAATCGGATCAGGAAGGAAGCATTAGGCGTTCAACCTGGACTGGGGAATGGATCCTAGAATTACCGCATCTTCAGAGGACAAGGCATTTTGGATAGGCTGATCGGTTTCACTCTCGGTCATTACTCCGGCCAATGTGCAGGTGCCAATGTTGAGATCACCTTGGCTGCAGATGCTACTGAACCTGTACTTTGGAAGCTGGAGAACGTCTTCGTCGGCTGCTCCTTCCTGATGGAAAACATGATCAAAAGTAAAGCACAGCAGTTCTGAAATGCCATCCTCGAAGCAAGGTAAAAAAAGATGCAGAAATTGAAAAGAAGAAGATTTTTTGTTCTTTGGCTTACTTGGTCCAGCAAAGCATACAGAATTGCCATGATACAAGAGAGGCAACAGCATACAGCAACACCAACAATGCAGGCCAGAGCGATGCAAAACACCACAAAGAAGACATCAAAAGCCAGCAAGACAACACAAAGCCTGGGTGAAGAGAGGATAGTACAACATAAGCAGTTGTGTCAGTTTGAACTAACCAACATGTTAGTGTTACTGAACATAAGATGTGAAAGGCATCATTAAGTAGTACTATTACCAGTATAGCTGTGGTGCTTCTTTCGTTAAAGGCTGACCTCCGATACTGACCCAGTAGAACCCAATGATCCACCATAGAAATGAAAATGAGGTGGTTGCTGACTCCAGGTGCTTTGCCAAGCTGCTGAAAGCAGACCAAGAGAGGAAAGATTATGAACACAAGGTAGTATAGGCAATCACAAGTTTACAGCAATCCAAGAGCAAAAAGTTATTGTGCAGAGATTTCAGAAGTATCTTTCAGGCTTCAGGTGCTTTCAACTTCCTAAAGCAGTTCAGGGTGGCTCCAGCCTCCATAGGCGCACTCATTGGTCAGTGTGATCACAGCAAGCTAGAAAAGTTCTACTTCGCAGGCTTAAGAACACGCAAGCATCTGCACCTGAAAGCACACTGTATTGTAGATTTTTAGGCACTAAACGGGCAACTAAGATGAACCAGCCAATGCTTATTGATTTGACACCACCGACTGAAAGCCAAAGAAAAAAACTCATAAAAGATAATGGCAATGAAAACATTTGAATTTTGATGCAACACAGACAGAGAGCAGAACAATGAAGATTCACGATAAGCTGTGGGAAGCTTTGTTAACCGTGCTTAATCTATACTAGCATATCACAAATTTACAGAGACGCTTCTCACTTCCAAACCTGAAAGGAAGACTGTAATACCATCTCACTCGAATGTGTGGACAACGATCTCACCTAATACCGTCACTGTGGCCTTCCACCGACAAGCCGCTACGGCCGCGCTGCGCGGCGGCGGTGGCCGACTGCTGGACGATGACGCACGCGGCATGGAGAAGGCACTGGAGCGCGTACCCGGCGGCCCAGAGCCGGAGCGGCGTGCGCGGCGCCTCGCCGCACGAGCGCGCGACGACGGCCGCCGCGGTGAGCCCGGAAGCCACGTTCCACAGCACGTCGAGCGCCACGACGGGTGCGCCCACCACCGTGCCCCCGCCGCGGCCGCGCGGCCAGAAGGGGCATGGAAGCCCGCGCCACCGACATTCGTGGTGGGATGGAACTGGAGAGGCAGTACGAGAAGTACTGGGATCGCTCGCGAGGTGGGAACCCAGCTGTAACACTCGCTCACTCGCCTCCTTTTCTTTCCTTTTCTTTGGAGGTAGTGGGGCTGGAGCCGCGCGGGTGTCGCCGCCGATGTGACACGCGCGCACCCGCGGCCACGATGACGCTAGTGCTGCGTGAGCGATCCATCGGCTTGAATAATACACCGCGTGTGAGCTGAGCTCTCTCTGCTTCCTGGATGGCTCTGACAAGCTTACTCCGATCTCATGTCACTGCTTCCCCCTTGGGTTCATCTTCTCTCCTCTCTTAGATGATGTGTGTTGGGACAGTGATCTTAGATAAAAGTTCGACCCTTTTCGCTTTCTCGGTGCCTTTTCTTAAGGCAATTTCTTGTACAGTGAAAGCAGACACTGCGCTCGTGCAGTTGTGCTAAGCCAACAGGATTAGTAGTAGTGGTAGTTGTATCGTATCATTGTCGTAAGTAGCTAGCACGGTAGTAAACATACACTCCTGACCGTCTGCTGCTGCGCTGTGGTGCGCATATGTACATATGTCATATTCTTTTTGGTTTTTCAATGGTTTTTTTAAATTTAACTTCTTTTGGTAATTACCAGGGCCGTGCCCCACAGGGTGCGGGCGTGCATGACCATCTGAGGACCCCAATTTCTAGGGCCTCAAAAAATCAGCCCAGCAGGAGAAGGCACATGTATTCGTGTGAGGCCAGAGCGCCAGATAGGGGTGAAAACGGATCGTATACGGACGGATAATATCTCTATCATATTTATTTTCATATTTTTTTGAATACGGATAACTCGAATACAAATACAAATACGAATAATATCGAATACAGATACGGATCGAATACGAATCGAAACAAATACTGATTACGAATATTTATCGAACATGAAAACCCTTAAACTATACATCCAAAATTAACAAAAATACATAAATAGTTCATTTTGTCAAAATATTCATGAAATCTAAACAAGCATAGTCTTTTATCCATAATAAATATACCCAATAGTCGATCATAACATAACTACATAAGTAGCAACAACGTGCAATTCATGGAATACACATGATGACATAATAGCAATTTGAACAAGCATAAGAATATTTCATTCATCCATTTCATCCACAAGTCCTCCATGATAGCAATTTAAATAAGCATAAGAATACTAGGCTTACTGTATTAGTATCCGTATCCGTTTTCACCCCTAGCCCCAGAGCCTAGCTCGAGTCCGCGTGCGCGTCTCCGCGCGACGACTTCGCGTGCGTGGCGCTCAGATTCTCGGCTCCGAACCCCGAGGCCCCACGGCGTTCGTATTCTCTCTTGTATTCGTGACTTTCGGTTCGTGTTCGTCTCGTCTCGCCGAAGCCGGCACCGGCTCGTCTAATGTCCATTCATCTAGGGCTGTGCCGTTACTTAGAGTTTTGTACAGGGCCTCCAAATTTCACGGTACGGCCCTGGTAATTACTATTCATTAAACTAATAATCTACGGTCAAAAAACATATGTTACAGCAAATAAACGCCTCATAATCAATGTGTGAAATTGTTTTGAGATGTGTAACAAGTACCACAAGCTGGGGACAGAAAACCATATATACAGGCCTATGCTAGCTACTCATGTTCTTTTCTTTACCCATTTTTCCCCTGTTCTTTTGGGGGGCAAAGCTATGCGCTTGATTATCATGCAGGACTGGAGCACTGTGGTCAGCTGATAGGTTCCAGTAACCGGGGGCAGCAAATGCATGTGGAGACGGGAGTGTCGCTTTCAGATGCAGAAGATAGATGGCTCTTCACTTCTGACCGCGCCACAAGTCTTCAGTCTTCTTCACACGTTGATGATACTGATATGGGAGAAGAGATCGATTGATGTTCTTCTACGCTGACCGAAACAAACTGCATGCTTTGTTTTCAGTTCCGGTAAAAGTCCCAGCTCTGAAACACACATCAACAACTTCTAGAAAGCCTATCCCATCCAGGAGGAGTTTCTGCTTCCAAGTTGCGAACGGCAATATCAATCTGGTTAACTGCAGAAGTGCCTGCCAATACTAACAACACCATGCTCAACACAGGATCAATCTGTCGCTCCTCTGCACACTGCTGGTTCTTCACATATGATTGGTATCAGAGTCTAAGGAAACGAAGCGATAGCCAGTAACCCTGTTCATCTGAAGAAGTCAGGAGCGCTCGTCAATGTTACATTACAGGCGACGAGCTCGATCCATCGAAGTCAGGCGTGTTCGTCAAGCCGACGACAAGAAGCGCCACGATCCCGATTCAATACTCAATGTTGAGCGAAACGAATTACGGCATATGAGCCGTCAAGATGAAATTGATCTTGCGTTCGCTAGGGGTTTGGTCGACGGTCGAAGATGACGACGGCAACAAGGACAAAGGCGCAATGGTGGCCATCTCGCAAGCGGTGCTAGACGATGTGATGATGTCGATCGCCGAGAAGGAGACGACGAAAGAAGCCTAGATTGCACATGCAGATGACGACGTGATGATGTCAAATAATGACATTTGTGCGAACGAGAGAGCGCGCAAGAGGGGCACATGCAGAGAGAGTGACAATTGTGTGAACCGAATAGCCGCAAATAATATATACCATGATTGCCTGACACATGACACTTCAAAACAAGCGTTACGATTGTTAAATTCATGGTTAAATTAATCCGAACAAACATGACTAATTCAGATACCATAAAATTCCTAAAAAATTACATAATAACTATTACTATATTATAAAGCTTCACATAAAATTTTGTAATTTTTTGAGCTAGTTTTATATATGTAAAAACTCATAAAATTATCAAAAATGTATAAATTTTTGAGCAACATTTGATATGAATAAAATTCCCAAAAAATTACACTACGAGGATCTTTGTGTTGGAAGACTGTACATAAATATTTGTAATTTTTTTAGCTCATTTGATATATTTAAAAATTCAAATAAATACTAAACGGAAAAAAATCAGATAGATAATTAGGCCGGCTCTGCCGCCTGCTCCCTGGGCGACAGGATGCTGCCGTCCAGCCACCGGGCGGTAGTGCCATGTGTCGCCTCGCGGCACCCGGACGATAAAAACGATATTTTTGTTAATACGGTTGCCGTACTATTTTTTTTATAAATACGGTACGAAATAGTGCTAAAAGTGACTTTGATTCGTTCTTCCTGAAGGCGATATACTACTGCTCTGTTGAGTATCATAGTAGTACCACATACTATCGCCATTTTTCCGTATATTAAGACCAACAAATCGCAAGTCATTTATAGTCAAAACATGCGCGCCCATCCATTAATTCTTTGAAAAACAAATGGCTTAGATGTTTGAAGTCATAGAAGTAATTACTCCCCGCCCCACAATATAAGTTTATATTTTTGAAAATTTTTGTCTCACAATATAAATCCATTACAAAGATCAAATATATAGTTATTATAATATTTTCACTCCATACATCTGCTTTAATGCTAAAAAAGTGGATAATTAGTTGTAGGATGCTAACTCCATCCGCCCTACAATATAAGTCTAGCACATATACCTAGGAGGCATATTATTTAATTAATATTTAATATAATTAAACCATAGTTGCTCATAATAGATAAATATAGTCTTTCTATTAAAGACAAATATGATATAATTTCATTAAATATTATTTAAATAAAATATCTTCTAAGTATGCATGTGGGACTTATATTACAAAACATAGAGAGTATTTAATAGGGGTATGCATGACCCAATGATATTAATTTTTTCTTAAATTTAGTGTTTTTTATTTGTGCGTACGATGGATTTGAGCTTTTATTATAGGACTGATGAAATAAATGAGAAAAAAAAATGAAATTTGGTTCCCGGAAAAGTACAAAACACATAAATGTAGTCTCAATGACACTTAATATGTGGTAGATCAGTGACACTTAATATGCGGTAGATGTTGCAGCAAATTTCTTTTATCAATCTTAGTTATTACTGGCATCCGAGACTCATCTGCGCACACTGTTTGCTCAGTTGTTCAACGTCAGAGAACAGCGTACGACGATTATGCTTCTTCAGTCAAGGAACCACAAAACGTGAGACGAACTTTGTAATGCTTTACACAACAAAGTCGAATGTGACATAATGTAAATACATGTGTTCGAATATGGATCAATTAATCTATTGCCATTCGATTGCATTGTGATCCGAGCACTCTCTAATGAGTTGTGGGCATAAAAAGGGTTGGATTTCTTTGGAATACCCGATTCCAAAGGGGTACGAGCTTCCGGTTTTGTTGGGCTTCCGGTTTTTTGGGGATTGTAGATTTATGTGACGCCATGAAAACCATTCTTTCCTGTCGTCCCTCCCAACGACGACGAAAACAGCACCGGTGACGGCCTTGAATTGGTAGCAGAAGAAACATTGGATGAAATGAAGATGTACGAATCTAGATTCATCTACCAATGCAATCGCTAGCTTTTGTTGGTATTTGCCATTTGTTGATTACCTGATCATTGATTCCACTGTGTATTAGGTGAATTATCTTGTTAGCTCTGGAGCTGGTGGTGGTATTTGCTACGAGCTGATCCTAGTGCATGTTTGGAGCCTATCATGGAGGGGCACGGTTGCAGCAGCAGCAAGGCGAGACGTTGCGGCCGTCTTCATTCACCCGTCCTGGAGGTAGCAAAATTCGACTGAAAATTTATGGGTATCTATATGGGATATGTATGTACAAGTGATCCTTATAATTTCCACACCTGGGCAGCTAGTTACTTCTAAGTTCATCTTCTTATCTAACCCTAATAATTCGACAATCCTTTACCCTTTTTTTATTCAATGTTTATAAATAGCTAAGTTATTATACACTGGCCCATCATGAAATTGATGGACATTTCTTGATAGGACATTCACAATTGAATATTTATCTGAATGGACATATATGCCAATCAAATTAATAGCTAGGGTATAATTGCCGCATCCGCATTATTCATCTGGATCTTATTCTTGAAAGCATATTGATGAGATGCATTGTACAAGTACAACGACGCATGTAAAAACAAGTATCAAAAGAAGTTGAATTCACATAGAACAAAGCAATGATGTACTCGGTCGGTACAGTAAATTGACATAGTAGTACAGATCTCCCTCCTTTCCTGTTAGATGTCGTTCAATATGTAACGTGTGCAATTAAATATCTAAAACTTTGATCACCGATATCCGTAACAATATTTATATTTGTCATATAAAAATAATATTGGTATATTTATCATCAAAAGTAGTAAGTTTTTGGGCAAATTAAATTGGCTACATGATACTTCAGATTGGTATTTGTTGAAACAGGTTGTAAAATTGTGTCATTGCCCAAACACACCATAAAATCGTGTTCATTTACCGGTGGCTAGCAAATGAACACGAGTGTCCACCAGCAAATGAACACATTTTTTTAGTTTGTTTGAGCAGTAAAAAGTGTTCGCCAGCAAATGAACACACAATTTTGTAGCGTGTCTGGGCGGTGGCATGATTTGCAATATATTTCAGCAAATGCCAACCAAATGCAAGTCCTATAGCAATATGTTGAAGACTACATTGATGTCCAAAACAACAAGAAAAAAAAGATAGTAAAAGATAATTGGATACAACAAAGACAATAAATTTATAGATCAAGAAACGAAACCGATATTGTTCTTAGGTACAATGTATCCCCCACTCGATCTGCGCACAATATGTTGTAGTGAACATAGGGGCTGATTCAAATTAGGTCGACAATTTATTCTGAAGATTGGAGATTGTGAGGTTTCTAATGAGTAAGGATAGGTTGATTGGCATGCGATCAATTTAGGTTTATTGAGGTTCAAATTAGGTTTCCATGCGTATTCTAAAGATTGGAGATTGTGAGGTTTCTAATGAGTAAGGATAGGTTGATTGGCATGCGATCAATTTATCTTAGGGTGCTGTAGCCGTAGATTGGATAAAAATGTTGTGATGTTTTCTGTGAATTAAAATGCTTTAGATTGTTTCGCAAGATGAAGAGGGTGAAGTGCTAGGCAGCAGGTACCTCAAGTTGGAGAGTCTGTGGAAAGTGGAAAGAAATGCCATTTCCCTAACTATCCGATTGAGATCGGCGAGGCCAAAAATCAAAGCAAAGGTTGGTTTTATACATGCCCTAGTGTAGTCATGACTTATGTATCGAATCATTTTTGCCTGTGCCTTATGAGACCTCCCGACTCATTTTTGCCAGTTATGTAACACTGCCTAGAGAACCTTTTTCTTTGCTATCATTGAAAGGATGTATTTCTGCATTGATCAATATGCAGGTGTAGAGCCTAATTCTTAAGAGGAACCTATGGTGGAAACAGGACCAAAGGGTGGGGAGAATACAAGTAACAAAATGGGATCGAGTGCAACAAGTAAATCTTTGAAATTTACATGTCCACAAAAAATTCATGGTACCTGGACTTAAAGTTACACATCAGTTAGTTATACTCCCCTGCTTCCCCATGTCACAGTGAGAAGTGAGAACCTTATGTCTCTGCAATTTGTAGATCCTGAGGAGAGTAAATCAAAAGTTACTTCTAGTTCTAACAAGCCAGAGACCGGCAAGATTGAAGTGGCAAGGAATAACGAAATATATAATATTTATCAAGGTAATATCAATTTCTTGCTCTCTCGTGGTCTATCTATATTTTTAAAAAATTTAAATACATATATACTTGTCGTATCGCTGTATTCTTGTTTTTGCAAAATATCGTATCGCGGTATCGTCGTATCCTTGTTTTTGCCATGTTTTTCTTATTATGTTGTATGTTGAAGTATTGAGCTAAAATTTTATGTCAATGATACATTTGCGACATACATTTGTTACGCTATTGTGTGGGTAAAAATTGATGTTACTTCCAAGCTATTAGCCTTTTAGCATTCAGCCCAGAGTGTGACGAAATCTTAGATCCACCACTGATTTCACCAATCAGGGTTCAAATATTGGTGCATATCTTTCTGCATACATGAGTATGTTTGAGTAGGAACTTTGTGAGGGTACCAATTTATGCATGACCTTCATCATTCTAAGCATGTGCTATGAGGGCATTTGCATGCGTGTGCATGTGCGTCTTTCTTGTAATAGAAAAAACAGTTATTTTGCAATTATATTCTTTGAATGTTAAATTTGGTCAATAAACTTAAATATAGGGAAATTTCGGATAAATGGAAAAAGATAAATTAATACCGACCATCTATGTCGTGTAGGACCCACATGACAACTGATACTTAGATATTTAGGCTACAACTGTTATCCAATAAGGAGCTGTGGTGGTATGACTGCGAATCCCTGAGATACTGGCCGTTGAATTTCAAGACCCAACGGTGGGTGTAATACTACGTGGCTATGGAAGTGAATGCCTTCCGTACGAGCCGTCCGATTGGAAAGATCAAATAATTCATTCATCCCCATATTTGTACATTATATAGGGCATATTTTTTTCCTCTGAAGCTGATAACTTTTGATTTTTACTATAGTATCTAACTTTCAAATAGAGTATTTTCTCATGACGGGATCTATAAGTTAAACAATATACACGTTAAAAGCTCAACATCTGTACTATTCAAAATCGTAAGTGAATATATCTCTTTCCATAATCTGTATCGTAAACAGCCAAAATTCAAATATTTCAGCTAAAAATCATAAGCCATAGTCGTTGTCAAACATATCCATAGTAGTATAGGCTATACAAATAGTGCATATAAATAATCTTCTGGCTTTTTTGTTCACTCTCACGGCTCCACGTCTCTATTTCTTTTTTGGTTTGCACGCACGATGTAGTCTTGCTTCTCTCGCATGATGTAAGGGGTATCTTTCTTTTTTAAAAAATTATGAAGTTACCTATATCTATAAGTACTAATATCCAATTGCTGCTATATTTCATCTTAATTATGTTCCATCAGATTAAAGGTAGGATATTTTACTTTTTTTTTTTGTAAGAACTGCTAGCATATTTCTGTTTTTCTAAATAACATCCAACGACTTGGTTCAACTTCAATTAAGGATCACCTAATCAAGAGTCCGACGTTTTTATTTTTTGCCAGAATTTTTACTATATTTCTTTTTTTAGCAGTTATAAATGAGCTTTTAATATATAACGGATGGATGAATTTGTGCTCCCTTGAGCCAGTGGGTCATCCACGGTTTTATTAGGTTGATTAATTGATACGGCAACATTAGGAGCCATCATATCTGGAAAAACATGACATGCAGCGGGCGTATTATTTCCTTGCACGTCTACCTGGGTTCAATATATAGGAGCCAACACTGTTACAGGATAGCGCTCGCGTGTCGACGATCAATCACACACACGCAAGAGGTTGATGATTAAGAAGATAAGATAATCACACACGCGCAAAAAAGTCGATGATTAAGAAGATAAGATCTCTCTTTTTATCAATAATTTGCTTATAGACGTGGTGTGTATAATAAGAACATTTAACCTGCGCCCCTTAGATAGGAAGAGGACGTACGTATCATTCGCGATTCAATATACAATATGTATGCCTTCGTGGGCTAAAACCTCCAATGAATCGATTTTGGTAAGGTATCCGTACATGGATTCTTCCTCAACAAACATGGTTGAAAAGCACCGCTACAAATTTTTCTGCCCCCGGTAATGCCTAATAGATCCAATAATAATAAATAAAAAATCTTCGCAAGTGACATGCGCGCATCAAATCTCCACGCGCCAAACCATCACGGAGACGATCGATGGACTTGGTTGGAAAAACGTTCAGCACGCGCGCACGACGGTCTCACGCAAGATTCCGTCGATCTGAGGAAACGGCACGCTTCGCACCCGGCGCGCGAGGTACGCACGTACGTAGAGGTAGCACTGCTGGCTGTCCGCACCGCGCCGATCGATCGGGCGGTGCATCGCCTCATCGATCACGAGTCCACGGCCCAATTTGCCCGGCCGGCGCATGCACCCACCACCCGTGCCACGGTGCCGGCCAGCAGCGGCGGCCCACGCGGTGCCACCTCTCTTCCGCTTGCGCGCGGCAGAGTGGGTGGGTGGCTCGCCTGCGGGCGGCATTTACTACCCTTGCCAGCGCAGCCAGCCCGGCTAGATAGCTGCCTCCCCGGACGTTGCACCAGAAAAATCCCACACCGCACCGCCACCCCGCCTCATTACTCCCTGACCTGTCCCGGCTTTGCCCCTCTCCGTCCAGTGCGCACGTTTTACCAACCCTTCCGGCGCCTGCCCAGCACCAGGTCAATTCTTTTTAGTGTCAGCTTATAGCTCTTTTAAACTATTTATAAAAGAAAGTATAGAGCAATAGAACGAATAACTGTTCTCTTTTCTGTGTTTTCTCACATGTGACAGCAGTCTGGAAGGGGTGAGTGCTGTTACAGACTAAGTACAATAAAATAAATAAACTGTTGATATGTGTGAATAAACAGAGACAGAAAACAGAGAAGGATAACAGAGAAGCCACATTCCAAGCCCCACCCGTGAGAAGTCTCCGTCACGCGCCTCCTATCTGGTCACTACCTCCTCCAATCCTCCGCCCTCTCGTCCACTTTTTTCCACAATAAAATTTCCCCTTCTCCTCCTCTCGCCACCGCACGGCTGACAGCGAGCGGCGAGGTTAAGGTAAGTCTTCTTTAATTTCTCTCTCTAGCTTTTTACTCATAAATCCATCGAATGATCACTACCACCGTACCACTTCGCATACGCATAAAAAATCGTTCGTTCGTTGCTAGTATTGTATTGCCAGATCAGTGGCGGTATGAAATAAAATAGGGAGATTGGCCCATGTCTCGTCGGTATCGGCGGTGGGGGCCATTTGACTCTCGCCGTCGCCTCCGCGTGCGAGTCAGCCCCACTTGATTTTTCTGCTCCCCGTCCGTTCGTTTCCTCAATTCCTCCCCCTCTTCGAAAAGGTCGCGGAAAAAATACTGTTTTTTCCCTCTGGTTTACATGGCGGGGCAGGGCACTGAGGAGACTGCAGTTTTCTTCGGCAGTGTAGCGGTAACAGCAACGGCCACTGTTTTATCTTGCCCCGCGAGACCGCTTGCTCGAAGACTCTCCACATGTCCAGCTTCATCTAACAGGCTTATAGTTAGCCATAGCCAGCCAGCCTCTCAACTCCTCCTCTCCCTTCCATTCTTCCTTCCTTTCCTACCACCCCTCTTGTCTTCCCTTCTTCGACGACGATGCTAGCTGCTTCCTCTTTTCGTCGTGCATGCCGTGGCGGAAGTGGTAGCTTCTTCTTGGTTTGAGGGATCGATTAGGGCCGTCCGGGTAGGGTTGGGGCCGGGGTCGCATCGACGCCGTTGTGACGACGGCAGCGGCGGAGTTTGGTACATGGGGTGGGCGGTGTCTTCTCTCGGGAGAGGCAGATGTATGCATGTTCCGTTTCTTTCCTTCTTTGCACCGGGCTTTCTTTCCATGTCTGCGCCGCGCGGTTCCATGATTCGCTTCCATATTTGCTCCCGCCATACCAGCTATAGCTGCGTGGCTGCGCTCCTGCTATTTTAATGCATGCCTTCCTCTCTCTCGCCTCTTAAAAAATCAATAAATCGTTGGGATCTCAGGGGATCCGCAGGATTTGGTAGGGATCAATTCACTGGGAGAGATTTTAGCCGGGAGTGGAGTCATTTCTAGTGCTCTCTTGATGAGCTTCGGTGGCATGTTCGATGGCGCCGGCTCCGGCGTCTTCTCCTACGATGCCGGTGGCGGCACGGGTATCCACAACCCCCGCTTCCTCTCCACGCCGCCCCTCCCGAAACCCGGCGGATTCAACGCCCCCGGCCTCTCCCTCGGCCTGGTAGACTCTCCAGCCGTTCATGCGCTCACTAGCTTTATATGTAGGTTTCTTGCTTAATTTTCTTTTGCTGTGCTTAATTACCGTTGATTCTTTTCTTTCTCGTGGTTTAGCAAACGAACATGGACGGGGGACAGCTGGGCGACGTGAGCCGTCGCGGCTTTCTCGGGAGCGGCGGAAGCGGGAGCGGCGGTGATGGCGACTCTCTGGGCCGCGGCCGGGAGGACGAGAACGACAGCCGGTCCGGGAGCGACAACGTGGACGTCGCCTCCGGCGACGAGCTCGACCCTGACAACAGCAACCCGGGCAAGAAGAAGAAGCGCTACCACCGCCACACGCCGCAGCAAATCCAAGAACTCGAAGCGTAAGTCTTAACACCACGAGCACAGCAATATCAACACCATAAAAAAGCCGAACATTTGATTAGTTTTTAGACCTAAACATATGTGTGCGCAGTGTGTTCAAGGAGTTCCCACACCCCGACGAGAAGCAAAGAATGGAACTCAGCAAGCGGCTCAACCTGGAGAGCCGCCAGGTCAAATTCTGGTTCCAGAACCGCCGCACCCAGATGAAGGTTCGGACAGATAAATACATGGACCGCATGCGTTTGTTTTTGTAAATCTTTTGTGTCTGCGTGTGTGTGTGTGTGTGTGTGATGACATGACAAGGGGAGAGTAAATTTTTTTGTTTCTTGTATCGTGATGAGCAGACGCAGATCGAGCGGCACGAGAACGCGCTGTTGCGGCAGGAGAACGACAAGCTGCGGGCGGAGAACATGACGATCCGGGAGGCGATGCGGAAACCCATCTGCGCTAGCTGCGGCGGCGGGGCCGTGCTAGGGGAGGTGTCGCTGGAGGAGCAGCATCTGCGCATCGAGAACGCACGTCTCAAGGACGAGCTGGACCGCGTCTGCGCGCTCGCCGGCAAGTTCCTCGGCCGGCCCATCTCCGCCATCTGCTCCCCGAGCCCGTCGTCCCTGCAGGCGTGCTCCGGGCTCGAGCTCGGCGTCGGCACCAACGGATTCGGGCTCGGCTCCCTTGGGGCCTCGGTGCTGCAGCCCATCCCCGATCTGATGGGCTCGGCGGCCATGCGCCTACCCGCGGGCATTGGCGGCCTCGATGGCTCCATTCACGGCGCGGCCGACGGAAGCGGCATCGACCGCGCCGTGCTCCTCGAGCTCGGTCTCGCCGCGATGGAGGAGCTCGTCAAGGTGGCGCAGATGGACGACCCGCTGTGGCTCCCCAGCCTTGACGGCGGGTTCGAGACTCTCAACTACGACGAGTACCATCGCGCGTTCGCCAGGGTGTTCGGGCCGAGCCCCGCCGGCTACGTCTCCGAGGCCACCCGCGAAGTCGGCATCGCCATCAGCAGCAGCGTCGACCTCGTTGACAGCCTCATGGACGCGGTACGCAGCCGTCGACAACTACGTCAAAAAGAAAGCATTAATTTTTAGCCATGTTACCTACGTGCTACTGAATACTGATGCAACAAGAGCACCTTGTGTTCGCGGTTGCAGCCTCGGTGGTCGGAGATGTTCCCTTGCATCGTGGCGAGGGCGTGCACGACGGACATCATCTCCGGCGGCATGGGCGGCACGCGCAGCGGGTCAATTCAACTGGTGAGCTAGCTACCTTGCATTTCCCAGCACTTCACACACACTGCCGTCGCGCAACGCCATACCCTTGCACGCTCCCGCCGGTCGTCTAAGCCGTACGTATGTGGCGTACGTCGTGCTGCAGATGCACGCGGAGCTGCAGGTGCTGTCGCCGCTGGTGCCGATCCGGGAGGTGGTCTTCCTGCGGTTCTGTAAGCAGCACGCCGAGGGTCTGTGGGCCGTCGTGGACGTCTCGGTGGACGGCATCCTCCATCCGGACAGTGGCAACCACGCGCAGAACGGCGGCGGCGCGGCCGCGTACATGGGCTGCCGCCTCCTCCCCACCGGCTGCATCGTGCAGGACATGAACAATGGCTACTCCAAGGTAACTAACTAATCAATCAGACACGAACTCCCCACCGAACGTGTTAGCCGTACCGTGATTGTGCCCGCCATGGCCGTCCAGCATGAGAGTGACTATTGCACAGACGACTGTTTTTTCTTTTTATCTTTAGTTATTATTTTATACTATAAATTTAGGTGATTGAGAGTGTAGCTTCAAGTGGAGAGGATTTAGTACACTTCAACTTTAGATGATTAAAAGTATAACTTCAAATGAATTTTTAAGGGCACGTACACGTACAGCCCAGTATTTTATGCTCCTCGGCGTACGTGGATGAATTCAAGGCTGCACATCCATTGATGTGCTCAAGTCAATGCTCTCGTAGGCGTCAGTTGGTTTCCGTGCCGCCTGCGACGACTCTCGACATGGCCTGTGGCTAGGCATCCGTCCGCGCTATCGTAGGCATCAGTTCGTCATACGTATGCTTTTTTTTTTCCCAGCCCAATTTTGAAATGTTTCGATGCTTCTACTACCATATTCTCGCGCCGTGCACCGCAGCCCGCCCGCGCGCGCGCGTTCGTGCATATACGCGCGAAATGCCCGTGCGTCACTGCTCGCCTAGATCCAGTTTTTAGGGCTTCTTGTTGTCTATTTTAACCACAGCTGCCTCATGATTCCCTGTTGTGTGGTCGCTAAATCCAAACCTAGCTAAGCACAGATTATGACCCATGATCCCCAGATGGTACTACATTTTGTTTATTTGCTGTTTTTAAACACACCTTTTCCTGTAGTGCAAGCGTAGTACAGTACACCTAGCTAGGGTTTTCGCAGTGGTCAACTGGGTTTTCTTCTGAATCCTGAATTCCTGATGCCTCTGCCTGCCTTCCAACTATACTAATATCATGATGCCACTGCATCCTCTTCGGCCATTTGCTACATGTCTTTTACTGCACCCTTTCGCGCGCCTTGCCCTACTACGTGACCAGGCTTTTTTTTTTCACCTGCCTCAGCCATTACTGCCTTGTCGAGGCAAGTGGCCGAGGCCAACGGGGGAAGCCGTGATACGGGTACTGCTCGCGCTAATACTGCTCTGTACTGTACGTGCCGCAGGTCACGTGGGTGGTTCACGCGGAGTACGACGAGACGGCGGTGCACCAGCTCTACCGCCCGCTGCTCCGCTCCGGCCAGGCCCTCGGCGCGCGCCGCTGGCTCGCCTCGCTCCAGCGCCAGTGCCAGTACCTCGCCATCCTCTGCTCCAACTCCCTCCCCGCCCGCGACCACGCCGGTGAGTACTCTAGCTTAGCTACGGTGCGCAGAGCTCTACCAGTCGTGTTCTCGATCTGTGCATGGGAATGGAGATGGTGATGTTCTTGGTGGTGGTGGTGTACATGCAGCGATAACGCCGGTGGGGCGGAGGAGCATGCTGAAGTTGGCGCAGCGGATGACGGACAACTTCTGCGCGGGGGTATGCGCGTCGGCGGCGCAGAAGTGGCGGCGCCTCGACGAGTGGCGCGGGGAGGAGGGCGCCGGGGAGGGGGAGGAGAAGGTGCGGATGATGGCGCGGCAGAGCGTGGGCGCGCCCGGGGAACCACCCGGCGTGGTGCTGAGCGCCACCACGTCGGTGCGGCTCCCCGGCACGAAGCCGCAGCGCGTGTTCGACTACCTGTGCGACGAGCAGCGCCGCGGCGAGTGGGACATCCTGGCCAACGGCGAGGCCATGCAGGAGATGGACCACATTGCCAAGGGGCAGCACCACGGGAACGCCGTCTCTCTCCTCCGTCCGAATGTAAGTAATCACAGCTTCCACACTCTCTTTCTTCTTGTCTACGGTCTACCTCAGCGTAAACATACATGCATACTTTGGCCAAATACATGAACAAACTAACAGAAGTTCTGGGATCAACAGCATGAAAAGGTTGGCCAAATCCAATTTTTTAGAAAGTTGGAGCACTAACCTAAAATTTTCCATTCCCTTACCACGGTAGCGAACGAGATCAGGCTCGCTGTTAGGTAGCAGTTGTTGCAATAGCTTTTCAAGTACCTAGAACTGTACCATGATGCTGGTTTTATCGGTTTGCATGGGTTGGGAGACACAGTGAGTCAGTGACAGAAACAAGAGGACAAAATGGAAAAGGTTAAAAATTGTTGGGCTAGAAACTGGGGTAGTGTTGACATTTGTGACAGAAAGCTAGCTGTTAAAACTTCTCTCTATATGTGTTTGGAGGTATGCATGCAGCCTAGCTGCCCTTGTCCTTGCTCACAAAAGCATGTCAGGCTTTGGTGGTGCTCTTAAAAGGCTTCGTTTATAATTTATTTTATATTATAGTGATTAAAAATATACTGTAGATGCTGATATTTGTTAGTGTAATTAAATTTAAAAATAAAATAAGTTATATCATCACAGGCAATAAAATAAAAACCAAAAAAACATATTGTCAGAAAAATACTTTTTAGAGGATAAATACATATTTTCAAAATAAATACTTTTTAAAAGTAAAAAGCCAGAAGCAAAATATTATTTAATGAGCAGGCCATCTAATCTTATCATCTTTTTAGAGGATGATGGCATCTTTTTCATATGTTGCTTATTACTGTATCCTGGCCTTCTCTGCTTTCTTTTTAAAGGTGCATCCTGATTGATAGAACCTGAGATCCAGAACAAGTACACCGGGATTTTACCAAGGCAGTCATTCCAAAATTGGCCACTATATAAACCTTTGCAAAATTTATTTATTTTACAGAAGTGCTATATAATATTTGACTTTTTCCGGAGAAAAGTAGTTGAATTTCTATTTTTTGGATCCGCTTGAAGATTTATGCACCACCCACCGTCATTTCCAACTCCAACTCCCGCCAGCAAGTTCTTCCTCTCTAGCAACGAATTACCACGGTGGTTCACCAGATAATGGTTATGGTTCAATGGGTTAGGGGTTTGGGTTCATCGGAGAGATGGCGGATCCGGCGGCAATAGTCGTCGGAGACGGAGAAGAAGGGCAAGATAGGTTAGATAGAGTCGTGTGGTGGTTGTGACGGGGGAGAAGGAGGCGAGCAACGGCTGCAGGAGGGTGGGAGGCGTCGGCGAGCTGCCAGAGACAGGGAAGAGGACGGGCAAGGGCGATAGAAGTGACGGCGGGTTGGTGGAGGCAGGGGCTGGAGGGTGTGGGAAATAGCGGCGGCTAGGAAAGGGAGTGAGGAGTTAGGGTTTGGTATGGAGAGGGGTTTTATATATGGTGAGTGGGATGATCTGGGTCCTTGATTTTTCATTCGATGGTTAGAAAAGTGACTAATTTTGAGGAAGAAAACGGTCAAAAGATGTATACAATGACCTTTTATTTTATACCTATAGTTGTGGTTGATATCCTAATATTTCATTGTGAAATTTTCCTATACATTTCATAGTGGATTGTTGGAAAGCCAACTGGTACTTTTGTTTGATTTTGCGGATGCTAGTACAATGCTCAGTTTCTCTTAGTTCTGATGCATTTCACCTTAATGTGTTTATATATAATGCTACAGGCGACAAGTGGGAACCAGAACAACATGCTGATCTTACAGGAGACTTGCACCGATTCGTCCGGCTCACTCGTGGTATACGCTCCGGTGGATGTGCAATCCATGCACGTCGTCATGAACGGCGGCGACTCGGCGTACGTCTCCCTCCTGCCCTCCGGGTTCGCCATCCTCCCTGACGGCTACAACGCTTCGTCGGCGGCCCAGCAGGGCTCACCGAACGCTACGGCCAGCAGCAACAACACCGGCTCGCTCGTCACGGTGGCGTTCCAGATACTCGTGAACAACCTGCCCACCGCGAAGCTCACCGTCGAGTCGGTCGACACCGTCAGCAGCCTGCTCTCCTGCACCATCCAGAGGATCAAGTCCGCCCTGTAGGCCAGAATCATCTCTCCCTAGTGGGCATTTGACATGGATTCCGACTACCCATCTATCTCCTAAAGGCGGATGCCATGTCAAATGTCTAACTTGAATAGTGCTCCCAAGTTCCAAATGGCACAGCAGAGGAGGGCCAGATATCTCATGTCTCAACAGGCAGGCCAAACAACTCAGCTAGAGTTTGAGATCGATCAGGCAGTGCAAAAAATAAATTATATAGTGTGGAGTATATTGCGTAGAGCAAACGAGGTGAGTTGCAAAGGGATAAGTCAAGAACGAACCGTGCGCTAGGCTTGCTTGGGCAAACATGCTGTTTGCTGCTGCTTAGGCTGATGTGGTGGTTCGGGTATTGACTTAAACTCTAGTGACGGAAACCCCGAGGGCGTCTCCTATATTATCTAGTAGTTTGCTTTAACCATTTTGTGAAGCTTTTTTAGTTCTCCAAAATGGGGGAAAATATAGAGAAATGATACTGATCAGATCCCCAAGATCGTTGTTGGTGCTTGTTTAGCTTGCATAATGTTGGAATGAGTTGATATGATACATGTTGTGGTTGTAGCATTTCTTTAATCTCAATGAACAAAGGAAATCAGCACAAGCTTGTAGGTATGTGTGTGTGTATATATATCCCCCATTTTTGGCTTCTATGCATGAATGGGGTTTGCAACTGATTTTTCTCTGTTTTGATTAAAATAGATAAACTAATGCTCATGTTTATATTTTTGGAAAATGCTTCTTTGTCGCCAATTTTAAATCGTAATTAAAAATAAGTAAATGCTTATAAGCACAGAAAATCTCAACAATGGCTTGCAACATCTATGTTAGAGACCATGAAGCGACGTAATAGCAGTCTAGAAGATGTGTTAATTATGTTGTGAAAAGTACTATACGACGTGACAAGTCAATCCGATGATTCACTAAGCTGTTTTACACGTGTAAGATATTAGCCCTTTCTTTTCGGTTATTGCTTTTAGCTTTTCTGTAGTAACTAACTATTAAATAAAATATTTTTTAAAATAAGATCTACAAATATATAATAGTAGATACTGTAACAACTTTATCTATATCAGCTAACATCGCACATGAGTGTCTCTGTACTCTCTCTTACGAACAGACAAAAGTCATAAACTATGATCATGTTCTTATTGATTTCTAAAATCTGTTTTTTCTTCGGTAAATAGTTTTTCTACGGTACCTGCTTTCAAACGGAGTGTCTTTTCAAGACGGGGTATACTAGTCGATTATAATACACACTATAATAACTTCATTTATATCGGCCAAAATCGCACGTAAATTTCTCTCTTCATACAGCTCTCTATAAAATATTACTATTTATAAACTAAAACAAAAAACCATTAACAAAAAACTAATATAAATAAACTTTATATATATAAGTCATATACCGTAGCAAGAAAGCTGGCTCATCTTACGTTTTGAGTTCAAGTACTGAAGCTACTTGCCAAGGTTACGTTTTTGTTCTTTGAAGAAGCTGGAATGACTTGACTCTTGAGATTACATCTGTCAGGCATGACTTAGGCAGCGTTCAATATGGCTTAAGTTTATTTTTGCATTATTCATAATTTCGTCTTTTTCTGAATTTTTGATTTTTTTTAGCTTTTTTGTCAGTTCTTTTTTTCTCGTATTCGTTTACGTTGTCTGTGATGGGCTAACATATTTTTTATATTTTTCAATTTTTTAAATTTAATTATGTTAAATAAGCCTCTCTCAGCTACATTGTTTTTTCAGCCAGCTACAGTGTTTTCAGCCATAAGCTTTCAGCCGAACCGATCACCACCTTAGACTCTTGACGTTATGGGTCCATTTATATATGATTCTGCTTTAACTTTTAACTTTAGTTTATAAATAGTAATAGTTTACAGAGAAATTTATAGATAGCTATTTTTATGCGATTTTAGCTGATGTAAATAAAACTGCTTTAGTATATACTACAATCGATTAGTAGACTATGTCTTAAAAGACACCTTGTTTAAAAGCTGTGTACTGTAGAAAAATAACTTTTTAGAGTCAATTTAAACAGGGCCACAGCTCTTTCTGATAAAGATTATAGAACGTTGGCTAGACAAGCTACTTCAGTAGACAATACCACAACATCATCTGATCAACCAGGAAAAACGGAAACAAAGTTTTGTCACTCTTATACTGAATGTTGACAAACTGCCAATTGCTAGCTCTTTTGTCGAAACGTACTAGTTAGTTAGGTGCTGAATTGTAGCTTCAATTTCCTGGACAATTTCCCTCCAGGCTAGAGTACGTAAAATTGAAGTTAAGAGCCATGATGCCTTCTTGTTTCTTTGTTCGTATGTCCTTTGTTATTGTCTAACTTTGTATGATGCGGATTAATGTGCACCGGTTGTCTGATACACGTGTGCACCGGCATTAATGATGTGTTGCACCATGTATCCTCAGTGTCCACTATCCATGACAGCAACTGAGAAATAATATGTTACATATTAGTACGTACTTTCACTTTGTTGCTCATTCATTCCTACCTAAAGTTGCAGCGTGCATGTTATGTCAACATCCTGGTATTTATATCTTCGTAACAAAATTTATCTACGATATTTGGCAAGCATGTAGTCCGGACGGACGGAACAGAAAGAAAATGATCAGGTTCACTACTTCATTAAATATATATAACAATATATATGGTTTTTAGGTGATATTATATTAAATAGTAATGTATCCGATAATTTTTAGCATCGATATTTCAACAAAAACGATGGCAGTGTATGATGATAAATAAGTAGTGATCGAAATGCTTATCAAAATAAAGAAGCTCGATAACAATATTAGTTAGTTGTAACAAACTAAAGAAATTAAGCGCGAAATCACATACAAACGTTGATCGGCATTGATAAAATAGATCATCCGACCTCAATGACATGTTAAAAAGAACAAAATTACTTAAAGTTTTCAAATAAAAAAAGTAGAATGATCAAATATAAGTTATTGTATTAACCTTTAGTATTTATATAATGCATTAACTTTTAATATTTACATCCTTTTAAATTCATAAAGCGATGAACCATAACATCATTAGTAATTTTATCAATTCTTGTTTCTCCATATAGCAAATAAATATATCATTTATGAAATTATCACCAATTAATTGAAAAAATTCCATTAGATACTTGTAAGTTCAACAGTTTGAGAATAACATAATAGAAAAATACGTCAAGTGGCTTTTTGGATATTATGGTCAAATACTATAATTTTGCCTTTGATTTGCAACGAGTTAGGCTGATTTTCTAAAAATTAAAATTGAAACTGTGACAACCCGGCCCATGATGGTCTATATATGTGTGTGTGCATATGAGGATGTGGGTTAGTCCCACATTGCTAGCTTAGCTTGAGAAGCACTTACATATAAACCTATGAGTTCCAATGGTAGCACCCCCGGTTAACCGTTTTGCGTAAAGCGAGGACGAAAGTGTAAGCGAGTTACTACGTGTGCATGACCTATTCAGAATGGGGTTAGGTCTAAACCGGTTTGGACCCTAGGGCGTTACAAATGGTATCAGAGCCGACTCTCACGGTTACATAGGCGCGTGCGAGTCAGGGGCGCGGGCATATGTCGCATGGCGCGTGTGGGCCCAGAGTGGACACACGACATGGCATATGTGTTGGCACTGAACGCATGGACATGTGCCAAGAGGGGAGATCCTTATCATTTGTCCCAGTGTGGGTATGTTAGTCCGACGAGGACGTCGGGTTCTTTGATGGGGGTGCATGTGACACCCCGGCCCATAATGGCCCATATGTGTGTGTGCACATGAGGGTGTGGGTTAGTCCCACATTGCTAGCTTAGCTTAAAAAGCACTTACATATAAGTCTAGGAGTTCCAATGGTAGCACTCCCGGTTAACCGTTTTGCACGAAGCGAGAACGAACGTGCAAGCGGATTGCTACGTGTGTGTGGCCTATCCAGAATGGGGTTAGGCCTAAGTCGGTTTGGACCCCAGGGCATTACAGAAACCCTAATTCTTACACTATAATTCGACAAAAATAATTAATAATAATCATATTGAAATCCTAACTTACAAATTTAGTTGTTGTTCTTGAAACAAATCGGAAGAATTGAGAGAAATTTATAGCAAAGTACATACTGATTGGGTGGACCTAAGATTCCTTTGCCAGCAAGAGCGTGAGGCAATAGGGACTAGGTGGCGTGATGGCAAGCAAATTTTCCCGTTCTCCAGCAACCGGTCACTATCTGACGTTGTGCACATCTCCTAGTCGATCGTGCGAGTTGAACATGTGTCGAGAGTTGCTACAATGTGACACGCTTCAGAATCGATCAAATGAACGTCGTGGTTATTGAGGTCCTCCCTTTTGGGCTGGTGCAAGGGTTGGCTTAGTCTACTGTAGTTACCTCATAGGCCAAAGGAAGAGAAGGCTCTTCGTGAACTACTGCTAGCTTATTGGAAATTTGGACTTCTAGTGCTTCTTTTGTTGGTGCACGGGCAGATGGATGAACCGGAGGTTAGCGTCCGCGGCATCGGTTAGTATGGCTGTATGGGGAGGCGCGGCAGCGTAGGGGGGGTTGGGGTCCCTCCCCGGCCGGCAATAAATTGGGCGAGCTGCTTTGCCTGCCCATCCTGCGCAGCCCACAGAGGTTTGCCTTGCCTTGCAGCCCCCACCCCAGACCTGCTGCTCCCTTCGTCTCTGCACACCACGGATGCCTCCCCAATTTCTTTTGTATCGCCCTCGAATCTCCTTGCTGGTCAGATATGCTAGTTTAGTAAATGGTAATTACTAAAAGAAATTGAATTTAAAAATTAGCTAAAAAACCAAAAAGAACGATATGTATATCCATGACAAGAGAGAGATCATGCGATGAGTAGATGGCTTTAGAGGTCTTTAAACTTTGTCTAATTGTACTACCGGATTTTTGAAGTTCGATTTTGACATTTAACCTGGCAGCTCTTGGAAGTTGATTAATTATACTATTGGAGAGATTTTAACATTTAACCTGGCAGCCAGCCGGGCCCCTCTCGGGTGGGCACGTAGTACGTACGGCGGCCGCTGTTAGGTTCGGAATAATTTTTTAGTTATTGTATTTGATAGGATACAAATATGACATATAATTTTTTATCTGATTAATAATTTCTCTTCTATTTGTATTCGTGTTCGAATTCATATAAAAAATATAGATATAGATATGATATAGACTTTACCATCTAAAATATTATTTTATCTGGAGTATTCGTATTTGTATTCGGCAAAGAAATATACATATTTTATTACAATACGACTAATTAGTTAGACAATTTTTTTAATTCAATGTGAATTCATGCTTCTTTAGGTGAAGTAAATGAATTAAAATAATTAAGCATGATTGTAAAAGGATAAAATATTATTCATATCTTCATACCATATAAGTTACGAGAATATTCGAATCTAACTGAATTGAGTAGATATTTAATTTAAATTCGTATTTGTTACAATATTCGATTTGTATTCATATTCGAGAATATTCAAATTCATTTACAAAATACAAATACGAATGTGATAAAGACATTATTCGATTCATATTTATCCGTTTCCACCCCTGTTTAGTAGTAATAATCAGTAGTAAGCAGTAGCAGCTATAATAAGACATCATGCATGGTAGTACCTACTACACTACTACCAACGTCATGTGGCCTTATTCTTTTTAGCTTTGTTTATAGTTTTTGGCTTCGAATTTTCTGAAAACTAAAACAAACAAAACGGCTTCTCAAAGCTGCTTCTCATGTCTAAAATCATATATATTGTCCGCGTCGATATCGCTATTATCTGCCGTCGGCTTAAAAGCACCGACAAAAACAATTAGCTATAGACAGTGGCAAAAAAAAAACAAAACAGATGCGTGGTTTCTCACTTTCTTGTGCTTTCTATCTAAGACGTACGTACATATATACTGACAAAAGTAAAGCCAGCCAGCCGGGCCCCTCTCGGGTGGGCACGTAGCACGTACGGCGGCCGCTGTTGGGTTCGGAAGATGTCGTTGACCCCTAAACGATGGGGCGGGACCGGCACGGCCCGTCGAGCTCGCTCGCTCGAGTCACTGTTAATTGCATGCGCTAGCGGGCGACTTAGCTGTGTGAAGCAAAGTCGTCGTCGTCCTCCTCCTGCTGCTCCTTCCCCTGTCGTACTTTGGGTTAAGAGGTCCACCCATGCGCATGTATCCAAGATCGATCAAGATGGCGTGTACTGTGTAGAATAATAGTGTCGTTGATGTGCCCAAAGGTTGAGCTCATGTCGTCGGCGGCGGAGCCAGCCCAGAAATAGAGCCCGGACAGATGGCTGGCCGGCCGAGAATCGTCGCTCGTCGGACTCGTCGCTCACTACTAATGTCGAAGGATGGCTCGCCGGTGAGTCCGGGCAGCCGTCCGGGTCATCGGGCCTTGGCTCTGCCGCTACATGTCGTTTACAACTTCCAATCCGTTGAGTAGTTAGAACGCAGAAATTCTTACGGAAAAAAATCCGTCTGGGACACTGTAAAAATTACTGCGAAATTTCTGGGTTCTTAATTTGGGATTCCTCCGAAATTACTCAAACTAATCCAAACCGAACCAGACCAGACCAGACATGCATGAGTCGTGTCTTATTTAGATACAATTTAGGGACTCTTTGGAACACATACATAGGATAGGAATACAAGTGCAAAACATATAATTGAAAAACAAAAAAAAAGCACGAATGGGGCATTTGAATAGACCGTAGGAAAAGTACATGAATTTTATAAAGAGATTGGAGTGGATGCTTTTTTTCTCTCGTAGAATTCCTGTGAAATCAAAAGAATAGGAACTCAATTCTACGTTTTTTCCAAATGAATGAACAGTAAAATTAATTTCCTATAGGATTTGAAATCCTATGCTTTTCCTCTAAAAATCCTTCATTCAAAGAGGCGTAGTCTTCCCATTGATATAAGGCCGCTCACGTCAGAGCCGGCCCTGGGGGTGGGCAGGGTGTGCCACCGCCCTAGGCCCCAAATTTACATAGGCCCCAAGTAAGTAATTTATTATTACATTTGTTCACTTTATAAACTTTGAGATATTCTATATAAATTATTTTAGTGCATTGAATATTATTTTTTAATCGATATGTATTATAAGACTATATATACGTATATAGATATATATATATATATATATAGATATTTTGAGAGAGTGGATTAGGCCTCCGTATTAGTACTCGATCTAGGCCAAAAAAACTCAGGAACAGCCCTGGCTCACGTACGAAGGAATTGAACTGTTTTTGTCAGTAGTGTCAAAAGAAGCGTTTTTTGTTGACTGTTCTGTTACACGGTTCACATTCAGAAGAAAGTATTTATGTACAGTTTCATTGGTAATATATAGTTAGCACCTTGGATTTCCTGCAACAAACTGTGCTCCCCCATATTCACAAAGATCAATGCTTTCAGTATCCACAGTTTGACGCCTGAGTATATATGCAGCATCTCAGTAGTTTGCACGAGTATCGCCAATCTTTCAGATGTTGAATTTGCACCCCGCAAAGAACAAAAAGGTATACAGGAAAGAGGCTACTGACGACAGTTATATGGACCCATTGCAATCAATCACGAGGCTCGCTAAAGGGCATAGATATATATGCTGGCTCCTGAAAGTATTCAGTTGTGCTTCGCAGAGGTCATGCAGACATACATGAAGGGAAAACAGTCACCAAGTTACTGTAGCTTGACAATCTTACCATGTTAGTTGAGACAGCATCTATCCTACTTTTGTACTGGATCCTTGGCACACATATATAGCATAGTTCACTAGTTTAATTAGTATAAGATCGACGTACGTTTAGATCAAAATGTATGTATCAATAGCATGCGTTTAATCTCAAAAGAAGCAGCCAGCATGTGTCAGCTACTTAGCTGTGCCTAGCTACAAATTAAGCTGCATAATGGGCTGACGAGTTATGCGTTGTTGCATTCTTCACGTGGACCTGTTCCTAAACCTATATACCACCTGTAACGCCCCTATTTCTGAAGGCGCTACTGCTCCCTGCAACCATCCAAGACTGAGCAGTTACGAAGAGCTGAACCAGAGTGTGCATCACAACAGCACAAGCTTACAACAAAAGAACTAGCTTTTATTACAAATATAGGGTTTAACAACCTATTTTACACGGCATACAAGTCCAAACGCTAGGATACATCACAAAAACTCTCAGGCGGCCCGAGCGCAGCTGAGACCTAAAACCACTCATCCTCTTGACAAAAGGGCTTCTCAGAAACTCCATCTTCTACTGGGACGTCTTGGTTTTCCTGGTCTTCTGTTTGATGTTTAGCAAGTCATGAGTACCAATGTACCATCGTACCCAGCAAGTCACAAGGATAAACCCTTACTCACTACTTGCAAGGATATTCAATGATGAAAATATACTGGTTTTATTACATTGAGTGAATGCAGTTTTATTTACAAACAAATAAAGTCAAAACAATTCTCCTTAAAATCAAGGGGTTTTCTTTCAACAGTTCACAATTACCCAATTAAATAATATCACAAAATCTACTTATGTCTCATTGTTGGAATCACCCAATTAACACAACTTCATTAACCAGAAGCACGGTGAAACGAGAGAGCGATGCGCGTGCGGTGAACAGGGAAGCGGTTCGGTGATAGCGCCAGCGCACGGCAGCGCCAAGAGAAGGAGAAGGCGGAAATGACAGAGAAGGAAAGCACATTTTCACTGGGAATTGCCAAATTGGGAAGGGAAAGGAATTCAAACAAGATTTCAAATAAAAGTTCAAAACTTTTAAATTTTTCAGGTTATTTCACCACCCTCATCTTTTCCTTTCTTGTGATCTCTGTCCCTAAACTCCCGACGCTGTCTGTACACTACACCCTTTCCTCTATGGCGAAAGCCATCCATGATCCATGTAGAAAAAACATCTCCTATCCCCAACATGGATAGAGAAAAACATTATTCTCTTATGATCTGTGCATAAGCAGTCCAATGCATTTCTGCCATTGCTACGTACTACGTCGCAAATGAACACACTACAGACTGATAGACAGAAACTCTGACCATGAGTGAATAGTGCGTGCAATTGCATGCACGCCGACGCAGAGCTCTGCCGACTGTGCGCGTTCATGTACATGGCAGAAATTAACCGTCCAGTCTAGGAGGAGAGCAGAGCTTGCTGATGCTTGCAACCGGACGTACACATGAGCCCATCCGGGAAGGCAACATCAGCAAGTCGGCAATGCGTCAGGAGCGCAGCGTTAGCAAAGGGCTGTATTAATATGTAATCAGCACAACAGCAGGAAAGTGCAAAGGGCTGCTCTCTTTATACAGTGTGCACTGGTTCCTCTATTGGCTAAAGATGACTGTTGTAGGAGTTCTATTCTGTGGTTAAAAGTATAGCGGTTTAGATGAGCAGTGTCTTAAGAAGGAAAAGCAGGCAGAGAGTTCTATATATCTTAGATCATTTCTGTAAATATAACTGCAGGGAAGTGCAGGCAATGTGGACCCTGATTCTGACTGCTGAAGCTATGTGTTAGTTAAGGAGCTGTACAAAAACTAAAATATGTTTCTCTCAGATTGTTATTAGGCTGAAGCTATGCATTATGGCCATCTGGTATTCAATGTAGAAAATTTTTAGTCTCCTGTGTTTTTCTTCTATCTTCGTAGGCATATTACAATCCAGCTATCGCTATTGCTGATTGTGTGGAAATGCGCTGTTGTAGTGAGAGATGGAGCGATTTCGAAGCATGCAGTGAGCAGTGCTGGTAGGGCAATCTATATTATGCACTGGTCAAAATTTGAAGTTTTCTGCAATGCTTCATCGTTTGTTATAGCAAAAAGTTTCATTCGCTAATCCAATTTGTGGTGGCTAGGTTGTTCAGATTGCGAAGTGTAAAATGGGAAACTGTTTTTTGTAGGTGCTGTTCCAAATATATGAGCTGGTAAACTTGCAGTGTGCATTATTGATAGTATAGCTATTTTGTGCAATGTCTGTGCCCTTTGTTGTTTTTTTTTTTGTGACATGTGAGGTCAAATGGTAAGTGTGTGATTTTGTGAGCTGCAGTCAAGTCAGATGCAAATACGATATATTTATGATAGGCACAACTGTAAGAGTAATGTAGTTCGATGGGCTTGTTCTTTTTGGCTGCAGCTTGTGGTTTTTGGCTGCGGCTTGTGACTTTTGTCTGTTTGTGCAAGAGATTACAGAGTAACAGAAACTCACGTGCGGTTTTTGACGATATAAATGAAGTCAGTGAAGTATGTACTACAATTAACTAGTAGATCATATCTTAAAAAGATACTTCGTTTAAAAGCTAGTTACTATAGAAAAACCGAAAAACAACTTTTAAAAGCTGAAAAGAACAGAGCCTATGGCTGTTTGTATGAATGTTATATGAATGTTTCGGATTGGTTTCTGGACGCCTCTAACAGTAACCGTCTTTATATGTGAGACGGCGGTGACAAGTCCGATGGTACCTGCATTATGGCAGCAGTCAGTACATAGCGTATGATAATGGTCAGTAGGATATTTTTTTTGTAGGTTAATGCAGCATGTGGAAGTAGCTTAACTGAGAAAGGAATACTACCAGATAACAGCAACTTCTCATTTGTTCTTGTCCTTTAGAGTTTCAAATGGGACGAGGTTGCGTGCATACATGGGGAAGTTTTCGCCAGCATGAGTTACTTCCCTAAATTTGGTGTGAGCAGTTGAGCGGCGGTAATTTGTTCTTGCGTTAGTTACTTCCAAGTACTCAGGATAGTACACGCCATCTTCTTTTAGAGCAGGGGCAAACGACGGTATATGTCATTCTGGTATTTGTGCTTCCATCATAGATCCCTGCAAAGTAAAATAGAATATTGTAAGACAAAATCCAAGTATGCACTGTGAATAAGAACAGGAGGTAAGGTCCATGTAGTTTGATCCGAATTTATATCATGTTCATGTAGGATACTGTATTGCCTCATGCCAAACGTGGCATGACCGGTGCGGCAGTGGCAGGGCCATGTGCAGGCTGTATTAGATGTGATATCAATCTGTAGCAATCAACTCTGATTATGTTTCTTCTTTGTGTGAGACTCGTTTCTCTCTCTATATATATACCCTAGTAGTCTATAGGAAGTTTCTGTTCTACAAGAAGTTTTGGCCTCGGGTGAAATATCAAATCAAAGAAATGTTAGATGAGCTGCATGAAGGAAATATTAACATGAGTAGGTTGAACTATGGGGTGATATCTCTGATCCCAAAAAAGATGGATGCTAATATGATTAAGCAATACAGACCAATCTGTCTTTTGAATGAGATATATAAGATTTTGACAAAAGTTTTGACAAGAAGACCGACACGAGTGGCAGGCAAAGTAATTGGAAGAGCAGAGACTGCCTTATTCTTGGGAGATCTATACTTGATGGGGTAGTGATCTTACATGATCGTTATGAACTAGCACAACAAAGGGGTAAATATCTGTCAGAGAGAGGTCAGACGTCGATGATTTGAAATAGTACGACGCTAGATGAAAAGGGCACTGATTGACAAGGAATAGATCTAGAATAGCTGTTCAAGAGAATGACCACGGGTAGACATTAGGGACTAGGAACTTGTTTATTTATCTTTGCTTCATTCATAATGGATATATGCTATCCCTTTTATAAGGATGACCCGACTTAACTCCTAAGAAATAATCTATAAGGAAATCTATTTCTAACAATCTAATCTAATAATAACTTGCCTAACTAATAGATAATACCAAACACTTAATAGATAGATTCCTAAATAACAAACTATGCCTAATACAAGCGGCGCTACAGTACTCACAGTAAACAATACCGTGGTGAATAGTACCGCTACAGTAACCTCGCATGTAACATTACACCCCTCCCGACGAGACAGCTCGCCCTTGAGCTGCGGTGGTGACCACCGTTGAAGACTTTCTACTCTTCGTTGTTAGCCTTCAACTTCTCCAAGAAAGATGGTGCGGCACCAGAAGTCATGGTGCTCTGATACCAATTGTTATAAACTAGCACAACAAAAGGGTAAAAGTCCGTCGAAAATAGGTCGAATGGCGATGACTTGAAGTAGAATGACGCTAAGTGAAGAGAACACCGATTGAGGAGGAATACATCTAGAATAGCTGGTTAAGAAAACAGCCACGGCTGGACTTTAGAGACTAGGAATTTGTTTATTCATCTTTGCTTCATTCATAATGGATACATACTATCTCTTTTATAGGGACAGCCTGACTTGACTTTTAAAAATAATCTATAAGAAAACATAATTCTAACAATCTAATCTAATAATAATTTGCCTAACTAATAGATAATACCAAACATCTAATAGATAGATTCCTACATAACAAATCATGCCTAATAGATAGATTTATAAATAACAAACCATGCTTAATACAAGCGGCGTTACAGTACTCACAGTAAACAATACTGCGGTGCACAGTATCACTACAATAACCGCGCACATAACAATGAGGTGTTACACGAATTAGGGAAAACTAACCAGCTGGGAATAATTTTGAAGCTGGATTTTGAAAAACCATATGATAGAGTTCACCGGGGCTTCTTGATGGAGGTGTTACAGAGAAAGGAGTTTCATGAAAAATGGTTGCGTTGGACAAAGCAAGCTGTGGAACATGGGAGAGTTAACATCAATATCAATGGTGATCAAGGAGAGTTTTTGAGAACGTATAAGGGGCTTAGACAGGGGGATCTTTTGTCCCCACTCTTATTTAATTTAGTTGGAGATGCTCTTTCTGAGATGATAAATAAAGCTAAAGATAGTGGAAAACTGGTGGGACTAGTAGTACCCCAATTGGTTGATGGTGGCTTAACACATCTGCAGTATGCAGATGATATAATTCTGTTCTTAGCCAACACAAAAGAGAACATCATTGCAATTAAATTCCTGCTATATTGCTATGAAGCACTATCTGGAATGAAAATAAACTACCAGAAAAGTGAGGTTTTTTTAATTGGTCTAAGTACAGGAGATCAAAGTAGAGTGGCAAAAGCTCTGAACTGTTAGATTGGAAAATTGCCAATGAATTATTTAGGAATTCCTGTGAGCAATGAGAAATTGACAGCTGCAGATCTAGAGTGTGTCCCTCAGAAGGTGCAGAAAAGGTTAGATACATGGCAATGTAGCCAATTGTCCTCTGGAGGCAGAACAATTCTTATCAACTCTTGTCTGAGCAGCATCCCAATGTATATCACGGGTTTTTATCTGCTAATTGATGGGGCACACCACGAGATGGTTCTGATCCTGGTTGTCAGCTGTTGAGAAGGAAATACATGGGAGATAAAAGTTTTTTTTACTCTGAATCAAAAGGGGTATCTCAATTCTGGAGAGCTTTACATGCAGTGAAGAGATGGTTTGCTGTTAGCAGTAAGTATCAATTCGGTAATGGTAAGAAAATTCATTTCTGGAGAGATGTGTGGTTGACAGAAAGCCCTCTGAGTGTATATTACCATAAACTTTTCCTAAGTTCTGAGCAAGCTGACAAAACAATAGATGATGTGTACAATGATAATGAATGGGAGTTGAGTTTCAGGAGAACTTTTGGAGAGTTGGAACTAGCAGAATGGGATTGCTTGCAGAATGCTTTGAATAATGTTCCCATGAGTGACAACCCAGATAAAGTTACTTGGTCCCTGGAGAAATCTGGGAATTTTTCAACCGAATCAACGCACAGGGCTTTATCTTTCTCTAGCATCCTGGATTGCCCTGTGATTAGAGATGTTCTGGGATGGACTGGGATCCCTGACTTTAGACCAATACCTCGACAGGGAACGCTTCTGTTCTTCTCTAGCATCCTGGATTGCCCTGTGATTAGAGACCTATTGTGTTGTATCATTTTTGAAATAGTGGAGAATTTTGGCGGCTGCAAAATTACGGCTCTCCCTGGAGGAGGTGGTGGGTCAACTTCAATCAACGCTTAGCCAAGCTACTGAAGCTCCAAATGCTACTAATTCTAGTTAGATCTTTTGTTAGTTTTTTTTTTATATATAGTGGAAGATGGTGGGTCTCTGTCTGTTTCCTGTCAGGTTGTGATGAGAGTCTGTTTGGTTAGTAGGGTTGGTTTTAGCTTTGTCTTTCTTTTGTTAGCAAACATAGTTGTAAGAGTGAGTTGGTGTTGGTGCGTACAACGGGTTTCAGTTTTTGGATCCTGATATTGCAAGTTGGTATTAGGGCCTAAAAAATGCTTGAGACTCACGAGCCACTTGAGTTCGGCTCGATTCAAGCTCCAAACATCCAGCTCAAGTTTGACCTCAAGCTCGTAAACCTTGACAAATCGAGCTTGAATAGTTCGGTGGAGCTCGGCTGCACGCATACTCTAATTTTTTCCACGCCCACCTTGGCCCGCCATGCCTTTCCCTCTACCATGGTTCGATTTCGTAGGCTATTCGGCCACCTAGACGTGGCCACACCCCACTAGTCTGCCCGGCCCCACAGACCTAGCCCCCCAACGGCCCAACCCCAAGCCTTCCCCACCCTCACCGGGCGTGCCATTTTGTTTGACGCAAGAAATCGCTCACGGATTTCTAATCTCGGGGTATAAGATGTGGGTGTGCCAGTGTACCAAAGTACACAAAAATAAATAAATAGAACAAAAGATAGGGAAATATGTATTTGTTCATTTATTTGAGAAGAACAAAATTACAAGTTCCCTTTATATAAATGCGCTCAGTAGCCTGCTTTGCGTAGCAGATCTGATATAGACGATGTGGTGTCCTGGTTCCCAGGGCCTCGGAAGGCTCTCGGTTAATTACATCTGCGGGGTAAACTCACAGAATACATCTGATTAAGCTGCGCATTAATCGTCATCTTCAGCATTCGCTTTACGTTCTCCATGCCAGGGAAATGATTAATGAAGGTGTGGACGTTGGCATTATCCATAGCTTCGTCAGTCTATGAGGCCGTTGATAGTGTGGTCGTTACACTTGATCGTGCCCGTCCGTGCCATTCAACCTCGTCGGTATCGAACGGACACAAGGGAAGTGATTTAAAGTATGCATAATTAACGTCTAGCATGACCAATCTGACAACAAAGGCGGCGAGAATCGGTGTCATAGGTATAGCCTAAGCAGAAGAATTAGTAGAGCAGGACACGGGGGTCAAGTATCAATGTGATCGACAGCCATCGGAAACCAGCCGTGGTCGAGATCCATCGGGAGATGCCCGTGATCGAAAGTTAATGTGATCGAACTCATCGAGAAACGTTTGTAGTCGAAATCCACAATGGTCAAAATCCACCGGAGGATACCCGTGGTCAGGGCTTCGGAAGCGATTGGAGCGCTCGACTGTGAACAAAGGTTGGGAACGCCTGCCTTCGGAAAGCGATCGGGGACTTCAGCTTCTGAAGCGATTGGAGGCGCTGACTTTGGCCAGTGATATGGAGCTCACGACTTTGAACAATGGTCGAAGATGCCTGACTTTGGCCGGTGATCGGGGACGCACGACTTCTGAAGCGATTGGAAGCACTAACTTTGGCTGGTGATCGGGAACATCCTCAGGGGTCATGAGCTGCATCTCGATGAGCCTCAAAGCACCTGAGCAGCCGTAGTCGCTTGGCAACATTGCCGTCGTAGCCGCCATTCATCATATGCAGATTAAGATGCAGATGAAAGAGAGGCAAGAATATTTTTACCATTCTCAATATAGGATGTCATGGCCTGGGCTTGTATAGATCGTTGCCTTAGGTCTCTCTGACTTCTCCTTCTTCTTCTTTCACTCCGCTTTTGTTTCTCTATGGGTGCGCTTGCGTCTTCGCCCTGTCTACTCTGCATCTGCGGTTCTTCTACGTGTGTATCTCCTCCTCCCATGAACGCCCCCTTCCTCACCTTTTATAGGCACGGGCAAGGGACATGGGCCTCGTACTGGCTCCCACGTGGTGCCGATCATGCCGTTTAAATTGATATAAAATTCCTGATTGACTGCAGATAACTTACCTTCCTGGGCTTTGCTTTCATATTGGAGATTTGTTAAGCGTTATCTATAACCAGATGAGGATACAGTGCGACCATGCCTTGCAGTTGATGATCTGAATCAGCGCTCGAATTGCACAACGTAGTCGAACCGGTCTGATCGACGCAACGTGGTGAACATACGTGATCGTAAGCAACGCTCGGTGCCCCTAAGTGATCGACAACATGGCCGTACCGATATGATCGACACAACATGGTCGATACACGTGATCGAAAGCAGTACTCGATACCCCAAGTGATCGCAAACGTGGTCGTCCTAGCCAAATGTGGTCGTATCGGTCTGATGGACGCAACGTAGTTGTAGCCGGTGATTTATGGACTCGGGATACTCGTGACAGCGCACGACCGTATGAGGCGCGATGCATTATTGGATTGTCCGGATGTTTTGTACAAAAACTCATCAAACAAAGAGGACACATCGTCTCGCCTCTCTCACTCTTGTCACCAAGTCACAAAGTGTGCCTCCACCGTATGTGCCACCTGGGAAGGGCCGCATGCCGCCTTGATCTCCATTGCTGCTGTTGATATCGCCACATGGGCGAGGCCATTGGGCAGCCCTGCCCCACCCCGCCTGATCTCCTTTGCCGCCTAGCCAAGGGCACCAGCCGCACATGGTCCTGCCCTGCTTGACCCCCTCTGCCGCCTAGGTGAGGCCGCTGGTTGCCCTGCTCCCGTGCCCGCCTGGATGTCCTCCTCCACTGCTTGGGCGAGGCCGCCAGTCACCCCTACTCCAGCCCTACAGGGATCTCCCCCACCACCTGGGCAAGACTGTCGGTCGCCACTGCTCCCTCCCCGCCTGAATCCCTATATAGTATGGCCGGTTCATCTGGATTGTTCATAGTTTGATATGCTGAAATTTCTTAGGCCTATGTTGTGAAGTTAGAACTTAAGAAAATTGGGATTTTATCTTTATGCCCATTCTATTCTTTTGTTAATATGAAAGGTGAAGAATTCACAAACCCTAAATTGTGCAAATCTTGTCTCCTAAATTGTGACATGTGTTCCTTACAATGTATAAGATCCCTATATTGATATCGTATTATCGAGCTAACTCGAGCTCGAGTTTTGAACGAGCCAAATTTGAACCTAGCTCCAAACTAAGGCTCAATCTGAACTCACTCGAACTTGCATCTAGCTCGAGCTTATCTTTTGAACTCGTCTCACCCAGCGGCTGAGCTATTATTCTAACTCTCTTAATGAAGTTGGGCATCCGCTTTCGTTCTAAAAAAAGCTAGCTACTCCATTTTCACTAGAAGTGCGCCTTGTGTCAGCAACTAGAAACGTGATTGGGTTATTGGGTCAATTCGTACTATTTTTTTTGTCTGAAGACAGGGTCAATTGATGGGAGTACTTGCGTACCAGACGCTGAGGTGAAAGAAAGTGAGAAGCCACTGTCCGTATAGTTGGGCTTGTTGTGGCTGGATTGGCGTACTATGTCACAGCTATTATGAGAGACGCTATCGTTTTTTGTGGGAGTTCAGGCGTTTGGATAATTGACTCTCACCAAAGGCCGTGGTCTGCTAGTTTGGATAATTAAATTCACGATTAAATTCATTGGCCGTAAATTCATGGTTAAATTCATCGGCCGTAAATTCATGATTAAATTAATCTTAATAAACATGGCAAATTTAGATCATATAAAATTCCCAACAATTTACAAAATAACTATGATTATGTCGGGAGGTTTCACATAAAATTTCGTAATTTTTAGAGCTTGTTTGCTATATATACAAACTCATAAAAATATCAAAATTACATGAATTGTTTAGCAACATTCACAATGGATAAAATTATCTAAAAATTACACTGTCAAATACGTTGTGTCGGAAGACTGTATATAAATTTTTGTAAATTTTTGAGCTCATTTGATATATTTGAAAATTAAAATAAACATTAAGAAAACCAATTAGTGAAGGTAATTAAGCTGGCTAATTAGCCAGCTTAATTGTCTGCCATCTCCTCACCAGGCAGCAGATGATTAAGACAGCTGATTAGCCGGCTTAATTACTTGCTTTTCGTTTAGTGTTTGTTTAAATTTTTAAATATATCAAATGAACTCAAAAATAATGAACATTTATGTACAGCCTCCCGACATAACATACTTGACAGTTTAATTTTTGGGTAATATTATCCATTATGAATGTTGCTCAAAAATTCATAAAATTTTGATACATGTACGAGTTTTTATACATAGGAAATGAGCTCCAAAAATTATGAATTTTTTTGTGAAGCCTCTCAACACAGTCGTAGTTATTGTGTAATTTTAAGGAATTTTGTGTGGTCCAAATTTGCCATGTTTATTTGGGTTAATTTAATTATGAATTAAATTCACCTTCCGTAAATTCACGAATTAGCATGATAAATTTGGATTACATAAAATTCTCAAAAAATTCATAATAACCATGACTATGTTGAGAGATTTCACATGAAATTTTGTAATTTTTTATGCTCTTTTGCTATATGTAAAAACTTATAAAATTATCGTAATTGTATGAATTTTTGAGCAACATTCCCAATGGATAAAATTACCCAAAAATTACACTACGAGGTATGTTTTGTCGGGAGGCTGTGTATATATTTTCATAATTATTTTAGATCATTTGATATATTAAAAAATTTAAATAAATACTAAACATAAAAAATTAGGGCAGATAATTAAGCCGGGTAATTAGCTGGCTTAATCACCTGCCGTCTCCCCACCGGGCGGTAGGCTGCCTGCCGTCTGCTGGTGGGGCGGCAGACGCCTGCCGCCAGTGACCTCGCCACGTGTCTCCTCATTGGTGCGTACCCGCCTACCGGATGGTGAAGTGCCATTTTGCCAATCTGATGCGTATCGACTAGTTTTGTAAATACAAGATGCATAGCGATGCCAAATTTGTCTTTGTACGTGCGTGACGTAGAGTAGAATACGTGTGAGTGCATGTGTGTATCCTCGTAAAACTGCAGGACATCCGGCTTCCACATCATCCGAGGATTCTCACTAGTTGTTTGCTCTCTCTCGTCTCTTCATCTTATTCGGCTGTACAGTAGTACTCCACACTCCTTTCCGAATTAAAGCTAGATTAGGCAAAACTAGTCATATGTGCGCTGTATTTGTAAAAAATGGCACTTTTACCGTCTGGTGGGCGAGCGGCAGCGTCGATAAGCCTATCGGCGACAGCGCGCCGCCCGCCGATGAGCGACGGGTAGCTTGCCGCCTGGTGGGAGGACGACAAGCAAGCCTGTTGTCTAGTGTAACTTTTAAATATATCAAATGGCACAACGTATATCGCAGTGTAATTTTTGCGTAATTTTATCCGTTATGAATGTTGCTAAAAATTTCAAACAATTTCGAATATAGCAAACAAGCTTCAAAAGTTACGAAATTTTATGTGAAGCCTCCCGACACAATCATAGTTATTACGTAATTTATTTTAATTTTATGTGCTATGATTTTGTTGCTTTTATTTAGGTTAATTTAATCATGAATTAAATTCACATTCAAATTCATCGGTCGTAAATTCACGGTTAAATCAATCCGAATAAACGTGGTAAATTTAGATCATATAAAATTCCCACAAATTTACACAACAACTATGATTGTGTTGGAAGGTTTCACATAAAATTTCATAATTTTTGGAGCTTGTTTGCTATATATACAAACTCATATAATTATCAAAATTTAATTAATTTTGTAGAAATATTCACAATGGATAAAAATAACCCAAAAATTGTACTGTCAAGCATGTTGTGTCAGGAGACTGTACATAAGTTTTTGTAATTTTTTGAGCTCGTTTGCTATATGTAAAAACTCGTGAAAATATCTTAATTGTATAAATTTTAGAGTAACATTCATAATGTATAAAATTACCCAAAAATTACATTGCAAGTTACGTTGTGTCGGGATGTTGTATATAAATTTTTCTAATTGTTGAACTCATTGGGTATATTAAAAAATTCAAACAAATACTAAACATAAAAAAACTAATGCAGTTTAATTACATGTCTCCCCTCACTAGAGCGGTGAGGCTCGCCATCCCTCCACCGGTGGCGGTGCTGTCGTCTGTTGGCGGGCGGCGACGCCGCCAACGACCTCACCGTGTATCGTCTCGCCGGCGCTGTCGCCCGCCCATCTGATGGCAGACGTACCAAATACAATACGTATATAGCTAGTTTTGTAAATATAATACGTATATAGCTAGTTTTGTAAGTACAATACATAATAGTGTCAAATCATCTGGTTTTAACTCCGCGGCGAGCTACGTACGCATCTTGCGTTGCGTCACGTGCGCGATCCTCCGCAAGTTTATTAACTCCGGATCTTGGCAAATACGTTACGCATGAAAGCAACATAGGAGCCACCGCCAGCAAAGATCTCCCCAAAAGTTCCATTTATGACGCGGTCCGTTGCGGCGCAGAGAATTATCGCGGCCAGATCTAACATGCAGTGGTTTAAACAGTCCGAGACTTATTTTAGCATATATATTAGACAGGGGCGAAGCCAAGGAGATGTTTAATAAGGCTTGAGCCCTCCTCTGGTGGCAAGCCCCCTCCCTCCGTGGCAGCTGGCAACCGGGAAGATTGACGAAGCTGACGGTTGACCCATGAGATGAATCATCCATTCAATGAAGTTTTTACAAAAGCGACTCATTATCTAAGTTTGATGTTGATAAACTTGTTTGACTTGCTAAAAATTATGCTGATGATTTCACGGGTGCTGATCAATTCTTGTTAAGAAATCGACTTCAAACTTTCATTATTGAATTTAGAAGAAGTGAAGAATTCAATGGATGTCGTGATATATCAAAACTTGCTCAATTGATGATTCAAACAAGAAAAGATAGAACTTTCCTATTAGTATATCGGCTCATCGAGTTGACATTGATACTTCCGGTGGCAACAACATCTGTTGAGAGAATATTTTTGGCGATGAATATTATCAAAACAGATTTGCGCAATAAGGTAGCGGATGAGTGGCTCAATAACTTGATGGTGTGCTACACCGAGCGAGAGATCTTTAGATGCATTGATGATGATAAAATCCTGTAGAATGCATTTGCCCCGTGATTCAAATTAGCTTAATTCTAGTATGTTTCATATAATCTAAATTTTCATTGCCATTCACAATTTTATATTATATCACTAATTTTGATATGTTTTATACATAGATGATTTATCGTTACTTCGTACTTATGGTAGAATAATTATATATTTTTTATATGTGTTTTCTATTATCGAGATACCTACTTTGTATTTTTCTATTTTTTTATTGTTTATCTATATCTAATTGTGTAATTTCTATATGAATCTAAAATTTCACAAGAATAAAAGATTAAATTTATGTTAACTTAGTTTAATCCTATAAATAATTCAGTCTACTCACGTATGTGTATGATGGTGTCGTATGTACAAGTGTATAAGTGTGTTGTACTCACTCAAAAAACTTACGCTGGTCTTGTACCAGCGGTAGCACCGGTCCCTCCAGAGCTGCACCGCGCGGTCTTGAGCGCCGTCTACCCGGTCACCGGCCGTACGAAGACCAGAGGAAACGAGAAGTGGATGACGACGATCCATCGACCGATCGCCAGGGGCGCGCGACACCTGGCCCAGGGACAACTCACCCCACCCCACCTCACGGTGCCGTGCGGCGGCTCTGCTCCACACATCTCCACACGCTTCGCGCCTCGTCGTCGCGTCTCGCGCACGGCGCCGCCTAATCCTCTCTTGCGAGCGCTCTCTTTCACCTTACGCGGAGCAGTTACTACGCCCTTCTTTGAGCCAACCTTCCGTCCCGGGCGCGGAGACAGCAACGCCTCACCGGCCGGTGGTCCCTGCATCATTTCTTCTCTCCCTTCATCATTTCTTCTCTCTCCCTTGCCTTGTTCTCCTCGCCTCGCTTCCAAGCGAAATCCGAGCTGTAACAGCCGCCACCACTTTGGAGTCCTCGAGCCTCTTCTCCTTGGCTTCCGCATTACTGAACCGAGCAAGCGAGGAGACCGCTATGGAGAGCAACGGCGAGGGGAAGGGGCGCGTGGCTGCGGCGACGGGGGCCGGAGGGTATGGGTATGGGTATGAGGGCGCGGCGGAGAGGAGGTGGTGGCCGTGGCTCGTACCCACCGTGATCGTGGCGTGCATCGTCGTGTTCATCTTGGAGATGTTCGTCAACAACTGCCCCAAGCACAGGAGCGCCCTCGGCGGCTGCGTTGCCGGGTTCCTCCGCCGCTTCTCGTTCCAACCGCTCCGCGAGAACCCGCTCCTCGGGCCGTCGTCAGCCACGTATGTGACTGTACACGCTTCGGGTTTTGTCGAGCTGTGCCTTGGTGCCGAATACTAGTCAAATGGGGTGTTTTGGGTCTGCTTGGGGTAGAATTGGGCTGCGTTCGTAGCTTTAAAATGGATTTTTTTGGGGTGGTTTTTGGTTGTTAAAGCTCGCACTTTGAACTTTGAAGTAGTACTAAAAAGCTGGCAATTTTGTTGGTCTCAAGTGTAACTAGTGGGAGGAAATCTCCGAGCTTTTTTTGTTAAGTGTCCGAAGCTTTGCTCTGGGAAAATCTAATCAGGAACTTTTGCTTCTAAATTCTGATTGCCTTTTCCTTGAGTTAAATCTGTTCCACCTTTTAATGATTAGAAAGTTCGGGAGACAGGGGATTTTGTGCTGTGATAGTGATAATTCAGATCTCTGTCTCGAATAGCTTAAACTGATCTGAACTGTACAATTTGATTACATTGTCCAACCCACTCCACTATTTCAGTTACCCCGCACTCCCGCAGTTCGTCCATAACTACAAAATGTGAGGATCTACTTTCACACAACGCAAATATCTTAAGTTTTTATTTTGAGTTTTAGTGCCAAAATCGCTCACTGAGACAGTCAGCAATGATATTCGTGATGGCTGCTGTTAGTATTGGTACTTTTGTTGGGTTATAGCTGGTAATTGGGTGATCAGGTTGTGAGGCGTAGGATTCTGTATTATTTTATATCTCGTACGTTACTAGATGGAATCATAGGAACTGCTTTGACTTGTGTCAGTCTTTGCAGTACTACTTCTACAGAACAAGCTAAGATAATGGTACACTCCGGAGTTTTCTCTCCGATAGTACTTGCATGCCTGCTTATTTTAATTGTAACTTGCTATGTATGTATCCGTTAGGATTGCAGCTCAGTGACCACAAAAGTTTGCTTGTTTTTTATTTGTGAATTTCATCTGGATTTTATTTTCTCAGTAAGATACTGCAGGATGTACAAGATGACTGAGCTAACGGCTTAGCTTTGTTTGGCAGTTTGGAGAAAATGGGAGCTCTTGACTGGAACAAAGTTGTTCATCAGCACCAAGGGTGGCGCCTCATTAGCTGTATCTGGCTCCATGCTGGCCTAATCCATTTGGTTGTCAACATGCTAAGTTTGCTTTTTGTTGGAATTCGTCTCGAACAGCAATTTGGATTTGGTAAGCTTCTTACAATGCTGAATCAGTGTGACAACTTTGGCGATATGTTCTATTTCTACATGTTAACATATCTCGTTTGAATATCTGCCATTTTGTAACATTTTAGCTTTTGGCCATTTTTAATTAATAATCCCGGAGCTGTTTTGTATTCTGGTACTTGAATTACGATCAGGAGTATTATTTTTTGAGGGAAAATGAGTACTATTAATTTCTGAGCTGTTGACAATATGTTTAAATTTTGCCTTAATTCCTTTCTTAATATTCCAATGTAGATCAAACATTTTGACGTTGAGCATGTTTGTTTATGTATTACACATAACTGAAAGAGTTTTGAGGAATTGGCCGCACTGTAGCATATCGGTTGTCGGCAATATATAGCAGTTTACATGGGAGAAATCCCTGCCGATCTTAACCATAACTAGCCAGATTACATGCTATACTTATCCATCTAATTATGGTTAGTCCGGATTACAATCACGGCAAATATATTGCCTAACAATAACTAATAATGTGTACACTGACACTAGTTTTCTTGCCTGCAAGTTCGCATTGGTGCCATATACCTAGTGTCTGGTTTTGGCGGCAGCGTGTTGTCTGCACTTTTCCTACAGAACAACTACATCTCTGTTGGTGCCTCTGGAGCTTTATTTGGACTGCTTGGATCCATGCTTTCTGAGCTTATTATGAACTGGACTATTTATTCCAACAAGGTCGGAAAAAGAGATAAAACACACATACATTTCCTTCTATCCAGTTGCTGAAGGCTTGTTTTGCTTACCAAGTTAATCTGCTCTTGCAGGCAGCAGCCATAATAACTCTTCTGTTTATAATTGCGATCAACTTGGCAATTGGGATACTACCTCATGCTGATAACTTTGCTCATATTGGTGGATTCGTGACGGGCTTCCTTTTGGGGTTTGTTTTGTTGGCAAGGCCCCAATTTGATTGGATGGAACACCATGAGTTGCCCCAGACAAATCAACCTCCCAAGTACAAAGCATACCAATATGTTTTGTGGGTTGTGGCACTCGTCTTGCTGCTTGTCGGGTAAGTGAACCAATGATAAGATGGTTGCATATACTTGGTGATGCCATAATTATGTGTATATGCGTAGTGTAAAATATGCATGGTTCTGAACTAATGGTGAAAATTGTCGATACTGACTTACAAATTAAGTCACTTTGATGCCAAACATGAAATCAATCCGATTCCAAAAACTTGGGATGCAGGCTTGTGATTTCATTGGTGATGCTTTTCAAGGGCAAGAATGGGAATGACGGCTGCCACTGGTGCCACTACCTGAACTGCGTACCAACATCCAAGTGGAAGTGCAACACCTAGACAGTTAATAGTTTTCTGTTAAATTTTCGGCAAAATACATAGTATTCAGAGAACCATTTTTATGCTTGTATGTTCGTAGATACGAACGAGTTTGTTAATTATGTTTGTTCTTTACCGGATTGCAATCTCCTGGATTCCTCGTCTTTGTAAATTTGTCTGCTGGGCATTGTAAGTTTATTATAAGTCGAGCTTGATTTCCCATGTGCTGTTTAAATGCCAGATAGTTTGGTTCTGTTTTTGTCCTTACTTTTGCGTTGGTCAGTTAGCTGAACTGCGTTAGTCCTTGCTGTCGATATCGAATTGTAAGAGTACTTAAGACTGTTAGCTGAACTGTGTTAGGTGTGGTGAATGGTAACTTCTGATAGAAGCTGAAAAGAACCTGTCTTATGTTTTGCATTTCTTTTTCCTTTTTTTAGCAAGCCAAAAGTTCCTACCATCATGGAAGCAGGTTCGTCATTCATCTGGTGAAGTTGATCTATGCAATTTGATTAAGATTGATCGTTCAAGAAAAATCAAACAGATTTTTATTTTGTATTGATGTTTCAACAGTAGTTTGAAGCGCGGGGCTTTTAACAACGTGGTCATGGGTTCCATCCTCACCATCTCTATGGACATCGTATGTGCATTTGATTTGGTTTTACTGATGACCACGTGGTCGTGGGTTCCATCCTACCCATCTCCACGGATAGCGTATATGTATTTAGTTTTATTGATGACTTTTAGTTACACTTGGTAGAACTTGGTAGATTTGATGAATAATAATTTCTGATAAAAGCTAAAAAGAACAGGGCCTTATGTTTTGTATTTCTTTTTTTTCCTTTTTCTTAGCAAGCCAAAAGTTCCTACCATCATGAGGTTGATTCGTCATTCATCTGGTGAAGTTGATCTAGGCAATTTGATTTAACATTGATCGTTCAAGAAAATTCAAACAGAATTTTACTCTGTACTGATGTTTGATCAGTAGTTTTGAATCGAGTGGTAGTATCAACTGCACAAACTCCAGAGAGCAAAGTCCCAACTCTGTGATGGTAAGAACTGAGACTGTTTCTCAAAAGAAAAACAGGAACGGTTCCATTTCTGCCCTGCCACAGTGCCACCACTCCGTCCATTTCGAAGCAAAGCAACAAAACCGCGCGCCTGCGTGCGGTTCCTTTTGTCGGTTAGAACTCGCGCCCATCCGCTCCGCTCCACTGGCGCACGGCGCACCGTCTCGGCCTCTTCGCCGCCGCGACAACCACCGCCAATGGTTCCTACTCGGCCCGCTCCCGCTGCCGCCTTTCCGCCCTCGGGCGGCGTGGAGATCCTCTCCAAGTCCCGAATCGAGCGCTGCGCCCGCGAATCGGGGGCCGGCGGCCGCCTCGCCTGCGACCGCAAGATCGTCCTCAACATGGCCGTCCCCAGCGGATCCGCAAGCGCCTCCTCATCCTCCTCATCCTCCTCAGTTCCGCTCCCTCCTCCCCCCAATTTCCCGCCACAAAATCATGCTTTTGAGTGACTTTTGCCATGGCGGTGGTGTGTGTGTGTGTGTTGGGGCTCAGAGCGGCGGGGAGGCGTCGGTGGTGGAGGTGGAGGAGAACGACACGCAGGCTATGCAGACCATACGGGATCCCCCCGTCATCACCATCTACAAGTCCGCCGCGTACGCTCTCTACGCCATCACCTACATCAGGGTAAACCCTTCGCTTATGCTCCCTAACATGGCAGAGTTTGGTTTCTAACAAATTGTTATTGTACACTGTATGAGTGTGTGTTTTTATCGGAGAATTGAATTAGTTTTTCACTCCGCGCCTCTAGCCCTCTCTACCTTGCGATGTTGGATGGTATGTCGACGATTATTGTGCTGTAGGTAGGTTTTGGATCAGGGGGATTGGTCTTAATTGCTTAGGTGAATTCCTTCAAAAAACATTGCTTAGGTGTAGTACTCGAGCAGAAGGTACTATTTTCAAGCTGTTGATTCATGGTTCCATCGGAGAATCAAGTTTGTTCTTATTTCAGTAGGAACTGTTGCAATTTTGTTTTCATCAGCTTGTGTCCCTAATGTTGAAGTGTTGGTTGCGTAAAGCTCGTGTTCTAGATTTGATTAGGCTCACTCATAGCCAGATTTCCCATGGTAATAAATATGGAGCTGAGTCCGAAGGTTTCCAAAAACTTTCAAGATACAAACTATCGGAATGCCATTCAAGATGCTCTGGTATCGCTGGATGGGGACTGGTTTCAGGAAATGAATGTGTTCGATATGCCTTTATTTTTTATAGCAGTCTCGTTTTCTTCTGAAATTGTTATCAACATTTTCTGTCTTTTTTTTTGTATGCGGATTGTTCAAAAAATTTGTTTGTCAAATCACTACTATCATACTGGCATCAACCACTATCTTTTATGACAAGTGGTGGGAATTTAGACCTGTTTTTCTTGCTTGTCTCTTCAGGATGTTGCTTATAGCAGTCTCGTTTGCATCTGAAACTGTTATCAGCATTTGCTGTCTTTTTTTATGCGGATTGTTGAAAAAATTGTTTGTCAAATCACTACTATCATACTGGCATCAACCACTATCTTTTATGACAAATAGTGTGAATTTAGACCTGTTTTCCTTGCTCGTCTCTTCAGGATGTTGCTTATAGCAGTCTCGTTTGCATCTGAAATTGTCATCAGCATTTGCTGTCTTTTTTTTATGCAGATTGTTGAAAAAAATGTTTGTCAAATCAATACTATCATACTGGCATCAACCATTATCTTTTATGGCAAATAGTGTGAATTTAAACCTGTTTTTCTTGCTCGTCTCTTTCAGGATGTTGCTTACAAACCTGAGTAACATTTTGTCAAGACCCGTAAATGTGAGCCAGAAGCTGGTGGTGAAGTTGTTAAATCTTGTGAAAGGTAACTTTTCTTCGGATTCCAGTTGGCAGATCATCATCATCAATATTTAGACCATCATAATTGCATACTCAATCATTTTATTTTTAGCACAGCTATATGAAACTGTCAAAAGTAGGTGATCTGTGTTGTACCTCTCTTGGAATGAGTCTATTACAATAGTATACATCTTGCTTTGTTCATTTATGTACCACATACAATTTAGCTGCACATAGCTAATGTGGTATCTTTGGAGTCATAATTGGTAAGTAGACCTGGATGTTTGTTAAAAAAAATTGTTGGACCTTTTTGCAGACGTTTTTACCCTCAGGATCATATCTACGGACTTGTTCTTCACTTCAGACTCCAAATTTTAGTTGTCATTTTCAAGTGTCGTATATACCAGTGATGTTTGTTTTCATGGATATGGTTAGGTTACGGGATCAGAATTGTCACATAATTGAGCATACAGAGGTGAGATGAATTTGCCTTTTATTATTCCTGTTATCTCAGTGTCTAAAAAGTTGAAAATGTTAAACCTACTATTCCGCATGGTTGAGCACATATTAAGGAAAAACAAAAGGCACATATGAAATCCCTGCCAACTTGCTTGTGTTGTGGATGCATCTGTGTACTCAGTATCCTTGTTTAGTTTGGGTTATTCTTTTTACATCTAGATATGATTTACTATCTCATGATGCATAACGTTTCCTCTACTTCACTTTGGTGTTGCACTAGCCTGTTTGCTGTCCATGTGGGCCTCAACACCGTGTTCCTTCATCTTGTGGAACATTTTGTAAGTTCAAAAAACTGTTTTGATGCATTCTTGCTTTTAACATGGCCTCACATATTTCACACTCATTTTCCTTACAGTTGATAGAATGGTGAAAGGAAAAGCTAATACGGCTCACTGTCTACGTTTCCAAGGTGATTGGTATGGGCATTAATTGTGATGTATCATTGTTATATGTAATATTGTAAATATTAGCTGAATAACTCCACCTACTGAGTTTACTAAAAAAAACTACTGTATTATCTATGACTTTTGGACTGTCTGATTCAATTGGCAAATTCTCTTTATCTTTTTGTATGACTAGAGGCCAGCCTACTATGCTGCACCTTATCCTAATCTCTTACGATTGTTTGGCATGATGTTATCTTTTTTTCCTGTTACTAACATCATGAAGTAGGCACTTCATATATCGAGGAATCATCTGGCAATCTAGTTATATTTATTTCTTTTGAAGTAGGAATACTTAAATGCTCATGCCAAGCTTATGTGCTCTTCACAACATCCCAGGGTTCTATTGGTTATTTGCTCAGGTCATTATTTTAGTAAATTTGTGTATCTCCATTGCTTAAAACAGGTTCCATGTTTTTGGAATTGGGACAAGGTCTCTTGGATTCACCATCAGAGTACAAGTAAACAAAGGCTCTTCTGTAACGGTAGGCCAACTAGTATAACATTCATGCTCTTGAAGAATTACCATGGTTATATATATGCGAACAATATGTAAGCAAGAATTGGCACAACCAAAGTCATTATTCCTGATGATGATGATATCAAACTTTGTTTATGCTTACCTTTTCTAATTGGAATTTTGCCAAGTTTGGGAATGTTGGTGTACTGTGCCTTTGTTTTTTTATCGTCTACCCTTGTAAGAGCTAAGATTTTGAATGTTCTGTTTACTTATCCAATCAAAGTATTGCTTGGAGGGTTTTTTTGTTATATTTATCTTGAATGTGTTGTTCTGGATTTTGAGTATTCGAAGCACTTTCCATATATTTGTATAACTTCGTCTATTTGTATAAATTCGTCAAATTAACATCACACTGCAGGAGGTTATTGTTGGGCCAGAGAACAGAACAGCTGTTTCTAAAGACAACTTTCTGAGAGTAAATCTTGTTGGTGACTTTGTTCGTTATACAAGTGTCCCATCATTTGAGGACTTTTATCTTGTGACTCCACGGATGGTACTCAACAAATCATGGTAGGCATATTTCCCTCATGTGACTTCATAATCTTCTAAATCTGAAATGCTAAAGGGTGTTGGTGGCGGTCAACCGTAAGGCCTTGGCGATGAATTCTCCAGGTGGATGCTGTTGGAGAGAGTCCGGTTTACATTAGATGGTCTTGAGTGCAACAAGATTGGTGTTGGGTATGAGGCTTACAGAAGCCAACCTAACTTTTGTTCATCACCATTTTGGAGCTGCCTGTACAATCAACTTTGGAATTTTTGGGAGGTAAGATTGCATGCGTGGTATCATCATAATTGTTAAGGGTATTTATGTCATTTTCTATTGTCTAGAGTTTAGGTTCTTATGTATCTTTTGTACTATATATATGCCCTATGGGCTATTACAATATAACAAGCTTTCTTCATATTAACATGGTATTAGAGCCTAGGTTTTGAACCTAGTCTTTGCTCTGGCGGCGTAGGGGAGGAGGGAAGGCGGCGGCACGGGAGAAGAGAAGGGAGAGGGGAAGGTGACGGCGCGGGAGAAGAGAGGGGAGAGATGAATGCAGCGGTGTGAGAGGACGGTGGCGAGGGAGAAGAGAGGGAGGGATGGCGGCGTGGGGAAGAGAGGGAGAGGGAAGGGCGGTGGGGGAGGACGGTGGCACGGGAGAAGAGAGGGGAGGGTGGCGGCGTAGATTCGGTGGCAGAGATGGAGAGGGATGCGGCAAGCTCGATTCAGCGACTGCGAGGTCGAATCGGCGGTGGGGAGGCCGAACCCTAGCGAGCCGCGATGAATCCAGAGTGTAGTTGAGGCATCGGACGTCGAATCCTTTAGTCCCTTCTTATCTCCCGCCTCGGCGCCCGCCTCACACCGCCTAGCCTACAGCCGCCTCACACCGCCGAGGACGACTTTGACCGCTCAGCCGGTCCAAGACGGCCGTCCCGCCTAGCTCGCCGCCTAGGTGGAAATCGCAGCGGGAGTGCTGCAACTAGCGTCAACGCCTTGCTCCGATTTGTTGAACCCTGAAAAGAAGCGAGCACACAGATTAACAGGATAACGAGAGTAGAGATCGCATGGTCCCGCGAGTATCAAGGCTCAAGATTAGGTAGGAAGGTTGCAAGATATTAGTATCTCGAATGACCGTCACTGCAGTTTCATTAATCTGAATGACATTCACGGAGTTCAGCAAACAGGACAGCCTAACTGATCAAGAGATCTAGACGAAACGAAAACGAGGACACCACACTTGTGGGACAAAGACACCGGCGACACTACTACTGCCATACACAACGGGATCGCATGATGATTGCTTGGACCATCAAACATCTTATTCATCATCTTCATCTTCTTGCATGAAGCTAGCCTTCACTTACCATCTCCTCGCTGTCGCTCCATGCATCAGCTATCACTCTGCAATGAGCAGCAACAATGAATGAATCAATCAGTCAGCTAGCCCAGCTGGAACAAGTAAAATAGCACATCAATCAACATCGAATAACTCGAGCTAGATCGATCGGTCTTACGGCAGGTGACTCGAGGGAGGCCGCACTTGGCTGGCAGGCTGTTGATGATGTCGAGCGTGCCGCACACGCAGTCGCGCGACACAGCGCCCAGCACCGAGCAGCACTCCGCCCCGGGCACCGGCAGCGCCCGGCCTGGCGCGGGCGGCACGCTGTAGCGCGCGCAGGGGGCGAGCTGGCTCAGCTGCGCCGCGCAGGTCCCGCCGACCTGCTGGGCCTCGGCGGCCCGCCGCGTCGTGCCCAGCCCCAGCAGGAGCAGGAGCGAGAGCGCCACGAGCGCGCGGGGCTGCGGCTGTGCTGTGCTTGCCATCGCCGTCGCCGTTCCAACGCACTGAAATGTGTCTCGCGTACGTTTTTTTCTGTGCGGTGTACGTAGTGCTGCAAGCTTGGGGTGCGCCGGTGCAGAGCGGAGCGGCGTGATTTATAGGCAGGCGTACGTGGTTCCGAGGTGGGGCGGCGAGCCTCGCGTTGCTCACCTGAGCCACGCAGCGGCCGGGTGCTCCGAGCGGCGCCGGCCGGGGGGAGCGGGGCACTTCAAGCGTGTGAGCCACCGAACGCGCGTCTCGTCACGTACTTGCGGCGAGCTGACGGTTAATTGGCGCGCGTGGTTGGGCCACGGCAAGGAGATGGGCGCGCTCGCGGGAGGTACGTGGGCCGCGTGGGGGACAGATGGGACTTTGCTGGTAGAAATTGGGCCGCACGACGAGCTGCGCACGCGCGAGAAGGAACTCGCAATTAACGGTTTCTATATTTATCCAATCGAATTTTGATGGTGACAATGTGTCATCATCATGAACTAATTTCCGCATCTCGTATGATTTGCAGGACTGCTTCTTTCTCTCTCTCTTTTGAACTGGCATGAGACATGTAACAACCTCATTTCTAAGGCCGCGGGGTTTAAAGCATAAGCATGCTTGATGCAGACTAGTCAATAGCACTCTTCAACTCATCTTCCTGGTCAACGAACATGCTTATGCTTTAAACATAAATATCAAACTTTTATTACAAGAGAGTACTGCCTAGCAGCTGACTTTACAATATTAAAGGTATCTAAGCCTAAAGTTTATATTGCAACACAAAAAAACTTTCAAATGAACCATAGTCATGCCCGAACGCAGACGAGATCTAAAACCAATAGCCATCACCTTCTAGGGAGTTATCAAAATCTCTCTCCAAAGGTTCCTCTATGTCTTCCCAAACTTCTTCTGTTCATAATTTAGTAAGTATGAGTACAACTCTACTCAACAAATCACACGAGAATATTTAATTAACTACTCACCAGTATGTCAATAGAATAATGTACGAAGGTTTTATCATTATGATTATAGATGTATGTTTATTTGCAAATGTTTTCATATTTGAAATGCAAAAGAAAAGGGTTTAATCAACTCATTTATCATCTTAAAATCATTATAATCCTACTTATGTCTTGCTATTAGATTCACCCATTAAACACAGTTTCATTTACCGGAAGCACGATGTATCAGGATACTATATTTTATACTTTGCAAAGTTGCACAGCTTTACCTATGAGATTTCTCAAACTCTCAATGTCATACACTAGACACGTAACATGATAGTGTGTGACTGAGTTGAGATAACAATGTCGTTCACTACTTTATTTGTTCTAGCTTCTACCCGGTAGGCTTGGAACCATTCAATCTTTATCGAGAATCCACTGGTCAGTGCGAAAATTGTGACCCAATGTTGAGTGGACCTACCATTGTGAAGAATGACAAGTGGCCATTACCAGCCCAACTTCCATTTCACCCTTTCTCGTGTGCCATCCTGAAACTTTAGGATAGCGGTCTCCCTTATAGATATTCGATCGGATTAAATAGTGTAGTAAACCAGATTTGACAAGTCAAACTTGTGGCTAATCGAGATATGTGTCCTTTACTTGGCATAAGGGTCTAATTTTTATTTGCCAGAGACGAGGTTATCATTCACATTCCACGTGCATTAGCATAATACCATCAAATCATACCAAAGGCTTAATCCTAGGGTGAGGTTATGGGCTCCAACTACTTAGTGGTTTTCCACCAAGTAGCCTCAATCCTTAGTATCATTTTAAAGTCTACGGACACGAAGCCGAATTATTCTTAGTAGTAATCATTTTGGTTGTCTAATATACTATTATCTATCTATACATTGATTAATTAACAAAGATGTCAAGATGAATATGGCTTTCACAAATACGGTAGGTTTTTTTGGTGATAGGGTCTAACTATTCATTATATCATTCGAAACTATTATTTTGTGTAAATAAAAGTGCCCAAATAATAATAATAAATTGACAATAATTTACTAATATGGGATCAACATGCTCAAAGATATGTGACTTGCCTTCCTACATGAGGTCTTCGACTTGGCCTACTTCTGTGTTTTGATTGGCTTCTTCGATGATTGGTTCAACAAATCCGGGTGCTATCGCAAAGAAAGAAACAATTAAGTCTAGGCCCAAAAGAAAGCGAGCTGAGAACAAAATAAAAGAAACATGTATGGAAAAAGGTTAAACATATGAGGGTTTCGGTGATTAGGGTCTAAACAAGGTTTGGATGGGTCGAACGGAGTTGAAAATGGGTTAGACAGGCTCGAAACTATTGAAATGAGTATAAATAGGCTTAATGGGTTTTAAGTGAATATTAATGCATCGGGTGAACAGTATCGGGTTGGCACAATTACTAGCGGATCGGGTTTGGTAAATAGTACTAGGTTTGGTCTGAAGTAAATGGTTGTACAGTAATGGGCTATTAGTGACTAGAATTAGCTAGGCTATGAATAGTATTGGGCTTACAAAATGTGGGTTGGCCCGGTTGACTGACTGGGCCAAGAGATGGCTCAGATTGGCTTTGGCAGCCCACCTTGGTGGCCCAAGAGGCTCAGGGCCTAGCTCCCTTCAGAACGAGCTGAAGCTCACTCTAATGGCTGTTGAGACAGAGAAAATGACGGCGTGCGAAATTGGGCGACGGCAGACGGTGGTGAACGGTGATGCGGCAAGTATCAACATAACGCGAGCAACCCATTTTGGACACATGTGCAGGCGGTGGTGGCTTGGAGATGGCTGACAATGGCGGTGCTTAGCTGAAATAGGGGCATGACACAACGGGGCTGTAGCGAGGCTCATCGAATTGAGGATGGCTCAAGCATCTAGGAGATGAGGGAAATTTGGCAGTAGTGATGGCTTAGCTTGCGATGGCCCGAGGAGTATTGGCGACGGTGGTCGTGGGTGGTAGATCGACGGCGCATGGCAATGACAAGCTAGAGTTGGCGAGGTTTGACGTGAAGTTGGGGATAGCTTCATAGTGCTGAGGTGATGCTAAGGGTGTGGCTAATTTGGTTAGAGAGGAGGCAGCGGTGAGGAATCAAATTTGGGCTCATCGGTGAGAAATTTGGGTGTCAATGACTTGGCTTGGCTGGAGATGAGGAAGAAATGGTTGCGGTGGCTATGGGATGGTGTGAAAAGTGGTGAAGGAGTTAACGAGCTTGGTTTTGTATACAACGAAGGCAGTGGTGCTAGGAATGGGGCCGTGGTGCACTCGGCACATGGATGACAGCATGGACAGACAAGCTATTTCTGTGCTATAGCGGTGGAGCTGGCAACGGGAGATACTTAGCCTCTCACCGGCGCACATGAGTTGGCACAGTGAGCAGCAGTGTTGTGGTGCATGTCAAGCGGCTGGCGGCGAGAGATGGCAGCGGCATGGGTTGACGGTGGAGTGGCAAGGCGTGTGGTCAGCGTCGACATTAAGGCAAGGTACGAGTGATCGGCGAGGTGGCATGGATGCTATGCTGTTTTTGACGCAGCTGCTGGTGACGGGCAAGCGAGGCGACACTGGTGAGCGCAAACGACGTCTCGGCGCACAGCAGTGGGAGCAGGAGCGTTGGCGTAACGACTTGGATGCGTCTTGGGTGAGTGGAAAGCGGATTTCTTGAAAGGGAAAGCGGAAAGTTGAATGGAGTTTTTGGATTTGGTAAAAAAAAATTTAAGTAAAATTCAAATCAATTCAAAAAATTTGAATTTTTAGGGATGTTTCAAGACCCAACCCAGAAATGAGGATGACTTAGCTTATTCGTAGCCCATGTAGTGGCATGAGTGCCTATGAACTAACCACCTTACTAGTTGAGCAAGGTTACACCAACGTATAACCCCTATTGCTAAATACATTATAACCCTTGGGTTAACTCTTTTATGTGTAAAGCGAGAGGTTGTTTCTTATTATATTTTGATTTAGAACACACGTACGCACAGTTCTTCCGCTGTATTATTTTATGTTGGTGATATTGTGTCATCATCGTGAACTAAGTGCCTTGCTACTTCTCTTCGAACATTCCGAGTGGTAAGGGTAATCGCGTTTTGCATCTTTTGGCCGGAACTTATTCCACGGCACTGTCAGTTTCCATTGTATATCACGGCCATCTTTGGACTTCTCTTCACCATCTGTACTCTCGATAAGAACTCCCCAGGAATAACAACTATTTATTACACAAAGGACAATCCTGACGAAAGCGCAGCACCATAATTTATGGAAATGGACGCCAACTGTTAGCACAAGAACAAATGTGTGAACAATTATACGTGCTTCCTTTAGCCTGTCCAGTGCATACACAGCAGCAGCAGCAATTGGCTTGAGAGGATCACGATTCATGAATGAGATTGACAGCAACCTCGCAAGAATAACAGCAAAGCGCCAGAGGGGTAATCAGAAGGAATGTGTGTGTGTGTGTTTTCAAACAATTGGTTACAATCCTGTGAAATGAAATAAAATCAATTGGAAGCTACTGTTTTGGAAGGATCTCTTAGGCCATGTCCAATGCAAAAGACGCTTAGATAAATGCTTAAAGAGAGAGAGACTGTAAGCAGCTAATGTAAGAGCCATAGTCTCCAATGCAGATAAATATTATATAGATGCTTATATAATTTAGAAAGCCTAAGAGTCTATTTAAGCGTCTACTTGTTCCAATGCAAACTATACATACAACAAAACAATAGCAATAAAACATTAACTACCGCGTGACACTCTCTCCCCACAAACCTTTTTCTCCACCTACCTCCAGATGCATACCCTTGTCTCGCCTCGCTCGCCACTTTCCTCCACCTACCTCCAGATGCATTCCCCTCGTCTCGCCTCGCCACTCATTCCCCTCCCCAGATCTGGCGCCCTCCCCTTCCTTCGGCAGCCCGCCTCCTCACCGGCGACAACAGGTGAGCGGGTCCTTACCGGTGGTGCTCCACCCAGCGCAACAGCCACGGTGGAAGAGAAGAGGGAGCAGATCAAGGCGGGTACGCTGTGACGGAGAGAGATGCGACGCAGACCTTCGCTTCTCGTCTCCGCTCCGCCGCCTTGTCTTGCCTCCGATTTGCGCATCAACTTTGCCTCCTCAACCGTGAGGTAAAAGCAACAGCGCCAGCAACACCTGCTATTTCCTTTTGATTCTCCCTATTGTGAGGGCTTGCTCAGGGTTCTGAGGAGCTCTTGTCATGTTCTTTCTCTCTCCCCCGCCCTCGCATGGTTGATTCGATTGCTTGCTCTCTCGAGTTCTGAACCGAACTAGTCTCGATGCAGTGGGATCTTGATTTCTCACCTATGATAGATAGAGTGGGAATGTTGGGTTAGTGTTTTGTACTACTATGATGGTCTTAAGTTGAATTAGATTAGATAGAAATGTTGTTTATGGGTAGATTGAGATTTCAGGGCGTTCCTCATTTGCATCTAGACGAAAAGAAACTACTACTAGTTTTTTTACCAATAGAAGAGTTAGGGCGTTTCTAGGGCCCTCTTGAAGATGGAGGGTGAAGTCCAAAACCAGTTGCCTCAGCGTAGGTTTGTGTCCATTATCAATTTAAATTTGTTTTTTCCTCCTCGTCATCTAACTCTTGCATTGTGCACTCTCCTAATTGTTTCCAACAAACCTATGGAGCCTGATCATCTTTTCCATCAGCTAGCGTACATTTCGAACATCAACAAAACTCAGATGTTGTTGTATACAGTCCTGCTCTTATTGAGCAAAAGCTTGTTCCTTTGCTAGCTAAACTAGCACAACAGTTGGTTCAAGCTGGATGCCAACAGCAATGTTCAGAAAAATACAGGTACAAGGAGCTATACATTTCTCTCTCATCACTTACATGGATAAATTGAAACTGAAGTTTCTTCTTTTATTGAGATGTCTGGTTATCATTTTTCTTTCATGTTCACGTGAATAATGAGATGAACACACACAGATGTTTCTCTGGATTGAACATATAAGCAAATTATACTACATCAAGTGCCTGGCGTTGAGCAGCGCACGTGGGAACAGCCATGGCGGAACAGAGTATTGAGATGGTGTAGCCTGGGCATGCACAACACAACACCAGTGAGTCTATCCTCTGATGTATCCCTTACAGAAACTATACTATAATCCAGTCATTCTTTCACTTTTGCATTCTCCATTAACATCTTTTCCAGTACAGTTGGACATCATGTGATATACTACCAAAAGGATAGTCCTCTACATCTTTCCCTTTCTTGTTTGCTTTTGCAGCTTTTGTACCTAGTGGACGAGTTTCCTTTGCGATCTGCCTTTCGACTGACTCATTCCCTTTGGTCTTGGCCTCTTCGTAGTTCCTAGTCCACCTAGGTTGGTTTCGGACCTCTCTCCACCAGTACACAAGTGTGAAGCACTGTTTTGTTTCCTTCTTGTACATTTCATGGGCTTTGTCCATGAGTTGGTCATCGGATTGCCCACTGACATAGACCTCTTTCAGCCTGCGCCAAATACCATTAAAACATACAACCTTTTTGTTGGCCTTTCCCCAATGGTCCTTGCAATGTTTGGATAGTCTTCTTCGATTGAGCGGACTATTCTTGTTGTAGTCTGCAGCAACGTTCTTCCAGTAGACTTCTCCCTTCTTGTTGTCATCAATAGGATCAATTGAATTATTTAACCAAGCGCTGATCTGCATCCAAAGAACAACTATATTGGTACATGATTCTTCACCCAAGCAATAGAAAATTTTATTACATAAAATAAGTACAAACCAGTCTGGCATTGTCCTCTTGTGTCCAGGATAGGCGTCGGCCTCGGTTTTCGTCGTCTTCATCGCCACCGTCTCCTTGCCCATTGCCAGCGGTGCGTGGAGTCTCGGATGTAGTACCTGGACCACATATAAGTTTGTTGTTTCTTGGGTTGGTCTTGGGATTTGAAGGACTCTCATAGTATGGAGTGTAACCAGCAGAAAAGAAATTATGTGATGATTGATGGTCTTGGGACATTTGGGGTTGGGATAAGTTCAATGGATATGTGAAATGTGTGTACTTTTCTGGATTTTCGTATGGGAAATTGGGGGAAAATTAACCAATTTACAAAGCCATTTGGGGGAGGATCCATTTGGAGTGCTATTGCAAAAGGTTATGGTTTTGATCATACACTACTTTGACGCTTATATAGAAAACAAGAAGGTAGCATAGAATACTCAATCTATATGTCTCAACTAATCACCGTAAAATAATAATCACTACTGACTGATTAGTTATCGATTCAACTACTTAGCTGTACTAGTTGCTGGCCCAAGCGCCGATTCTACCAGAGATTAATTCCATGCGAGCAACCGCTCGGAGCGCCGGCCTCCAAGTCTGGCAGCGTCTCAGACGTCAATGCAGTCCACCTGACAATCAAAACAATTTTTTTTGCCTAAGCGTCTGATACAAGCGTCACATTGGACATGGCCTTATTCGTAAGCTGTAAGCCGCTGTCTATGTGATGAAGACCTGTCACCGGTCTGGGTAAACAATTCCCTATCATGCCACTTGTGACCTGTGCTATATATATACACACACAGCAAAACAAAACGAAGGGAGTGAGTAGTCCCCGTCAGTTTGACTTGGGACGTCGGTTGCATAAAGCTTCTGGAGTACCACACGGTTGGCTTGAGAGAGGGAGTAAGAGGAGAGGGAGGCCGTGGCGGATGTGATAGCAGCTCCATCACCCTGTTCTTCTCTGCTAATCCAGAGGAATCAGGCAAGGTACACACATTTTCGATTTCCTACCGTTTCTTTTGAGAAATAGTTGGATAATTGTCTCTTGATCAGAAATGATCTCTCTTTCTTTGTTTTTCTTGTGTGCTTCGTTTCTTGATTGGGAGAAAGAGAGAGAGGAACCCATCACTCCCTGTGTTAAAATTCCCTCTTGTTTGGACCTGTGGGCATGTGGCAATTGGAAGGCAGAATCTCATGTACTTGCGAGTTGTATCTCTCTGAATGATGTTAATTGAACGATTGCCCTAACAGAAGATTGCTCATATATGTATGGGAAAAATTTTAGATGATGTTCTTTTTCCTCTTCTTAGACAAGTTTAGCAATAACATGTCCTTCGTTCAGATGAAACTGGGAAATGCATTCTATGGTTAAGATATGTGAAATCGAAAAAATAGTACTCATACGGTTATACTAATATCACATTTTGGAAACTTTATTTAGAAAATCGAACTCTGTCATCTAAATCCGGATTACTCATTTTAAGAGTAAAATTTAGGTCTATCATTTAGTCAGTTAGGTCGTTGCAGAATTGCTTGCAAGTCCTTCTGATCCTTTTGTGTCGTTTTCTTTACCTGTACTGAAGCTGAACTTGTAGTTTGTTTCTAATAATAGAAACTTTTATCAAAAAGGAGTAAATTTTAGTTGTATTTATATGGAAGGTGTGGTGTTCTACTTCTACCAGGGCACCAGTAATGGTCAAAAACTGTCTTTTCCTCCTATAGTCCTATAGTGTTTTTAGTCAGTCTGGAAAGAGTAATGCACATTGCAAATATCAGCTTCCTATAAAAGCATTTTTTGAGAACACATTCCAATAAAAGCCTGAAATCCAAATCCGATTGTTTCTTTAGTAAAGACGATTGCGTGAACAGGCTTTGATTTCAGGGAAGTGTCACAATTCATCAATGGCAACTCCCAACACCTATGGAGTCCATGTCTCCTCAGAAACCATTGAGGGCTGGTTGGCATCTGATGAAGCTTTGGCTTGGCAATTGCAAGAGGAGGAGAATTCGCCTGATGCTACCGCTACAAGAGAATTTGCTGGTATAGTGCCACTCCCACTCTCCCAGTATCTTTTGCTTTGTTTGAGGTGAATTCATTAGCTGTACTCAAGTAACACTTGCGCTTACCACATGTTCATGATGCATTGTTTTTTAGGTAACGTATCCTTGGAACCTTCGTCACCAGCTGTTGAGTATAGACCGGCCAATAATGCAGCTCAGGTTTGTTTCTTTTCTACTCTTTTGTTTCCTCCATTGGTTCATTGGGATCATCTGCACCTTCCATGGAAAGGGACTCCCCATATCTGAACTGAAAAATGAAGTTCCTCCTAGAATAATGATAATTTGTATATGCAGGTGTCAAGGGAAGACAATGTCAACCCGAATAACATGTCATATGAGGTATGCTGTTATTCTTTTGTGGAAGAAATGATACGGAATTTTCCTGTCATTTAGGATGTAGCAAAGGGTAAAATTACTTAATGGTTTAGGGAGAACAAACAATTTCTGAAGACACACTCAAAATCTGGTGCACAGTTTCCTCTGAAGAAACTAAGTGCAGTTTGCTCATACTTGCTGCAAAGATTACCCATCTCCGGGTAGGCTGCTTACCTTTTTGACACAAGTTCACCTATTCTTCGCTTTCGTTAGTAGATATCAAAATCAGTTGGATATTGTTAAGGGTATTAGAGTACAAAGGGTGTAATATCCTTATCTCTAATACCCTTAACAGATATAATTCAATTTTCTCTGTAAAACGAAAGAAAAGAGTGACACGTGAAGCAGACTGAATGTGCTAATTAGAGAACACATGTGCAATGGAGTTCTACTTTCACCTACATAGGCTCATATGTGCTATCTTGCTAGCACTCAGTTTGATTGAAGTATTGTGTCTGGATATAGAATGTTGGTAGGGGTTTAGATTATGTTTGGAATTCACTGGATTCCTGCTGTTGCTGGCTCACGGTCACTGCTAATGGTATCCAGCATAACAATAGATGAATGTTGATCTTACCAAAAATATGCTACCAAGTATGTTCGTTGGCATTGTGTTAAACACTAGTGCCACTTCTAGGTAGCAAATGTTCGAACTGTAGAGCTGAAGCATTCTATATTGTTATGTAGTATGGTTCAGTAAATGCTGCCCTCCCTACCTCGAAAATAAGGTTTGGTGAGTGTAGCCAACTCAAGTATATTGACCTTTTATTTTCTAAACCAAAGTGTTTTGACTTAATTTCACATGCATTGAAATCAAGAAGTGCAGCTGCAACTTCCATGTTTCTCTCTATAGGTGTTTGGAAGTAAATAAGACTATAAGAGTGACCAGGACATGCTCATTTCCGAATCATAAAACAACAAAATGGAAATTGTAGAAACCAGTCCTAGTCTTCAGTGTCCTAAACCAGTCCCGAAGTAACCCTCCATAAGCAGATGGGATAGCGGTGTCTCTACAGTCTACACCGCCAGTGTTCAGGGGTTCTCTTTGGCTGAGCAGCAGCTACATCTTTCAGCTTCAGAGTTCTTGATATCCACGTTTCATAAAAAAATACACACCTAAATTGATCAGTTCTGTTGGATCACATAATAACCCCATTTCTAGGAAATTCATTTTATATTATTTTGTAATTTTTGTAGCAACTACAAGCATTAGGGGATGCAGTAGGAACTCAATCCAGAGGATTATCTGATGACCTGATATGCTATTTGGTGCCTTTTAAGAACAAGCGTAACTTCTTCTCCAGGAAAAAGAATAATGAAGAGTACGTTACAGTTAATTTTACTCTCTTAGATTTGCTCATCTTTTTTGGACTTAGCAGTAGCCATATGATATATTAAGTTGGCTGACAAACACATAACTATATGATATCTCCATGCAGATGTGTGATCTGTAAATCGACCTATAAAAGCCAGCAGAAGCTGATAAGATTGCCCTGCAGCCACTGTTACCATGCAGATTGCGTAACTCGCTGGCTTAAGATCAACAAGGTAAAGTTCAGTTTTATTTTGATACGATACCTCTACAATCCAAAAATAGAAGCTTTTGTCTGTTGCATATAACGCTAAATGAAAAAATACGCATCAAACACATGAATTAAGAGAACATGTTGTTTGAATATCACTCCAGGAAAGCAAAATCCAGAATACGCCATTTCAGCTTATGCATTGTCTGAACTCCATTTGATCCATACATATTGTTGATTGCTTGGTACACAAACTTATCTTGTCTGGTATTTTAGGATTATCCGATAGTCTGATTTGTACCATTGTTCTCATTCAGGCATGCCCAGTCTGCAGTGAGGAGGTATTCGGGTGAGTTGTGATGTTTGTGGCGATGCTGCGGCCTCATCGCCGCATTGTGCTTTCCGACAATGCTAGTCTCCTATGGCCTATTATGCCATACAAGTCTAGTTGGCCTACCGTGTTTAAGGAGATTTGTCTTTTGGTATACACGTACAGCTAGCTGAACCATGTCATGTTTGATGTATTCATCCAATTTATTTTTATCACAACTTGATAAATATGTGGGGGTACTATGGTTGCCAGTTTTCTGAGAACGCATCCGAGCAGGGCAGTTCAATAGATCATATGGTTTTCTATGTATTGCACCCTCTTTTATATGAGCCTGTTGTGGAAAGAAGCAGGATTATGGATGTTCTATACCTCCATTCTGCCATCATTGCTTGTTTAAGTACTGCATTTGCTCTACAGCTTGTGTATGTCCACTGGACATGGTTCTTTCAGTCAAAAACTATTTTTTCAGTAAGGCATATGATATAGACAGATACTAAATTGCTACTAATATCATCTAGTTCCTTTGTCCGGCAAGAAAAGGTGTATAGTTAGTAGAATCTCAGTGGAAAACTTGCCATCCCATTTTGTGTGCTATTGTAGGGGCACAACAGGTCTGCACACCAATAACATCCTTGGACCATGGATTAGTATTAGATCTCAGTGTGATTGGTTGTTTAAACAATGATAATTGCAAATGAAAATAATTAATTAATTCATGGAGCATGATCCAGTGCTGACTTAGATCCACTCCAACAGGAACAGATTCTTGTGAATTGTGAGGATAGACGTTCTTGTCGGCATCTTCTTTCCATTGTTAAATTGTTCATTGACTTCATTCCCTACTTTATTATTCTCCGATTGTTGTGAAGTGCAAACGTAGACAATGCAACAAACCGCACGAATGAACGTTCTGCTGTACCAGAACGTTTCACCTTTATGATTAAGAGCCTATAGGCCACGGGCGCTGCCATACTTTTCTTTGTCACTGAGGTTTGATCTCATGACTTCTTCGGTGTTACATATTTTCTTCCCGATTTAGATTTGATCCAGCGACTTCCTTGGTGTCTGTAAATGTCTCTAACCAGCAATTTATACAACTACTTTATATGTGTTTTTTGGCACGCAATGGGCAACAATAACAGATAGCAGTATGTGTAGGCTGATAAACGATAGCAACAGCTTAGGCAAAAAAAAAGACGAAAATAATAGCATGAAAGTGCTATGCAGTTTACGATAGCAAAACCCAGTAACATTCTTATCATGAAAACTCGAAGTTCAGGGGAAATTTGCTTCAACGAAGCTTTGGTACACAAGGATCAGGTGCCACAGAACATACCAAATATGCATGTAACTAAATTCACAATTTACATGTGTAACATACTCCTAGAGGGGCAAGAGGAAATAAAATCACTTACCCTTTCAATTACATTACAGGATTGGAAAATATTGATAAAAGCAAGCACACTGGCGGAAAGAAACAAAACCATATGGTTTCTATAGATATCAGCTTAACTGATTCGACGAATCTACACAAAACTCCGCGGTGCCTTTTTATGCGTGAGGTATTGTGGTTTTATAACCACTGAATCCACACAGAGACCTCCTTTTGTGTGCGTGCAATCAATTTGAACCATTGTGAATTGGATATTTATCGGTTCATTTGAGTTCTTCACAACAAAATCGCCAACATGGTGATTGATCCAGACACCTGGATCAGTTAAATAACACTTGGACTGAGCATGCTGTCCATCAGAAGTTGATAGTTGGAAGCGCACTGGCTTTATGTCCCAGCCATGGATGTGCTCGGCGCTATAAACACGTCGACCAAGCCGCTTGAATGGTCTGCCTAGATGAAGACGGAAAAACAGGCTATATGTACCTTCTGGGAAGCAGAATTCAACCTCCCCTCTGATTTCAAACCACCAAATTTGCAAGAGATAAGCAACCGAATGAAACCTGCAAGAAAAACAACATAAGGTTACAAACATTTTGGCTGTACAATATACAATTGACAAAGTACAAGTAACATAAGATACACACTTGAAATATATTTAAAATGGATGGGCACTATAGCATGCCACTAAAGCTAATATGTTCCATTATCTCACATGAAAAGCATGATTAACCAATGCAGGTGATCTAAAGGTGCAATTTTAAAACATGGCAAACAACCAAAATTTCAAGATCCTACCTTTTTTTCTTTTATCCAAGAACAAGCTCTAACTAGTTGTATCACAAGTTTAGCATACATAGCCTCAAATTCAAATCTGTAGTTTCATTGTGTAGTCACATAATCACTAGGCTGATATTGGCTCCCAGAGGACCCAGGCACCAATGATAGTTGAAACAAATCCAATGCATAAGTTTTTTTTGAAACCGGGCAGGAGCACTGCCAACATTAATAGGAGAGAAATAAAACAAGGTTTTTAATACAGTCCCCGAAGAAGATGGGGCGCAACAACAGGCCGCACCGAATCAGGAAACTAGCACCCAGAGGACATAAGTAATTGAACAGAAGTAAGCCATTTAGATTTTTAAGTGACAAGAACATAAGACGAATGAACAGGCCTCAGGCATTGAGTCACAGAGAATACTCAGCTTCAACGATATGCACCACGGAACCCAAAAACTCACCCCAAACAAATTATGGGACTGAACTGAATGCATTTCCAGCAACATCAAAATCTCACATACGCTAATCAGTGATTACATATCCTAATAGCAAACAAATTCACCTAAGAGCATGGATTAACAGTATCTTCTACTTTAGGATTCTATAGATTAAACATCACCGTATATCGTATAAAATGGTAGTACAAAGTTTCCATAAATGGGAGCCATTAAAAGTTGCCAAAATTTTGTTTTGATGAAAGCACCTTGATTCATCATTTGGAATGAAGTTCCAATATCTCCTATCATCAATGCCTGTTATTGAAAGCGCCCTTGAAGAGATTGACATGCAGATACCTCCACCACCCTTGTCGAGCCAGAACTCCTACACAATGAGCCAAATAAATTTCATATGTATAAGCAATGACAACAACAATTCAAACAAAAAACAACCCAACCCGGGGCGGGGCAGCGGTTGAAGACAATCACACTCCAACCTTTACGCACAAGACATTGTTGAATTACAAACCAAACAGTTCACACGAACATATGAGAACAATACGATTTCAGGGGCTTTAATCAGACACAGTACGATCCATAGTGGCGTAGTTAACCAAAGAGATGGCACGTTTATCCTAAGTACAAGTCTCGGACAAAGCATACACCTTGGTGCCGCCGTCGAAGCGGTTCCGCCGGCAGAGCCGCTTGTACACCTCCTTCTTGGGGATTGCCTCCGCCTCAAGCACGGTAGCTGCCTGGCAGCCTTCCTCGTCACCGGCGGCGGCGAGGAGGCGCGCGTAGTTGTGCGGCAGCTTGACCTCCCAGACGCCGTCCCCGGATGCGGCGCTGCGGAACGTGCGGCTGAGCCGCGCCATCCGGCAGATCTCCGGCGGGTCCAGCCTGAGCAGCACCTCAGCGACGCAGTTCTCCGGCAAGTCCCCAAGAACCGTCCCCCCACCTCCCGCCGACGAGGCCACAGTACCCATGAACCAAGAAACAATCGCCGGGGCTCAACAACAATACAGGGTGAGCGACTTGGAGAGCAGCAGCAGGGACGCCGGCGACTTGGAGAAGGGCGGCGAGTTACGCCTTAGCGCCAGAGAGCCCATCGCGTCGGTGCCGCCTCGGTGGCCGTGCCGTCGGGTAAAGGGGGCAAGCTCTCGGCGGCGTCGTCGTTTGCTCCCCGAAGGCGACCACCACCACCAAGTCGCTTCCTTCTTGCGTCCCCCCTTGCTTGTCTCAGCAAGTTTTTGCAACGGATCGAATCCAAGCAAACTGGGAAATTTGTTTGCAGTTTTCGGCTGAGCCCGACTGTTTTTGATCAATGAAGGGGTTCTTTACGCTGTTTCTTCTGATCTTTTGCCGTCTTTGATGTTGGTGGAGAAGAGGGGGTTTCGAGTTGATGCGGTGGTTGGTTTTTGGTCTCGGTGTTTGCTGGGTTAGGCTGGTACGGGGGAGTGGGGACTGGGGAGAGGAAATGGAAGCCGTAGAGGAAGACGATACAAAGCACGTACAAACCCACTAGGGGATTCTGTGATGGAAAGAGGATTTTGTTTTCGCCCACGGAAAAGTGCAAATTTTATCCTACTTTTCAAGGCGCGGTGGTAACCACCGCATGAGTCGTCGCGCACAGCCTCTCACTTGCCGTGAATCGGGAGGTTTTTTTGTCTGCCCGAAGGGAAGTGGCAGTCGGAAAGACTAGTCCAGTCGGACATAATTTTTTTGGTTATAGTTTATATTTTTTTAATAAATAAAAAATTATCTTCATCTCAAAATAATTTATCGAAATAGTTTTTTAAGCAATTTATCGGCATTCGGTTTATTCGCACAAATACTCATGTTAGGATCAAAAACCATAAGTCATACCTATAAGCCGCAGTCGAAAAAAACCTACATCGGCCTTGTTCCATATCCTTACATGTACAAATGACATGAACCAAGCCCAGACGGCTAAGATCAGGTACATCTCTTGAGAAACGTCAAGCCTGGTCTATGCTTTATCTAAATGGTTAGGCACCGAATTAGACTTTTGCATTGATATGTTAAAAATTCGAGGCATTGTTCAATTATTACCTTTAAAGTACTCGTGCGTTACAATAGAATACCAAATAAGGATGATACATATCAAACGTGATTTCAAATTAAACTGTGAACATTAATTTTATCTTATGAAAACATATATCAGGTAAAGCATACATGTACAAACTCGTAAAGAAATCAAATCGAAAATAGATATTCACATTTAGTAGCTAACGTTGTTTCTTATCCAACGCACAGCCTCTCACTTGCCGACGTCGTGAATCGGGAGGTTTTTTTGTCTGCCCTAAGGGAAGTGGCAGTCGGAAAGACTAGTCCAGTCCGGGACTCAGTGTCTCGGTGCTTCTCCGCGTCAGCCCGCCGCCCGGTGCTCCGCGGCGCCGCGTCGTCACTCAGACTTGTCGGCTCCGACTCGACTCCTCTCGTCGCCCGCTCAGACTCCCGTCCCCGGTCCGCGTCTCGACTCGGATGGTCGGATCGCTCTTGGCGAACAGCCTCCCCTCGGCCGACGGCTCGGCCGGCTCACCGCTAGATCTGGCTCTAGCTCCGCCTCCGGTCTCCCTTCTCCCGTCTCCGGCCTCTAGGACTCAGTGTCTCGGTGCTCCTACGTGCCGGCCCACCACCTGATGCTCCTCCACAGCGTTGCGCCGCCGCCTAGACTCGTCGCCCCGCTCCGACTCCCCCCCGGCCCCGCGGCCCTGACCTCGGATGGTCGGATCGGCGCGGCGAGCGACCTCCGCCACGGACGCGCTCTTCTCTGGGTCTGCCCTCTACCGTCGGTCTGTGAAGTGGAAGTGGAAATCAATTGCAATTGCTAGGTTTGTGAGTTGAAGTGGGTATTTTAATGAGCCAATGTGATGAATTTGTTAGGCCTCTCTTTAAGGGAAGTGGGCAGCCACTTGACTATGCTTTTTGTTTTTTTGTTGTTTGTTGGGCATGTGTGCTCTGTGACTGCAACATCGCCGGCCACCGCTGGCGCTCGGCAGGGGCAGGGGCACCGGGGGGGTTGTTTGCCGACGTTTGGGAGGTGAGGCTCGAGCCTTACTAAGCCTCCCTACTGGTTTCGCCCCTGGTCTTCAGGGAAAAAGAACAGAAAGAGACGGTGCCGAAAGTGTACCTGGGAGTCTGGGTCAACCTTATTCGCCAAAAACAATTTTCAGATGTCTAGGTAGTAAGACGATAATGATAGTTATCCTATCTCGGCAATGATACAATATTAGTTTAAGAATGAATGGTTTTGATAATCTTTAGAGGTCCCCATTGCTGCGCATAATCTTCCAAATAAAATTCAGATAGTTCCAGAAGTGAGCTCTGTAACAGCCCAAATTTATCTCAAAAATAAAACTTGCTAATTTTCATGAGTTTCAAAAACTTTTGGTGCATCTCAAAAATTTTCCCTAAAGCCTTGCTTGAATCTAAAAGTTTTGAAATAATATTCCTTGGCCCAAAAATCAGGTTTAAAATTTTCTAAAAGTTATTGTGTGTAAATAAAAATCCTCAGAAATTTCTTTGCACAAAAACCCTCCAAAAGTTCAAATCCAAACCCCAAATAAAATTTTAAACCCGTTTTTCCCTCCCTCACCTTCGAGTCGAATTCCAGCTGCCAGCCTGGCCTTCTTTCCTTTTTCTCTCCCCGCTGGCCCGCTCTCCCTTTTTTCTCTCTTTCCTTTCCGTGGCCCATCCAGCCTATTCACTCGCCCGTGCACACCGCCAGCCTGGCTTCCCTTCATTTCTCTGTTTGACTAATGAGTGGACCTTGGTCCCACTTGTCAGCGTGTAGAGAAGCATTGTGCTTCTTCTCCACGTCTTCTCTCTCGCGTCCGCCCGTGCTGCCATACGCATGTACCGCTCTCACCAAAGCCACACTAGCCCTGCTATCTTGAGCCTTGCGTCGTCGCAACCTCATCACATTGTCATGACCGTTCTCTCCCTCTTTCCTCTTACCATCCCTTGCACCCAAAGCCAAGCCACGATGCTACGCCCGTCCTCCCTTCTCCTCTCTATTTAAACCCTGGCTGAGCACGTGAAAACCTTCACCCTAACCCCCTCAGCATTTCCACTAAGCTCTCGTGTTCTCTTTGCCATTGGAGGAGAGGAATTTTACCTTCTTCCCTGATCCGGTTGACGGCTTTGCCGTTTGAATCTCGCTGCTTTGGTGAGTTTCCGCCACCGCCAACATGTGCTTTGTGTTCACCTAGCTCCCCTCTTCCCCGTGCTCTCGTTTCCCCTAGGAAGGCTGGAACGTCATCAATGTCGTCGTTTCTAGGGTGCGACCGTCACCGCCTTCGACCTCATCACCCCATCCTCTTCATCTCAGTGAGCTTCAACCTTTAAGGTCATGTCCATCATGTTCACCTCATTCTCTTCTTGCTAACGCCCTCTTCTTCTCCTGTGTCGTGCACCAGAGTCGTCGGAACGCACCTTCTTCTCTATCACCGACCCGAAGCACGGACCAACCTCGCCGCCGCTAGCGATCTCCCTCACCCCTCCGTCTCGCAGTGAGTCCTTCCATTTCCTTGTGTTCTCTTATGCCACAAACACGGTAGGCTAGTCATCGTAGCGCCCAGATGCCCATACCACCATCACCCCTTACCATGCCGCTGCAAGTTGCTGTGGACAGCCTTGCCCACTGCCACATCCTTAGATCCAACACACTCTTAGCTTCGCGATGATGCATACATGCTTAAGCCTACCTTGATTCAAAGCTTTCCCTAGCATTTTGTAGTTTCCTCTCGTAGACAGTAGCGTCGTCGACGCCCTCGCCATCACGCCTCTGCTTGAAGCTTCTCCCGATACACTATCACCGCCGTTAGATTCGTCAGGACTGTCGCATTCTATTTTTCCCATCCCGGGTGCTCATCTTCGCTAGAGCCAAAGCACCTCCCCCGCTTCCTCTACTGAGTGAGGAAGAAGATGGTTGTGATGCCGACATGTGAGCCAAGCATGTAGATTAGGTTAGTTAATGCCAGTATGACATGTGGGCCTAAGTAGGTTAAAATCTAATTAAACACATGTTTAAGTTTTGTGTTACAGACATGTTGACCCCACACCCCTTTAAAACTAACCACATAGACTTGGTCTATGGACCATAGTCTTTGACACGTGGGTTCGATTTCCTGTAGACCACCGCGTAGACCTAGTCCATATGAATCATGGCCCTACTTGTCAGTCTCTTGTGTTTTCCTTAGTAAAAATAAGTGGAAAATAAATTAAAATCAGCTGGACTCCACCTGTCCCACACTGATTTATTTCCCTTAAGAAAAATAATTGAAAAAGAAAAAGAAAATCTCGACCGACCCCATATATCAAGATTTTTTGTTATTTTCCGGAATCTCTTCTCAGGTAAAACTTTGGAGGGCTCATTATCCAAAGTTTTAAATCCAAATGACTTGGCTTTTGTTTCTAAATTTATTGGAATTCAAAATATTTCCAATAATATCAAAATCATAATTTTTGGAGTACATTTGAATTTTATTTGAATTCGTGTTGAATGTGGGTAATTACGCATTTATAAAATTTGACGCTTCGAACGCTCCTGGCACTAACGAACAAGATTGTATGCTATCCACGATTGATCAAGGCAAATTCTTGTGATTGATCATGTTGAACCTAGCTTTCAAATGCAAATATTTTACTTTCAAGTACAAATTGCATGATTATTATCGTTATTATTTAATTAAATGGTATGTTAAATATTGATGCTTCATTATACCTTGCCAATGATGTGTATTATCCCCCTCCTTGATTGTTGACATTATCTTTACCATTCATTCTAGAATACTTATAATAATAATACTCAACCATTGGTTAAACTTTAATCAATTATGTTTGCGCTTAGATTTGCAATGATGATAAATTTGATTACAATACAAACATTGCCAACAAAGAATAGACATATTATGTAATAATTAGAGCAGTAACGTGGGTTACCACTGGAAATAGAAAAAATATCTTATAAAATGATGGAGATTCGGGTGAGTGGTTGGTATGAGACCGGTGCAGGGATTGCACGAGATCTGAGTTTGTTGGTTCGTCTCGCCTGAGTTGATTATGTACCGAATCTTGTACCGCTCTTTTCTACACCCCAATCGTGTAACCACAAGTTAAGTATGAGATTGACCTAACCAACTAATTTGCTTACTTTTGGTGTGACTCCTACGCATAAGATTGCTAGGTACAGTTTTAGATTTCTATTGTGATTACTCTAGAAGTGATCCACGCTGACCACTGCCCCTATATGGATTCTTTTAACGTGAGGGATCGTAGACTCCCTAACAATGGGGTCTCTCATTGAAAACATAGCCCGGAAAGGAAACATTCTAGGGGGTGAAATGTAACCCGAGAATAGAGCGGTCACTGTCGGGACCGGGAAGGACATTACCAGAAATTCTAGTGTTGAGATATTTCACCCTAAAGTAGGAAGAAGCATATGGGCTAAGCATTGTAAAAGTCTTGGTAATATTTTCTTAGTCGCACACCTATGAAGACGTGTAGTGACCGATATTATAAATTAATCATATCTGTGAACATATCTTGAGAGACTACTGCCATATATCTTTTTCGTCGCATCACTTTCCTCAACCAGTGATGGCCTATGATGTAAGACCTCAGTCATCGGGTATATCGACGCTTATTTATTACTATATCTTTTTGTTTATATGTATATATAGATATAATATTTATTATTGTTATACCATATGAGTTAGTTACTTATCTACAAATTAGCGCAGAATACACGGAGGATCCGAAATCCGGTCCCTACGAGTTCAGAAAAGTGTCTCGAGAAGCAACCACGTATCCCTTGCCTTCAAGTAAGACGCAATGTAACATCCAATCTGATTGGCTAGAGACAAAGGTGGTGATCATTTTGGCTTATTTTTGGTAGCTTATGGCTGAAAAGGATTGAATGGTCCGAAAAACATCAGAATGACAGAGGCTTATTTAACATAATTAAATTTAAAAAATATAAAAAATATGTTAGCCCATCACAAACAACGCAAACGAATACGGCAAAAAAAGGAACTGGCAAAAAAGCTCAAAAAAAACCAAAAATTTAGAAAAAGATGAATTTATAAATAGTGAAAAATAAGCCAAAAATCAGAAGTTGAAGCCGAAACGAGTGGGGCCAAAGATAAAACAGAGGGTGCAACTGATGCAGACAAGGAAAACATATCGCTTTCCAACTGAAGTCAAGGACATTGCATTCCCGTGCGTTCATGGTACATGGAAGATTTTTCTCCTTTTTGGGGTTTGCGGATTGGATCATAATCCGATGGCGATGTGGATTAACGCATTGATGAAAAGTTGGTTGTAAAATCAAGCATCTCGCAGTTATCATCTCATCTCCCCGACGGGCAGACATAGATGTGTCTTTTCCTGTGCATGAACAGAAAGAATTAATGCCTCCTTATTCGTACGATTTTGAAAGCATTTTGGAGGATCCTGATCCTTAGGAATTTGTCCTATATAGGTTGTTTGATTTGTATGATTGAAGTGGTATAATTTCTATGGAATATTTTCTATGCACTCAATTCCATAGGAAACCAAACATGGGCTCAAAGCTCTCGAACAAATTCCTATACTTTTCCTATGGTGTGATCAAATACTCTTTGTTGTAAATTCCTGTGGTTTTTAGTTCTATAGAATTTAAGAAACCATGGTATTGTAATTTTATATTTTTATATTTCTATATTTTTAGAATTCCACAAATCAAAGATGTGTTTTGTTGGGAGATGGTCTCCACGCTACCTCGACCCCACAACCACCTCGGAGTGGTGGTGCCCGTTGGAGGGTCTATCCCAATCCAAGTCCCTAGACTAACTCGGACGAGGTACACGATGCCAACCTTGTAAGGGTCCGAACCCAACTCCGGGCGAGATATGCGAAGCCGGCTCTAGAAGGGTCCGGTGCCAACCCTGGGAACGGTCTCGGACCAACCTCAGAGTTTCGGATGTGGCAGAGCCCACGTGAGGCAAATGACGCAAATACCTCTAAGAGTAAACTAGGCTATGAGGGTAAATTTGTAACTTCACTTGTCCTCCTCTCTCCATAAATAAGAACCCTTGTAGTGGAAGAGGGGGGGCTATTTTTGTAACCCTAGAACATTCATATTGAATATATTTGTGGTTGTGTGTTTCTCTTTGAGTCTCTTCGTATATTTGACGGTCTTCATATTTAACTAAATACCTCTAAATTTACTGTCTAAATTTATACCGACACACGTGTTTTAATCTCTTTGTTCACGACGCTAACTGCAGAGCCACACTTACCTATCATGCCGGTGTCGTTGACGAGCTTGTTTCTGTGTAAAGCTAACCATGAACGTCCTAGTGGAGGAGTTGCTTCTAAACAAGCAAGTAGCTGGTTTGGCACAGATTCCGGAATAAGATATGGTGTCATACAACTGCCACCTACCCACCATGGACATATATGCTTCAAGCATGCATCTGATCTGACATCTATCCAAAAATTTTCCCACCAAGGTATCACATAAACTGATGCGGAAACGCGACCTCACATCGCACTAGCTACTATATAGATCAAAAATATATATATACAATTCGTAAGAGGGGTCTTTAATAAAAATTAAAGTTTAATTACATAAAATGAGGTATATTTACGAAAAGTGTGGTTTTATTGCGTGGAGGATGGTTTTTCTAAAAAATCGAGGATCTATATGTACTTTGGAAGGGTTCATATGCAATTTTGAAAAATCGGAGGGTTTAGTCAAAATATCGTAATCGAAACAATGTGGTCCATGGTCGAAGTCGAGGTTGTGGTCGAAGGGCGTAGTGGTCAAAGTCAACGTCATGGTCGAAGTCGAAGTCGTGGTCGAGGTCGAGGCCATGGTTGTGGTCGAAAAGCCGTGGTCTGTGGTCGAGGTCGAGGTTGTGTTCAAGGTTGAGGCCATGGTCGTGGTCGAAGGGCCGTGGTCTGTGGTCGAAATCGAGGTCGTGGTCGATGGGCGTTGTGGTCGAAGCTGTGGTCGTGGTTGAAGGGTCATGGTTAAAGGGATGTGGTCGAAGTCGATGTCATTGTCGACGCCGATGTCGTGGTCAAAATCAACGCCGTAGTCGAAGGGTCATGGTCGAAGGACCGGGTCGAAATCGAAGCCGTGGTCAAAGTGGAAGTCTTGGTCGAAAGGGCCCTGGTCGAGGTCGAGGGTGCAGTCGAAGGGGGCTGTGTTCGTAGTCAACGTCATGGTCGAAGAAGTCGAGACCGTGGTCGATGGTCGACGCCGAGGTTGTGGACCGTGGTCGAAGGGCACTGTGGTCGAAGTCAACACCGTGATCGAAGTCGACGTTGGTGAGGTCGAGGTCGTGGTCGAAGGGTTATGGTTGAAGGGACATGGTCAACGTCAATGTTGTTGTCGAAATCGATTCCGTAGTCGAAGGGTAGTGGTCGAAGGACTAGGTTTAAGTCGAAGCCATGGTCCAAGTGGAAGTCATGGTCGAAGTGGAAGGCCTGGTCGAAGGGGTCGTGGTTGAGGTCGAAGACACGGTCGAAGGGTGCCATGTTCGTAGTTGATGCCGTGGTTGAAGTCGAAGTCGAGGCCGTGGCTGAAGGGCGCTGTGGTCAAAGTCGAGGCCGTGGTTCAAGGGGCTGTGGTCCGTGGTTGAAGGCGAGGCCATGGTCGACGTCGGCGAAGTCGAAACTGTGCTCGGCGGGGGTAGGGGCGCCGGGGGGTGAGGCTCGAGCCTCACTAAGCCTCCCCGTTGGCTTCGCCCAGAAGGGGATTGAAATGGAGGGAAGGGAAGAGATGGATTTTGGTGGCTGGTTGACTTGGCTTGGGACAAAAGAGAGATGACAGTGGGATTGAGTTAAGGATATGTTGGAGGGCTAAATCTTTAGTGATGTTGTACTGCTAGTGTCCGTTTCACTGCATTTGAGTCTCATATGTGCTGTTAAAATGCGTATTTTATTTGCCGCCTTAGCGCCTTAAGATATATGTAAGACGTCACCCCGCCTCACACTTTACCACTTAAAAGGTGTGAGGGGGTGGGTTGCCTCGCTTTGCCTTACCGCTTTAATAACCTTGATGGACATATTCAACTTACGGAGGCTAAAACTTAACCAGTGGTGCACATATCCTCTACTTTTCCACTACCAAATACTAAACTGATCAAACCAAAATCTGCTCATCCCTGCAGCACACTACAGTTGATTTGAATTGCACAAGCAACTCACCTTCTTGGGAACCTGGATCACCTCCTTGAACCTCGGCGGCCACACATTAGCGCTTATCTCCATTGGACTGTTCGAATACCACACGAACCCATCAGCACAGACATTCATCAGGCACACAGGAGAACCCCTAAAAAGGAACCATCTTAGCGTTGAGCTAGACCTCTTACTGTTCTCCCTGCGAGCCTTCTTCTGCACGGTGGCAGTAGAAGCAGCCCACGAGGAAGCGACCCATCGGCGCGCGCTGCAGCTCCTCGAAGAGCATGTCGGCGAGCGCGCGCTCCAGCTCCTGCTCCGCGTCACCGTTCATGTAAGCTTGGCCTTTCATGGCGGTGGCTGTGGCGGGGCCTAGGTACCGGCGGCGGCGAGGGTTTACGAAACGGAATTTACGGCCCGTTCATGTATGCTTGGCCCAATAACAGTTTATAGAAAACATATAGAGAGATATTCGCATATGATTTTAACCGATATAAATAAAGTTATTATAGTATGTACTACAATCAATTAATATATGTGCTTAAAAACATTATATTTAAAAATTAGATACTATAAAAAAATTATTTATCGTAGAAAACAACTTTTAGGCGCAAATAAGAACCTGTCAAGTTCGGGCCATTTTTACAGGTTGCCACTGCAACCTGAGCACGATGGGCCCCGCCCGATTTAGCTCGACCTAGAAGGCCGTACCCGACTGCTTCTACTGAGCTAGGCCGAGAGGCCCAAATACCATTGGATTTTTTCCAGCCATTCTGCCAAATACTATTTTATTCTTTTCAGTTCTTATTACAGAAGAGCAATCCTTAAGAGAGAGAGAGAGAGAGAGAGAGAGGTTCTTACCGGAAAGATTCCAGAAGCATAAACCCAGTATCAGTCAAGTTATCCGATTATTTTCGTTCGTCGTTAATACGTTAAAATCTGTGAAGGCCGTTCCTTTCCATAGACCAGAGAAAGTCCAGACGTTTCGTTAGCTTCCGACGAAAAAGATTGACGACGATAACCGCCCATCAGAACCACCAAGATGCGACCGGCCAACATCTTCACTCTGTATCTCTCTCTCTCTCTCTGAAGAAGTTACGCAGTTGTTCTCCTTACGATACCACCGATTTAATTTCTACAAATATATACGCATGATGGCATGATACATTCATACATCCCTGGATTTGAACAACTCCAACAAGGCCAAGTTTGCCAGGCAGCTAGCTAGCCCTGCTGCTACTGACAGACCAACTGAACAAGCAAACCAGTGCCGGGAAATGACTTGCCCGGTTGTTTTCTTGTGCTTTGTTCTCCCCCTCCAAGCCTCCACCATCCGGCCAGTTGTTCTACTCCTTGAGTTAATAGGTTACATTTGATGATTGATAGTACTACTTGATACAATTCATCGGTTTCTGAAAATCATGGATCGTTTTCAGACAGCAGGTAGTAGAATCAGTTACAGCAAATGCCTCAAGGCACAGCAGTGTAAGCTCAGTACTACAGTACTATGGTTGTTGCTGAGAGGGTAGGGTTTCTTTTACGATTAGAAACCTGTACAAAAAAGAATCGTGTGTGTACTTAGTACCTGGAGAAAGTTGGACTCAGCAAGCAAGCAAGCGCCTGGCGCAAATGCTTCTGTTTGAAGCTTGTAGTTCTGGTTCAGAAAGACACTGATGATTCTTCCGTTCGCGGGTCGAGATCGGAACGGTTTCGAGAAGGAAAAGGAGATATTCACTCGCTCATCAATCTGTCCTCCTCCAAGGTGCTGCGAATTTCATGCTATTCTCTTTTGCGTCTCCATGAACAGAAAAGGATGGTTGGACTTGGACACCCCTGATGCTGGATGATGATGCTCAATGTGACCTACCACCGGCATTGCTTACAATGCAAGCGCTTCCCTTTTCTTCATCTCTTGCATACTTGCATTGGTGCAGAGTAGACATCAGGCATGAGAATTATGGGAAATATTACATGCAGTATACCAGTTTTGCTTCTCTGCTTGATTGAACTGAAAAACTTAGTGGTGATCGGTTCGGCTGAAAGCTGAAGGCTTATATTGAAAACACTGAATGTTGGTGAAAAAACACAGAATGGTGAGAGGCTTATTTGACATAATTAAATTTAAAAAAATTAAAAAAAATTAAAAATATGCTAGCCCATCACAGACAACGCAAACGAATACGAGAAAAAAAAGAACCGACAAAAAAGCTCAAAAAAAAGTCAAAAATTCAGAAAAAAACAAAATTATGAATAGTGCAAAAATAAGCTTAAGCCAATAAGCTTAAGCTGTATTGAGCACCCCTGCGATGCTTGATCCATGTGGTGTAATGTGTGTATTGGGAAATGGATGAGTAAATCAGAGAACAACAGCTAGGTCCAGTCCAGCTTAGCTGGTCTGATCCTGGCTAATGGGGGGCTAGCTTAACTGTCACTTGCTTACTTTAATTAATGTTGGCAGCTATGAGCTGTGGGGAGTTGCCTCTGCTTAACTAATCTTTTTGTGGATGTTTTATTACCTATTTAAGAGAGAAATAATTTGTTCTTACCAACAGATGAACAATGACAAGGGTACGGCAAAGTTAATTGCAGTGAAGGGAGATGTACTCATCTTGCATCTTCTTCATGTGCTTCGAGTTAGTTGAAACTTGCAAGGAATTGTATAGTTTTCAAAAAGGATTATAGTATGGGGGCTATTTAATTCTAGTGGTGTTTTATTTTTCCCTTTAAGTGTCCAGGTACAACACTGAAACATATTAGCTCGCTTTCTTGGCTGATACAACACGATCAAGTGCCCTGCAAGTGACTTTAACTCACTTTCTTGGCTGATTGTCAAAAACTAACCGACAAATTTCTCTTTGTTAAACCGTCACATCACTAAATAAAGTGAATGTTTTTTCTTTGTTGGGAATTTATGCAGAAGTTGACACAGAAAAGCTATCCTCTGCTATTTTGATGATGTTGGATTGAGTTCAGATAATGGGAATGGAAAAGAGAGAAGACGGTAGGGAGTGGCTAGGCAATTGTGCTTGTGCAACCGACTGATCAAAATATTGCATTTTCTCTGTCTGATTCTCACCCTTTTTTATTTTATATGATCCTTGTATAATCGTATTGCAACTTTATTTGGAAAAGTCATGAAAAATTACTATTGGAAAGCAATCTCACCTAAAAAAAGTAGCATAATTTGTGTACGAACATAACAGATTGTTCTTTACACTTGAACATTACATTAGTTTGGAAGGTACAAACATACTAATGCATTCTGATTACCCCATGTGCACTAGCTATTCTATCAGCCTAATGCAACGCGAGGACTATCGAATTTGCAATATTTAAACATGACAACACACTGATTAGAAATTTTCAATTGATATATTAGTTTCAGAAGAATCTTTTTTTTCCTGAGGACAAGAAGCTTCAGAAGAATCTGATGAGGTTTTGGCACATACTAGATGCGCATATCTTAATCGATCTACCACGCTCGCAAAGTGCGCTTGCGAATACTACATTTATGGGCTCATGATAGTATATGATCCCAGAAACAAAAGCAAAGGCAGGCACACATTAAGGCAGGAAAGAAGCTACATCATATTATTGGCTGGCGAAAGACTAAATATCAATCGAGCTCCGCAGCATGATTGCTGCTAAGTGCTAAAGCCTATGATATATCCTTGCTCCATGCCTTGTTCTTGTACTTTTCTCTTCTTGTTGTGTCAACTTTGGCACACTTCAATTGTGGTTGATGTTTTAATCCTCACATGTTACCGAAATGTCTACAAATGATCGCTGATCCTCTGAACTGAATCATTGAGATATGTATGGAGATCGTTAAATGCATGGATCCCGATCGGTCAATAAGTTGACCCGGTTAAAGTGCTGGCCAGCTCTAGGCTATGTTCTTTTACCTACAGCTAATGGCTTTTGACTGTGCTTTTTGAGATAGTGATGGACAATAGAAACACTGACGTGGATGACACAGTGCCGACAGCTTCGGAAAGCCGTTTGGAAAGGCGCTTGAAGAAGAATTTTTTTACAGTATATTATACTTGTGTTCTAGAGCTATGGAAGGAGTGCAATCGACGAGTATTTGAAGGCACGACGAAGGGCAACTTGTCAGCGGTGGAGAAGATGGTGGATGCGACCATGCCGCGCCCCGATCACGATGCAACTCAAGGACATAGGTGTAATATTATTTCATTTACAATTTTACCCTTTTAGAAATTATACTGTTAGTAGTATAGGTGGTAGTATAACTAAACATTAACTAATTTGAACCATTGAATCATAAAGATTAAATGGCTTATATTTATTTTAAGGTACCATAAAAGAGGTCTCGAAGAAAGTGCCTCATTGTTTACAGGGCCTTACTTTTATGATAAAGAAACCACACAAAGATCAGAAATTTATTCTTTGTCCATGTATGTTAGAGCCCCTGCAAGTACCATTCTTGTGATCTTACAGCTGGTTAAGTGTACAACAACTATAATTAATTGAAGTACCAGTAGTGGTAGCAGTGTAGTGGTAGTAACAGCGAGCGCGCGAGAGAGTTGCGGCTAATTTATTCGTAAGGCGACTACAGGCGGTGATCGAGTAGTGAGTAATCATCAAACAATGATGAACGGCATTCAATTCATATGTGCAGCTGCTGATTCAATCGCCTCTGACTTTTCCGTTATTCCTGACGAGATCGATCACCATGCAGCCGAACAGATAAGTCAGCAGGATGCTAGTACATACAAATTTGCAATAGGTGAGTGCCACCCACCAATATGTGCAAATTTGTCTGTATAAACATATCGTGTCTGTGTCTGTTCTCTTTACAAGATTATACTAGTACATGCAGAGAGTGCGTGCAGTGTACGCATTCGACGGAAGGAATCGTTGGACTGACATGACGACTAAGTTGTCGCCGTCTGCAAGATCGTGATGTGGTCACGAGTCGTGAGACAAGCTGGAAGAATCAGATATGTATGGACGAGCAAATCTGTGTGCTAGCTCCCACGTCTGCGATCAGCTGATACGAACTCCGGTATAGGCCAGCCAGGGACCTGCAGGTGCCAAAACACCATACCATCTTTTACAGTTAAATCATTAAACTCAGAAGTAACTTTAACTGATACTATGTATCTTCACTCTTCAGTGCCTTGTAGCACGATTTGTATTGGATTGTACTGCTACGAGTCGTCGTCATCGTCCCAGAAAGGGACGATTGCGAAGTTTCTTAGTTTCTTTCCCCTCCCCCTCTCTCTGAAGGGGACCCAAAGTTAGCGGCAATTTTGCAGTGGCTGCATTGCAAAAGCGGCCAAGTAGTATCTAGGCTGCTTTGGCCGGACGCGCTGTGATGATGAGGCGAGTCAACATCTACTCCCATGGCAAGCTGACACTTGCAGCTTCGATACATCTCTTGCCTGCTTAGGTAAGAATTAAACTGCACGTGTAGAACGCAAAGCCGTTTACAAGCCGTCCTACGCTCTGAACTTTGTCAGCAAAAGTAAGCAGCAGCAGAAGTTGTTACCGTTGCCAGCCGCAGGAAAATTTTACTGCGTTTTTCACGCTTCGTATGCGCGCGTCGGCTGGGCTCCGCCCGTGGTGGGTGCCGGGTCACCGGCGGGCGGGGCCCACCTCCAGAGCCCAGAGGGCCGTAGGTTATACGGTCACTTTAGCCAAGGCGGTGGGCGCGCGGCCCACCGCGCCGACGTGGAGGGGCTGGCGGACCACCACGTGGACCTGCTGTCGGTGCAGCCTCTCTCGCCTCCCCCGACGAGTGACAGGTGGGGCCCGCGCGCACTCGGAAGCGTTCCTTTGGCTGCGCGGTCCTTTTGGGCAGCCCGTGTCAGTGGATGACCGTTGAGTGGTACGCTGTGGGCCCTACCTGCTTTTGGTGGCTTCCCTTCCCTTCTATAGTTCTCTTGCGCGTGGGGAATTGTTATATCTGCGGTGAGAAAAGTTTCTACCTCAACCTCCTCAGACAATAGTCAACGGTGGTTTTTGGGGGTTTTTTGTGTATCGTAGCGGTTAGATTTTTCTGACTCAAAAAAATAAAAAATAACAAAAAGCCAAAAAAACCAAAAAAAAGTGGAATTTTAGAAGCTAAAAGCTGAATATGTTTGGAGCGAGGCCTTAAGGACATTCCCTTTTTTGGCTGAGATTTATGAAATTTGGTTTGCGACCGATGTAAATAAAGTCGTTATAGCGTGTACTACAACAGTGTATTTATAGATATATCTTAAAATAATATTTTTTTAAAAAAATAGTTATTATAGAAAAACAAAAAATCAGTACATTTTAAAAGCTGAAAAGACGATGATTAAGTAAAATGATCGCCCTGGAGAAGGTCGCCTTTTTTACTGCTCGAGTGGTTACTTTGCTTGACCGGTCAAGCTACAGTGCGCATCATATCCATGTGATGCTGGCGTGCCACTGCTGCTACCACTGGAGTAGCCTGCATCTGTAAAGCGCAGCCGATGGAAGGAAGGAACAATGACAATGATGAGCAGCGATACTGCTTCCGTGGCCGTGCCCATTCCCTTTTGTCGCGCGGCCTCGCCTCATAGGGAAACTGGGGCTGTTACCATATACGGCCATTGCCAACATACTCGATGCACCACTCACGCACGATGCATTCCCTAGCTATCGCCAGAATGGGCTCGGCTCGGGCTAGTAGCACGTTAAATTTAACCGTTTCCACCGCAAAAGTGTACTTCTGTTCTTGTCAGCTGTGATTAATAGTTTATATCTTTGACTGGTAATTTTTTATTTTAATATGAGTATTTATATGAATGAACTAAACACCGATAAGTTATTTCGAAAAGATTATCCTAGTAAATCTCTTTTAAAACGATAGTAAAGAGATTGTTCCGTTTTGTTGGTTGAAGAAAGCCATAGATCATAGGATGAAAATAAGTAGACCTATGTTGCCACAGCTAGGATGTCACTGGTAATCTAGCACCGGTATATGCCATAATAAATAGACTTGTTTCATCTTTGTGTTTTTTGCAACTGAATATACGTCAGCGAATTCCTCCAGTGATTCGTGGTGATGGAGTATGATACTAACGTTCACTTTCTCCAGTTATTACTCCCGGCGACACTTCGAGGTAAAGGCGCAGCTTAATTTGCAGTGTGCGCGAAGCTCATTTTTTCCCCGTGCCTTAGTGAAAGGGGAAAAGAGAAGAAAAGGAAAGAAAGGCACAGGGGAGAGAGAAAGGGAGCGAGGGGAAAGGAAAAGAAGGTTGTTGCCAATGCCCAATTGCCCACGAACTAGTGGCGAGTTTGGCCGAGGCGGTTGCTTGGAGGCTAAGGCCGGCACCCGCCAAGCCGTCCCGAGCAAGCCTCCATCCGCTCGCGGCGCGCGGTTTCTTCTCGCTTTCACCGCCGTCTCCCTCCCTCTTCCTGTCGAAGCGTTCGGGCCGCGCGGTTTGACAGGACACGAAACAGAGCAAAACGCGCGCGAGACAGCCGTCCACGCTTCACCTCCCTCCATCGCATGGCATAGGAATGGCAACGGCATGCCCTTTTTTTCCACGAGAAATAGAAGGGAACCGCGGCCGAAATGGCGATGCTTTTGCTGATGCATTCCGTTCCATTCGGCCGTCGGCGCCGGCTCGGTCCAGCTGCGGTATACCATATGTTGTTTGTTTAACTCCACACTTTGACACCCACTCGTTTATCAGTATAATAAATGTTCTGCTGCCCTGTCCCTGAGTTGTACCCTTCTCCTTCCCCTTGTCTCTCTCTCCCCGCGCCTCGTTCTAACCCCCACCGACCTCTATGCCTGCCTGCTGCCCCTCCCTGATCCTAATTTCCCCAGTCAAGGCCAGGGAGCACCTGCACTGCAGCTAGAATCGTATCTCTGGTCTTGCCCATATCCAGCGCCTCCGAATTTGCCTCTTCTTGCAGCAGCGGCGGCGGTGGCAGAGGGAATCGTCCGGGCCGGCCAAGGGGATTTTTGGGCGTGGACAGTTTGTTCGTTCTTGGTTCTTGTTGTTGCCGAGAGTACAAGAGAGAGTGGTTGATTCTTTGCGCGTGCGGGGGGTGAATATACGTACCATGAGAAGATGATGCGCGCCAAGGCCAAAGGTACATTCCCGGCGGCAGCGATGAAGGAGGCCTCTCCTCCTCTCACGGCGGCGGCGGCGGCGGTGAAGGAGGACGAGTGGGAGGTGCGGCCAGGCGGCATGCTGGTGCAGAAGCGGAGCCCGGACTCCGACGCCCCCGCCGCGCCCGTCCCCACCGTCCGCGTCAAGGTCAAGTTCAACGGCGTCTACCACGAGATCTACATCAACTCCCAGGCATCCTTCGGTAATGCACGCGCGTGTACTACGCGTACAGGCACCCGGCGTTGGATTGGGTCGATTTGCTCTGGTTTTGAGCTGCTGATTGAGATGGAGTGGCGAACTGTTTGTTGCAGGTGAGCTGAAGAAGATGATGTCGGAGCGGACGGGGCTGCACCCGGAGGACCAGAAGGTGGTGTACAAGGACAAGGAGAGGGACTCCAAGGCGTTCTTGGACATGGCCGGCGTCAAGGACCGCTCCAAGATGGTGCTGCTCGAGGATCCCACGGCGCAGGCCAAGCGCCTCCTCGAGCAGCGCCGCACCGACAAGGCGGAGCGCGCCGCCAAGTCCATCTCCCGCATCAGCCTCGACGTCGACAAGCTCGCCACCAAGGTACGATGGCTCTGGTTGTGTTCTTTAATCTCGCGGTCGTCGTCGTCGAATTGGGTGTTGATCAAATTTGGGCGGTCGATTGGCCGGGTGCAGGTGTCGACGCTGGAGACCATCGTGGGCAAGGGCGGGAAGGTGGTGGAGGCCGACGTGGTCACGCTCACAGAGGCGCTGATGAACGAGCTGGTCAAGCTGGACGCCATCGCCGCCGAGGGCGAGGTCAAGGTGCAGCGGCGAATGCAGGTCAGCCCGTACACGCCAAATTAATTCCTCGCCATTCATTGGGCCATTAATTTCGCAGCGCGGGGAGCTGAATTCGCTGCAACTCTGATGCAGGAGAAGCGGGTGCAGAAGTACGTGGAGACGTTGGACGCCATCCGCGCCAAGAACGCGGCGGCTGCGGCGGCGCCCAAGGCCAACGGCATCGGCAACGGCCACGCCAAGGCCGGCCGGGCGCCGCACCTCCCGCCGCGCCCGCCCCCGTGTCGCAGCGGCGGCAGTTCCCGCCGCCTGCGGCGGCGACAGCCACGGCGGCGGCGCCCACGGCGAACTGGGAGACGTTCGACCTGCTGTCGTCAATGCCATCGACGTCCTCGGGCACCGTGACCACCATGGCGGCCTCGACCACCACCTCGCCGATCCCGCGGTTCGACTGGGAGCTCTTCTAGGGAGCTCCGTGATGGTACAGCTGTCTTGTTCATTGATCTCGGGAGCTCATTCATCCATCGATCGATCGGTCTCCTCTGATCATTAGTGTCATTGTTTCCTTCTTCTGTTTATTATTTATTTCCTTTTCATTTCTCTCCTTCAGTCCTTCATTTTTTTCTTTTCCATCTGAGTGTATATCTACAAAAGAAGAAAGACCCTGGTGATCGAGTGTGTTCGGTCAGTCAGATTACTCCTCATGAGGATCCATGCATGGTCACAGCAAATAAGTGGTGGTCTTATGATGAAGAATTTTTCATGACAATATATATATATATATAAATAGCATGTATATGTGATTCATACATCGATTAATTTCTGTATGATGCATGACTGCTTGCTTGATTTCCATTCCATTTGGGAGTACTCCGTTAGTAGCAGTACTCTCTCGGGGGAGAGAGAGAGAGAGGTAGTGAGATTTGCTGTGCAATCCATGCAAATGCACTATGCAACCACAGATTGATTGTAGTTGGGGGCTAGTGTTTTGTGGGCGCGGAGCACGGTAATAATTGCTGTTTGCCATCTGCGTGCCAGGCGCTGAGTTGGGTCCAGGCGAGGCTGGGGCCTGGAAAAGCGGGAAGGGCCGTGCATGCAGGCCAGTGGGTGGGGGTGGTTCGTGTTGGTATGCACTCGCCCACTGATGTCTTCTTGGCTCGTACATAGTAAAACCAACCGCGCAGGCTATGTATAAACAGTGTGATATTAACTATTTATAAATTTTATTATATAGGTCTCGATGTGAAAGAGAGAATATAGAGAATTAGATCGTCTCGTATTTAGTAGTCGACTGTAACGTGATAAATAAGACATATTATGTCATAAAGAAGTTGTCTATATAGATATATAAAAGGACAACATATTATATGAGCTACTTTTAGTGCCGTATATAGATGGCGTAGAGGACATTATAGATAACAGTTGTCTATATCATTGTACATGCCCTTAGAGCATCTTCATTAGTGTTATTTTAGTTGTCTCTTAACTGTATTAAATGAGTAAAATCTTACGTGGACGAGAGAGGATGAGGAGGGACACTATACTGCCTCTTATGCAAGAGAAGATTTGAGTCCACAAATCAACGTAAATAGTGAGATGATGTGGGATAGGAAGTTATGGTAAAATAATATAAAATAGTTAAAGTAATAATTTACTATTGAAGAAATTATCTCTATTACTGTCTTTAGATGAGATGAATGTCTTGCTCACAACATTGAGGGACAAAATACCTTAATTGGTTGCGTTTGGTCGGCCGGGTTAGTCGGTCAGTCCGATTAATTACAAGGCTCGGTTTATTAGGTGTGCATGGATGCCTGTTTGGTCTTGCTCCAACCGCTTCGATACTAGCACTGACCGGCATTTGTTTAATTTTTATCCAAGCTTTCGATCGATATGTGCATATGGCTGGGGTTGGATATTCTGGATAAGCATGTGTTGTGCAGAAAAATGCACGCGTAGCTATATTAGGGCGCGTTTTAGTATAACTAACCCCATCATTGCTTATCTTCGTTTTCCTACCGTTCAGGCACCGTCTAGTTCGTTCAGTTTAACTGCTCCACTTACTAGCAGTCGTCTATTTTAGGCTTTTAGCTGACTTGACTTGCTGATCTTTTTATAAGCTTACTGCTTACATGGTATTGCACACACGGCGTTCAGGCTTCAGTTAACCGAGGCTAACTAAATTTGGAGGATTTTTATACCGTAAATAAGATTGATGAATACTACTGCACTAGTTAAGTCCGTAAATGGTACAGCATCAGAACCATCACGTTTTTTCTTCAATTTCTCTATGCTCTCTGCTTTTGCAGAATTGCAGGCCTCCCAAGCTCCAACATTTAGGGCCTGTTTGGGACTGCTCTGCTCCAGTTTTTCCAGCTCTGCTCCACCAACTCCACCATGGAGCAGCTCCACTGTGGAGTTCCTGGAGCAGGTGGTCCTGTTTGGCACGCAGCTAGCTCCAGCTCCAGGAATGTGAGGTTTCCCTGAGAAAGGTCCAATGTGCCCCTGAATGATGTTCGATGTATGTTTTGATGTCTGCGGAGCATATGTAACTGAAATTTTTTTGTTGCCAATTGAAATATGATGTAAAATATTATAATCGCAATTAATTTATTCGAGAAAACCAAAAAACAAATATTTTGGTCAAATAATTCTATCCTTTTATCCCATAAATTGCAACGTGCATGATAGATAATTAACAAAGTCCATCATTCGAATACAAATAATTGTCCATAGATAACTAGAAAGTAGTTTAAACCAAAATGAATACGAATGCAAGTGTTCCGATACATAATTCTAGCTCCAAGCTAGAGAAATAGCGGTTGCCAACTCATCACGGAATGCATCCATGGTAGGAGCATTGGGTTCCATAGTAGACCCATTTGATGGAGCTACATATTTGTTATACCTTTCGGGTATTGTCGGGACAAAGTTTGGATCACGATCAAGCGAGCAAAGTCCAAGTCTTCACCCCCATGCTCACGAATGAAGTTGTGAAGAACCATAGTCGCCACAACAATTATCTTTTGCTTGAACATAGGGTAGGATGGCATCTTGTAGAGAATTTGCCACTTCATTTTAAGCACTCCAAACGATCTCTCAATAACATTGCGGATAGAAGAGTGAATGCGATTGAACCTTTCCTTAGGAGTCTTCGGTTCCATACCTCTATGCCACTCAGGCATATGATACCTCTCACCCTTATAAGGGCAAAGGTATCCGGACGATTAGGATATCCGCATCAACAACGTAGTATTTGCCTATAAATGTGAAAAATGATATAAGTTAGAATTTGTCAACAATTAAACAAACAATAAACTACATGACCATATGTAGATAACCATGTTACCTTGTGGGGATGTGGAAAGAATTTTTCATCCAATCTTATCGCGATGTACAACACACTAGTGTCATGCATAGCTCCGGCTGCCCGTCGACACATATGTGAACCTCATGTCAAAGTCACAAATTGCTAGAACATTTTGAGTAGGTATCCCGACTTCCCAATATATCTCACTTGATCATCGGGTGACAAAGAAACTCTAATATGCGTGCCATCAAGAGCACCAATACAATCTTTGAAGTGTGGATATGCTCTACGGTCATCTCTTATCCTCCTATGAACAGTTGGAAAGTTGGGGTTCTTTGGTCTAATAAAATCTTTAGCCATGGCCATCAAAGAATTTAGGACCTCACCAAATTTTCTATGAATGGTTTCACCCGAGTGCTTGAATCGGTTTTGTCCCTTTCTATTGGATTCATTTCGGCACAAATGAACAAGAAAATTCCCAACATCTCATAAGTGTTTATATGCAGCGATGATTTTAGACCGTACCTTCCTACCAACAAATCATAAAGGTCATAGAACATTTCCGTGCTCATTCGAAGCTGCGAATGGCACTCACCCTGTCGCCAAAGTCTCTTGCAACCACCCCATACCACTGAGGTTTGATGTCCTCGGTGGATTTTTGTCAAGGTATAACTCAACATATATTTCTGCAACTTTAGCACCAGACATAATAAGATTCCAATATTCCATGCTCTCATTGTCGGAGTCATCACTATCACTATCATTATCGGCCCAAACATCTGCAAATAGAGACAAAGGACATACATAGAGCAAAATAAATAGAGATAAAGGACATACATAGAGCCAAATAAATAGAGATAAAGGACATACATAGAGCCAAATAAATAGAGATAAAGGACATACATAGAGCCTAATAAATAGAGATAAAGGACATACATAGAGCCAAATAAATAGAGATAAAGGACATACATAAAGCCAAATAAATAAAGACAACAAATAGTTCAACATTTAATAAAAAGTTTAAATGGCACACATAGAGCCACACAACTAGCCCAAAGACAATTATTCCTAGTTTCCATACTTGTCATTGTGCCTCTTCCTAAGCCAATTGAACCTAATCTCTCTAGTAGGAAAAGTCATGAACATTTCCCTAAAATCCTTCTTCACAAATAATCGAGTGGCAATGTCATGCTCATCTGAACCATAGTCCGCACCACAATCCAAAACGAGATCCATCACTTCCTTGACTGTCACCCCCTCTTGCCTCTTTGATGTAAAAGATGTGGCAGATTCGGACATCTTTGTTATTGCTTCTTGAATAACAAGTGCAGTGCTTGACTTCTTTTTCTTGTCTACTGCAACACAAGGTCTTTTATTTCCATGCACAATGGAAGGATTCACCTCCTGGACCTCCTCTCTAGTGTCTACGTCATCATCTCCATCTCCATTTTCATTGTCTATGTCAAAAGGTTGGTCTTGAGAATTAGGAATTATGGGATTATCACTCATAGGATTCCAATGATCTGCTTCCTCATTTGTAATGTTTCTAAACATATCCCTAAGCAAATCTTCATTTTGGATAGCCTTTTTCCTAAACTTGCCACTCCCGGGAATTTCCTGTAAAAATAAGAACCACAAACATCAGTGCATCGAGTAATGGTAGAAATTATAAAATTTAGAGACATATACACTCACAGCTCTTATCTTCTTCCACCACTCATTCTCCATGCTAATGACCCCTTCAGATTGTCCCAACCTGTACGGTTTGCCTCCTCTTCAATTTTTGCCAAGCAGTCCAATCAACCTTTAACTTGTCCCACTTGTTTTTTATTTGTGTCTTCGATAACATGATTCCGGTCATCCGAAAACCTATCCGACACCTCGGTATAACCTCTGAGTTCAAGTGGGTGTTTGGGCGATTGCCTTTCCTAACTTGTTCGCCATTAACTCACAAGCAAGTGTGACATGTGCATCGGTCCAATCCATTTGATCACCCTGACCATGATAATAAACACCCAAGCATGGCATATGAAGGAGTTAAACAACATATTGATATAAGGATCAATTAAATCATTGCAAAGTGTGTATGTACACAACATGAACATCATATATGAAAGCAGGTTTTCTCAAGACGTCTGTCAAGAAACACACCGATTGTCACTAACACAAGAACATGCCTTTGCAGATTTGCATGCCCAGTCCTGGCTCATTGCCACTAACACAAGAACATGTACATACACACTGATATATCTTCCATACAAATATCTATGTACTCAAGTCTGTACAGCGCAGTAGCAACACTATAATTCAAAACATACAGATACTATTTGCATCAAGGAGAAAAACAAATATTACATGCCTTTGATAGGAAAAGTAGGGCCTAACCATAATGCATTGCATATACATTAACACAACACAGCATCAATAGCATCAAAACATCTAACGATGACATATTATCAACATGTATCCAAGTTGCTACTATTACTTTCAAGTCGCAGCGCAGGATCCAAATCAATAGGCTTTGCGATTTCAATAAGTATCCACATCTAATGCTCTTCCATTTCATTTGCGATTTGCATGCCTTTGCATCAAGGAGAACATGCCTTTGCAGATTTGCATGCCCAGTCCTGGCTCATTGCCACTAACACAAGAACATGTACATACACACTGATATATCTTCCATACAAATATCTATGAACATCATACATGAACATCACCCCCATCCAAAGATACGATTTTGATTGTTGGTTTTCATCCAACATAAACAATGACAGGGAAGCTCTAGAAGAGGTGACATACCATGTCCTCCTTTTCTTCTTCGCCGACGGTGCGCCTGGCCACCCAACCACACAGGCGGCGGTGATACCCCATGGCCACCGCAACCACCTCACAGGCACCGGATACCGCTACCGGAAGCCGGACGGTCGGGGTCGGGCGAGGCGGCGGGCCGGCGGCTGTCGAAGGGTCGGGTAGCCCAACTCTCGGCCGGCCACGAGTAGATCCACGAGCAACTTCGGTTTCTTCATGACCAGGATCTTGGATCCAGTCATCACGTCGCCGGTGGTGGCGGAATAGGCGGCGGGCGTCGTGCGGGTGGGGGCGGAGAGGAGAAGCGGCGCGGGTGGGGGCGGAGAGGAGGAGCGGCGGGTGGGGGCGGAGAGGAGGAGGCGGGGTGGGGCGGAGAGGAGGCGGCGGGTGAGGGGGAGAGGAGGAGGCGGCGGGTGGGGGCGGAGAGGAGGGGCGGGTGGGGCGGAGAGGAGGCGGCGGGGGGGGCGGAGAGGAGGAGCAGGAGGGGCGGAGAGGAGGCGGAGGGGGGGGAGAGGAGGCAGGGTGGGGGGCGGAGAGGAGGGCGGCGGGGGGGGTCATGGGAGGAGGGGCGGGGAATGGCGCGTCGCGGAGGGGCGGAGAGGACGATGACCCGGCGGGTGGGAGAAGAGGAATCATGGTTGGGTGGGGAACGGAAAAGATATCGAAGCGAATCAGACGGAGGAACTGTAATGGCATTTGGTGGGTAATTTTCCCCAACTCTATGAGGAGATAGAAAACTTCAGCCTCGAGTACCCTTTGAAGAGCTCCAGAAAAAATGTGGAGCAGGCCTTCAACTCCACTTTTTTCTTGGAGCAGAGTTTTTGGAGTTGGACCTGTTTGGCAAGACAAGTTTGGAGCAGAGCTGGAAAAACTAGAGCGGAGCAGTCCCAAACAGGCCCTTAGGCGAACAAACAGGATGAAGACGTACTCTAGCAAGTGCCTGCACTGTGAGAGCGGCAAAGCCCGGCATTCTGCTCCCAATTCCCCCTCACGCTGCTCAACTTCTATTCCATCTAACCACTTGGAAATCTGCGTCGATACAAAATTCAACCGCTCGATCTCTGTACCGCTTACAGCTGATCAGCCGGCGTCTTTCCTGCTCCCAATGGAAGAAGAGAAGACCCGCATGCGACACACTCAACGCACTTTCCGGGCCCAATCGGCGTCCGTGCCCATACTAAACGAGGGCTTGCCTAGGGTGTCCACGAATTGAATACGACTGGATAGTTTGGACACGGATGTTTGATAAAATAGATAATAAAAATATAATTAATATTTTTTAAATATAATTGTATTCATACAAATCGAATAATTCAGATATGAATACCAAATAAAGCGAACGATTTGAATCCGATTGATACCCTAGGCCAGCCCTTACCTGCAGCTAGCTACGAGTCGTTACGAGCCACATTGGTCAATGCAAGTGGCCGGCCAGAATATTAGTACTATCAAAATCTCGTCACCTTGAGAGAATTCGTTGTTTTGGCCGGACCAGGCGAGCTCCCTATGGGCTATGGGCGCGTAGAATATCTGCACGCTGCACTGCACGAAAGAGGGGGCCGGAGAGAGAGAGAGATGCGTTTCTTGAGCGAAGAAGAATCGAAGGGTGGTGTGGGGGACTGTGTGCGTGGGCACGGAAACAGAGGGGGGTGAGTTGGCAAATATGGGCAAAGATGAGGTCGAAGTGGACTTTTGGAAGCTTCGGGCCATAGCATAGATGACGGTCTTTTCGCGCGCGAGAGGCAAGAATTCCGCTCTACAATTTTGCTGCCTTTGGTTTGTTCTTTGTGGTTATAGCTTATGATTTTTAGTTATAATTTATAAATAATAGATAAATAGTAACTGTTTACTTGAAAGAGTACGGAGATAAAGACATTCATATGTGATTTTTATCAATATAGATAAAATTATTACAGTGTGTATTTTAATCGACTAGTAGATTTCATCTTAAAATATCATTCTGTTTAAAAACTAGTTACTATAAAAAATTATTTACTGTAAAATAAAGTTAATAATTGAAACCGCAAAGATTAGGCCCTTTAATTCATTCCTTATCCGTCTCCATGCGTATTGTTCGTCACTTATATCACAGACGCGTAGTCGTTATCAGCCATCAATTGTGATTACCTGTAATCGACAGCACTCTGCTCCTTCCGTTGATTTCTATTAAGCTGTTTGACTCCGTGTGGTCTTTAAAATTAAACTTTGATCGTGAATTTTTTACACTATTTTATTCTTAGCTACAAAATCATAACCATAAAAAAACTTTCAAATATAAATCCATCGGTATCACTTTTATGTCATAAGATCTATATTATTGACTAACTATTGGTAAAAAAATCACGAACTTTAAATCTTAAAATACGTTAGCGCGTTATAAAAATCAACATAGCCAGTATAATTTACCTAGCTATAGCTAGCTCAATGACGTAGAATTTCATACAGAGACTTCTTCTAACTATTTACACACCAGTGACTACTTGGACTGTCCGCGCAAAAGAATTCCACACCATGCCACGTTAATAGGGCACGTTTGGGATCACGGTCTCCCCCCTCGTTCGTCGCCGTAGAACCACACGGCGTTGCAGTTGCACCGTAAGAGTAGCCGATCGATGAAGTGCGAGCTAAGGTCGCCACAGATTCCATCCAACAGTACGGAGCCACCGGCAGCGCGTTTCTTTAATCTTCGTGCGCAACTAACCCACCATCCATCCATATAGTAGTAGATCGCTCGAGGATGCTGCTCTGCTCTGCTCCCACATGACCAACCACAAGAGAGAGGAACCCAAGCCTCCCCGCACATGCATGCACACACCAACCCCCGTGCAGAGATCAAACCATGCTGCATGCATCCATACCCCGGCATTCATCTGCACTTCCTAATCTGCAGGGCGGAGTAGTACTAGTACATAAATACGTAGGCGCTAGCCTCTTGATCACTGCTACTTTTGCGTGCTTCCTCTTGCCCATTATTGCGTAGAGTTGGTTAGGATCCTGCAGTGGTAGTCGGTACTCGTGGTTGTTGCGAAGGAGCTATACCCAGCTGACGATCGAGCAGAGGTGAGGACAGGACAGGGCGTGTGCGTTTTTTGTAGGCGCGATTCCTCTTGGGCGGCGCGTCCGTCCGTCAGTCAGTCCTGGCTGCACAGCTGGAGCGGAGAAGCCCGGACATGTCGTCCCTAATGGCGGTGTATCCCTTACCTACGTATTAGCTGGAGCCGCGCGAGAGAGACATGCCACATGACGACCTCCCTAATAATTGGAGGGAAATAGCCGTAGCGGTAGTGTTAGCAGTACTACACTGTACTAGTGCGTAAAAGATGCGGTTTAAATTTATGATTTATAATTTTTTTCGCTTTTTAAGGGGTTTTTCACTTTAGCTACCAGTAACTTTTTACTGTAATTAAACTTATGAAGTTAAAAACAGAAAAAACAATTATACAAAGAAATACATAAAAAATAAAAGGCAAAAAGCATAAAAAAACAGAAAAGATGAAATTAAGAAACTAGAAGCTATAAGCATAGTTTGGCAAACATAAAATAATCTGTGGCCCTGTTTACAATGCGGAATTTTCTCACATGTATTGGAATTAAACCGTGAAATTCATGTAAATTCATGTGTTCAAAAAGGGTAATTAGTTGTAGTACCAAAGAGCACGATCGAAACTACCACAACACAGATTCACACCAAACCACAATCTCCATGCTCGGTTTTAGTGAGATCACGAACTGAAAGAAAAGCTCTTATCCCACAAAAGCTCACTGAAGGATTGGACCAAGGTCGCCGCACCCAAACCCTTGGCGTTGACCAAATCCCGGCTAGAGCAGCCAAGCCCAAATCAACCGAAATCAGCGAGAAACAGCCAGCAAAGAGAGAGTGGAAGATGTGGTCCAGAAAAGGATGTTCTGCCGTATCGAAGCAGCGCCGGCGAGGATTGGCCCGACGAAATCATGGAAGAGAGGGGACGGAAAAATGGATCTAGGATGAGTCCTCAGCCACGTTCCAATCCGTTCGGCTGAACGGATAAGCCTTCACCTCTCTCTCTCTCTCTCCTCTCTCCATATGACGAACGGGTCCTACAAGGCCAAATTTACAAATAAGCCTAGTACAATTTATAAACTACTGATATAGCCTCAAATCCAACAGGGATCGAGTAGTAGGACGGAGTAGTACCTTTTCTTTCTTTTTTTTCCCTCTCTCTCTTGCATCTGCTGTTTCTCGGTTCAGCTTTTTGGTGCAAACGATGATGGCCATGGTTCCTTTCATTCTGGGACAGTAGGGGGGCCTCCACCTGCTTGTGGTGACTTCCTTTATGATCTGTCCTCCTAAAGTAAGGACTCACCACAGGGGCCTATGTGAGAACGAAAAACCAAGGAAAAAAATGTGTCAAGCGATATATGTAGACTGTCAAGTTGTCCATAGGCTGTGTTTGGGGCCCGGTTATTTGCCGCTGAATTGCTTCAGATAAGTGTGGATTTCGATGAATCTAGTTCAGTTTTTCCTCTTGCTGAACTCAGCAACTTTTGAATTTTGGTCAAAAATAATACTATTTATTTCAAAAATATCAAATCTAGCCTTCAAACAACAACAATTTCGTTTATAGCCTCCTCCTCACCGTACGATTCCCAGATACTGACACGTGTTAATCGTACGATCGGGGACCGTACGACACCCAAATCGTGCGGTCCCCGACCGCACGACTACTGTTCATGGGTTGACCGTGCGGTCCCCGACCGCACGATTTGATATCAGTAGCGAGATGGTACCGCCGTATGACTAGCCTAAAAAAAACACTGTCGCATGTGCAAGTCATGCGGCTAGGGGCCGCACGACTCGGGTGAACATGTCTTGCGGTCCTTGACCGCACAACCGCATGATCAACCCATGAATAGTAGTCGTGCGGTTGGGGACCGCACGATTTCGGTGTCGTACAGTCTCCGATTGCATGATTAACACGCATCAGCGTCTGGGAATCGTGTGGTGGGAGCAGCCCCTCAATTGATTTTTTAAGGGCCTCGCATAAAGGAAAAAAATTAGCGCCCTTATTTCCAAGAATTCACATAAGCATTAGAGCATCCTATGTCAAGAATTGCCGCACATAAGACCTTGTTCCTCTCCACTAAAACACTCCGTTTAAGGTTTCTCGTGGAGTCCAGAATTATTCCAGCATTGGCATGGCGGGAGTGGGGTTGGGATCATACCTATTAATACCGTTCCAATTTCCAAAGGTCATACTGATGTAGTTCTTGAAATGATACATTTCGGTGTCAGTCTATACTAGTGTACTGTTTCAGATTTAGTATAATAATACGAGTATATATATTTATTTAATTATATGCACATCAAATATCACTTATAATATTATTCTAAATGCATAGTAGTACTATCAAATATAATATATACTTTAATATATAGTATTATCAATTTCACTAGTATGACTAGTATTGACCAGTATGGTCGGTATTAACTAGTATTGAGGCCGATACGATATGTAGAAGTACTTTGTATTTGTTTAGATGTCGATATGATATATACCGGCCGAAACAGAAGGTATGGATAAGCCTGATTGGGATCACTGCCTCGTTCATCTCTCTTCCTCCCACCGCTCCATGCAGGTTTACGCCGCGTCACCAGCTTGCCGCTCGTCTGTGTCCCTAGCCGCGGCTCTGGGCGTGCAAGGTTGGTGTCGTTGGAACCAGTTATACAGTCACCGGGCCATGCGGACGTAGTAGCCCAATGTTATTTACACGGGTCTTCACCACCTGGCCCATCTACCGTTGCTGAAGGCTCGCATCCCATCCATCAACTTTAATCATCATTTGTGGCCTGCCAACCTCGTCTACAGTGCGGGCTTGTAAGAACGTCTTTCTCACGGCCGTTGCTCAGGAAATCCTACACCCGCACCTGCGATTCGGGTCATGCCGTGGTGCAGCGCGTCCACCGCTTCTCACCACCACCGGGTCGTGGCCTCCACTCATTTGGGCAGCTAGGGCTGTTAGTGGGCTTAAGCATATTTGGGCTTTTGGACCGGACTAATCCAAAATTATAAATAGATTAGATCAAATTTGAACTCTTCTTTATTAAGCTAAATTTGGGGTGGATTGGACCAGACTGGATGCCTCAAATTTTGTATTGGAATGCTTTCTAGATACCCCAAGCGGTGAGAGTCAAGTTTCCATCCTCTTCGAGACTTGTTCGCTTCGAGGAGGTCGCAGTTTGTCAATGAGGAGCCCTCGCGCCACCAATTCGCCACCATCCGTCGCGCCATGCCTGCACGCAACCCGGCTCTCCTCTGCCACACCACATCTCCACAGAACCTGGCGCGCCGTGCCTCTACAGACCTCAAGGACGGGCAAGCCCCTGCCGCCATGTTGAAGTTTACCAAGTCTGGTGGTGGGAAGCATAAGAAGAAGACGATCTTTGCCAGCCGTTCTTGATTGGATTCGGCTTTTGATTGGTCTCACAATTTCTCATGGATTTGTTTTCTTCATTCGTTCTTGATTTGATCTCTCGAGTCTCTGTGCTTCTCTGTCTGGGCTCGCTACCCTCCCCTCCCTTTAGTTTCTTCAAGGACTGGAATGTAGTGGGTGGAGGGATCGAGGCCCACCAATTCGCAAATTTAATTCTAGTGCAATTTGGCCTGATTCAACCGTCGCGACCATGGACATGATGGAAACCATCGAGTTCATGTCGTCATCGGACGGCTTGGAAGATGATGACGCCGTGTCGTCCAACCCGCACAGCCCATTCCTCACAACTTCCTCTTGAGGCTTGGATGGCGGGGGATCACTGGGCCGCTAATATCCCTAGTGATGAGTGTGGACGAGCTACTCGAGTGCAATCCACCAGGTTACTGCAATAGTGCCTCGGTTCTTGCCTTTGATCTTGTCTACTTTGGTCTGGATTAAGGCCTTGTTTTTTTATGTGGGCTTGAATTAGGACTTAGGCCTCTTTGTTTTGGACCTAAACTGGATTGTCTTCGAGGGCTTCCCCCTTTAGCAGCCGTATGGGCAGCGCGTGGAGTTCAATCACGCAATGAACTGAACGAGAAGTGCACTTATGGGCCGTGCCGTCTGCCAAGAAAAGCGGCCCCGCGCGCACACCCGCTCGCCAGGGCTGCCTGTTTGGTGAGACGAGCTCCGCCTGCGATGGTTTGATCCGCCGTGGGCCGGCTGCACGAACCGCTCGCGTGCAATTCCCATCTGTTGTTCTGTTCCCGTGTAGATACCATCTACGTCAAATTACATTCTCGTTGTCGTTGTGCTAACAGCAATTCTTCCCAAGTTTAAAAAAAAACAGCGATTCTTCTCTGTTGCAAACCTCTGTAAATCAACCTGTTGTGGCACCCGACTTGCCCGATTGAATTACCAGAGTAGACAATTCCTGATTTTTTTCTGTGATATAGCCTCTCGATGGCTAAAACCCTTGGTAAAAATAGGTACACTAACCAGCTGTCGTGTCCAGCTGAAGTCGTTCTTGCTTCACGAAAGGCGACATGTAACAAATTAGGCGTCAGATATGAGTGATCGACCCCCTAGGAGATCTCCAAACAGCCTCTAACTGGCAAGGGGGTACTTTTACTGTTCTCACTGTTGGCTGAACGTGCGACATACTCCCTTCTGGTACTTTGGTGGTGTAAATCAGAATCTGGTGCTTGCTATGCTAGGCCGGGTAACCTAATACTTGGGGTTTCGGGGGGACATGAGTTATTGATGGGACCTGTGATCATGGCCACATCTTGGAAGGTTTCCATTCAATGCCTTATATTCCACTCCACATGTGCCTTCAGAAAAAAGTAGCCCTTCTAGACTTGTTCCGAGGCTCACACACACATTTTCTTTTGCAGTGCAACATATAACATGCAGGATCTCCTCTCTTTTCCTTCAATCACGCAGTGAACTGAACGAGAAGTGCAGGGAATGAAAAGCAAAAAATTTTCCATTTCGTACCTCCATCCTGGCTGCCTCTTGCCCCAATACAAGATTAACTAGCAGTGCCCTGTGTGCCCAAAAGAAATCCATTTCGTTCATCTGACAATGCATGGCATTAGCATGCTGTTTTGCCCATATGGGGCACAGTAACCCTATGGGTTCAGTGGTTATACCAACCCACTAGGATTTGGATCTCACGTTGTAGTTAGGTGAAAACCATCCTGAATGGTCAAAACACCACCTTTTTTTCCTTTTTTTTTTTGAAGAATCTTTGCCAACCAGGAAAACTTTGGTGCCTTGCATGGACCGAATGATGGATGGAAATTGCCTGTCATGAAATGATCCCTGAATAAACCTGCTCCATACATTTCGAACAATCCAACCGAGCAACTGTTCCTCTCTTCCTCTCCTCCATGTACGTTTAGTAAGTGGAGCCCTCAGATTTGAGCCGTATGTATCCTGTCGCGACGTGTCTCGTCCGCATTGGACGAGAGGCTGCCCTAGCATTATCCTAAGTAAATGGAGTACGTTGGAGAGCTTGTTCAGACTTGGTGTGTGAGAGATATTTGTTTACAACTCAGTGCAAGCTGAAGACAAGAGATCCTAGGTTAGCCTGCTTATAGTTATATGGTTCTGGAACGGGGACAGTAAAACTGACCAATCATTTCTTGCGTCTCGGAATGGTTTGCCAATTTGCTACTACTGGGCTTAGGTCAGAAAGGCACCCATGATCTGACTGCAGGTGTGGTAAAAGGACTTATCAGACAAAATGAGTAGAAGTCATCGACATATCCGTGATAAGTCCTAGGAGAGCAAGCGTTCAAGATACTAGATTTTCAAGTGCGCTGTGTCATAAGAGCTGCAGAATGATGCCTACATATATCGTCCGGTTATTTCCGAGCAATGCTGCGCCTACAGAGCATTCCTACGAGCTTAATTTTGGCAAACGCAAAATCAAGCGAAGGTGCAGATATTTGTCATAATCTGTGGAAGGTTGGATCATACGCGGACGCCGGCACAGCTGTTCCGCATTGTTTGGACGCGTTGTACCGTTCTGCTCCTAGATGCACGGCCAGGAAACATGGCGTCCCAGTTGAGCACTCCTGCCTGGCCGCCTGCAAGCCCGTATGATACGTCCCGGGAAAGCAGCGGCAGCGGCATGGGCGAGCCGACTCGCTGATCCAAATGTTTATCGTGTTGCCGGCGATCGCGCGCGCGCGCGCCCAAAAACGTGCGGTTTCTTGCGGCGGCGGCATAATGCGTGCATGCCATGCAGCGCGCAGCAGTTATGGCCGGGGACAAAGATTGTGGCGCGGCGGCCTCCAGGTTTCTGCAACCCAAGCCTTCTGCTCGCCGCCATTGCCACACTTGCATTGGCTGCTCCGAAGCGGCAGGCCGCAGCACAAGCATGCCAGGCCAAGATCCAAATGGCACGGCCCTTGCGTTATTATAGCACCTGCAATAATCTCAGTATAGAATGCGGTATGTATAATGGATGTGGCCTGAAAATTTAGGCTTTTTTTTTGTAATACAGCCGTGTAATTGGCATTGGATCGTGGCGCCTGAATTTTCCACACCACCTTTCCTTTGCTCGTGGCCGGTGGGTGGACGGGAAGAGGAAGCCGTGCGCCCGCCCATGACGTTACGTGAGCCGAATCATTTATCTTTCGATCGGTTGCGACGCGCCCTGAGGTGACGCTCGCATGTGCGCGCCTTAGCTACCGAAACCTTTTCCCCTTTCCTTTCCTTTTCCTTCTCTCCATGGCAAATCAAATCAAATCGAAGGGCTCTCTTAATTCCTCTCTACGACTCTACGCACGCACGTACGCGTCATATGACTGGCTTAAGGAAATTAGCTTCCACGGGAATGCATCGAACGAATCGCGTTCGATTCAACGCGTGCAAAGGAATTAGCTAGAACCCGTTTGGAACACAGGATTTTTTACAGGAAGTAGTTTACTTCCTACAGTACCAGAGAAACGGAGCCTCGAGAGGGCGTTTCGAAGAAACGGGATCGAATTATTTCAGGAGTGTACAGCTAGTTACTGTAACCAACCGCAGGCGGCATGATGGCGCGCTGGGTGGAAGCGAGCTAGCTACCGGCCAAGGGCAGCACAGCTGTGGCCTCAGATGTTCGCGTCAAGGTGGTTGCGATGGGTGGATGGACCACCACGGGGCCTTGAGCTAGCTAGCTAGCCTTTCCCTCTCTTCCCCACTGGCCGGGTAATTTCCATGCACATTTGAAACCAGCTATGTCTTGTACTGTCTCATTTCAAGTGGGCTGCTGCGTCTGGACACGACAGCAAGATCCCTGGTCCTTTCTAGGATGCAGCATTTCCCCCCATATCTGTTCTGCATGGAAAAAGATAACCGGATAGAATGGATCTGAATTCCAGTAGGAAGGTCCGGACCTACATATCGACTGGTGTTCTAGAGCCGTTCACTAGTCGAAGGCCGGACAATATATACATGTTGATTATAAGGATTTTATCGGAGCACAAGCTCCCTAGAGGGTAGAGGTTCACTATTGATCTGACCCGATGGTCTACATTGAGTTTTTTTTACAAGAGTACACTTGAGCTGTCTAGAGGCTGTTTGGTGCGGTTGCGGCTTATAGTTTTTGGTTGAAATTTTTAAATGTTAGTTGTTTACGGTATAGATTACGGAGAGACAGATACTCACTTGCGATTTTAGCTAGTACAGATGTTGGACTCTTAACGTGTAGATCGTTTAACTTGTAGACCCCGTCTTGAGAAAATACTCCGTTTGAAAGTTAGGTACTATAGCAAAAGTCAAAAACCACCAACTTCGGAGAAAAAGAACAGACCCTACACTTGCTCGATAATCTCGCTTAGCTCCACCAAATTACCTTGTTGGCTCCCTCAACTCGCACCCTTCTGCAACACTGGTCAAATCTGTTGTTAACTAACGAAAGTTGATGGTGTGGCATCCACGTGGTGTTGACATGGACCTTTTCTCCTTCCCTGAATGCACTTCAATGTATCCATGTGTCGTGCGAGAGTGAACAGACATAGAAGAGCGATGCATGAATGCACTTCAATTATGCAAATGAACGGTTAGGATGCATGACATGATCGATATCCACTATGACATACGCACTATTACAAAACAAGTTATACTGGATGTCTCGTCATAGACGGTTCATGAGGAATCATCTGTACTGTTATTATCACAGACGGTTTTACAAGCGTGCCCGTGTGCCGTATGTGATACGTAATTATCACAGACGGTTATTAATACCAACCGTCTGTTATAATTGTATATATCACTGACGATTTTTAATTACAAACCGTATGTGATAGTTCATATACTGTTATTAATATCAACCGTCTGTGATAATTGCATATATCACAGACGGTTTTTAATTTGAATCGTCTGTGAATTATCACAGACGGTTATTAAGGAGAACCGCCTATAGTAATTATGTATCATAGACGGTTCACGGTTGGACGTGTATGGGATACACCGTGTTATTAAATATGGTCGTGACAGATCTGTCTTCATTGCGCTGCATTGACGGAGGCGGCCGGCTTTGAGAAGTTTGGTGAAAGCATATCGCTTGTAGATCTATTTATTCTTGGTGATTAGATGTTAGTATTTGCTTCTAATTATATGCCTTGTAATAAAGAGATATGATAGCTAGGTTTAGATCTAACTTAATTGGTAGTTTGCTCCAATTTAAGAATAAGTCACCACTTCTAGTTTACTTCAATACATTCTTACTTGATATATATTGCTTTATGAACAGTACGTAGCTAGCTACTTAATTTAGATATGGGAAATTTATTATAAGGTAATGACAATTATGTGTAAATATTTGACTGACTATTTCATTGCACTTCAATATATTATATATATAGGACGCTGAAATAGGGCACCATGGTGTCTGGGCACCAAGCCTCTCTGCCTTTGGATTGCTTTTAGATGCGTGTAAGTGCAATGATATATAATATATCAGGCAAACATGTTAGCATTCATTAATTCGAAAAAGCATCGATTTGGAAATAAAGTCACTGACTTAGCATGCTAAATCAATCATGGATGGAAAATCTTAATTATGGATGAAAAGTCTCAATCATGGAACCTGGGCACCATGGTACCCATGTCATTTATACTATATATATATATATATATATATATATATATATATATATATATATATATATATATATATATATATATATATATATATATATATATATATATATATATATATATATATATATATATATATAGGAAGCCTCTTTTCTACACCCGGGTGTAGTTACACCCTATATCGTATCTCACAATGTAGGGAGTATCTCGCGTAATGGAGGGTATGTACGTGTAGTATACAAGTATTTAAGACCATCTAGGTGGTATGAACAATTTTTCAGAAGTGATATGTACATTTTTTCGACATACTCCTTTGTATGCGCGTATATAAGGGTATTTACAAAATACGCTAAAAACTATGAACTCCTTTACAAGTTTTTCGTGTGGTTCACATTGGAGTATCTTATAATTAGTATACAAATGTACCTAAAGTGATAAAAGGAGTATTTCAAGCTTGTTTAGGTGGTATATTAGAGGTGGGTGTAACTACATCCGGGTGTACAAGTGGTTATTGCAGATAGTTCTTAAACCATCTGTGATAAGTTTCAACATAAACGGTTCAGAAATTGCTTGTGACCATGATTTTGAATCGTCTATGATGATTCTTTCTATGATAGTAATGTACTATGTGCACTGTTTTGCTATGCCATCATCCACATCAACCACAAAGCAGGTTCCATCGCCTAATAGGGAATCTGACCAGCCCTGCAAACGGTTGCAGGTTTTGGGAGCCCACAAAGCAATTTGCATGTTAGGGAGCTACATGAGACAATCGCAGCTCAAGGCAACTCTAATGCAATTTACTTTCTTTTTTCTATGTACTAGCTAGGTAGGTGAGACAGTGCATCCTCGATCTCTCTCTCACGCTGTAGCAATTTTTCTTTTTGTAGCTAGCACAGCGATGCCATTTTGCACGGTAGGTCGGCATGACCAGTGGACGGAGCCATGTGATCAGCAGGTTCCGTCACGTAACAGCGAATTATCGATATAGCAATCTGCAACTTCAGAGATATAAGCGAGATAGCTGTGATCTTCAGTACAATGCACTCCTTTTCTTCCTGCGAAGTATGAAAAAAGAAAAATCGTTACGGCGTGCACTTCAGCGTTTTCGACATTTCTCACGCTGCAGCGATTTTTCTTTTTTCTTTTGTAGCACAGTGATGCCATGTTGCACGGTAGGTTGGCACGGCCAGGGGATAGCCGGTGGGGGAGGGGAAGCATATGCCGGAGTGCTGTACGATTGTCCTGCACGCGCGCCATGATTGCTCCAACTTTACGGTCTTAATCGCCGTTAGGTCTTGATAGGTACTGTAGGGCTGGTGCTGTACCGAAATGACAAGACGATGCAAGGGGGAGAAAATAATACCACCCCGCCCGGCCGGCTCGTATAGATCTGATTAGATGAGCAGGCGATTGGCCTAGCTAGCGAGTAGCCAAGCCTCACCCGCGTACGATTGCTCTCCTGACTGACGTCAAACTGAGCCGCAGCCGTGGGTGCCACACAACACGGCACGAGGGGGTAGATCTGATGAGATAGGTACGCCTACCTTGTGCATCGTAGGATCGAGCGTCAAAAGTAATCATCTGATGGAGCATCACAGGTTATAGGGGTGCAAACGGGTCGGGTTAATCCCGACCGATTCGACACCGAATTCGATTGGTACTGAATCCGATTGGTATCGAATCCGGAGAAAAATATGAGTTAGGATATAGTAACAACAATATCCGTCTGAATCTGATACGTCTTCAAGTTTGATTTCAGGTTAGTGCTACTATTTGACGCTTCATTTTCTTCTGCAATAGTAAAATAAAATCTTCTACATCAGCTATTAAGTAGTAACATCAAGTTCTTGACAGTACGTGCTCCTACTCCATTTGTTGTACTGCATGCATTCCTTACAAATAAGTAGGGGTGCAAACGGCTCGGGTTAATCCCGACTGATCCGGCACCGAATCCGGAGAAAAAATATGGGTTAGGATATGGTAACAACAATATCCGTCCGAATCCGATCCGTTTGCACCCCTAAAAGGTTAGCCGCGTGAACGGCTCTTCCAAAAAAAACTTTTCTACAAAAATTAACAACAAAGTGCAGCGAAATAGTAAGCATTTAAGCATATCACAGCCACAAGCTAGATAAAGCAAAATTCCGAAAATTCATTGTATTACCGGTCTGATCTCTATCAATTTTCGACCAGACCTCTAGCGATTCTCGATGAGATCAGTAAACAGTAAAATCAGCTCTATGAGTGATAAGATCAGCACGCTTTCACAACTAAGAATTTATGTAACCTTTGATCTATAAATCCAAATAATTTGAAACTTGTCATACACTTTTTCTATAATATCACGAACATATTTCAATCAATGATCGAGACAATTGTTGCCAAAGTTATGATAGTTTTCTATTTGAAGGAAGAATGCACTAGAATCAGGTAAAAATGGACTCCCGAAGATGTATTCCTATATGTTACAATAAGTAAGAACTCCCGAAGATTTGAGGCAAAAACACCTGGATTAATAAATTTTCCGAGAAGGTCAAATTGAGGGAAAACCAGGCAACTTTAAGAACTTACCAAACAAGATTCCTAGATGGATGGAGATTGATTTTTATGATATATCTCCATCACCTACTAGTCCTTGGCATTCTGCAATATTAAGAAGAAAAGAGAAGATCAAACTCAACAAGATCAAGAGCAAATTAATCAAAGCAAGAGAGATCCACGAGAGATGAACAAAGTTAATATGTTGCTACTTGACGATGACTGTTTTGTAGCTACTCTATCTAGAGGATAAGAGAACACACCACAACAATATTTTAGACAAAAATGAAAATGCTTTTGCTGGTCTGACCGTATGCCTTGGCCGATCAGATTGGTCCTGCCTTGGTTAGATCGGTTTTACTGATAGAAGACACTGAAAATGTTTGAATTTTGCAAAATCCAATTTTTTACTTCTACAAAATGACAATGATTCATTAAAATAAAACTTTGGACCTTCTTATACGGCCCTCCACACATATATGTTACTGTTGAGCTGAATAGTAGTACTCTACCACCAATCACACACTTGCTGTATTGTGGGGTCATTGGCACTCCGTGGATAAGGCAAGTGTGCAGCTTGTGCGTCCCTGTGATCGGTTTGAGTCCATGGCCAACCGACAACAAATGGCATGACCGTTTTTACTCCAAGTTGTAAGATCTGTGTGACCCCTGTGATCGATATTTAAACAAAATGTAACGAATTAATTTGTTACCGGGAAACAGAGGTTGGCTTTGCCCCAAAGCTTCACTCTGGGATCTGGATAACGGGCCAGCCTTGCCGACTGTGAAGATATCTGTCCGTACACGTAGTATCGCCAGTGGCAACATGGTCACAGATACACACGTACTTGCGGATTGTAACTCGTAAGCTGGGATGGCAAAAAAAAACCAAGGCGACGACGATGTGATGATAGCAAGGATCTCCAGCCCATGTGTGCCTTGATCTCTGCCCGCCGGACCCTGAGAATTCGCACCTGCTTGGAAGCATCTGGACATCAATCCGCCCCCCATGTTCTGTGGGTGCCAGGCTCTCATGGCAGGGCGTTATAGCATGCAGCTAGAGCGCTATATATATATATATATATATATATATATATATATATATATATATATATATATATATATATATATATATATATATATATATATATATATATATATATATATATATATATATATATTCTTATCAACATAAGCTGCGTTGCTGTCCGGTTAAAAGAGGCTAGCTAGTCCGGCCGGTTAGCACCGCAGAGAACCACTCGGCCGAATCTGCATCCTGGAAGAGCATCGCATTTCCCTTGCAATGCGATGCCATTCATTCATTCACTCGCTCATCATGCATTGCACTTTGTGGTGCCATTTGCGTGCCTGACTGGCACTTTTGCAGTTAATGCTGATATATGGTCTGAAAACCTGTAATTCTCATGCAGAAGGCTTCTTCCTATTCGTTGTTGCATCGGTATACTAGCAGCGAAAACGTGCCGCTACGCCGTGTTAGCTATCGTGTGTATTAAAATAAAAGAACCGATAATTTGTGAGAGGGTTTTCTAGAAAAATCAATGACCCATGTGTAATTTCAGGAAAACCGAAGGTCTTTTCCACCAAAAACCAAAGGCCCGTATGTATTTTTTGGAAAATCGTGGGGCTTTATCAAGCAAAAGGAGGACTTTCCTGGAAAATTTAAGGACCCATACATAATTTAGGAAAAACAGAGGGCCTTCTCGCGAAACTACTAACGTGGCAGAGACCTATCTGTAATAACCGAGGATCTTTACGTGATTTTGGAAATTCGAGGGTTTTTTTGTAAAAATGGCTATGTGGCATGCCTCCCGGGGGCGAATCCCCCGGGGTATAATGGCGTAGCATTAGGGGTGTTATAAAAGGCACAACAAAAGTAGACGATAAAAAAGGAGACAGATTTAACTAAACAATTATTGCGAGAAAAATCACGGACGCATGAAGGCGGAATTCACTATATGAGGAGATATTACAATGAGAAGATGCAGTATCCTATACGAACACAGTACAAATTTAGATCAGCTTCAACAATCTTCACCTTCGACTAAATTTTCTCCAGTAGTCGAAAAATGCAATAAACTCCTCCAATTGAATCATGATAACACCTTGTGCGTCGAAAGTCCATTGGACTAATCATCAACAAGAAAGACTATAACAGTCTTATCCAAATATTTCTCACAAAGCAAAATTGAGCAAACCATCAACAGATCTAAACACACAGTTATCAACAAAACAGATGAACAAATATGTGTCTTCATTAATTCATAACCCCAGCAAAGTCTGAGCCTGTGCAACTAACCTCTTGAAATAAATGCTCAATTGTTGAATGACATAAGCTAAAACATCACATGTGACGCTGAATAGATATCGAAGAACTCATATAATGGAATCTTGACATGCTCTACCTGGAACACAAAACTTGGCAAAACACTTATTGAAAGAGCAACTTGCACGTGTGACATTGCATACGTCAAACTATAGACTTCAACAATAATTAAATCCCATGATATGGTTGTAAAACTGGTCCTTAAAACTATCAGGATGAAAGGAACTCTCTTGCCGTCAGTGAGTATAAGCTACATTAGACCCCTTATATCGAGATGCGACAACCGAACAAATGTTATAGTATCAAAGCAAAAAACAAACTCCTTACACTTATATCATTCATCTCAAATTAAAAATTGGAGCAAAATCTTCACTTTCAAACAGCAAAACTCCAGAGAATATTATACAACTACCATTAGGGTGTCATCAAACTTCTGAAATTGAATATTGCTAAAGCCTCCACAATATTTGTGCAAGCGATCTAAACTGCAACATATCTAAACAATGATTGAAACACCAAATTCAATTGCTCCCGTAACTGACATTGATTTTATAAGTTTTCTCGATCAAGCATAGCTCAAATTATATTGAATTAAAACCTGCAACTCTGCCTTTAGGTTCCTCATATGCAGATCTTACCACTGTGACGAGGATAGAATAATCCTCAAATTATTATGTCACTATATCCACCGGATATATATGTCTGTGTGTGTGTGGTGAGGGAGACGAATTTCACGTAGAGAGAAAACCGATTCAGAGTCAATTGCTACAGGTTGACACCACGTATAATACAGCTCACGAATAACCTTGGCACCGATCGTGCCATACCTTGTATTAAGCGATGCAGTGCCCTACACGAACACCATTCGAATTCCAATCAACTTCAAGCAAGGGAAATGGACTTGAAGAATATGTGCTGATGTGGCCGGTCACGATTGGCGGCTGTGGTAGGGATGGATGGGCATGGTGCGATAGAGAGGGCATGTAGATGGATCAGGAGAGGGGGGATTAGACAGAAGAGTCGATGAAACAAAGGAACAAAGTGGTTTTCCTATACTCACCGAAATAAAATTGCTTAGATCATAAATCAGTAGTGATAACTGGTAACTAGTAGTTAATTTGGTGCTTGTTATTAGTCAGTCAATTCATCTATTCTGAATCTATTTGTCCTACAAAATTGTGTACTTCTCAACTTGAGATGTAGTCCAGCAGAATCTGTTCATATACTGTAACCTAGTAATCAATAAGATATACCAAGGATTGCTCTTTTCCGAGTGGGAGGGGTTAAGATGATGCATCTTGGCGTGGATCGTATGAAGGAAGCAAAGGTACAAACTCTCAAGACCGAGTTCGAGGTGCTGCGTATGAAGGAAACGGAGTCGATCAATGACTTCGCCTTCCGGTTGACGGTCATCGTCAACAAAATTTGAGCCCTTGGCGAGAAGGTGAAAGGGTTGTACGTAGTGAAGAAATTGCTTCGTGCTGTTCCCTCACAGTTTCTCCTAATTGCTTCGGTCATAGAGCAATTTGGGGACCTAAAGACAATGACCATGGAGGAGGTCATCGGTCATCTTAAGGCGTATGAGGAACGCATCCACGACAATAGCAACAAAGGCAACAGACAACTCTTGTTGACCCGCGCGGAGTAGGAGATCCGATCATCGAAGCGTGAAGGTAAGAACACTTCCAGGGGTGGTGGCCAAGGCCGTCAGAATCGAAAGTTTGATAAAGCAAAAGTGAGGTGTTATAATTATAACGATTATAGACACTTTGCTTCCGAATGCCCTAAGCCAAAGATGAAGAAAGTGTTTGTCGCTGAAACGCTCAAAGATGATGAATCAATAATACTCTGATGGTGAGTTGAGTCATGAACGTTTGAGAAAAGATGTGTCGCCGTCCAAGCTCAAGTAAGGTGTTAGACATAAAGTTTAGTAAGTTGTAGTTGAATCCAACTACCTCAATGTTTTAGAGTTAAGTCAAGATTAAGGGGGAGATTGTTAAAAATAATCTTGACTTAGAGTTCAAGACGTAGTAGAGTCCATCTCCGAGTATAATTCAAGTTGAAGTTGAGACCAACTTAAAGTCCATCTCCATCAAGGTGAACAAAAAAATAAGCCTAGCTAGCTACAAGACAAGCATCGCCTAACGTGGTCACTTGAGTTGCTTCCACTAAGATCAGAAAGACCCAAGTTTCTTTTAACAGTCACAAAATCGACTAGTATAAGCAGGGTTTGACCTTTCAGCTTATCGTATCTGTTCTTCCAGCAATGCTTAGCATTCTCTAACTGCCATGATAATTCCATCTTCAATATCAACCGAACAGTTACTAGTTTAAAACTCGCTGTTGCGAAATCGAGCATTGCATTGCCAGTACGAGGTCAGTGAGGCTCGAATTAAACTAGCTGACCGTATCGCGTTTGCAATCTTGGCTTCAGGTAGGCTCACAAGGCGATCAGATCACCTACTTCTTAATGACATGCTTTTCTGATCAGATATGGAGCTGGTGAAACTATTTGACCAAATGCTAGTCTAATCGCTTCATGACTTCGTGTCACCGTTGACCTTCCGTTGTTCCTGAAACGTGCGTGGAAATGAGCGCAAATTCCATGTTAATTATGCCCGTATGAAGCTGTTAAGCACGCAAGCTGACTAGGACAGTGGCAACACCCGGAAGGTGGCAATTTGTCTTGTTTGATGGAGATCTTGTGTGATCTTGCCAGTTTAGCACATATGAAGATTGACCGCATTATGAACTAAAAAACCAGTAGTAATTCAGGTCAACCTCAATACTATTGAGAGTAAACACCTGCAGGTGCTTTTCGCTGGAGGCACATGCCAGGATACCTAGGAAGTGCAGGCTAAGATGCAGAGATCATCATCTCTGAATATTCTGCCAAGTCTGATCTTTCAAGAATGCTAAGGATGTTGAGATAACATAAGCTTCACACATTACGATCTCTCTTGTATTTTTCATAGCGTGAGCATGTATGTGTGTAGTTTCTCTTTCCGCAAGGATGATAGCCAACAAAGTTGGAGACGTGCTTTGTGCAGTTGCGTCTACCTGCTTTCAGGCTTGAGCATGAGCGATCCATATCTCATCACCACAGAGAATGGCCGTGGGAATTACTTGGAGAAAACGAAGCTCGGAGCGCACGTAGTGTGGGAAAGGTGAGCGAAAGAATGGCTTGTTTGGAGAGAAGAAAGTTGTTTCGCCATCACACTGCAATGGCTCGTTCGTCGTCAGTCTTACACAAGCCTAAATAACGAAATCACACAAGGCAGAGAGAGAGAAAGAGTCATGGAGGAGTTCACGCCGAACACCCGATTATGTCAGGAGAGAGAGAGATACATACTTTTCGATGTATCTCTGCCCTGTGGGCCATGTGAGCAATTTCTTCACCTTAGAATTAGCCATTTTTCTGCCGGGCCCACGGAAAATCTAAGATAGAATGCCAGGGCGGCCAACCGTTATATAAACTGCCGACTCCCAACCGCATTACCCCCGCAAAACCAAACCAAGCCGGCCTCACTCCTCCGCAGCAAACAAACCAGAGGCCGGCACGAACACTTGCCTGAGCAGAGAGCACACACAAACCAGACGAAGCGTGCAGCCATGGCGACGTGCCACTGCTCGGAGCCGGCGCAATGCCACCACCGGGCCCTCCTCCTGCCGGCGAAGGGCTACCCCAAGCTGCATGACCACCCGAGGCCAGCGGCCCGCGGGGGCATTATTGGCGAGGTGGCGTCCATCCTCTGCCTCACCGGGCCAATGGTCGGCGCGGGGATCCTCCTCTACCTGCGCTCCCTGGTGTCTATGGTTTTTCTTGGCCGCCTCGGCCAGCTCCCCCTCGCCGGCGGTTCCCTCGCGCTTGGCTTCGCCAACATCACCGGATACTCCGTGCTCTCCGGCCTCGCCGGCGGGATGGACCCCGTCTGCGGCCAGGCGTTCGGCGCCGGGCGCACCGACCTCCTCCGCAACGCGCTCCGGCGAACCGTCGTGCTGCTCCTGGTCGCGTCCGTCCCCATCAGCATGCTCTGGGTGGCCATGCACCGCGTCCTCGTCGCCACGGGCCAGGACCCGGACATAGCCGCCACGGCGTACGCCTACATCATGTGCTCCCTCCCCGACCTTGCCGTGCAGTGCTTCCTCCACCCGCTCCGCATCTACCTCCGCGCGCAGTCCGTCACGCTCCCGCTCACCTACGCCGCCGCCGCCGCGCTCTTCCTCCACGTGCCCATCAACTTCCTCCTCGTAGACGTCCTCGGCCTCGGCATCCGTGGCGTCGCGCTCGGCGCGGTCTGCACCAACCTCAACTTCCTGATGTTCCTTGTGGCGTACGTGTGCTTCTTCGGAATGTACGGCCATGACGGCGACGGCAAGACGAAAGCGTCCGCTGCGCCGGTCGAGGAGGAGGGCGTGAAGGAGTGGTGGAGCCTGGTGAGGCTGTCCGTGCACAGCTGCGTGTCGGTCTGCTTGGAGTGGTGGTGGTACGAGATCATGGTGCTCCTCTGCGGCATGCTCGCCGACCCGAAGGCGGCGGTGGCGGCCATGGGGGTGCTGATACAGACCACGTCGCTGATATACATCTTTCCGCACTCGCTCGGCTGCGCCGTGTCCACGCGCGTCGGCCACGAGCTCGGCGCCGGGCGGCCGGAGCGCGCGCGCCTCGTGGCACTCGTCGGGCTCGGCCTCGGCGCGGCTCTCGGCCTCGTGGCCTGCGAATTCGCGGTGTCCGTGAGGGGCGTGTGGGCGCGGATGTTCACAACGGACGATGCTACACTGAATCTCGCGGCCGCCGCGCTGCCGCTACTCGGTGCGGCCGAGCTGGGCAATTGCCCGCAGACGACCGGGTGCGGCGTGCTACGCGGCAGCGCGCGGCCCGAGAAGGCCGCGAGGATCAACGTCTCGGCGTTCTACGGCGTCGGCATGCCCGTGGCGCTGGCGCTGGCGTTCTGGCCCGCGCGGCTCGACTTCCGCGGGATGTGGGCTGGCATGCTCGCCGCGCAGCTTGTCTGCGCCGTGCTGATGCTGCGCGCCGTGCTCGGCACCGACTGGGTGGAGCAGACGGAGCGCGCGCGCGAGCTCACCGGCGGGCGCGACGGCTACGCCGTTGTCGGCATCGTCGACGAAGCCGACGAAGACAAAAGAAACCATGCAGAAGCGGCCAAAGCAGAGGTCGACAACACATTGCTCATGGTGGCTGATTGTGTGTAGCGGACGATGGAGCAAGTCTCCATTCTTGGATGATTGAATCCTTGATTCTTTTAGTTATAGGATATTTTTCTTTAGTTTTGTAATTTCACCGAAATTTTTTTAGGGATTCCAAGCAATGCAAAGCTGCAAATTCCCTACATTCTAGTTTATTCCTCTATGAATTGAGGGTGTGAAGAGATGACAATATTTACAGTGAAGAGAGTGGTCCGGTGTACAAATTAAGGTAGGCAATGTTGCCTTCAGATTTGATACAAACTAAGGTAGGCAATGTTGCCTTCAGATTTGAGAACAATGCTGTAGCAACTCGGATTTGGTAATTCGGAACTTTTGTGTATTCTGAGCTAGTATCTAGATCAGTAGTTAGCTCACACAGAACAATAATGACAAATATTGCATCCATATATGCATATAAATAAAAAAGTTAGTAGTAAATAAGCGTAAATAGGCCAGATAGCCTATGTCTTTACATCATAGGCTGGGGAGGCCAAATACATATGAAGTTTTGCGGTGAAAAAGATACATGACAGGAGTCTCTCAAGATATGCCCACATGCAATAGACTAGGGTGCATGATCTAGTATTCGGCGTTGTCTTCAACCTTCGATGGATTGTGATAAATGTTTACCGGCAGATCATTATTTGAGCATTGAATACATATAGTTGAGAAACAATGAGTACAAGAGTATTCTGCAAATCCTACATGCAAGTGTGTGTGTGTATACATGCAAGACTGTAGCACCTCACATACCAATATGAGATACTACTATGAAACATCATCGCTATAGTAAGAATACAAAATAAAGGCAACAATAGAAATCACAAGGAAATTAAAACTTTAAGAGTACTTTATTAGAGAACCAACGGAAGTTGAAATAAATATTTGAAACATGGGAGCAGTCCACTTCTAATCAAATTACAATATATAAGATGACATAAATAGTGGCAAACCACGGTGCTAAAAACTCGAGTGCTCCCACCCATGCATGCTGCTATCACTCCACTGGCCTTTTATCTGAGAATAATCATAATATAAGTCCAACTACCAAACTACTGCACAAGAGTCCATGCCGAAACTAAGCAAATTAGTCGGCCAAATCAATTTCATACTTGACTTGTGGTTGCAAGGTGTGAGTATAGAGAAAGAGCGGCATAGGATTCGGTCATTAATGGACTCAGGCTTCCTACTTTCTCTTTAAGCTTAAGTATTTTAGTTGCTACAAACAATAAGCTCTCACTACCACACAGAGGGTCATCACAGACGGTTCTAAACTGTCATTACATATGATTTCTGAACCATCTAATTTATTACGTCTGTAATAATAGGAGATTATCACAGACGGTTTTTAAGCCATCTATGATAAATCACATCACATACGGTTTACATCAAAAACCGTTTGTGAAGGCCAACTATCACAGATTGTTGGTGCATAGAACCATCTGTGATAGTAGACGTTCATAGAACAAAATCGTCTATGGTAATTCGCACTATCTTTACTATTTAATAAGTTTGAGTTGTGGTTGGTGCATTCTTTTTCCTCCCTTCTCAACCGTCTGATCTGAATACTGAAATCTTGACCATCTATCTAACATCCCCCTCTCTCTCATATCAACTACCCTTGTTCTCCATTTCCACCAACAGTTATCATCTCCCTCCTCTCTCATATCTAACTCTGGAAGATGTATGTGACATAATTAAGCCTTGTTGCACTTGCGATGTATCATTTGTAGGTAGTCCTGTTTGGACTGTATAATTTTTTATATGCCCTATCTTTCTTGGTGATGTAAATCTGTGAAATTTATATAGTAAGAAACTGATGAAAATTAACTCATCATCATTTGAATTATGCCCTGATTCCTCTTGCCTTTTGACAATTGACCTGCACTAGCTGAATGCATGTGTGTTGTTACGGATTTAAAAACTTTTAGAACATGTTTGTATGCATATTCTAAATTTTTTATCACATTGAGTTTCTTTTAAAAATCTGTAGCAACACACGGTTATTCAGCTAGTATATAGAAATATTTCTATTTTTTGGTTAACCTTAGGAAATGCTAGCCATGCCCTCTGAATACAAGCTAGTAGATTACAGATAATTACAGATCTTATAGTATACGATAATCATTACACAGATCTCATAAATAAATTACAATGAATGAGTTACAATTGAATGAATTACAGTCGAATCAAATATTTGAATATCTATTAATTGTTATCATCAGAGTTGAACTCTCCCTTCGGGCCAATGATATCTGTCATCAAGAAGGTAGGGAGCCGTCCTCGAACATCGGAGGGTTCGTTAAGATCAAATATACTTGAGTTTATTGTCATGCCCTACCACTAGGAGGAGTAAAGTTGAAAACTAGACAACACGAAGTCACAACTCACAACTTGTTCTTGATTTAGATAAATGATGCCCTTAAATGAGATAGAGATAAAGTCAAATCCTATACCACACTTAATAGCTAAAACTCTGTTAGTCAAAGTAGTAGTTGTTTTAAAACACCCTTCCAATAAGATCTCGTAGCAACAATATATGCTAATATGAGAAAAAGACAACCAAGTGTCCACCAATTATTCTAGAAAGTAGTCAGATTGTTCATGTTGGTATTTCTCAACAACTGCAAGAGAAATATTAAAGCACTATACACTTAGGCTTCAAAGGGCATGAAGCAAATCACACACTCCAGTGTGTCAGGTTGTATAAAGTGACAGCAGCCATGACCTACTTCATAGAACCCAGGTTGAACCGCATGCGGCACCAGTCTGACTGCCTGGTGGTTGGACCGCATCGAGGTGTCGGTCCGACAGCACTCCGGTCGAACCGCTCAGTTCCTTGCAGCCTGACCACTCATCAATTAAAACTGCAGACTGCGCCGCACATGATCCAAGAAAATATCCAACTCTTAAACCACTCATCTAAATGCAGTTAAACTTGACAAAAATCTACCCTAGGATATCGGAAACCATTTCCAATCATGGACCGTGATATCGATGCCAAAATTCTGATCTTTACCCAAAACAAGGAGAGTGCACCAAAATGGATCAAAAGAGGAAAACCTTGATTTGCTTTTACTCGTAAGTCCTTGGTGATCTAAATGATCTTTAATGGGTACTCACAAGTCATAGCAAACTAGATCACAACACGAACTAAAGCCAAATAGCCCACAAGAGCAAAATCCCAAAGTCACCCATCCCTTTAGGAAAACTGGGCAAACTCAACAACTTCCTCTAAAAGACACCTAGATGATGTGATCTATTCTCTAAGAGATATCTCCACCTCTTACACGTTCTTGGCACCAGGAAAGATCAAGAAAAGATAAATCTAAACAAGAAAGCTAAGCAAATCAAAAGTACAAGGAAAAATTCATGGTATAACTCATTTGAGCAAACTTTACATGTTCATTTACTTAGAGAGGAATATTTTATAACCACTCCCTAAGGATGACAGAGCTCTAAGCTTCAAGTACACATACAAAAGGCTTCTCACAAGAAAACCCTAACCATAATATATCAAGTGTTCTGAGTGTCCTCTCTCTTTAACGCATAAGGCTTATATATTGCAGACTTCCACCTCACACCAAACCTTAAACAACCAGCCACTGATTAGTAGATCACACCACTTATAATTAGAGAATCCTGGTAACCCACGCACAAACGGATTTTATATTTCACACATTTACATGTTTTTCAAAACACAAATTTCACAAGGCTCTACAAGTCTGATAAGACATTTCATCCTCAAAGATGTGATTTAAACCACTTAGACCAACGTCACGGTTTTGCAAACTACCAACCCACTCAGTATTGGACAATTTCCTCAATTGCCACCCACGAAGATGTGATGCCCAACGCCTCATCGCTAAGACCATACGCTTGCGTTAAGACCATCACCACTTAAAACGCTGAGTCTTATGATACGCCACATTACACCACTATTTATGATGCCTAATTACTTGCCGCTAAGATTGGACGCCCGCTCCGAGGAATGTCACCACTTGAAATACACAAATCCAATTATCACACCAAATGCACACACTGCCTCATCACGACCCTTGTATTTCTCTCGTGCTTCTCGATTTGAGATGATTCTCCACCCGGACTTACGTGACATGCCATGATCACCAAGCCTCGGTCTTAAGACTAGCCACAACAATCATCAAAGCACATGCACACCAAAGAACAAGAAATCGACCCAAGCACAAATGACGTGCACTTAACTCTCATTAGTAAATCAAATCATGCATGGACACACCATGACTAACAACTACATAGACTCCACCAAGACTAACAACCACAACCAATTAAGCCCAGCGACAGAAACAGAGCATTGGTTTGACCGCGGCCACTAAGCCAGTCAAACCGCCAACACCACTCCAGTTAGACCGTCATTCAATGGCCGGTCATACTATATTTTCAATGCCGGTACTATCACACCAAGTCTCAGATCAAAGCCTCCAAAAGACCTTCTTTGAAAAAGGCTACCGCCAACAAATGTTTGGTACTACCGCACACGGTCAGATCGCCATGCCATGGTTGATCAGACCACCGCCTTGTCAAACTGCTAGCTACTGAAAGTAACAGGTCAAAATGCAAATTCTTGAAATCAAATTCAAACAATACAAACAAGGCATAAACAATATCAAATATTCACCACTCGGCTGTCACCACATGGCCATACACATCTCTCCTCTTCACTTAGAATTTTAGTGATGTGATACGGAAGAGACAACCTATGTGGCAATTGCCGAGCAAGGAGAAGCAATTGAGCCATTGAGCTCGTATAAGCTCATGCAATGATCCATTGTAGGCCAGGCCTGACACATAGTATATAATTCGCACTAAGCTATTGTACTACAACCTTGTCGATGTCTAGCTCTCAGCTCACCCCGGCCGCCTCATGTTACAAATAATCTTGACTTAGAGTCCATGTCGTAGTAGAGTCCATTTCCGAGTATAACTCAAGTTGAAGTTGAGTCCAACTTGAAGTACAAATAGGTATACAAGTAGGGATTTTTTATCCCTATATATTAGGGGGGTTTATACCTAATTTTGTGAGCGAGAGAAAAAGTAAAGAAAGAGGGGGAGCAAGTAAGATAACAAAGAAATTCAGAAATTCCTTCTGTGTTCTCTTAGATTATTTACGATATGTGTATTTTCTCCTGGAGCAAAATTGTAACACCCCACATACACCGCATTCACTCGAAACCTGGCTAGCTCTGGACGTGCGCGTGTCAGCTCAGCCTCAGTCGCTACCCGCGTCATACGCATCTGCACCGGCAAGTACAACACTAATGCCATTTTCGAGATAAACGTAATTTGTCCCCGCCTACTCTATCTCTCTCTTTACACCAACAGAGAGAGAGAGAGAGAGAGAGAGAGTTTGCAGCGCCGAGCAGGGCGCATCTACGCTGCAGCTAGCACGATGCCTAGGATTTCACGTGCCCCCGGATAACTTTCCGGCACGTTTTGCCGGCACGTGCGCTCTAGGTCAGCGAGCACGACGCTTTCCCCCGCCCCGGCGACAGCTTGGAGGCCTGCCATGTAACGCCTCCCTCACCATGCCATTGTCTCCGTTTGCTAGCTGAGTTTGATGCGTCAACAACTTGTCCAAACCACAATTAGGGAGATGAGTACACTCATGTTCTATAAATTAGTCCTATATCAAGTAACGACCGCGGCCTGATCTACCGTCCTTGGTACTTCTGATCTCACAACTTTGTTAAAAAATACTGTGCACTATATCACTGACATGTGGTATGGGACCCTACATAGCATCCACTTTATCCCTAGAGCTACCTAGAGAGGCGATTCTTTCTTACATACTGTACAAATTAGCACCATGACAATCCCATCGGAATGCGAGAATTTTTTGCGGTTCCTACATAAGTTGAAATGTTTTTTTTGTGAAATTTCTGCATTCCGTTGATCTAAAAAATCCTGTATTTTAAATGGGGCTTGAACCTTCACATGTAACGTAGTTTGTTTGTCCTAAATATGTTGAAACATAGCTCTAGCTAGAGTACTTGTGTTAATTTTTATACATTAACCAGCTCAAGGTATCTACAATAGTATATCTCTTGAGACTGTCTATAAGGATTTCAATTCAACTAGAGACAATATATCTAACAATTTGTTTCTAAAATTATTTATCTAACTATTATTATTATTATTATTACCATAACTTCTCTACTCATCCTCCCTCACTATTTATAATGGTTTATGTGTCCAAGTTATCTTTTGTATAAGAGACGATACATTTTTTTATCATTTTTTCTGTTTTACGTAAGATTTTGTTGATGTGTTATGCTAAAAAATAGTTGAAGTTGCACTTTGAGAGATGACCTGTGGAGAACACTCCAACTATGGGTCACGCCTCTGGGAAATCGGATAGGTGGACCTTCCTATTCATACTTCAGCATGTCACGTATCAGCAAACACGGACAGAGACACAACCATCATAGCCCCAATCCCCATGCGTTTGCGTTGATTTTGTTGGCACCGCGCGCGCGGCATGTAATTAAGGAGTACGATTAATTGCTGGTGCAACGGCTTTGTGTACTCACCGCACTGCACTGCAGGCTGCAGCTGCGATTTCCTGTGAAATCCTGTCTCGCCAGATTTTGACATGCCTCCTAGTTATCGCCGCCCATCAAGTCATGAGATATATGTCTTTTTATCAGCTATGACTTTTAAATACTGACTATTTATAAAAGAGAGTACGAATAGAGAGACGGTTACAAATATTTTTTATCGGTATAGCTGAAGTTAATACAGTGTTTACTATAATCAACTTATAGATCTTATTTTAAAAACACATTATTTACAAGTTAGCTACTATAGCAAAAACTAAAACCCATAAGCACGTCTAAAAAAGCTGGCCACTGACATTATTTTCTGAAGCACGGAGGGATCGTGACGCAAAAAATCTCATCGATCACTGGCGTATCACCTATGCTTGGCTCCTAGGATCAGCTCCTTGATTGGTTTGGTCGCGACAGGGCACTTAAAAACATGTGCAGGGGAGGCCGAGGCAGCGCAGTTGTTAGCTTGAATCAATGCAGATGGGAGCATCAGGAGCAGGTTACCGTGACAGCCTTGCTCCACTGTGACTGTACTTGATGTGAAGTTTTTAACAAGGTGCGTGCAAATCCTTACTGTATTTTGATCTGAACGGCGTGAACTGGCTGAAGCTGCGTGCCAGCACGAGGCAGTGGTTGGGCTTCTGTTTTTTAAGTACTTCCCAGTTGTGAGTACGTACGCAAAGGAGTGATTTAAGAAACCCAGCAAGTATGTATCTGATCAAGCAGCTATAATTAAAGAAAACATTGAGCCATAGCCTTTGCAGTCTGCACCACATGAGCCTGCACGGCAGCATCTTAATTTGGCTGCGATTTTGAGAATTCATGATCCCAAGAGCCGTTATAATGCAGAGATCAGACGCCACATTGGCTGTAAAGATCACCCAAGGACCAACAGAACAAAGACTGGCATGGAGCGATGGAATGGTTCTTTTAATCGAAAACCTTAATCGCACACATGAGCGACTCAGAGCACAGAAGCTTATTCTAATGCCGTGCCATGTCGGCACTGAACTGGCAGTCAAAGAATATTAGCTATAAATCCGTATTCCCCCCACGTTAATGAATTTGTTGATCCCAGCAGCTTGCATAATTAATTAAGCAGCCTTGCGGAATAATTGATTAAGCAGCAATCAGAAAATAATTAAGCATCAGCTAAGCTAGCAAGCACTTGAGTCCTGTAGGTTCGGATATGACGAGTCAGAAAAAGTGAATGGCTTCTCAAAATTTATCCCTAAGTATTAACAATAAAGTGCAGTGGAAAAACTCAAGCCTACAAACCATGCTAAAGTTAAGAAACAAAGATCACAAAAATAGCTCGAGACAACAGTGTCTCACCGGTTAGACCGCCGCCCATGGGACGGTCAGACCGGCCGGTCTGACCATAAGCGACACCGGTCTGACCAGTCAGGCAGTCGGACCGCTTGCGTCATGGCGGTCTGATTGCTCGCAAGATAGAGGCTGAAAATCAACACGATATAAGACCAAGAAAAAGAGAATCATATGGCAATCAGACCGGTCAGTTCGGTCCGACCGATTTTTGTTGGTGATACCTTTTTCTAGAGGCGTGTTTTCTTGAGTTTTCACCTGGCGGTCTGACCGGTCTTTTTGTGATTTGATCGGACCTAGTTGTCAGACTAGTTCCTATGTGGGCGGTCTAACTGGTAGCTTGAGTAATGGCTAGTTTTCTAGCCATTGGGATGGTCGCAATAATCCTGGGCCTCAGAATGATTCTTACTATTTCCTTGCTCCAACGAATAGTTTTTTTGGTGTAGGGGTATAAATACATCCTCATGGCCGGTTGGAATGTGTGGCTGGTGCTATTCTTTTATTCCTTGAGCTAAGAGCAAGCCCTCTCCTCTTTTGTAGATGTGCTGCACTTAGTGAGTTTAGGAGGGACATAACCTTATGTATGTGTTGCACTTGGTGGTGGACTTTGTGTCCTTAGGTTGCGATTCTTGATTTGTTCAAGCGAACATCTCCGACTTGTTACTCTTGTAGGTTGCCGACCTCTAGACGACTTTGGTGGCATGGTGGTCTGGTGATCTTTTTAAAAAGCTTTGAGAAGGGCCAGCTTGTTGTGGGTGGTATGGTGCTCGTAATCTTCGAAGTGAAGGAAGAGCAACTCTAGTGGATTTGAAGTGATTGGTTTAATTCGTAGAGCCGGCCCAGTTCATTTGAGCTTACCTCAACTAGATTAGGGAAAACCAGCAAGTTTTTGAACACCATGGTAAAACATCTGCATCAAATTGTTGTTTGCTTACTTGAGCTTAATTTACTTCTTGCAATCCATATTCATAGAAATTGAATTATTTTCTTGTTAACCTAGGATTGCATACCTTGTTCTAAATTTTAATTGCCGGTGCATTTAGTTAAACTTAGTTGATTGAGAGTTTACTTGTGTAAAACCAAATTATTTTATGCTTGCACATTATAAACTTGGTTTTAGCTAAAGGATTTTTAATCCGCTTATTCACCCACTTTAGTCGGCCTCCTCAATGTTACACACGCTATGGCCTTAGGGCACCCCTAGCATCGATCTTGCCATTGATCGTAGCATTCACCAAGTGCCCTGCACATCAATGGACAAGCAACCATTCTTAGCACAAGTAACTTGCACTTGACTCTCATCAACAAAACCGATGCAAACATGCATTACTTAACACCCACGTTAATATTTTCGCAATGCATGGACTTCTGCCATAACTAACACTTTGCATGGATTCCCGCCATAACTAACACAATCAAAATCCACTCAATTTAGCACTGGTCGATTTTACCGCCAACCAACGGCCGGTCAAACGCCATAACTAACCTAAGACCTCTCGGTAACAGGGGACCGATTAGACCGTGGCTCCCATGCCGATCTGACCGCCCTACTCCCTCTAATTGGACCGTCTCCTACAGCTGGTCTGACCGCCTTAGCAGTCCGATCAGACCGCTGAATCCGGACAACAAAACTAAAGAAATCAAATGACACAAAATCAAATTCAAACTTCGACAATGAAGCACAAGCATAGTTAGATACTCATCATACATATGAGATGACATCCGTATGGTCTCACGGTGCTCCTAGTTAAGTGCTAATTAGTTAGCTAGCTACTATGTGCTGGGTCCGTGCATGGCATTATTAGTTCACGTACAACGCACGTAGTTAGCGCTAAGCTGGCGGCCAATTCGGTCGTGTACTAGTCGTGTTTAGAGTTAGCTAGGCCATCTCTGTCAGGAGCTAGCTATGCCGTCGCCCGCGGCAAAAGCCACTAGCCGTGCATGCATGCATGGATGGATGGATGGATGGATGGACCAGCTGCCCCGCGCGCGCGCCAAACGCAAGCGGATGATGCATGGGCCGAGCCCCGCGCGCGCGGCCTGCCGTGCCAGGTGGGGGCAGACCGCGCGACCGGATCGGTGGCTGCCAGCCGTGGTACAACTCATCGATCGACCGCGTGCGGGCGCGGCCGCGCGAGCGAGCAAACGTGCGGCTCGCGGTCGCGGGCGGGCGTGGGGATAGAGGAGAACCGAACAGCTCGACGCGGGCGCTACGGAGGCGCAGGACCACGCACGCACGCACGCGGCGCGGTGCGGAGGCCAGCCATCTCCGGCCAACGGCGCGGCGACAGGCGCGCCGGGCGGGCGTACCGACCGGGCTGATAAAGCGCGGGGGCGGGCTGGCTGGCTAGCCCAGCAGCCCGGTCGAGATTCGGCGAGCCGGGGATCCGCACATGCACGAAAAGATCGTGTGGGGGACTCGCAGAGCCAACCGAAGGGCTCCCCGCGCGCCCTACGAGAGCGACGCAGCATCTAACACATGCGCATGCACGCACGGCCCCTGCTCCTTTCTCTCTCTCTCTCTTTCTCCTTGCTGTTGGTGGCCTGCAGCTCCACTCGACACCCTGTAATGCAAGGTCGCTAGACATAATGTACTCCTACGTGCGTACTGGGTTCAGCTCGCTAGCTTTGGACTCTTGTTTTGTACCTAGCTAGCCTGTCCAAAGTAGTAGCACAGATCTCACCTCTCCTATGTATGTAGTACTCTCCTGTCCAGAGTAGCTTTGGATGTCTTGATAGATAATATCCGTCTATATTACAGACGTGCTCGAAACGTAGGAATTTCTGTAAGAGTTCTCTTGTTCTATATAGAGGTCTAACTTGCTCGTATGAACGAAAGCATACAAGTACTAGCTGGAAGCAGTAACCCGGTGAAGCTGGTCGTTTACCAATGATGAGCCCGGCCGGCCGTGTGATGGCATTAATGCGACAGGTGTGCACGAACGGGAGGCTCAAACTCTGTCCGTGTCGGCGTCCGCCAGATTGACCGCACCGCGCGCAGGGGCCTAGCTCCCGGCCACTTTTCATTGCATCCCCACGCGCGCAAGGACGGGGGGCGCAGTGCGTGCGTCGTCCTCCACCTGCTGCCATAGGCAAGCGCCATTAGTCAAGTTTACCCAGGCCGAAGCAATCAATGGTCGCAGATCTATCCCGGCCACCAACTAGCCAGCAGACCATGCAAGTAGCCAAGGCCCAAACCCAAGGACGTACGAGCAGGTCTCATGGCTGGTCTTTTTAGTTTTTTTTTATTATAGTACATAACTTTTAAACAAAATATTTTTAAAAATAGAGTCTATAAATTAATTATAGTACACGTTAAAAACCCAACATCTGTATCAACTAAAATCGCAAGCAAGTATCTCTCTATAATCTCTATCATAAAAAAATAAAATTAAAAAATTTTAGCTAAAAATCATAGCTATATCAGACAGGCCCTAAATTTCCTTTTGGATTGGTTTCCTGGCTCCGAGGGACCATGACACGACGCATCAGTGGCGGTGGTTACATGAGTTAATTAAGGTTTTCAGGGACCGGTCGATCGGTTTGGAGTTAATGGCAGCTGGTTAATTAGTGCGGCACTGTTCACTAAAGGAGGCCATGTCTTGGGGGAGAGGAGCACGGGGCGATTTGACGGGGATCCGTGTCGCCTGCTGCCCGGGCTCCATCAATGCCAGGGACCGGGCGCCCGGCCCTCTCATTCCCACTTTTGCAGTGCCGTCCGTCTCATCTGATCGAGTATCCGTCACCAACGAACACTTGATGTCGATCACGAGTGTGCGTTCCTCTCTGCTCACTGCTGATCCATAGCAGCTTGGTGATCCTTCTTTCCAAACGTATAATGCTGCACTAAATGTGTAAGACCTGGTAGCCCTACGAGAGTGATGATTATTTGATATTACTTATGTTTAGTTTTATTGTTTAAGTTTGATTTTAAGAAATTATATTTTGAGCTGTTGTTATTTGGAGATAGCGGTACTATCTGCGTTGAATCGTGGTACGACTGGAAAACGGTAGTATCGGCTTGTATCGCGGTACGATTTTCGAAACGGTAGTACCGGCGTGCAGTATATTATTCATACGTGGATTGTTGACCTAGGTGTGAGCGACTCGAAGTACGTAATTGATCGCTTGCAATTGAGCATCTCGTCTTGACTTTGCTCTCCTAATTTGAACTTCGAAGATGGTCTCATGAATGCAATATAATTCAGTCCTGCCAATGAGCTTGGAGCAGAAGAGCCATGATTGATCCCATGATCTTGTAAACTAGTGTAAAATGGCAAAAAATAGACGATCAAAAAATAGAATACACAATTTAATGTGGAAAACCTTTGCAGAAAAAGGACTCACGAAGACGAATTATTACTATACAAGGAGATATTACAAATATGAAAAACTTCGGCGAACCTTAACCATATGACTATAGGGTACATATATAGACTAGGAAATAAGAGACCTAGGAGATTATAAAACGAAGACGAGATCAGCATATATATATCTACTTAAACACGTACACAAACTCGTATCATCCTTTAACATAAACAATTGTTGTTCCCACAGAAAACTTGCGTTATCTCAGTACCGGACAGTGTTACTCCTTTTGTACGCTTATCGATACAACTCTACTATTATGTAATACTGCTACTACGACTAACCCGTATTTGGACGCTTCCTAACGAATTAAACAAAGTCTGGATGCAGTTTTATAGACAAAGTCTGGATGAAGTTTTATAAGAAAGTCTCCGGTCATTCTTAATACATAGTAAGTGCCCCTCGTGCAAACGATTTCCCTTCAGAAATTGCTCCGAGTAGGCGTTCACCTCAGAGTACATGACTCAAGTGAAAACTGCACTCTTTGGCATGCACGGCCCGCATGTCAATGATAGTCTGTAACGATTCTATACAACAAATCATCCATAGATTTTACTAGGATACATCCTTCATACATGGCTATCTACAAATTATCCATAGATTTTATACAACAAATCATCCATAGATTTTACTAGGATACATCCTTCATACAACAAATTATCCATAGATTTTATACAACAAATCATCCATAGATTTTACTAGGATACATCCTTCATACAACAAATCATCCACAGAATCAAGTTGTTCCTGCTGAGGAAGCCTACCTAGTTTTTGCATGGCTATCTACGACTCTACGTGCTTGATGTTTCCTAAAGCAAACTGCCGTCGTACGGCACCACAGATTGGCATCTCGCTGCCGAATATATACAGATCGCGGATTGGACGTGATCGTGTAGGCCGCTTCAGGAACAAGGTAGTGACAGGTGACGACGACTGTACCGTGCTACAGTATGGCCGTAGCTTCATGTCGTATTCTTGGACCTTAAAACGATGAGTGCTATCGTACTGCAACTCTTGCGGTTCTAATTGTACCTTCATCCGTTGCAGACACACAGATATTTTGTAGATGAGATGTGCTCACCTTGTTGAGAGTTCATGCCTCACCAAAAGTCAGTCAGTTTGGCACCTGATCTGAAATAGGACCCATATTATCGGAGTTCGATATCCATCGCCGTGTGTTGGGTGGGTGATTTGTGTTGATTATATGAGATTTAATTACATGACCATGATTTCCTGTGTTTAGTAGTCTTACTACAGTCCTCATAATAAACTGTTCACCTTGTTTCTACTCTTCAAGTAAAATCGATAAAATGCAACTCATAAGAGTCGCATTCCAGGAAAATACCATTCATTGTAGTTGGTAAAATGCCGTTCATTTCATTGTGTAATCCATAAAATGCCATTCTCGGCCTCTTTTCGCTTTTTTTTTTTTTTGCTTTATCCAGTCATTTTCTACCCCAGAAAAATGTCGCTTAATTGAAGGTTTAATTTCAGTGGGCCGGTCCTAAACAAAACTTGCTCATGGGCCGTTTGCTACGCCAGCTTCCCAGTAAGTCCCAGCAGAAAATAAGGCCAGCCGGCACAGACTAGCCCGTCCGAGCTTGATTTTGGGAAACGGAAGTTGCCTTCTCATTCATGCCTTGTTCTGTTTTCTAATTTGTACTTTCATCTTAAAAAACTAATTATTCACGTATTTGACACCGTAGACATATATTTTCTAATTTTGACACCCGAACAACCGATTTTACAAAAATATCCTCTCCCCGAGCTCGAAAGGCGCAGCAGACGACACGTGTCATCTACCACGACATTTGGATGTGAACAAATTGTTCTTTATTGTGTTGAGATCTCTTTGTTTAGTGTCCATATGATTGCCCACTCGTGTTCTTCAGTTTGTTATAGCACTGGTGCCAAAGCGCAGTCAGAAGTCACGCCTCCCTGCACCTCGGTCAGAAGTCAGCGCGCCGTTCATGGACCATACGCAGCTAAGTGATGGTGATCCCATGGTATGCTCGTCACGCCGGCCGATGGGTTGCATACCTCGCGTGCCGCCGCGATGCTCCGAACAGGCAGAGGAGCACTCGATGTAAGGTGTGACGCATGCTCTACGCCAGTTTCTGGCCGTCATTGTTGACATCTGAATGCGTTCTGCATCTACCCTGCAAAACCGAGAGCGATCAGGCGAGGGGCATACAAGTTTGACCGAGAGAATTTTGATTTTGGGAGAGCCACGAGCTGGTCAGCGGCATATACTTTATACTTGTTTAATTGGAAGGCTCTCTCGGTCAGTCAAAGGCGTGCGTTTTTTTTTGAGGTCTTGTCTCGTCAGGGAGAGTCAAGGTGTAAAACTCGCGCTTAAGAGGCCAAGGAAGGCCGACCTGCCTGTTCAACTGAACCAGGGGACGACCCCGGCCTTGTCCTTGCTTCGTTGACAGTCGATGTGAACACTTATGTCAGCACTGATGGTACATACCAAAGATATAAGCTTTGGTTACACCACAGACATGCTGGACAGCCATGTCAACTGTGTAAACTGTTGACAAGGTGAACTTGAAAAGATCAACAGTACTACTGTAGGATTGATTTGCTTGTCATCCCACTTTAATCATGCAGTCTATGGATAGAATGAGCTGGATTATTCTGAATAGATCTGTTCACCAGACCAGTCACCGAGCTGGGCTGCAAAACTACCGAGTCAGATCAGTCAATTTCAGTGGAGTAAATCGCTTTCCTGGAATGCTTTCTGGTTATTACGGGCAGTCGATGTCCATCGTGATCCGTGGCCATGACATCAAAGTTTGCTTGATTTGCAGTGCAACAATCAGAAATCCCATCGATACAGCTGTAACATGTTTAATCACAGCTTGTGCAGTGATTATTTGTTAGTTTCGACACGGGAGGACAGTATTCTGCACGTTTTGACCTTAAGGGGCGTGCCAAACCAACACTACGTTATTTGTGTAGCACCATTCTATAGAGTAGAAATAGAGTAGAAGGAGATGATTGGAGCTGGGAACGCACCCGGAAAATGGATGAAATTTAGAGGTCCCAAGATCAAATCCTACTACCCCTGATGGATTAAAAAACTCCATAGATTATAGACTCTACCATTGGTGCGATCTAATTCCTAATATTTATCATGGCAACTAAGCACCAAACCAGGGAGTCTGCAACTTGTTGAAAAACAGCATTGGAATACTAGGTCTGTAATAAAAAAAAACCCATGATTTGTACAAAACAGACAACCATCGATAAGTAATCAGTGATTAAAAAAACAACTCCGACCGAAAGTTCATTTAATCCTCCAGAGAACCCAAAAAAGCAAAACTTTTTCACAAAAGAAACACTACGATACCTCCCACCTAGATTAGCATCGCATCACCGCATTAGCTGTGGAGAACAAAAACAACATGGCTTACATGCTAAGTTAGTATTCTTCCCGGGCCAGTCAGCAGTCCTGGACCTGCCCCGAGCGAAATCCAACCAGGAATCCTTTTCTTATTAATCGACTGGTGGAGTCAGACCACATCCGCAGTCACCAAAGATAACGCACGGTTCTTTTTAGCCTTTCATCTTTACTGAAAGTCAACATACCAAACGTAAAAATAATATAGTGTCTTAAAACAGATTTTTTAAATAATTTCTCAAACTCAAAACACCCATAACCATATCAAGAAGTACATATAAAAAATATTTTTACTATTATAAAAGGATGAGTTGGTGGTTGTACGTCCATTCTCCTCCAACCGCCATATTCTCTCAATTTCTCACTATTCTCCACTTTCCAACCGATCAGAGCAACTCTCTTCTATAGCACAATTCTCTATACATTCAATGAGTTCTGTTGCAACGCACAGGTATCTTTACTATTATAAAAAAACGAGATGGTGGCTGTACGTCCATTCTTCTCCAACCGCCATATTCCCTCAACTTCTCACCATTCTCCACTTTCCAACCGATCAGAGCAACTATCTTCTATAGCACAATTCTCTATGCATTCAATGAGTTCCGTTGCAACGCACGGGTATGTAACTAGTATAAGTAAAAAATAAGGCTCCAACCACGTGCACGGAGCGATGAATGGATAAGACTAGACCGGCCGCGTCACTGCTGCGGTGTAGGCAGCTGTCACGACGTCGCCATCGCTGCGCATCGCGCGCATCAGCGCGCGCACGCCCCCTTCTCCGCCCCAGGCGGCAACTAAAATATTTGCGCTATAGTATTAAACTCGAGAAACCTCACAGGCAACGGAGAGCAACGGAGCTGGGTGGGCGGCCACGGGCACGGGCGCGGGCACGGCCAGCGCGGGTGTGGATGGACGCGCCCCGTACGACGGCGCAAAAAGATGGGCCTTTTGGTATTAAGTTTCCGCGACTTTTTGCCGTGACGCGATGAGACGGGAGGGGGATAGAAGCGGCGCCCGGTCGCGCGAGGGGGGAGGCACCTCCCACAAGTTGGGCAGGCGGGCTCGTGATTCTTGAGCGCCAAAAAGTGGGGTGTTGTCCGCTTGCTCCCGGGACTCGAGCGTAAGTGGGATGGGCCGTGGGCGGGGCATTCGCCGCACGCGGCTCAGGTACAGCTTCCCTGCTAACGCCGCCGCCTACTTTTCCCCAAAAAATACCGGGGTGCTCGAGATGGTGGCTGGTTTCGGTTTCACGTCTCACTCACGTGATCACGTCGCCTAGTTGTTGATTTTTTTTTTATGAAGGCTTTCTCCTTTTGTTAACTTGATTAAGTGATGAATAGCTGTCTCGAGTTAACCTTCGGGCTCCGTTTGGTTCGGGTTAGGAGATGGTTTAGGGATGCTAAACACCTTCGAATTAAGGAGGGTTAATTTATCTTGGTAAAAACTATTTAACTATTCTAATCTAAGATTAAGTTAACATAGCGAAATTGATGGAATAAACTAAAAAAGCACAACTTAGCCTCATAGATTATGTTTTTCTACTGTTAATCTAGCTAACTCACATAATTTAATCAAACAATAATTTAGATCAATAGAAAACTAATCAAACAATAATTTAGATCAACGTAGTTGTCAATCACAAAACTTAGATTATGCTAACATAACTAGGTTAAAATTAGCTAACATAGTTATCTTAACCCTTAACTAAACGCAGTCCTACTGATTGGGGCCACAACGTCAAGAAAACTTATTGTTCACATGCAAACACAACCCAAAAAAGTGGGAATGAATGACCAAATGAGCACCTGTGAAACTCCAGGGACTACTCATTCGGGTTTTTTGTGAAACTCCAGGATCTGCTATTTTGGGCTTTTTTGTGGCTTACTGCTTATTTTGCACTATAACTATCGGTGATTTCTTGATGTAATTAAATTTTAAAAAAATTAAAAATTAAAAATATTAGTCCATCACAAACAATACAAATAAATACGGGAAAAATAAAAAACAAAAAGCCAAAAAACTAAAAAAAATAAAATTAAGAAATAATAAACTAGAAGTAAAAAAAGTTAGAAGCTGAAACCAAAAACAAGCAAGAAACCAAAACAAGCAAGGCCGAAGTCTACATTTTTGGAGCTACGATGACGTATTAACGACGACTACATATGTGTAGTCCAATTTACCCTAATCGTTTTCTGAACCAAATTTGCACAATCTCTTCTAGAAAAAGGAATCCGAGATAATCATGCCTACTGCCAGAGCATAATATAATTTGGAGTGCTTTTGGCGAGAATGAAAAGGTCAAATTTTCTATCACGGGTAGAATAGTGGCAATAGAAGAGTCAACTGCGACGAAAACAAAACACCGTAGACTTTGAGGTCCTAAGCACCAGGAGGTCCAGGACCAGGATCACACCAACGCCGAGTCAACGTCAGCACCCCAGCCACGTCAGAAGTGACATCTGAACTCTGAAGACCAACGAAAACCAATGCTCCCACAGTCCCACGTGCATCGCTAATGAACTCTATTTTTAAATGAAAGAATACGAAATCTGTTTTCTTATTCAAATTTCCAATTACCCATAAAATCTTAAGCAGTGCAACTTCTCCCAGAACGCTTCATTATTGGGGAAGTGTATTTAGTAGTTACCTTCATCCCTTGATGGGGGCGTGGATGAACTTACATGCATTGAATTGAAAAAAGTGGAAAGAATCTACTTCTAACCTGTTCAATTGGGATTTAGCTTTTAGCTTCTACTTTCTTAATTCGTCCTTTTGACTTATTGGATTTTTTGTTTTTTTCTGTATTTCTTTATATTATCCGTATGAGATAGCCTATTTTTCCTATTTTTAATTTTTACAAATTTAACAAAGCCTCAAATAGTAAAAAAAACTAGAAGCTCGCAACAAAAGCTGACATAAGCACTATGCACACGGATTTGTAAAAAAGCTGTACGGAGATGTCTTACTGCAACTCACACAATAATCCCGATCGCTTTCCGAAATAAACAGATTGGATGTCACTAAGAAACTGGCTCCAAACAGCAGCTCTTCTTCGCCGTGCTGACCATCTAGTTGCCAAGAATCACACACGAACACAGGTTTGCAGACTCGGTACTAAACCAAAAACCAAACTTGTAAACTGCGACTCTTTTTAATTACAGGTAGAAGGCAAAGCAAACACAAGGCCCCGAAGGAACAAGAGGACGCAAGTAACCAGAACGGGAAAACGACGGAGGAAGCAAAAGGAGGATTAGTCCAACTACAATAAAAGACGCATCAGGTCACCCTCGAAGTCTCACTGTCTCTCTACTTGTGCCTTAACCGGATGCATCCTCCCTTGCCGCATCCAGCTGTGCCCACTGGCTCACTCCCCGCGCTTTATCCTCTGCAGCTCTAGCTGCATCCCCTCGGCCGCCACCGCCTATAAATATGCCCCCCAAAAACCACCGTCGCAAAACCACACAACTCCACCGCTTCAGAGCCAACAGAGCAAACCAAGGCCTCCGACAGCTCAGAAGACGTGCCTGATCGAGAAGGAGATGAGCGGGGAGTCGGGCTCGCCGTGCAGCCCGCCGTCGACCTCGTCGTCGGAGCACCAGACGGTGTGGACGTCGCCGCCGAAGCGGCCGGCGGGGCGGACCAAGTTCCGGGAGACGCGGCACCCGGTGTTCCGCGGCGTGCGGCGCCGGGGCAATGCCGGGCGGTGGGTGTGCGAGGTGCGCGTGCCGGGGCGGCGAGGGTGCAGGCTCTGGCTCGGCACGTTCGACACCGCCGAGGCGGCCGCGCGCGCGCACGACGCCGCCATGCTCGTCATCGCCGGCAGGGGCGCCTGCCTCAACTTCGCTGACTCCGCCTGGCTGCTCGCCGTGCCGGCCTTCTACCGCAGCCTCGCCGACGTCCGCCACGCCGTCGCCAAGGCCGTGGAGGACTTCCAGCTGCGCGAGGCGCTCGCCGAGGATGCGCTGTCGGCCACGTCGTCGACGCCGTCCTCCCCCACCGACGACGACGCCGTCACCGCCGACGAGTCTTCCTCTCCGGCCGAGGACACGCCGTTCGATTTGGATGTCCTAAGTGACATGGGGTGGGACTTGTACTACGCGAGCTTGGCGCAGGGGATGCTCATGGAGCCGCCGTCCGCGGCCGTGGCGTTCGGCGACGACGGCGACGCTAACCTCGCTGATGTGCCACTGTGGAGCTACTAGAACTGCGGCCGTTGTACTTCGAATTTTGCCTCTTTCTCCTGGCTTCCGATGCTAATGTGAATATGTGATGGATCAAGTTGGGGAAACAAAGCATGTCCGTTGACTTTCCAAAAGCTGAATGTTTCAGCATCTGCCGAACAGTACGGTTACTACTTATGTTTTAGCATCTGCCGAACAGAACGGTTACTACTTATGTATACATAAGAAAGTTGGTTGGCAATCCAACGGCACAGATGACAATCCATGCCCCACCAAACGTCTGTGGGCCCCTGAACGGTCATGCATATTACGGTGCGCCGCGTTGGTTTGCCAAATGATGTTGCACCCTGCACAACTTGAGGGGAATTGAAAGTTGAGTGGCATCTAACTCATCCCTGCTTCTTCAACAAATTCGAGTTAATCGTTGTAGTTGAATTCAGTAGGTAAAACTCTAGAAACCGAACCAGGTCAAAGTCAAAAGCTCACATACAGTTCCCATGATGATTTGCTGACTTGACGCTCACACTCCTCCGTTTCAGAATACTTTAGAATTGATGATTTATCATGGTCTCCAAAGTTAAACTTTGACAGTAGTCCTTGCCCTTCACATTTCGACGGGCTTCATCCTCTTGGCACGTCCCAAAACCACTGGCCTACTTAATTACAGACCCAGAACCCAAATCGATATGCACTGTAAAATTATTTGCTTTGATATGTTCAAGTGGAAAATCCCTGTCACTGTAGACTTCTTACTACCTAAATTCGCGTTCAAACTTTTTTCAGCTCCTGTTCACATACTTCTGGAGCAGTGCCACGTAGACCTCTCCAAAAATCTAGGAGGGGTCCAGGGCCACACCGTGACGGACCGACATGGACTCGCCCCTTTTACAGGGCACGGTGAACAAGGCAGCGGCTAGCTGTACGCTACCGTGAATGAACGAGCAGCAGCAGCAAGCACGGAACCTGCCTCGGCGCTTCTCCCCCGTCCGTCCACAAGAATCGCCCCCTCTCAAACCCCCGATGGGCAAACCGCTGCCGCAAAAAATAAATGAAGGCGAGGCGAGGACGAGACGAGAAGGCGCCCGCACCGCAGGTGGGCGCCACCACTGCACTACCGGGGCAATCAATCAGGCGGGCGGGCCCCAGATATTTCCGCCGTTCCGTCGCTGTTGCGCGTCGTCACCAGCGATTCGACCGGCCGTGCCTGCCGATCCTTATCGATCGATCGATAAGCTAGTGCGTAATAATCGCGTAGCTTCGCGTCGTACCTGGTCTGGTCCAGGAGGCAGGGGGAAGGGGGGCGGAATAAGCTGCCGCTGCTGCGGGCTGGATACGGCTAAGGAAACCGCTGTCGCTCTGCAGTCGCTGGTTTTTCTATCCGGGGATTGTGCCACACGGTTTAGGATTTCTAGCATGTGTGAGCTCCGTTCGTTACGACTTCTGCCTACCGCTTTCAAGCATGCGTGTGCCACCTGGAAGTAAGAATAGATGTATTGGTTTTTTAATTTTATTTTTTAGTTTTTATTCTCTTTTTTCTTTGTATTATATGTAAAGATGTAATGGTGTTTATATTTTTTTTATTTTTTCCATTTTTTAATTAAATGATCTAGAAAAAGGTAACAATCTTCACAGTGTAATTTTAGTCAAATATCACTAAAAAAGCTGGATTGAACGGGTTTTTACTGTGTAAGTCTGTATCCTGTTGGTTTGTAACTGGTTGGATTGGTTTATTTGAAAATGGTATTTTTCCTCTTCACTGGCATGTAGTTGTAGACAGATCTGCGTTGTAGTATTTTATTTTGTTACATCGAACGATGCAGCGTTGTTTCTTGAAGTTTCTTGGTGCATTTCACTTGTTCAAAAGCATGTGTGTTTGCATAATTTGATGCCCGTTTCTGTTTAGACCAAAGTCGCAATTTGAGCAAACTTTGCTAAAACTACATGCCTGTTCCAGGTGGATATGATGCCAAGAAAGTATGGTAATTGGTAAGTCAGGGCTGTTGCTGCCAACCAAAGCTGTAACGCCCCCGTTTCCAGAAATGTCTGGACTCGGCGTCCCGCAACTACCCAAACTTGATCAGTTTTGGAGCATCAAGCAAGAGAATATTATCACAGAACATGCTTACAATAAAAGAGCCAACTTATATTACAACATAAGGTTTATCAACCAGTTTTACCGCAGCAGGCGTGCAAGCCCAAACTTAATTACATTACAACAAAACACCAGGAAGCTCGAGCGCGGCCAAGACCTAAAACCACACATCCTCACTGAAGTACGGTTCTTCTGGAACGTCCTCGACTGCTTGATCTTCACCGGCTTCTTGATACTCTGAAGGGGTTTAGCAAGTCGTAAGCACAACGCTCAGCAAGTCACAAAGGAACCCTAACTTAGCTAATTGTACGAATCACCAAAGGATGAGAGTATACTTGGTTTATTAATTTGAGTGGATGCACTTTTATTTGTAAACACTTTTGAAAATCCACACGTAAATCTACTCCTTAAGATTAGGGGGGTTTCTTCCAAAGTTGATTATCCAACTAATCCATACAAAATACTTGAGAAAACTACTTATACCTTGCTGCTGGAATCACCCAATGGACACAGATCCATTAACCGGGAGCACGGCGTATTCGAATACCATTTTATTGACTCTGTAGAGTTGCTCAATTTTACCCACAAGCATTCTTAACCCTCATGACTGAGTTAAGGAACCAGGTCGTTTCACTGCCCAATCATTTGCTTACACTCTACCCGATAGGTTAGGGATCCGCACAACCTCGGGTATCTGTAGGCTTACACGGAATGCGTGGCTGCTGGGGCCGTCGCAGATTTCCTGGGCCGAGAGGCCGCGAACGGCTCCACCGCCGTCGACAAAGCCACCTCCAGCGTGTCCGCATCGTCATTGCCGGACAATGCCGGCTAGTTGGGTGACCTTTCCTCTACAACGTTTGACATGTCGGCAATACTGGACAACGATATGTTCAAGCTTGACTTGTTCGGGGAAATGGACTCGGATATGTACTACGCGAGCCTTGCGTAGGGGCTGCTCATGGAGCCACTGTCGTTGGCAGCCACTAGGGCGTACTGGGATAATGACGACTACGGCAACAGAGGATCAGCTTATGTCGTGCTCTGGAGCTACTTGGTATAAAACACACAACAAAATAGACCATCAAAAGAGCAGAAGACGATGATTTAACATGAAAAATCCTTATGGAAAAAACAACGGATGCATGGAGACGAAATTTACTATATAAGGAGATATTACAATGAGGCTCTTACTCTTCCTATGTATTATAGGGGTACATATATAGGGCAATGGAAACAAGCCCCGCGCGGAGAGAAAATCAAATCAGAATCGGTTGCTACAGATTAACACCATGCTTGATACAATTTGCGCATAGCTTTGGCACCAGTTATACCACGTCTGACATGAGACGATATAATGTCCTACACAGATATGCTTCCCAGCATGATAACACAGCGAAACACTTTAATCGCATCAAATTTCACGACTGATATGCTCGTTGATTTCTCCTCCGGTTCTTGTTTTCCTGACAACTCGAGGTACATGCAATTTTAAGCTATAAAAAGAAACAAGAAAAAGGACACATCAAAGGGCATCTTTGTTGGTTGAAAATAATGGCTACCTCTAGACGGTTTGCAAAACGATTCCAAGGTATTGTTCCTTCGTTCATGTGTGACGACCAAAACGGGCAGCCAGACAGAACCACAAGCGGTAACTTTCAGGTAGAGGTGGTCCAAGTACGTTAACTTTCCCCATGAGTAATCCAGAAGATGTGGTCTTTCGACCCGGTCTGGTCATGGGCCCTGCTGGTTAAAGCTACCGGAGCTCTTGAATCTTCTTCCGGTTTCCTGTCAAAATCCTTCTGGCTAAGCGAGCACTGGCTCTCACGCGTTGGTACTGTATGCAGCTCTGCTTCCTTCCTAAATCCTACCGCCAAGAGGCAAGATGTGATGTGATGTAACCTTAATTAGATAGTGGAGTATACAAGTACTATTACCACTACTAGTAGTCCATTTAATATCAAAAGCTGCAATTTGTCTTTTTAAGTACTCTTAATTAGCGGAATTGTCCGTGCTGCACGCAATTCGATACTACAATGTTTGTGTTATTATTGTGGTGCTTGGTATTGTAACCATACTTTCTTTTTCACTATATTTGTCTATGACTTTAAAGTATCTATTTTTTTAGTATATTTGTCTATTGAGAAGATCTAGAATGTAATTATTATAATTTTTTCTCTCTGCTCTTATTTAAATGTTTCAGAAGAGATTAAATGACGGTGGCATGTCATTTAATAGAGATATGCATGATCATTTTTCATTAAGTATTTTTTAGATTTAGTACTTTATTGGTCTGTGTATATGGTAGGCAATGGATAAATATAAAGAAACAGAGGGAGTATAAGTTTTTTGATCCGCCACAGCTTCCAATTTGTAACCTTTTTGACTTTATGCCTGACTATAAAAAGAGAACCACTGGATCAATCTAGAATTAGATACACATATATCTAAAAGCTAATCCAAAGTTCAATTAGAGCACTTAAACAAGTAATACTAACTTACAAATAGCAAAGTAGTAAACCCGGTTAAAAAAGCACCGTATAAAATGGACCGGACGGGTTGTCTCCATTGACCTTGGAGCTATTGTTTTCGGAAAAAATGAAACACAAACGTAAGGCTCATCAGTCTGGAATCAGTTTTGGGTGTTCGCAAGGTCTTCACAGCCGCAAGCCTTCGAGTTCAGCTCTTCCTGTTCTTTGTCAACCCTGACACCAAAACCCTGCATAGCAAATGACTAAACGAGTAAAGAAAGTGTAAAACGATAACCAAGGAACACTGGCCTTGTCGCCGTAGGTAGAAGCCGAAAAGTAAACAGAGAACATGGAAGTAGAAATCAAAGAAAAGAAAGCTCCGTGAAGCTGCCTGCTGCTGCTAGTTGGCTGTGGCCAGTCCGAGGAGTGTGACCGAGGCAAGTTGCAACTCCAATCCGTGCTGTCCCCTTTCCACTTCCAGCTATCCCCGCGGCACTGACCACCCGCACCGAGTAACGACCACTTATCTATATATACTTCCCGCCTCCTTCCCCTCCCTCCCATCCAAACTCCACTCTCGACGCTGCGATCCATGGACACTGACGCCACCTCGCCGCTGTCGGAGGAGCGGGAGTACAGGACGGTGTGGTCGGAGCCGCCGAAGCGGCCGGCGGGGCGGACCAAGTTCCGGGAGACGCGCCACCCGGTGTACCGCGGCGTGCGGCGCAGGGGCCGGGCGGGGCGGTGGGTGTGCGAGGTGCGCGTGCCGGGGAGGAGCGGCTCCAGGCTCTGGCTCGGCACCTTCGCCACCGCCGAGATGGCGGCGCGAGCGCACGACGCAGCGGCGATCGCGTTTTCCGGCCGCGCCGCGTGCCTCAACTTCGCCGACTCCGCGTGGCGGCTTCCCGTCCTGCCCGCGTCGTCGCTCGCCACCGCCCAGGAGGTCAAGAGCGCCGTCGCCGAGGCCGTCGAGGCGTTCCAGCGGCGCTCGGCCTCGTCCACGGAGCCGTCGTCGCCCGCGGAGACGGCCGACGACGGCTCGCCGGGCTCGCCGTCCAAGTCCAGCGACGTGTTCGAGTTCGACGACGGGTTCAGGTTTGGCGACATGGATGCCGGGTCGTACTACGCGAGCCTGGCTCAGGGGCTGCTCGTGGAGCCGCCGGCCGCCGGAGCGTGGTGGGAGGACGGTGAGTACGGCGGCGTGGAGATGGCGCTATGGAGCTACTAATTCGACTACGCAATGCGAAGTTCTAGATAGTTTTGTTTCTTCAAATATGGGAAAAGAAACAGAGCATTGGAGCAGATTAGGCAGCGAGGGCAGTTTTGGGATTCTCCGTATGTGCTGCATTTCTCTCCGTTTTTATGGTTCACTGTCAAAGGTGTGGCAAATGAGGTTTTGGGAAGGCTGACTTGTACTTATTTAGGCAATGAAGAATGAGTAGTACTTGAATTATTCCGACTGAACTTGATTGTGTACTTCATGAACCTGGCAATTCACTTCTCAGAGGAGGCTTCAACTCTCCATGACTTGATGTGTAGTCCTCATGAAACAACTAAAACTTGTAAGCTTTTTTCTAGCACTATCTTGAGGTTATTTGGATGACTCAATCAGTCAATCCCGATGTTCAGACATGCTCTGACAGACTTCATGAACCTTTTCTAGCCGGTATACCAGTTTGTTTTCTGTTCACAGGTCATAACATTACTTGATCGAAGCCAAACGCTAATAGACCGCGGCAGTGCATTCATACTCCCTTACTTGACTATCGCATCTCAAGAAAGAAATCGAAGAGAAAGGTGAAACATTGCAGTCAAATGGAATCAACAAAACAGAAACGAAAAGAATGAAACCATACGCCGATCATCGCTTTATTTGCTTGAAAAGACGATGATGACCTTCGGAGACCGGGCCATCTTCTGGGCGTTGAAATATAGGTGTGCAAATGGAGCGAATAATTTTCGTCTGATCGAACGATCGAAGGCTCGTAGAGCAAATACTGAAGGGGTAAATAAATATCCGCCTTTATCCGTGTTCAACCCTTGTTATAAATAATCTTGACTTAGAGTTCAAGACGTAGTAGAGTTTGTCTCCGTGTGTAACTCAAGTTGAAGTTATGTCCAACTTGAAATCCGAATACATATACTAGTAGGAGATTATTAGCCTATATATTGAGAAGGCTTGTGGCCAGTTTTGTAAGAAAAGCAAGGAGAACAGAAGTAAAAGAAAGGAGGGAGCAAGTAAGAGAATAGAGAAATTTAGAGATTCTCCTGTGTACTCTCAGTTTATTTACGAGGTGTGTGTTTTCTCCTGGAACAAAGTTAACAGGTGGTATCAGAGTCTAGGCGAGAACCGAGTCGCTGAAAAAAATCGTCTCGACGATTTCGTTTTGCGCTCGTCTCGCGCAGCGCTCTCGAGGCATCCGCTCCGCGCGTCATCACGTTTCAGCGGCTCGTCTGTGTGGCGCAACCGTCGGTCAAGCAACAGAACATGTTTCTGCAGCAAGGAAGACAACGTTTCTTGCTGAAGCGCTCAGCGATGATGAATCAACAGTGCTTCTGATGATGAGTTGAGTCAGAGACGTTGAGAAGATGTGTCATGGTCCAAACTCAAGTAAAGTGAAAAGAAATCGTAACGTTGAGAAGATGTGTCACAGTTCTGTGTCAAGTATGAGTTTAGTAAGTCGTAGTTGAGTCCGACTGTCTCAATGTTTTAGAATCTTTGCATTTGGATGGACCCGTACCAGTTGAGTTGAGTTTCTACATGTAGTTTGCATGTAGAACGCTTCATATGGAGGCGTGGCTGGTAGTTTATAATGCATTGTGACTAAAACTAGAGTATGTCAAGTCAAGATTAAGGGGGAGATTGTTACAAATAATCTTGACTTAGAGTTCAGGACGCATTAGAGTCCGTTTTTGTGTGTAACTTAAATTGAAGTTGTGTCCAATTTGAAATCCGAATACATATACTAGTAGGAGATTATTAGTATATATATTAAGGAGGTTTGTAGCCAGTTTTGTAAGAAAAGTAAGGAGAATAGAAGTAAAAGAGAAGGGAAGCAAGTAAGAGAATAGAGAAATTTAGAAATTTTTTTATGTTCTCTCAGTTTATTTGTGATAGTATGTTTTCTCCTGGAATAAAATTAACAACCCTGACTTTATGTGAGAAAGTCTGTTAAACATCGGCCGCACGCCCGGGCCGGCCTTTGCAGGGAGGAAAGGAAGGCCACACTGTCGCGCTTGCTTCCCAACTTGCAAAAACTGCAAGTTGCATCGTCCCCAACGCGGCAAAAACCCAACTCGCTCCACTTGCCTGCCCGCTTGAGCGTGCAGCAGCGACCAGACAGCCACCCCCCGGAAAGGCCATCCTTGTCGTGGTTCGTCTCTCTTTTCAAGCACAGGCTCGACGCCGGAGCCCTTTTCCCATTACTAGGCTACTGCTAGCTAGCTAGTCTAGATTCATCGTCATCAGGGACAAACTAAAACCGTTTGAAACCGAGCCTTGTCCAACCAGAATTGCTTGCGCGTGCTACTTGCAAGCTGCAAGAGTGCAGGTTGTGACAGGACGAGGGGGAGAAGAAAGCAACGTTGTCTGTTGAATGTTGATCCACTGAACCTAGGTGTGCTTGTGCGCAGCTGCCGTGTTCAGTTCGCTTCAGTTACGCTGTTGATTCAGCGGATCAGATCAATCATTCGGAAGCATCTGATTGAGTCGGTTGACCGAACGCTGAGTAGAGCGCCGTACTGATTTGCAATTTGTCAGGTCAGAACATGTTATAGCGCAGGACAAGGTTGTCCGGCTGCATTGCTGCTGAAAAGGGATATTTGTCGTCTCTAGCAGGCTAGAATCCACGGTCTGCTCTCTTCAGGTTTACATCAGGCCGGTCAGGTCAGAACATTTATCTGGCCTAACAGTGCTACGGTACCGACACTCGGATTTATCAGTTACACACACAATCACACAAGCTTCTCCACAAGCTCAAAGCTAGCTCCTTTGGAATTGAAGGGGAGTCCTTGCAAAAACTTGTCCACTCTTTGATGAGCTCTGACTCTTCGATCAGGTAGACCGAATGATATGTGTTAACTGATCATTAGATAGGTATCTCAGTATGCGAGACCAACGATGTTCGCACGGAATGGTGAAATGGAGACCACACGTACGTGCGCAGTGGAAGATGTACAAGTCCTACAGAAGGGGGGAAAAGGAAGGCCAAGAACGGCTAGAAGTTTGCCCTATGGTCAAAAGAAGGTATTGTACCAGCAGGAGTTTGCTTGCTTCCTGCATTTCACTCGTGTGCTACAAAATCATGCAAGAATACAAAATCATGCTAACTATAGAGCAAATGAGATTACCTTCTCACAGCTAGGGCATTAACATACGAGCCCAGCTGGTTTTTCCATGCAATTTTCTAATGATTCCACCAATCAATAATTGCACCCAACCTTGCTATGATTTTTCTTGCTGCCAGGGTGACCACAATGCGAGCAGTGCGGCGATCTCACAATTGGTAAGCTTTTCGTGGAGGGTGATGGGAGATCATCAATATGGGGCATGTCAGATCCTTCTAGGAATGTATAGGCCCCTTACCAATTTCATATAATCCGGAGAAGTATAAATATGATTAGCTTCAGAAATGCATTGTTGGGCAGTTCATTCCGCTAAAAACTAACAAGAAATTCTCACGGAAGTACAAAACATACTTATCTAAAATATGATCTTCGTCGGATAACTGCACAAACCGAAGTGCAGTCTCAACACCAAAACCAGGCATCCCATACAAATCATGGTCACTGCCAATAAGAAGTGCCTTGGCTACCATTTGTTTCCTCTTCAATCCAAGACTAGAGACTCAATGTCTGCTACGCTGTAGCACTCAAAAGGTTCCTGAAGAAAATACGCTGATCATGGTGCCACGGTACAGGGAAGTTGAAAAAACTCATTTGCAGTGGTAACATTACTACAATAATAGATCGCTTACCTTACAGTTTGATCGGAGGACCTTTATGACAGTCTTAGCTCCAAAGAGGAAAGCATCACTGTCTGAAGTGATGCAAGCATCCACATGACCTTCATTGTTCAACTGAGTGCAAAGGGCTTCAGCTTCACCGTTTGCCTGCAGTACAGGATTCCAATATATCCAAGCAGTTCCTATACATCACAGGAAATTAGCATTGTCAAAGTCAGGGCCTTTATCAGTTTCCTATAGCAACCCCAGAGCACAGCAAACAAGATTGGGAAAACTAAGAAATGCCTCTGCAACCTAGTAGAAACTTGCATAAACTACTATCGAAGTGCTCTAAGGCTTATATACACACAAAAAGAATCAAAGCAAATCATGCTTAGTCAAGCAGCGTCAATTCATCTTTCTTCTTGTTCAGAATGCGTGTGCTTGGTCTGAATTAATTCTGAAATAAAACTGTTCTTCGTAGTATTGAAATGTATCCAGCCAGGTAATGGCAATTGCACACGCACACTAAAATATCACTTCGCTCCAAACTGGATAATGCAACAAGTGTGATGCATTGCTTGTATGACTTGTATCATGCCATACTGATACCACAACCATTTAATCTCTTTCAAAATATTTAAGTAGGGATAGAGGGTGAAAAATTATAATAACTACACCCTAAATTTTCTCAATAAATAAATATATTAAAACAGATATCTCGAGGCTATAGATAAATATAGCGAAATAGGGGAAGTGTTGTACGTTCTCTCTATATAGATTACATTTTGTTAAAAAAAAGATGTACAATTCTAACCACAGAGGTAGTACCGTACCACACTAGCCTTCGTAAAGTTCCTAGGTTTTGCTCAATCTCGTCTATAACGTCGATTTGTGTGGAAATGTGGAATCCCTTCATGTGAACTTTTTTTTGTTTTAAATGTGATCTAAGGCACAAAAGTCATTGCACACCTTCGATTAGGGATGCAGGTCATGATCCAAACAGACCCGTTAGATCGGTTAAATTACAATCAGATAGAGGTAAAATCGTATTCTTACCTCTAAATATACTTTAGAAGAATACATTCAAATACCAATGTGGGGACCTTTTTAGTCCATCCCACGACCAAGAAGAACCCAAAGTGTACACGCCCAGGAAGACAGAAGAATTTCCACCTAGACGATTCCTGGCCTGTGCCACACCCCTACGCCACCGCCGTCCGCCTCCCCACTTCTCCCCTCCAGATCTCTCTCGCCCCGATCGCCCCCCGCGGAATCAGAGGAGGCGAGGATGGCGTCCGCGGCGGTGGTGGACGCCGGCGACGCGCCGGACCCGACGGTGCGGAACCTCCTGGAGCAGGACAGCCTCAAGTGGGTCTTCGTCGGCGGCAAGGGCGGCGTCGGCAAGACCACGTGCAGCTCCATCCTCTCCATCCTCCTCGCCTCCGTCCGGCAGTCCGTGCTCGTCATCTCCACCGACCCCGCCCACAACCTCAGCGACGCCTTCCAGCAGCGCTTCACCAAGTTCCCCACCCTCGTCCGCGGCTTCTCCAACCTCTACGCCATGGTAACGAAAATTTCCTACTTTTCCTATCTCGCTGGTTCCAAGTCCCAACCCCCGCTTTTTCCCGTGGTTCTCTCTTGATTCGGCCCAATTGTGTGGTATTTGCGAGGGGAGGGTAATTGGATAGGATGGTAATTTCACCGAATTTTGGGAGGGGAGGGTGGGACGATACAGTTGAAGAGGAGAGACAGTATGCAAGTAAATAATTCGCACATTGCCCCTATTTTCCATGTAAGAAAGTATATCTACAACACGGGCGCTCCTCCAGGCTATTCAAATTGGAAAGTTCCCAATTTTGGGTTGGTTTGGCTTTGGGCTACTTCTGGTATGTGGGCAGTTGCTTAGTGATGGGACCTGTATGTTCAGGAACCTTTCTGAATGGAGATTTTGCTTGTGCTTGAATAATATATGGTGGTGATTCCTCTTGATATGTTCCGTTTAGGATGGCGGTTGAAGATAAGGTGGATGAGCTGTAGAAAATAAGTATCTGTTGTTTAGCGGTTTTTTTATACTTTCCGCTGAGGTTTAATAGAAAATAAGGTGGCTGACTTGTAGAAAAGAAGTACCCACTGTCTAGCTATTTCCTTTCTGATTCATAGGAAAAAGGCTGTTGTTTAGTGAATTCCCTATAGTGTGTTCAGTTGCTGTAACTTTTAATACATGCTAACAAGATGTTAGAAAGCCTTTATTTATTAAAACAAGATTTTGTTAGAAAGCCTTTTCTAACAAGATGTTCAGTCATTTATTGTAATGCACAATAAGCAAGCAAGGTAAAACAGGTTCTGGTCCACTGTCATGATTTTCTTTTGCAGATTGTTGCAGCCAATATGTTTTGCAACCTGCTGGCTTGATTTTGTTCTGTTTTTTACTTTTGTAATTTTACTGTTTGAATTTGTTACTTTCATCAATCTGACTCTTTCCATAAAAGACAACTTGACTCCTTTGATTAGAAATGGTCTTTTGGCTCGCTCAACCACTTCTTCTTCGATACTTAATTTGCAGGAAATTGACCCGAAGGTAGAAAATGATGATCTCTCAAATGAAGGAATGGAAGGATTCCTTTCGGAGCTAACAAACGCAATTCCAGGAGTTGATGAAGCAATGAGTTTTGCTGAAATGCTAAAGTAATTTTTGCCTCCATTCTGGTGTTGTCATTCTTCCCTTTGCAAACGAAGTTTCTTATTGAACCCACTTCTCGATTTCTAGCAATTATTTGAGTCTCATGTTTTTCCCTTGCTGCAGATTAGTCCAAACAATGGATTACTCTGTTGTAGTTTTTGATACTGCTCCTACAGGGCATACTTTACGGTTGCTGCAGTTCCCATCAACACTCGAGAAGGGTCTAGAGAAAATGATGGCCTTGAAAAATAGATTTGGCGGTCTGTTGAATCAGGTATTCTTTGTACATTTCAAGCTACTGGAAAACTATAGTTGTTATTTCAGACACATGTATGCAGATGTCCGTGTTGCTTTTCTACTGATGTTAATTTGCTTTTCTAGGAAATAACATGTTATTGTATCAGTTCATTTCATCATGGAGATACCTTGTATAAATTATAACAAAACAAACAACAGAGGAAGCCTGTGTTCTGCTTCAGCACGATCCATCAAGCTGTAGGGGATCCAATGACATTCCAAATAAATAATGGTTGTTTAACTGTTTGAAAATGATACGATGAGTTCTCTTTCGAAGAAAAAAATTATGATGAATGATGGCAGTTTATATTGAAGTTAAATGGTAGGATGTGCTTGATGTGCGCTTTCACATGTAGCCATGGACAAATCTGTAATTGGGCTAACTGAGATGAAAACCAGCAAGTAGCTAATACAACAATGTATGTCTGCATCAGGCCAGTCGATTGTTTGGTCTTGGCGATGAACTGAACGAGGATGCAATGCTTGGGAGACTCGAAGGTATGAAGGACGTGATCGAGCAAGTGAACAGGCAATTTAAAGATCCGGTAAGACTACCAACCTTGTAGAGCAGCAGATATCTTTTATCTACTGAACAAGATAGGCTGTTTATTATGTGATGTTAGGTAACTCCCTATATGCTAAGGATATTAAAAGACATAGTAGGAACATGACCAAGTGCCATTGGCAGAACTATACTATGAGTTATGTAAAAAATTAGAGAACACATGGGAGAGCTAGAAGGGACCTCTGCCACAACTCATGACTTTCTAATAATAATCGGCTATAGCCTGTAGGAAATTGTGGCTTGAGATTTGAAGTCGTGAGTCGTGACGATGTATTAGCATTCTTAAGATTTGATTAAATTAGTTTACCAGAGGGTACAACTGTAACCTGAGGAAGTGCCCTGGCAATTGTAGCTTTTGGCGTCTCACAATATATACAATCAGCATATTAGTTTCTTGCTGCGCAAGCCTCAGTTAAATGACTTCTTCACTTGTCCAACTTAGATACACGAGAGTACAACTGGATTAACATAAAAGTACCAATCATTTTGGATTATCTGATCGTTTTGCCCTTGATTGTCTTTTCCATATTTCTCTGCATTATTTAAAGCACCTAATATTAAAGATGTTATCCCCTTCTGGTTAATTTTTTTTGCTTTCCTTCTCAGGACTTGACAACTTTTGTATGTGTTTGTATCCCTGAATTTCTTTCGTTATATGAAACGGAGAGATTGGTGCAAGAGTTAGCAAAGTTTGAGATTGATGCACACAATATTATTATCAACCAGGTTCTTTTTGATGAGGAAGGTTGGTGTCAAAACTATCTATTTGGCAAATTTACTGTCTTGAAGCATTCTTGAAAATGTAAATGCACCATATTCACCTTTGAATTTCATAAGCACCTATTGTACGAGCAAAGAATCATGTTCTCATGAACTCTGGCTGAAAATAGATTCTGCATCACAATAGATGCCTTTTGAATACAGGACAGAACAGAAACTCTGCATATTGATTCATTTTTGAACACCCTTCAAAATTCTTTTATGCATTTCAATATACTCATATGTCATTCCTTGCAGCTGTTGAGTCGAAACTGCTAAAAGCACGGATAAAAATGCAACAAAAATATATTGATCAGTTTCATATGCTATACGATGACTTCAACATCACGAAGTTGCCCTTGCTTCCGGAGGAGGTAAGGAATCCGCCACTTCACCTATTCAAGCTTCTATTATTTAATTTGATCTTGAAGATGTGGCTTTTGTAATTCTTCAGGTATGTGGTGTTCAAGCTCTGCAAAAATTTTCCCGGCATTTCCTTAAACCGTACAAGCCTGCTCTGAAAAAGGGCACGGTTGAGGAACTAGAACAGAGAATATCTATACTGAAACCAGCACTGCAAGAAGCTGAGTCGGAACTAGATAGACTTAGGAAAGGGAAGCAGATAGCATGATCCCTTTTCACATGTCAAGGTGCACGGAACTAGAGAGAGAGAGAGAGAGACCCATTTTTTTCATCTCATTACATAATGTGGCTGATTTTCCTCAATTGAATTTTTAGATATTTGTCATAGCCGTTGGCATAGAAGTGTGTTATTAGCACGGGATATAGTTGGCCTTTGCGCCCCATTTATTAGCGGGTCTGATATAAGGACCACTTTGCATAATCTATTTTCCTGATACTGCTTGGTCTAGGGATCTAAGGGACTGTTTGGAATGCTGGAATTTCACAGGAAATAGTTCGATTCCAGTGTTCCAAATGGGACCCAAACCACTCTCTAGGTTTAGTTGGTGTGGGGTTTGGCCTAAACTATGGTTTCATACATGCTGGCTGAATTATGCACTACCTAGGAACCCGTTTGTTCTTGGGTGCTATATCTGGTAGTATAATTTTGGAAATCCTGGGCAATAATAAATCCAGAACAATCAATTTAACCAAATTATGTAAAATCAACGGTTTGCGGGAGTCGATTTAAATCGGTTAGCTGTTCGATTTTGGTCTCTGGGCTCTGGAGAAACTGTAAACTTAGTGATCTAATGCTTCTTGCTTGGCTGGCTCTTTTAATACGGAAAGATAAAACTTACATTTAACAACTGGAAACGTTGAATGAATCATTATTAGACTATTAGTCTTACGGGGCAACTATTACACAGTTGCCTATTTTCTAAGGCCCCGCTCGTTTCGGCTTAAGCTTCTGGCTTCTGGCTTATTTTTCACTATTCATAATTTCGTCTTTTTCTGAACTTTTGTCTTTTTTTTAGCTTTTTTTCCGGTTCTTTTTCTTTGCCGTATTCGTTTGCGTTGTTTGTGATGGGCTAACATATTTTTTATATTTTTTAATTTTTTTAAATTTAATTATGTTAAATAAGCCTCCTCATCGATTCTGATGTTTTTTCATTAGCTTCTGATGCTTTTCAGCCATAAGCCACCAAAAATAAGCCAACATATCAGTCGAGTTTTCGGACCATTAAATTTTGATCCAACCCCTCCCATATATACTACCCTCCACCCCCTAAGTCTAATTCCCTTCACCTCCGGTCGCCGCCGCAGGCCTGTTGGCTAGCTCCTCCTCCCGCCGCTGCTACCCCCTTCCTCCCTTTACCCCAACCACCTCTCACACCGTTTTTCTTCTCTCTCTGGCGATCCACCCCTGCGCCGCCTTTTTCCTCCTTTCCAGCAAGCCGCCTCGTGCTGCCCATCCGCTGTCACCTCCTAATTAACCTCTGTTTCTCGTCGCCCAGTCGATTGCCGCCGTCCACCGCTCTCCTTCGTCCCGCAGCGGTGCCACTGCCACCTCACCACGCCGCCGCCGTCATGCCTCCCCCGTCCTATCTTCTCTTTTAAGTCTCGGGGTACCGGTGAACTCGAACCTTAAATAGGTAAACCTTGGCGGTGACAGGAGACGGTGACGCTGGAGAGGAGGAGGAGGATGGCCGCCGGAGCATGAATCTCCATGTCAAATCCAACGATGAGCAAGTTCGATTGTGATTTTGCAAATTTTCACGTGCCTATGAGATAGCAAGTCCGTAGTTTTATAGTTCAGACCTCAGGAGGTTAAGTAGATGCGACATAGAAGTTCAATGGGTAAAAGAAGAAGCTGCAAGCTTCGATGTCGGGGTGTCTGCCATCACAAGCCTTGATACATAAAAATACCAGGAACTTTCCGGTGCCAATTTTAACAAATTATTTGTGTTAGCCAAGTAAGCCAACTACCAGAACAGCTACTTCAGAAGCCACTCCGTTAGAGCTCCCAATAGCAGTCTTTGGACTTCCACCATTGCCTTGTCAGCTCAACAGCCCAGCAGCGTTGCTCCATCCCCATGGCTGCCCAGCACCTGCACAAGTACATATCGAAGTTACAGGTAGTAGTTTGCAAGGTTCCGAAAATATATGGCTCTGGCTTATGGAATAAAAATACGTACCCTGCGTCTGCATGCACTGTGGTAGGATCGGTCAGACAACAGTTGGTCCTGCTTCTTCGGCAGGGCGTCGCTCCAACACGCCGGCGTGTGTGAGCAGCGCCCACAGGTGCGTGCTGAACTCTCCTCCTCTCGGCAGAGCTTCCAGATGCGCCCGGGCGTCGTTGGACGGCGCGACGTACGGCATCATCTCCGGCCAGAATTCAGAGAGGACCCTCCACCGTAGCGTCGGGTCTTGGATGTCTTCAACCAGCAGCTGCCTCGCAAGCCGAGCGCCCAGCACGACGAGTCGCTTGTCGTCAGGACCAGCGTCTCTGCCGATCCTCATCAGCTCGTCGTACTTCCGCTGCATCTTTGTGGAGCCTCCCAGTAACTTGGAGGCTTGTGAGCTGGCTTGACTCATGGAAGGCTCGGTTCGGCTTGATTCGTGGCATAAATGAGTTGAGTCAGGATTTTAGCTCGGTCCGCTAACGAGTCGAGCTGAGCTGGCTCGCAAGTCGCTCGCTAGGCTCGATCGGCCTAGCTCGGTAGCGTCTCTGGCCTATCACGACGTGAACGGCTCAGTACGGCAGTAATAGTATGTATGCATACTAATTTTCACACCTTTTGTCACTAAGAAGTATTATTAAGATACATATTACTCTTTTCTCTATTAATTTCACATATGGAAAGGAAACCATCACTTTGCTTATACTGGAACTGAAGTTTTCTTAACAAGTTTTTCTTACTTTGTTATGAACCTACTACATTAGATGCTCTTTCCTTTTGATGTAATTTCAGTCATAGAATTACTGTTGCATATGTTTCAATGTCACTCTAGAGAATCATAGAAGTTATCATTCAGAAAAACAAATTTAAAATATAAAAAGAAACACTGCTGAACTTACGGTTTTTCCTGCGGTTTTTGACTTTTGGGCTATTCGTACGAGAGATTATAGAGTAATAGAAATTCACGTACGGTTTTTTGCTGAGATAAATGAAGTCGGTACAGTATGTACTACAATTAACTAGTAGACCCTATCTTAAAAAGATGCTCCGTTTAAAAGTTAATTATTGTAGAAAAGCCAAAAAATAACTTTTAAAAGCTAAAAATAACAGGCTCTCATACAATAGTTATTCACTAATCTATCACTACTAGTACTATTTTTATTTTCATTAATACGTGCCGCTGTACTCGCATTTTCCGGGGGCCGAATCGTCCAGTCCCCACCATGCCCGGTGGGGCGGTGGCCCCTTAATCCTATCGCATGGGACCCACCGCTCAGCGAGACAGAATCTTGATAGACTTGAGGCTCTCAGCCAAACGACTCGCCCAGGACCAGGACACCGCCGCCAGGTCGTAACCGAGGCATCCACCCGAAGAAACACAAGGCGGCAAGGGGACTAGGGGAGCCCAAGCGAAGCACAACTCGCCAATCCGATCTCCCATGGAGTCGCAGCTGCAGGACAGGGGCGATGAGGACGCCGCGCGCTACCACGCGGCGGCGGCGGGCGCCGGCAATGCTGCGTTGGCCATGGCAACAATGGGCCCAACGGGCGCGCATGGGTCCGTCGTGCCGAAGCCGGAACCCGTGCCGGTTGAGTTCCTGGGCGGGCTCGCCGTCGCCCTCCCGCCGCGGAACCGCGACCGGCACACGAAGGTGGAGGGTCGCGGGCGGCGCATCCGCATGGCGGCGGCGTGCGCCGCGAGGGTTTCGCGGCTCACGCGCGACCTGGGGCACAAGTCCGACGGCGAGACCATCCGCTGGCTGCTGCAGCAGTCGGAGCTAGCCATCGTCGCCGCCACGGGCACCGGCACCGTGCCTGCGATCGCCACCACCGTTGACGGCGTGCTCCGCATCCCCACCGAGTCGCCCTGCGCCGCCGGGGCCGACGGCGTGGAGTCGACCCCCAAGCGGCGGCGCAAGCTCCAGCCGACTCGGGCGGCGGCCGGCACGGCACCGCTCGCCACGGCGTCCCCCGCGGCATACTACCCCGTCGTCACCGACCCCCTTCTGCAAGGCAGCGGCGGTGACGCGATTTCGATGTCTAGTGGCCTCGCCCCCGTCTCGGCCGCTGGGGCGCCCACAGGAGGCGGCATCCCGTTCATTGCCATACCTGCACCCGGCACCGGCGCGGCCAGCGACGGCATGATGCCAACGGCAGCCGTATGGATGGTTCCGCAGGCGCCCGGCGCCGCAGGCGCGGCCAACCAGCCGACTCATTATTGGGCATTCCAAACCAACCCTGAACTCATCAACTTCGCCGGCGCACAACCCATCGACGTCGCCAACTTCCAGCATCAATCGTTCTACAACGCGGAGCATCTTGTCGCCGGTGGGGGATCACAGGACCAGCATCCCGGTGGCCAGAAGGAGAGCGCCGTCGACCAGCCCCAGGGGGAGGACGACGACTACGACGGCAAGGCAGTGACGGATTCCAGTTCCGAAGAGTAGCGTAGCATGGCAACGCTATGCTGAACAGTCCAGTCCAGACAGATTCCCAAAGATTAGGTTCAAACTTTTGCCTAATCTAACTTTCTTCTTCTTTCTTGTGCAAATTCGCATATGATGGTGGTAAGAACTAGTGATTTCGTGGTGGTAATTTCGGTTTAGTGGTGAACTGCTGTAGAGAAGTACTAGTATCAAGTATCAACGAGGAGGAGCATAGTAAACCATATCCAAAACCAAAAGTTTTTACTTAATATTTCTCTGCCAGCTAGTATACGTAGTTTCTTTACTCCGTATACTTTAGGTCATTGTTACTGTAACCCTTTTTCTAATTTTGGTTGCGCTTGACTGCTTTTTTTAATCCGTGCTTGACTTCTTGTTAGTGCCAATGGAGTAGTAAGTATTTGGATTAGAAGCTTTTTTTAAGTGAGTCTAATAAGGACGCATCCACATATGTACATATACGACATACTCATGTGGATGCGTTTAATATATATATTTGAGACGAGATTGAAACCTTGTTCACGTGTGCGTGTACTTCACAGACACTATTTATATAAGTAGTATCCGTAAAGCACAGTTCATATCTAACAGTGCCCCTCCAAATAAGGCGCCCCTGTTCGAGTCCGGGTGGGCTGCTGGCTGCACGACGGCGAGCCACGCTAGCTCGGTGCTCGATTAGAAGCTTTTTAATAATTAGAGAGGATTAGAGAGGCGAGGTGCTCGTGCCTTCGTGGGCTGCGGTTTGTGGGACTGGAACGTGGGCCCGATAAAAGCGGGCATCTTCTGTAGAGTCAAAGGGTGCCTCGCTGACCGTGCTTATGAGGTGGGCCATAGCCTGCGCGAGTGACTGGCAATCTGGGCCCACCAAACAGTAAATAAGCGGTCCGCTCGGCCGGTCCTGGCTCGTTGGCTGACAGATGGGGCGCGCATGACGTGGAGGGGAATAGTGAGTACTAGCTAGCTTAGGAGTATATTCGCAAATCCTCAACATACGTGAGCCACTGACAGGATCTCTCCAAAAAATCGAACCGATAGGATATGTGATATTGTAGTAATTTTTTTAAAATCTAGCTCCGAGTCATGAATTTTCAATTGTAGTCACCCCACAACCGTAGAAGCAATAGTAGGTGTCATCTGCCGAGCTCCCATATCGTGGTAAGTGAAGAGCACTATGGTATAACCTGCTGAGCTAGCCGAGCTCGGTAACCAACTGTAGTGGTGGTAGCACTCGGTAGTATGTAAGACAACATTAACTTAAGCATGCATTAATATTAGTACTTAACATAGGCATACATTAATGCATTAGTATTAGTACTTAAGCATACATTAGTGCATACATTAGTTTTTTCCTGCCACAGCTATCCAGCGCGGCAGGTTCTCCTGAGTCTGCCCGGTGCAACAGGCCGCAAATGACCGTCGCCTACCGAGGTAGAGCTTGCTGCTGTGGTGTGACCAACTTGCCATGTTGTGAGAGTTTGGCAGATGATACATGTCATTCGCCGTTGTTTTTGTAATCATGTAGGAAATTAAAATTGAAAATTTGTAATTAGAGAACTATATTTGAAAATAAAAATACTACGGTGCCACATACGGGAAGGCCTAAAAAAAATCCACGTGCATTATTTTTTTTCTTGTTGGGGTCATCCGTTTTATGATTAAAGTACTAATAGTAGCTGGAAGCTCTACTCCCAAGGCAAGTTTTCTTGAGAGAGACCACATAATTTTGTTTGTTTCCCCCTTTGTCCAGACTCCAGAGGCTGGAAAGTCTTGGCTGGGAAGATGAAAGGTCTTGTGCTAGTGTTCCGATTTTGATTACCAGAAATTCAGCTATAAACCATAAAAAATCAGTCTAACTGAGCATCATATAGTGTGCCCCATTCTACAAACATTTTAGAACCTAACCTAATCACAGAACCACCGAAGGCAGTTTACCATGTACGTTGGCCCTTTCTCACGGGGTAGTCGATGCCAATGGGCGGGCAGAGCCAACGGCCGAGGCAGAACATGATCACACACCTCATGGCACGCTGCCGCGACGTCTCGTGCGCACGAACTGCGGCACTAGTGAAGCCAGTGCGCGCGCTACGGCTGAGAGGCCTGAAGCCATTGCGCGAGCACCGTGCCGAGAGGTGAACGAGCGTAGCGGCACAGGCCGGGCTGCAGTTACACGCGCCGGGAGGCGCATGCATGATGCCGCGCGGTGTTGGGCCGTGCCCGTGTGGCGGGTTGCAACTGCAGCGTGGCGTGGATCTCTCTCGAATCTGCTCGGCATGGCGTGCCCAGGCCTCAGGGTAAGCGCGACGGCGTGCTAGGCCGTGGGTTCGACCGTGGATCTGTGGGCGGAGGGTGCGCGGGCGCGGCCGAAGCCTAACAGGCCGGGCCGCGAGCGTGTGGAGTGCAGAGGAGGCACGGCGCGATGACACGCAAAGAACTCGAATAGACGAGCAGTGCGCCGTGCGCGGGTGCGTGTAGTGAAGCGGACGGCGTCACTGTTAGAGAGGAAATCTCAGGATTGACTCTTGCCTTGCATGGCTCTCACGTATACAGGATTTCCATGTATAGATGACTACCTTATTTAGGCCTTCCGTGTATAGTTGCTTACCATGTATACTTGCATGTAATCTCTATACTATCGATGGAAATATACGCCCACTGTGTGGCCAATTCCCCTCGTCCTCTCCCGTTTGCATGGTTTCAGAGCATTGCTCCTGACCTGCACATCTCGCTTCCGCCATAGGTGAGCCCTCTAGCGCTGCTCTCGCCGGCGACATGGCTACCGCTCTCTCGACCACCAAAGGCGCCATCGCTCCTGCTCCATCCTTTTCTGTGCAGGCCATTAACGTGGCCAGCGTCAAGACTCATGTTTCCATATCCCTCGACCTAAAAGCCTCCAACTACTCGATGTAGCGCACCTTCATGAATATGCTGCTCGGTAAGTTTGAGCTGTTGGGGCACGTCGATGACACTCCGCCGCCAGTTGCCGCCGCCGCCAACTGGACCCGTGAGGACTTCATTGTCCGGTCATGGATTTATGCGTCCGTGTCGGAGGAGATTCTCTCCATCATCATGGAACCAGATCAGTCCGCTCGTGCCGCATGGACAAGCGTCGAAGACCTCTTCCTCGACAACAAACTCAGTCGCGCTGTCTTCATCGACGCCGAGTTCCGCTCGCTGGTCCAAGGTAATTATTCTATCACCAAGAACTGCAACAAGATGAAAACACTCGCCGACTCTCTTCGCGATGTGGGGCAACCGGTGTCGGACCAGACATTGGTTCTCAACACTCTGAGCGGCCTCAATGACCGCTACGCCGACATGAAGACCCTCATCCCGATGCAGTCCCCGTTCCCTAGCTTTATCAAGACCCGCTCGCTGCTCCACCTCAAAGAAATCGGCATCAATGCCGCGCCCGCCGCTGGAAACAGTGGCACAGCCCTGACCTCCTCCGCCAGCTACCAGGGCACCAATGGGCATGGTGACCGCAGCGATCGCAATGGGGATCGCAGTGGTGATCGTGGCAATGGCAACCGGCACACGCAAGGCAACAACAACAACCGCAATAACCGCCGCAACAACAACGGCAAGGGGTGGCGGTGAACGGTCCGGGCACTCAAGCACGTCCACCACCGTCGTCCCGTGGATTTGCTTCAACCCCTTCACCGGCCAAATTCAGACCGCGCAATGCACATGGCGCGGCATCACTGCCATCAACTCTGGCGTAGGTCTTCTTGGACCACGGCCGACGTCCACGCCAGCACAGGTCTACACCACCACCCTGGCGCTACTCCACGGCGCACCGCCGACGCTGCCTGCTCCTGCCGGTTGGGACCAACTGGTCTGATCGCGGCCCTCAACAACATGGTGATACAGCCCCAATTGGTTGGTGACTGGGTCCTGGATTCAGGCGCCTCATCGCACATGTCCTCCGACGCCGGTATACTCTCCTCTCCTAAGCCCTGCTCTTCCCCTTTCCGTGTCACTGTCGGAAATGGCTCTTCCATGCCCATCCGACATCCTACCTCCTTTCCAGCTGCACAATGTTCTTAATGTTCCTAACCTCGTTCGCAATCTCATTTCCATTCGAAAATTTACTTCCCATAATTCTTGCTCTGTGGAATTTGACCCTTTTGGTTTCTCTGTCAAGGATTTTCGCACCAAGACAGAGATTCTATGCTGCAATAGTGGTGGAGACCTCTACTCCTTCCCATCCGACGCCACCACCCCGCAGCCCCATAGCCTTCTCGCGTCCACCGCCTCCATGGAGTTGTGGCATCGTCGGCTTGGTCACCCTGGCCGCGACTCCCTGTCGTCCTTCCACCAGTCGAAATTTATTTCTTCACCACTTCAAATGAGCTAGCGAGGCATGGCATTTTGTGCGGCGAGGGAGGGAGGCATGGCATTTTGTGCGCCCAGGAAGGCGTTGCCGACCGACAAAACCACATGGGCGTGCAGGCCAGCGGCCATATTCAACCGAGAGCCACGGGAATCACTGTCGAGTCACGTCGTGTCATGTCACATCACGTTGATGTCACGCCCGTGTGGGTGGCAGGGTTGGGCGGGCCAACAGAGCTGTTGATGTAGGCCTGTCTGCCACACCATTTGTCGACCTGTCGCGCTAGCCCAGCCGGCCTACCGCACCCGAGCTACCTGCCCCGTCTTGCCGAGCAAAGGGGGCACGATAGGTGCCATGTGTTGTTTACTACGCCCTTCAAACTTAGAAAGAAGATCATTTTTACAAAAATAAATGTTTGAAGGCTCTTTTCCCGTATTCGTTTGCATTATACACGCTGGGCTAATCCATTTTTTCTATTTTCTATTTTTTAAAATTTAATTATACCAAATAAGTTATCATCACCGTTAAAAATTCAGCCATAACACACAAAAATTCAGTCCAATCAAGATATCTGTAAAACAGTTCCAAATGCCATTGCATTGCGTCAGGGCTAGGTGGCTAGCTGAGTCGCTTTCTGAAGCCGTGGCACATGTGCAGTCACACACACACACCCCCTGTTTTTACCGTACTAGTTAACCTATGCATTGTGCAGGAAGATATTGAATGGCAAGTGATCTGATTTCCGAACGCAAGGCAAGGGGGCATGCATGCAATGCAACAAACATTAACCCACGTCCAAATCCTTTTCCATTTCTGGCCGACGAGTTTGCTTCTATTTAGCCACATCATTGAAAGTTTAGAGCATGGGATAGTTTCATGCATTGAAGATATGTACTCCAAGTGGGAGTACCAGTACAGAGTGAAGTCTATTCAAGCGCTACGGTTATTCCCTCACCGGGAAGCGGTGGATGCAGTTGGCCCAGGGGCCCTCGTCCCCGGCCGTCGCCGCGCCACCGTCGTCTGGACGGACGCGCTCCCACACCGCGCTGTTCGCCTTCGGCCCGCTCCCCATGCCGAGTTGCCACACCCGGTCGCCCCTCCGGACCCTCCCCTTCGCCTCGTGGTACGCGAGCTGGTACCACAGCGACGCTGCCGACTGGTTCCCGAACCGGTGGAACGTCATGAGGGCCGCCTCCGCCTCTCTACCCCCGAGCCCCAGCCCCTCCGCCAGCCTCCGTATCATCGGCTTCCCCGACGACGGCAGGCAGAAGTGAATCGCGGCGGTGAGGAAGTTCGGCTTTGGGGCGTTGCAGTCGTCGTCGGGGAGTTTCTTGCTCTGCCGGTGGCGGAACAGCTGCAGCGCCGCGGCGTAGCGAAGCTTCTCGTGCCACGGGAGGATGGCTGGGCCGAGCGCGAGGAGGTGGGCGCGCAGGAGGTCGCGGGCCACGCCGCCGAGGCCACGGCCGATGGAGAACCCGGTGATGCCCTCCTCGTCCTCCTCCCTCGCCGCCGACATGTAGCTGAGGTCGTCGGCCGTCCGGTTGGTGCGTGCCAGCCTGACAAGCCTATACTTGGCCGGCGCTGCTGCGGTGGTTGTGTTCGACAGCAGCGCCGCGGCGCAGCCGGTGCGGAAGAAGCAGTTTAGGAGAAGCTTGCAGTGGTCTTTCCCGCTGTACCACCCGACCGTGACGATCTCGGCGCTGACGATGATCGCGTATTCGATGGCGTGCGTCCTCAGCACGCCTCTCGCGACGTCCACGCCGATGACGCCCGCGGCGCAGCCCATGCCGGAGAGGTTGAAGGTCTTGACGTCGCTGCGCATGCGGTAGTGGTTGGCGATCACCGCGGTGAGCGACGGCGCCGGGCAGAACCCGCTGCAGTTGACGACGAGGGCACCCACAGCGGACGGCGGCACACCTGTCTTGGCGAAGAGCTCGTCGAGCGTGGGGAAGAACAGCATGCGTGCCTCCTGGACGGCGTCCGCGTGCCTCGCGGACGGCGGGATGTAGTGCAGAGACGGCGGGAAGTAGGTCTCGTTGCCCATGCCGCACGCCTCGATGACCTTTGACATGAACTCGACGCTGCCGTCGTCGAAGCAGCCGATGAGCCGGAGGTGCTCTAGGAGCCCCGGGATGGGAATGCGTAGCCGCCGGGGCGGCTTCAGGCACGCGAAGTCGACCAGGCTGATGTCCGCCGTGGCAGCGCGTCGGTGGAAGCGGCACAGGAGCAGCATTGCGCAGACGGGAACGAGGTAGAGTGCCGCATGCCGTCGGAAGGCGAAGAAGAAGAGCTCAGCGAGGAGACAAAGGAGGAGGATGGCGGCGCCGAGAAGGCGGTGGGCGGCAGCGAGGAGGTGCTCTTTGTGCGCCATGTCCATGTCCATTGGTTTGGTTTGGTCTTGCGACTCTTGTTTTTTAGTGGCTACTGGCTAGTGTAGTAGTGTCTCTGCAAGGATGCATGGGATGTAGAGGCTAGCTTGCACATCAGTGAGTGGTTGAGTGCTCAACTGTCCATTGCTCTGAGTTCTTCAGGCCATTAAGACGAGTGTTTGACTGCATTACTTTAGGGATGGAGTTGACTATACTTTGGAACTGTGAGAATATCAGCCAATTATTCTTTTAGAGGAGGATATTAGCCAACTATTACTATCTTGAAATTATGCGGACGTTCGATTTTATCGAATTGAAATGGTATTCCGTTCGAGTTTGTATTTGGCCTCTATCGGTAACCGAGTTTGAAATATGTATGTGAATGAGATTTGGCCATTGCTCGATTCATATTTGATCTATTTTAACCCTTACTCCTTTCACACCCTCTTTGATCTATTTTAACCGTTACTCCTTTCACATCCTCCCTCGTTTATACTCTGTTCATATTAATTTCTACTTCTGATTTCTACTTTAAAAACCCAGAAGCTAATATAAATATATGTATTCTCGAAGCAGGTTCTCTACTTTTCTTGCTCCGGTTTCGCTATGAGATAAATCAGAGGTCACAGGTGCATTGTATACCCTATTTCTTTCACTCCCGTCTCGCATACGTATTTCTTTCTCATGTTCTGCACCACTTACCTTATCATTCTAAAACCACATGCATGCAGCCATGCAGGACGAGGAGCGGGCCCCGCGAGAGCAGCGCTGAAATGGCATGCTGACGTGTGTAGGCCACGCCGACGTACGTCGCCGAGCAAAACACGGCACGCGCGTACGCACGCTAGCTGTGTGTGCGCGCTCGCGCGCATGCGCGTGCAACCGCATGAACTCTTGCTTGCTTATTTTTTGTGTAGCTCCAGGCCTCCAGCTATGTCGAATTGTGGGTTTCACCGTTGCGGAAACGGGTAGAATTAATGTCCGTCGTGACCGGTTACTTGAACTGCAGCGGAGCAGAAAATTGGGTGCTGAGCTAGACCTGGAGTTGGGCTCGACACGGCCAGCCCATCGTACCGGGCCGGTCTAGATCTAAACCTAGTTTCAAATAAAAAAAACATACTAAGAAAGGTCTGATTGTAATTTTTATAAAGTTCGAGACTACATCAGGAATTTTAGGCCATGCCGGCCCAAGCACAATCCATTAGAGCGTGTTGTGTCATGCCGCCTGGCGTGCCCAATTCTTAGATCCGACTCGGTAGTTTGTGTTATGCCACCACGTGTCTTGCCTAGACCGTGCCGTGCTGATCGGACCTTAAGCTAGCCTGAAAAAGCACGACCCAACTCTCACCACTATACAGAGCTTACTGCCCCCGCGAATGGTCGTTTTGGAAGGATGGACTACAGTTCATGTTATAACTACAGCCGATTGTACGCTTTTTAATCAACCGTCGGATTGCCTTGGGGCGATCTAGATTTGTTGCAGTCATAATAACGAGTGCCAATCATACCCGTTATAGAAAGAGTGCCATTTGCTTGGACTGTCTTGTATGGGAATTATGCTAGGGCTCGATTTAATTTGCAACCAACCACTGCTCCACTACTAACAATATTGCATCATGTGAGACCATGTGAAGGTCACCCCAGAGTTGTGATGATTAATTAACTTTTGGATTAGAGTATCTGCGGAGGTTGACTTTGGTTTTTGAGGATTATGCAAAAGATCGCTTTTTGTCTAACGACTTTGTGGTTTACGAGTTCGTCTGACTGCTTGTACTGGAGTATTCGAAGTTTACAACTTCGTGGTCAAACGATCCGATCGAGAGATCTGATCGACAATTGTGCGAGATCGGCAGAACGACCACGGGATGGTCGTGCTTCAGTACGTGGTCGTTGCTCGATAATCGTAAGTCTGGGCGATCGATAGTCGTAGATTTTGTGATCGGTTGTCGTAGCGATCTGTTCGGTAGTCGTAAGCCTTGGTGATTGGTAGTCGTAGCCCATGTGAACGGTTGTCGTAGCCCTTTGTGATCGATGGTCGTAGCGATTTGTTGTGTTGGTCGTTGGCCTCTCGATTGTTATTTGTAGGCTTCGAGTACTTCAAGTTTTGTGACCTTTGAGCATCCGAGTACTCATGAGTTGACCTAGGTGTTGTTGCTAGTGTGCACATATATTTATTGTTTGGTCCTAGGTTTAGGATCAGTATTTAGGTGCATACATTTTGCATTAAGCATTGTTTGGATTAATTGTGCCAATTAATGACTTTGTGTATCATGCAGTGCTACGTGACGGTTTGCTTATTTGTGTTGGTTGCGGGACTTTGGAGCTAGGTCATGGTGAGGTGTAGGAGGATCGGGACTAGGCACAGGGTGATGCTGAGGTCCAGAACGGTCAGGGAGACGCTGAAAATGACCAAGGCTTGTGGGGTGGTTGCAAGCTGAGACAACGAGGAATCAGAGCGGGAGCTACTGGTGGTGATCATGACGTGCAACAAGAAGGTGGACTGGGACTATACTCAGGGATGAGTTGAGATCCAGACGGTCGAGGAAGCCAGGTGCTGTCATGTGCGAGAAGAGACATGTGGCGCGCCAACTGACTTCAGTCGTTTGCAAGCGAGGACAGTTCGATGGGATTCCGACGCGTGAGAGGCTTGGCGGCAAGTCATTGGGGCCACGTGGAAGATAGCGAAGCATGGGCGATGTTTCGTGGCAAAGGAAGCGGGAAGCTTCGAGGAAAGCGGTAGAGGGGTATTTTGGTCAAATTGCCCAATACCGGAGAAATGTGTGTGAGTAAAACTCAGTGTTATGTGGGGTTAATGGGTTATCCCCGGTTTGGCCTGATAGGGGATCTATTAGGTTTTGGGTTCAGGTTGTGAGCCTATATAAGGGGAGGAGAGGCAAGAGGTAGGATTTGAGAAGGCTAGCTAAGCCTTTTGGTGGCTAGCTCATCCTCCCTCTTATGGGAGATAGGTCTAGACTTAGAGCTCTGTCCTCCTGAGTGGAGTGGCTGAAAAATCAATCATCTCAAGTGAGCAATGCATCAATCTTTGATCTACCTTGTGTATTTTTTGTCTGATTGAGTTTGCTCTATTTTGAGTTGGTTTTCTCTCTCTTCTCTCAACCCTTTCTTGATCTATTCATGTTGCTCTTATTTCGGTTGGTTTGATCTCTCTTCTGCCCTTCTCTTGATCTTGCTGTGCAAGGACATGGACGAGATAGAGATAATCTCTTGAAATCGATCTTCAATCATGCAGACACTTCAATAGCAAGATTTTTAAGAAACCCTATTTTTGCAAGTTCTTGATCTAATCGGGTGATTTCCTGATTCAAGGACTTTTGATCTGATTTCTTCAGTGATCCAGCTTGCCGTCACATGTGTGAGCATATGCAAAGCCATCTTGGCTATCTTCTACCCATGAGCAAGATCTGATCATCGATTTAGTTTTTAGTTTTTGGTTGGTGTGCGTGTTCTCAAATTGCAAAATTGTCTCAAATTTATCACAGATTTTTCGATTCGAGAATGGAATAACATCTTGAGACCTTAAGCAATTTGTGTACAACGTTTCACGGACATTTGATCTTTTAATTAAAAGATATGTGGATTTTAGATCTTGCGGTCGTGCGATTACTCTGTTCTTCTGAGTCATTTTCGACTGCGTCTGGTTATGACCGCTCTTTGATTTTTGATCATTCATTGATAGTCGATCTCACTGGTCAAGTTTCGGATTGCTCCATTCTTCTGAGTCATTTTCGACTGCGTCTGGTTATGACCGCTCTTTGATTTTCGATCATTCATTAATAGTCGATCTCACTGGTCAAATTTTGGATTGGTTCGACCACTCTGGTTACGATCACTACTTGATCGTTGACCCTTCTGGTCATATTCTGAACTGGTACGACTTCGTTGGTCATCGACTACTAGATTGGTTTTCTGCCCGCAGTTTCTGGACATCGACCACAAAGGTTACGATCACATCAGTCTTGTCCACGCTAGTTTTTGACCACTCATTGGTCCTCGACCACGCTGGTCTTTCGACTGCACACTAGACATCAACCACGCTGGTTTCAACCACGTCGATTTTGACCACGTTGGTTTCGATCACGTTAGTTTTCGACAACGTTGGTTTTGACCATGTTGGTATCTGACTGGCAGTCGATCTCCGACCACAGTGACCTCCGTCCGATAGTCGATTTCTGACTACGTTGGTATCCGACTGGCAGTCGATCTCTGACCACGGTGATATTCGTTCGATAGTCGATTTCTGACTACGTTGGTATCTGACTGGCAGTCGATCTCCGACCACGATGATTTCCATTCGATAGTCGATTTCTGATTACGTGGGTATTCGACTAGCAGTCAATCTCTGACCACGGTGATTTCCGTCTGATAGTCGTAACCGGCCACATTGATTTTCGACCAGTGGTCGTAACCCGACCACGTATTGTTCCGAACTGGTCGTGCTTAGCTCTGTGTTCGTCTATTTTTCAAGAAGATGTCATATCCTAATCTTCATAACTTTGTAGCTATCGGAGTAAACGATTGGTGAATATTTGGAGGAAAGAATTTTAAAGCACCATTCACCCCCTCTGTTGCCTATCCGGTCCTACACTTCAAGATATGCATAATTTAATTTTGGGATGTCTATTTCTAATGTGACTTAATACTTTCTTATGTGTAAATCGCATTTTTGAACCATTATACCAGTCTAGAGTCATACGTACGCATCTCAAAACTAATCCAAACGCCAAGAAAATTACCCTGGAGTTAATAAAAAACCGGGCAACTTTCAAACAGCAAACCCGTTAAGACCTCGTTTTTAATACAGGATTTTCCCTCAACCTTCATGAATTTGATCGGTTTTGTGTGAAATTCCTATGAAATTCCTATGAATTTCCTCATTCTAAACATGACTTTATGTTATATTTAGGTGAGTAAAGAAGGCACTGCTCTTCTGTTATTTCTCCAAACTAAGCTTCCAGCCAAACCAGTGCTCTCGAGCTGCAGGCCCATGTGCAGCCCAACTCGGAAAGAGGCCTGTCCACTGAAACTGAAACCTAGCTTGACAATTCCTTACTTGCAGCATACAAGTAATGCATTTGGGTGACCCATGTGAATGCATCGCGCCCAAGATATTGAGTGAAATGTCAGTAGGATACAAACCTTACATACAAATCTCGTTTCAAAAAATATTACCTACAGAGTATCCAGTGTCACTCGTTCTCACGCACCATCGCACGAATGCTTCTTAGCAGATGAAGCCAGAACTGCCATGCCAGCCAGACGGTCTTCGATTGAAGGAGTACGTGGTAAACGACGAAGCCGAAAGTCACCGCCGGAAGCACCACGGAATCGAGCCAGATCCCTGGACGGATCTCACCAGGACGCACGTACAGGCAGCAGAGAACGGCAGGCGCCGGCGTCACGTGTAGGGCACTTTTCTGGTGAGTGCCTAACTAAAGCGACGTTACACCGCGGCCTCGAGTGCAACCAACAGCAACATCCTCAACCAGCGTGCTGTGCTAGCTGCTTTGCACAGAACCACGCTGTCCTTGTTCGATGAATGCGTCCATGGCCGTCGCACGGAACAAACACATTCGCACGTCGCGTCCTCCCGGCACGTATCTGATCGCCAGAATCCCATCCCCTGTATATACTACTGCACCTTGGTCATCGCAAGCTAGCACAAGGGGAGAGCAGTGCGCGGGACGATGAGGAGTGCGTTGCTGTGTTTGTCTTTAGCCGCTGTGCTCGCCAGCGTGGTGTGTTTGTCCGAGGCGGCGCGTGTGACGCCGCCGCTGCCGGTGCTGCCGATCCCGTCAGCGCCGCAGCTCAAGTGGCAGCGGCGGGAGGTGATCATGTTCTTCCATTTCGGGATGAACACGTTCACCGACTCCGAGTGGGGCACGGGGCAGGAGGACCCGTCCCTGTTCCACCCCGCGGCGCTCAACGCCACCCAGTGGATGGACGCGGCCGCCGCGGCGGGCGCGTCGCTCGCCATCCTCGTTGCCAAGCACCACGACGGGTTCTGCCTCTGGCCGTCCGCGTACACGGAGCACTCCGTGCGGAGCAGCCCCTGGCGCGGCGGCCGGGGAGACGTGGTGCGCGAGTTTGCCGACGCCGCGCGCGCGCGCGGCGTCGACGCCGGGCTGTACCTCTCGCCGTGGGACCGGCACGACGAGAGGTACGGCCTCGAGGTCGCCTACAACGAGTACTACCTGGCCCAGCTCCACGAGCTCCTCACCGGGTCAGTGTCATTGTTTCAAGCGCCTGTGTCCGTGCATGTGAAAGATTCAAGCAACTCGCCATTGTTAAATGCTTAGGAGCATCCGCTAACACTATTGTGCAGGTACGGGAGCGTGTCGGAGATATGGTTCGACGGCGCCAAGGGCAAGAACGCGACGAACATGACGTACCACTTCCAGGAGTGGTTCCAGACGGTGAAGCAGCTGCAGAGCTCCATCAACATCTTCTCCGACGCCGGACCCGACGTACGGTGGGTCGGCGACGAGAAGGGGTTCGCCGGAACCACGTGCTGGTCCACCGTCAACCGCTCCATGATAACGATCGGCCAGGCCGGCAATGAGAAGTGCGTACATACATACCATGCACGGCCAAAACTTCCTCTGGTAATTATTGGTGCATACCGATCGATCGATCATTCGCCATTGTTGATCTGTGTCAGCTATCTGAACAAGGGCGACCCGCGGGGGAGGAACTGGGTGCCGCCGGAGTGCGACGTGTCGATCCGGCCGGGCTGGTTCTGGCACATGAACGAGACGGCCAAGCCGCTGAGCGAGCTGCTCGAGATATACTACAACTCGGTGGGCCGGAACTGCGTGCTCCTGCTGAACGCGCCGCCCAACACCGCCGGCCTGGTCGAGGACGCCGACATCGCCAGGCTCCGCGAGTTCCGCGCGGCCATCACGACCATCTTCGGCACGGACCTCGCCGCGGGCAGCACGGCGAGGGCCAGCAGCGAGCGCGGCGGGAGGCACGGCGGCTTCGCGGCAGGCAACGTGCTCGACGGCTGCGACGAGACGTACTGGGCTCCGACGGCCGAGGACGGGCGCAAGAACGGGTACTGGATCGAGCTTCGGCGGGCCGGCGCGCAGGCGTTCAACGTGGTCAGGATACAGGAGCACGTGGCGATGGGGCAGCGGGTGGAGCGGCACGAGGTGTACGTCGACGGTGCACCCGTGGCTAACGGCACGACGGTGGGGCACAAGCGGCTGCACCGGCTGGCCAGCCCCGTCGCCGGACGGACGGTGAAGATATGGCTCACGGCGCGGCGGGGCCCGCCACTGGTGTCGGCGGTGGGCCTCCACCTCGATCCCTTTGCAACGAACATGGTGTGACGGAGAAAATAATTGGTGTTATGTGGTCAGTCGACGTCGCGCCCGGGCGTGCACAACGGACGGCGCACCGGCGATAAAGCGGTATTCTTCTGGATTGGATCCATCCATCTTTCGTGATCAAAACCACACCGTTCGAATAATTTGTTGGGTGCAATAATACCTAGTTTAGTGCATTGTGGACTGTAACGCTATATCTATGGTCCATGTCACTCGTCACCGGTGCTCGTGTTCAAAAACTATGGATTTATCTATACAATATATAACTGTATTTAGAGTCAAAATTAATCAGATTTTAGGATCACTAGGTGACGATTCAACACACTAGATTCATCCCTATGTCTTATAAAATACCCCTAACCCTAACCCTAACCTCCCCACCCTACCCCAGCCCAACCCTGCTGCCTCCCCACCTTGTGATGCCTCCCTCAGCCTCGCCGACGTCCCCTCTGAAGCCGATGAGCCCCGCCGCGTACCTCCTCCCCCTGCCCCGTCCTCTCACCGCTATCCTCTTTCCTGTCGCCTCACTGGCCTCTAGCACCCCTGTCCCGCTGTTTTTCCCCAAAAGAGATGGCAGTTTCTGATTCTCTCCAAAAACTTTGGCAAAATAGTTCCGTAATTTTGGGAGAAATGGTACCCTCATAAAAGTTAGGCGAAGAACCCCTCACAAAAGGTTATTCCAGTAACCAGGCCCGAGCAAACTTAGGGTTTGCGTGCCAGAGTAAAGATCGAGTAAGATAGGCTCCAGTGAGACACTTTTCTATCAGATAGGAGGGGGCGAAGGTTTACCCCTTTTTTTCTCGTTCCGAGTTGGAATAAACAGCACAACCACCATTTCCTGCGGTGTGCTACCACTAACTACCACTATCATATCGTTATCGTGTGGTGCAACACCTCAACCAATGCCGATTATTAGTAACAAGAAGGCTTTATTTATGCATACATCATCATTCCAGAAGCATGGGGATAAAAAGTTCCCACTACAAATGCAACAAATGACCGGACTACGGACGCAAACGAAAGAGGGAGACAAGCACCAACAGCAAGTGCCCAACAAGAAGTCTACATATAGAAACGCACCAGACGAGAGCAAACAAACAGCAATGGCATCCCAAGATAGATTTGCATGTAAAAGCTGATTACTTCAGTCGTTTCAAAACAACACATATATAGCTATCATTCGTAACAGTTACTATGGAGTATCAGATCAAAATTTTACACTCTTCATTGGCAAAATTGATCGTCATAATCTCCGAGACAACACATTAACAAAAAAATTAAAACCAATACACGGCGCAGTCAAAACTTTGATGATTCCTGTGCCTTTCTCAAACTACCTCAAAAAATAACAGTGCTTTTGAGTGTTCGCTAACCCTCAGGCCTCAAGCAGCCCTTAGTACCTCCTGTTAAACCTATTGCTGCCGCCTCCCCTGCCAGAAAACCCTCTTCCACCGCCGCCTCGGCCACCACCACCCGAGAATCTCCTGCCACCACCACCACGGCCAAACCTTGCTCCGCCAGAGTTGCCTCTTGACTGGTCCCTCTCTTGCAAGGGTGGCAGTTGTGTCACTTCCTCAAGTGTCACCATGGCAGCGTTCTCTGCACCTGCGAGAATCATGCAGCAAATGAGTGGTGCAGTAGTACCCCCCAAATACATGAATTCAAGTTCAATTGCCTTAATTTGGATCCAAAAATAAAATTCAAAAAATCTGTGAACTCTACATATACAGTAGTAACACATTTACAAAAATGCATTAGTTCTGCACTATAAAAAGAAGTGAAACCCTGTACCAAAGTTATACCTTGAATATAGTCATCAACTTCTGCTGCAGGAACATCAAATACAGCACCTGTCCCATCAGCAGTGAGGGTCACACCCTTTACATCTGCAAGTTTTTCTTCTGGCATGAACCTTTTCAATGTAGTAATAACAAACCTGCACGCAGAAGTTTCACAATCAATTGAACATCTGAGAATGCTCATGACCCAAAAGGTTAAATAAGCATGGTCACTCACCCTGGTACCCAAAAGGTTAAATAAGCATGGTCACTCACCCTGGTGAATACATCGATCTGCCAGTTTCAAGCAGTAATGTAGTATGGTTCTCCATAGAAGAAAGCAAAGATCTCTTCTTTATGTCAGTGTAGCCCTAAGAAATATATTTCCTGTTAATTATAACAGCCAGGATAGCAGTACAAATATATAACTAGAAACCAACTTACAACTGCCTTTGCAAGTGCTTTGGCTAGTAGATCAACTGCAGACATACTGGAACAGCTTAACAGTTGCTCGGCTTGCTGCCGGAAAACAGGAATAACACTGCATTGCATCCAACCACATAGTTAATGGAACAAATAAATCTACTGTAAAATACACTTAATCACAAATTTCAATTCGAATATCTTACCTGTCTGACACACTAGCAATGGCTTCTGCTGCTTCAGTGCCCGCAGATTGCGCCACATCAGTTGGCTGAGGTGCAGAGATATGTTCAAACTTCACCCCAGACTCCCTTTCTATTCTGTTCACATTGTACTTATATCTGGGTTCAAAAAGCATGACAGCAACGCCAGTATTACCTGAAAATCAACAGGCATTACTTAAAAGGTAATCATTATAAGCAGCAAACTGAAAAATGATAATCCTATTTAACCTACCTGCTCTCCCTGTCCGACCTGACCGGTGTATGTAAGCTTCAACATCACGAGGAGGTTCACACTGGAGATTTGGAATATCATCAATGAGCGGGCAAGGCCTAGTTCTTAGCAAAGTTGATAAACTGCAGAACATGTCATACCTGAATGATAAGCTGCACGTCATTAATATCGAGCCCTCGTGCTGCCACATTTGTAGCAACCAAAACTAGAAACTTCCCGCTCCTAAATCCAGCAAGAATGACCTATAAAAATATAAAATAATTCAGTACACTTCAAATAGCTGTGCTTGACAGTTATCAAAACATCACAAATGGGTGGACAAACTACTAAAATAATGATTCACAAATAAAATTTAAAATCAATTAGCATAGATGATAATTTAAAAAATGGGGTTCAACTGCGTCAAAAATAGAATGGCATTTCCAGATTATTTAAATCGGTATAATATATGCACATGTCATCAACAATTATATGACACATTAGTAGCACAATAAAATTGTTTCACTCGAGTGCATCGGGCACAGGCACCGAAATATCATACATTGGTCAGTAAAGAATCACTTACTTCACGCTGAGCTTGCACAACATCTCCATGCAAAGCACGGGATCCAGCAATCAAACCAGAGAGCTCTGATGCAGATTCTTTTGTCTCGGTGAAAATAATGGTCCGGCCTCCGCTGAACCAAAAAATAAAAGATTTATTAAAAAATGACGAAAATCACAATATTATCATAAACGAGGACCATTTGTCGGAAGTACATACCGGCTATAGCATCGTATGATGTCTGGAATAACTTGTGCCCTTGCGGCACGGTTACAAGGAAGAGCAAGATGCCTAACGGATGCACTAGCTTTCAGTTTCTCATCACCAACAAGATCAACAGTTTTCTTGTCAGATTTCAGAAATTTCAAGGAGAGCTACAATCATTCCATAGTAGCCATACCATTGCATTGTCAGCTCACATGAATTATGAAAAAAAATCTCAACAATAGTAACGTATTACGTCGAAGTGAATCATACCTTATTCACCCAAGCTGGCATAGTAGCACTGAACAGAAGTGTCTGTACTTTGGTAACATCTTCAACCTTGCCTGTTTATAATAAGGATCCGGTTACATCAGAATTTGCATCAAATAGATAAATACTGCAAGTGACATTGTCAGAATGCTGATTACTCCATATGTACGGATCCAGAAAAAGGTGAATAACACCAGCCATAAAGAGAACAATTTGCTAAATTGAAAAAAAAGGTCATTATGACTACATGAGACCCAGAAATCGCAGAACATCTGTAATATAAGATGAGGGTATACCAAGAATAAGCTCAACATCGTCAACGAAGCCCATATTAAGCATCTCATCAGCTTCATCAAGGACACGGAATTTCAACGACTTCAAATTGAGAGTTCCTTTTACAATAAAATCCTGGGCAAGAAATTCATGCAGCAAACATAGGAATAAAATTATGAGGTTTTGGGTTGAATCAACCAGAAATATCAGCAAATGAAAATAATTACCTTGACACGGCCAGGAGTCCCAACTATAATGTCAACTCCCCTTCTGATTGATATTTCTTGAAGGCGATACTCAGAACCACCATACACACAACACGAAGAAAGCCCAAATGTTGCACCATAAAAAGCAAAGTCAGTGTGCACCTGAAATGCATTTTGGCAAGGTCAAAACAAATACAAAGGATTTTCTTTCTTGAGAATCAGAAAGTAGCTCAATTTTACCTGCTTGGCTAGCTCTCTGGTTGGTAGCAAAACCAAAACACTTGGAGGTCTGCCATGATCAGTCCTTCTGGATGCCTTGTGTGTCCCATTAACTAATGACTCCAATATGGGCAAAACAAAAGCCAAAGTTTTGCCCTATAATAAGTAACAGCATCTTTGATTAGGCCATAACAAGTTTTCAGAGACAAACACGATAAAAATAAAGAATTATATCCCTCATGGCCAGTCCTCCATAGTCCATAATGAGGAATTCAGGGCCACCACACCAAAAAACATCACTATGAACACAAAACACTCCCTCCCAGTAACTTCATAAAAAACAACCTTATGTCGATAAAACTGTACAAGCACCAGTCGAATGTACATAAACAGCAAATCTCATTTAAACCCACGTATGTACGGTCATGATCATACTCAATTGTGCAAGCAGTGCAATTAGTGCAACAATGTAGCAATCCCTTAGGGCATCTGCAATGGTCTGAGTCAGCTAGCTATATGCATGTACACATCGGCATATATCCTATGTGGAGGAAAGAGAGTATGCAAAAAAAATCGAGCCAGCTCTTCCTTAAGCACTAGTCTATAACGCCAAACGAGGCAGCATCTATAAATTCTGTGTGTGCATGTAAGCATCAAATAGATATCCTTATAGATAGTTCTTTAGAATGCTAGCTTTAGTGTGTATTATATAAATGATGTGGAAGTCTTATAGTTAGTTGTTAGCTATAACCATTGCAGATGCCCTTAGGGCATCTCCAATGGTCTGAGTCATCTAGCTATATGCATGTACACATCAGCATATATCCTATGTGGAGGAAAGAGAGTATGCAAAAAAACCGAGCCAGCTCTTCCTTAAGCACTAGTCTATAACGCCAAACGAGGCAGCATCTATAAATTCTGTGTGTGCATGTAAGCATCAAATAGATATCCTTATAGATAGTTCTTTAGAATGCTAGCTTTAGTGTGTATTATATAAATAATGTGGAAGTCTTATAGTTAGTTGCTAGCTATAACCATTGGAGATGCCCTTATCTCAAATTGGGCAAGTGCCATAAATTAGACGGAATTCCTGCCAAACCAGTAGTCGTGTCGCACAGCAAGCTTGCTATTAAGTGTAAACGCACAGGGTAGTGACTCAAACAACTACAGTTTCTACCCTACAAATCTATCAAATGAGCCACACAAGTCTAAAGGAACACTCACCTGGCCAGTGCGCGCCCGGCCGACCAAGTCACTGCCGGCGAGGACGAGGTCGAAGGTGGTCGCTTGGATGGGGAACAGCGCCTTAATGCCCTTGGACTTGAGGCTCTGCCGCAGCGGCTCCGAAATCCGGAAGTTGGAGAGAGCATTCGGGTCGGCGGGATCCTCGTCGCCCCTGGCCGTGAGCTCGCCATCGTCGTCGTCGTCCTCATCAGCCACAGCCTTCACCTTACTCTTATCCTTCTCCTTCTTCGCCTTCTTCGCGGCGGGCGCCGACGCGGCTGGCTCCTCGGAGCTCGTGCCGCTCCTGTCCTCGTCGGAGGAGGACGCCGCGGGAGGGGGCGGCTCCTTCGCCTTGCGCTTCTTCTCCTTCCCCCTGCTCAAGGAGGCATCCATCTCGGTGGCGACGGCCTTGAGCTTGCGCTTGGCCTTCTTGGAGGCGGAGTCGTCGATGGCCATGGGCTCGGCGGAGGCGGCGGGGAGGGAAGGCATCGGGGGGAGGAGGGGTAAGTGGCGGCGGCGCGTGGGGTTGGGAGCCTGCAAGGTGGGCGCAGCCGGGAAAGGGGGGAAGGGAGGCTTGGGTTTCGAGGTTTGCGGCGGAAACCCTAGCGCGTGAGGGGCATGTGACGGGGAGGAGTTAACGAGCAAACGGCTAAGCGGCGATGCCGACGTGGCGCTTGGAATTTTGGTGACTGCTGGGTGGGGTGAATGCCTGAATGGGAGTTTCCGTGGCCGTCACGTTTGGTACACCGTGTAAAGCGTCGACCTGTCTTGAACCAGATCGGACGGCCAGAGATGGATCGGCAAGCTTACAACGCACAACGGGTCAGTCAGCTTTGTCCTACCTGGTCTGGGTGCCCATCGGAGGTGTTGGCCTGAGTCCTGACCATGCTAGGCCGACCCGGACCAAGTAGGTCATGGCCCATACATTTTCTTTTTCTTTTTTTTCTAAACAATGCTTAGAGCCCGGGGCGGAGCTGGGCCTCGGGCCGCCGGGGCAATGGCCCGAGGCCCAGCTAAAAAATCCTTACTAATTACTGTAGCATCAACAGTGAAAATCTTAATATTTTTCTTTCCAATGAACTTTTCAATAGGATGGGCCCGAGGCTGGGCCTCGGGCTGGCTCCACCCCTGCTTAGAGCGCGTTTATATTAGATTTTACAGATAGTTTTTTATATGGGGGTGGAATTAATATTAATAAAAAATATTAGTTTTTAGTGACTATTTATTGATGTAGTTTTTTAGTGATAATTAAGTTATGCAATATTAATAAAAATAATATATTATGAAAAATCAAAGTAGAATGTGTGTAGGATCTAATATTATAAGTATATATGCTACGTGGATAAAGCATGCATGATAATTTTGATTTTTACAAAATATATATGATTGCTTGCCTTTCTTTAGGGTATTGCACGTTTGAAAAATCCCCTTCCATGAAAATTTATTCATGAGTAGTTGATTTGTTATTAGGTATATTTTCACATTTATTTAATCAAATAAGCAGTTGTCGCTAACATCATATTATTTATCAAAATGATTACAGGTATGACTGAATGAGTAGATTTTAAAATACACTATGGAGAAGGGGTTCCACGGATGGGTGTAGAAGAAGTCAATTTGCAAAGTCTGCATCCTAGAAGACCAAGAAACAAGAAAAGTGACAATGAATTGGCAAGTGCTAGAAGTGCTCTTCCTATCTATCCTACAACCAGCAAAGTCTGTATCGGAGTAGGCTCTAAGTGAAAGACAGGAAGGAGAAGAGTATCAGATACCATAGTCTAGAGTAACTCGAAGGTACCTGAAGATGCGCTTCACCACCTGACGGTGAGAGGCACGACGAGAGGCCTGAAATCGAGCACACAGACACACGGAGAAGTGTATGTCCGGCCTCAAAGCAGTGAGGTATAGGAGGGATCCAATCATGTTGCGATACTCCTTCTAATCTACAGACTCGCCATCCTTGTCATGATCAAGTGTGGTCGAGGTCGTCATCGGAGTAGATACTGGCTTGACATCACTTATGTCAAAGCGTTTTAGGAGGTGTCGAGTGTACATCACTCAATTTCATGCTTTGCAAAAATCAAACTCAGACCACCATGAGAAACCGGTCTGACTGCCATGCACAGGCAGACCATTGGACTACTGGCTAGTCCAACATGAGTACTTGAGGTACTCGAATGATACAAGAATTGTAGCACTCGAAGCCTAAGAGTACTGACTGTGAGGCCTATAGCAATCGATCGCACAGCCTATGACTACGACAACAATCGTGAAGTCTATGACTACCGATCACAAAATCTATAGCTACCGATTACTTAACAGGCACTGTAGTTTTCGACCATCCGTGATCGTTTTGCTGTGCTTGGCCTACCATGGTCGATCTACCGCTCGGACCGCCCAACACAAGGCCGTTCGAACTATCGACTACCGATCGTAGTCCATGCTTCTGACTACCGTTTGTGGTCGTAGCCTACCAGTCAGACCACCCAAACAAGGTAGTCAAGCCGCTTAACCTGAAAATTCCAACAAACAACCCAACCAAAATACAGTTTTTTACAAATTCGAATAACCACTTCAGAAATATTACAATGATTCATCACAACATTAAACATAACCTCACATGGTCCTTCAGAGTTTGTATCTACCCTGCAAATGCCAGCAAAAGATGACCCTGAAATTTGCTCGCTAACTTAGGTAAGAAGAAATTTACCAAACTCCTTGGATAAGACGATATGCCATGCAAGCCTGCCATGCCTGGTCTGCAACAGTTCTGAGCACTGAACGTTAGTACTTACCACCGCCACTTGTGCAAGCTCTCTCTCTTGGTGCAAGCTTCATTTGCTCAAGGCCATTAACCCAATCCTCCTCCAAAGGAATCGAAGTACCTGTCCTTCATCTCGAGATGTCCTTGGTCATGTGGCCTCATAATGCTAACCTTGAACCAAGATCACACCCCCTGTTGCTGCCGGGCGAGGTTTGTGTGTGTGTTCATGAGTCATGACACATCCATGATTCACATGCGCGTTGGCGGCAAAACTTGCACCGGTGAACCGGGTTCATGCATGGGGCAGTGTCAATGGCCAAAGTTGCAGCTAGCAATGATCAATGGTGGCGCGTTGTCAATGTGCCGGGAGGGCAAGCATCGGAATGAAACCTCCACTCGCGTAGATATGGATGGAATGAGTGGACGCAGGACCTAGATGCGAGGCGCAGGGACACGTGTCACGCATCGGACCGCTTGATCGGCATCAGAGGGCCAGAACAGCTCCAAACGCAAGTGCTAGCTGTGGTTCTTGAGGTGCTACTAAGTTTTGTGTCATTGCGTGTGCTTGGCCGCCTCCTGCCTAGCTAGCTTTGTGTGAGCAATGAGTGCAGCTTTTGGCCACAGCAAGGGGGCAGTGGCCCAAAGTGTCTTCCCGGCTCCAAGTTTTTCTCAAAAGATTCTCCCCTCCATGATGGTTTGTGATGGCGATGAGTGGCTGCTTGGTGTCCCTGGTCTCTGTGGGTGAAAATGGCATGCAAGGAAGGGCATCTCTCATGGAAATTTGGCCTCCCAAGTTGGCAGAAACAGTGGCGACCGATCGCTTTCAGGCTTGCAATGCGGCAGATCACAGCGAATGGAGATTCCCAATAGGCTGATAGGCATACTCGTTGTGTTGGAACAGTGCTGAACGAAGACGTCATGTAGCAGCAAATTTGGAGAGAGAGAGAGAGAGAAAGAGAAGGGGGAGCATCATGGAGAGCAGAAAAGGCGTCGAGGTATCATTTTAGCGAAGAAACTACATGGCCAAAAAGAATGATATGCTTGAAAGCATTTTTGACTTCTTGTGCCTTGCATCGAGTACCAAGAAAACTCTAAAGCTTCATCATGCAAACACCCCCAACCAAGAATCAATAGTGGTCTAAATAGCAGTTCAGCCATTTGCTTTTAGATGAAGTGGGCTTTGAATTCTTTTTATCAACTTTTGAAGGAAAAGGTTAAGATAAATAAAGAGCGCATATAAACTCAGCTAATTTCAAGGAGCTTCATACTGAAACGATTCTCTTTCTTTGTTATCTTCTGTTGTCCAGCCGCCTCCTGTCAAAAGATCTTGCTAGCTGTCTCATCAGCAATGCGCTGATGCTCTCCTAGTATCCAAGACTCCAGAATCATATTTAATTAAATTTCTTCAATCTTCCTTTTTTTCATTTTTAATGAAGTATGCTAGTAAAAAACTATTAATGCTTGGAAGATCCATCGGCCCATAGTCCATGCACCATGATGGAGAGGCTGCCTGCCTCTTTCTCCATCACATGCGTCATGTCAATGTGTGCATGCACCACCAAACAAAAACCTAAAGCACCACGACTCATGTACGGCACCAAAGCCATCTTATATATATAGTGTCACCGGCAAACGGTTCACTTCAAAGTCCTTGAGCTCCACAAATGACTGGAATCTAGTTGCAAACACACACTATCTAGCAACATGTGCTCTGGTTCCTGGAACAGCAAGCAACACTCATCTTTTCTTGTCCTCAGGCAGCAGCAGCAGCAGCAGAAGCCTCATGTTTCAATGACTCTTAGGAGGAAGAGGTAAGATCCAAACTTGTTTCTGTTCTAGTTTGTAGCAGCAGCAGAAGGCAGTAATGGAGTTTCGTGTCTTGTGTGAATAGTCTCTCTCTGATGCATTCAAGAACATCTGAACATGATGCTGCATGTTTACACCTATATATGCAGGTTAAGGCCGAGGAGAGAGCTGAGGAGAGCTGGAGCAGAGATGGAGAAGGTGAACATGAAGATCTACCTTGAAAACAGGTGCATCCTGGCGGAGAACGAAAGGCTCCGGGAGATGGCCAGCGTGCTCCGCCGCGAGAACCTTGCGCTGCGCGCAAATCTGTGCGAGACGGCGGCCGTGCTGCCGGCAGCAGGGGCAGGGGCCGCCTCTGGCTGCTGAACATGGAGTGGCCTGTCGGCGTTCTCCTTACCACTTCTGTGGTATTTGTGCTAGTTTGCCTAGACTAGATGTGATGGTAGCTTCTTGGCCTCTTGGTTTGTGCTTATCAGTTCAGTCACTAGAATTTTGGAGCTCTTGTGTGTGATTTGTGGCATGATGCTTTGTACATTCTAAGTTTGAAGTGCAGGAATTAACTAGATTTTGTTTTGGCTTGCTCTTTTGGAAGAAGAGGGAAAGGGAAACAAAAGCAGCTTTGATCAAAAGGACTGAAATGTCACCTCAACTCTCTTTTGTTAAAAATAAAAATAAAAAGGCAAAAGATGATAGTCCTGCCTCTCTATAAGACGCTATATATGACAAAAATTCTTATGCATGCCACCATATATCAAACCAGTCAAGACCTATACGCGGATACTCCCATGCACTACTAGAGGTATAGATCTTTAAATGATCCGCTGTACAAGAGATAAAAGAGAGCAAAGGAGAAAAAAGATGCAATGTATGGGAGATGAGACTGGAAGCTTGTTCGGTTTAGAAAAAAAGAGGTCGCGAGTAGATTTCTAAAAATTCCAAAAATACTATGGTATGGTATCATACATACTAGGGTTTATAAAACACAAAATTTTCAATGCTATGGTATTTTTCAGAAACCACAGTATTCTCTAAAAACTCTAAAAATACTACGCTGCGTAGACTACGCATCCAAACATAGTGGCCATACGGGTCCGCAGGTACGTACACATCGGCTTGACTACTTCCTTTTTAGAGGATTGTGTTGTTTGACTCGTGCCTTTTGTTTTGGGACGTCGGCTCGTGCCTCAAAGTTGAGGAACAGACTATGGGCCCAAATCGAAATATCCAGTTAATGGGCTTTACCTCGGCTGAACGGGCCTCCAGTACGGCTCACGGCTCACGTCATAATGCGCGCTGCGTGGAACAAGAGAGAGAGAGAGAGAGAGAGAATGGAAATGTGAAAGAGGAAAAATTGACTTGCTACCGAGCACACCGCCGTTCTCCGTTCGCTTCCCGATCGCCTGCTCCGCCGCCTCTCGCGGTAAGCCCGCTGCTCGATCTCAACATTTCTCAAACTCCTCTGCCATGTTGAGGGAGAGAAATTTTAGGTTTCTGAGGAAATAGGTTTGGGGGATTTCTTTGTCTTCCAATTAGCAAGCGCTTGGAGGTAGAGCTTCATAGTTAGAGGAAGGGTAATCGCTAGCCTTTTGTTTCAGAATTTGTCTGTATTAGCACTTTGGAATGGGAATGTGCTCCGATTGGAGGTACCGCATTTCTGCGTTCGTCGCGAGTAAAAAAGGAGTACGCAGTATGCTAGTGGCTTTTGGTTTCGGAAGCTTGAGATTTTAATCCATGATCTGGAATTACAATAGAGGAACGCACAACGAACATTTCTACTAATTCTGCTTTTCTAGAATTGTGTTCAGGAGTTGAGCATAACAAAAATGCCTTTTTGGTGTGGAGGGCTGCAAGATGATTATGCTCACTTCTTTTCCTTGTTTCCTTGTTTCAGGCATTACACTACTGTGTGAATGTATTTCAATGTACGCAGATTTTTAGGATTTTGCTTAGAGGATACATGTAAAGAGCTTAAAATTACTAGAGTTTGGGTATGCCTTTTTAAGGCTTTGTTTGTTGGCTATATATGCTGGTGTGGAGCTCCAATATTTATCTCTTTTTTGGATTATGGAGATAAAACTTACATCTCTGGCCTCTGTTTTCACATGAAAACTGATAACCAAATCTCACCACCAGCATAGTACTACAATTAATCTAACAACATTTGAAGCTAACAGCATAGTACTCCAATATAATTTATCTTGTTGTATGTATTCTATTTACGCCAGTTTCCTGTACACGTTCCATGACATGTGATGGTTTTGTCAGATGACATATCCATTTTTTCTGACGAAGGCAAACTGACTATATGCAATGAAGTTAGCAGCTTTATGAACAATGACTGGGCAAATGTTTTACAACCTATGGGCACATACTTACTAGTAAATGAGATGCATATATTGATTCTTGAGTTGCTTGATCTTTCAACATGTGCTTCACAGCAAGTTTTTTGTGGTTTAAAACTATATGTTTTTTAGAGAGCATAAAAGCACTACTCTTCTTATAGACTAAAGGGATTCCTTTTATTAAATAGACTGGTAGTCTAGTGCTCAGTACTTGGACTCTGAACCTATAGGTTTCTGATATTGCCATATCTATATTGTACTTGTTATAGTTCATACAATTATTTTGCAACATAAGTTACATAAGTGAAAAAAATGCAAACGAAATCCAAAAGCGAGTGTGGTAGTGATTTTAAGTTTCTGTTGGAAGGTCTTGACAGGAAAAGGACCTGAAGAATATATAACTATGGCTTCTGGTGGAATGAAGGATTTTTACCGGCAGAAAAAGAAAGGAGGTGCCACCAAAACATCGTCATCTTCCAAGAAGAAAACACAGAAGGACACTGGAGGGGCCTCTGGTCCTGCTCAGACATCAGCACTAATTTCTCATGGCTCCTTAGATCTCAAAGGTACTTGCTGGAGAGATTATAATAATCGCAATTGACGGTCTCCTATATCTTTTTTGCTTTAGAAACCATAATTTTTTTGCTCATGATGATGTTGCTGCAGATGATTTTAGTGAGCAAGAGGAGCAGTTGCGACAGTTTGACATGGACATGAAGTTTGGCCCATGCATTGGTGTTACCCGGCTTCAACGTTGGGAGCGTGCTTCTGCCATGGGCCTCCACCCACCACCTCATCTTCGGGATCTGTTACTACGTACTGCATCCATAAACAATCGTAATAATGGCAGTCCCTACCCTGAGTGCCTCTGGGAGGGTAAAGTCTAGAAGCGAATCTCTTCTACAATAAGTACTGCCTTGTTCATAGCAACCTAGTGTGACTTACTCCATCTTGCCCATCAACCCCCTGAACCACTTACTCCCTCTACTGCTTCATTCCTACTTACCTAGTAGTTCTGTCAAGACTCAAGGACAGTTTTACTATGCAACCTCTTGTTGTACCAATCCATCTTTGTTTTTCTTCTCATTTCTGATGATATTGCTTTCTTTTTGCCACTGTATCTTCAGTTTGCATCGTGTGTTGTTTATGTCATTTCATCCGTTGAGAGGATTTTATAGACATGCCCTTTTGCTGTTTGAGTTTTCTTGTCTCCTTTTAATATCTGGTTGTGTGTGTGCTTGATTCTTCCATCAGAGTTCTTGACCTCGCCTGATTATATGTACTGAGTGTCCTGTCCATGCACGTGAAACATTTCCGGTTAGCTGTCGTTGCATTTTAGTTCATTGTCTCTGTGCTGTGTTTTTAGAAAACTAATTTAGTTGAAATATTAATGAAATGCCTCTGATTGAGGCAAGAAAAAATGGCCTAAGAGGCGTATGGAAGTTAGGCAATCCAGGATACAGTTAGTTTTGCTGGGAGAACCAGTATATGGGCAATGATGGTGAAATTCAGAATTGAAAACCATGGCCATGCTTGCTGTGGAGAAAGTTTGTCAGTATACCTTAGCTTTATGAACAGAGCAGAATCGATTCTCCTTATTGTGAGCGCTTTCTTAATAGGAACATGGGGGGAAAATGAACTATTCAAGTGTCTGGTAAGCTTTCATGGTTACAGTGCTTTTCCTAGACAAAAGTAGCATTTTGAAAATTATTGTTGTAGTGGAAGCAGATTCTCTGCCGTGAAAACTATTTCTAGAACAGGAGATGTATTATTAGAGACGGTGCTTCAATCCTGCTTCTGCAGCTTGACGTGGTGCGGTGGCACGTCACTGCGTGTCCAGGGACAGGGAGGACCGGAGGAAGTGATGCTCAGATGCGGCTTTCCTTTCCTGCAAGCCTGCAATGGCGTTGTTGACGGATTGCAGCTAGTGTACGTAGCACGTTCGTCCGTCCTGGGGACGTATGCTGCGCGCGCGGCGCCGCCGACCGGCCGTGCGTTGCGTCGCGGCCGGCGGGGCCTGCTCGAGCCCGGCCGTGCGGGCACCATGCCGCGCAGTCAATGGCCCGACGGGGGACCCTTCGGCACGGGAGGGGCGAAAATGGATAGGATAATTTTCAAACGATTCAGATAATTTTTAAATACAAATTTTGTTGGTTTAGGTATTTATTGGATAGTATCCGATTGGAAACGAATATGATTTTTCCGTTGGATATGAATATGGTTTCGGTGCTCACTATCCGTCGAATACGGATATAGATTATCCGGATATTTAGGGCCGAATATCCGCAGCATATATGTACTATTTTAGCTTAGCCTATTTGTATGATACTTTAATAGCTATTATATATTGGAAAATTACATAAGGCACCTAGGTGCCTAGGCACCCACATCAAGAACCGTCCGATACACGTGTATGATTGATAATTTTTTTGAGTTTGGGTATGAAAATGTTTTATACCCTTGATATATTTATGGTAAGTAAGTTTTGAACTCAGTTCAAACTAGTTTGAACTACTTTTGAGTTCAATGTGACTACAGTGAGTATATAGCATAAAAATAGTTCAAACTAATTAAACTGAAGTTGAATTTAATTTTTTCGGAGTTTGACATCTCAAATATACTTTTTTATGGGTATATGAAGATACCCACATCAAACATTGCAAATCTTAAAGCAAATCAACGGGTATTGATATGGGTGCCTAGGCACCTAGGTGCATGAAACACTCATCCATTATATATTAACATATACATCAATACATAGAGTTAGGGAATGAATGTTAGCTTATATGAAGAATTTATTAATGTTCTTCACAAATATTTAAATCAAATAATCTATTTATATTTTTCTGTTCATTTTGTATGTTCATTTTAAAGGTTTTTATGTTTCGAGAAATATTCGTAACCGTATTTGATTCAATTCATATTTTCTTTGTATTTATATGTAGTAGTATTTGTATTCATATTTATATCTGAAGTATCTATATTTATATTTATATCTGAGAAAAAATATAAAAATAAAAGTGATAGATCCATTTTTTGTTTGTATTCAATCCGTTTTTGCCGTACGGGGCAGCGTGGGCAGTGGTCAGCTACCGTACTACTACTAGCTCTTTGCGCCGCGCTTCTCCCAAGTCCCAACTCAATTAGCTGAGTTGGCATGCACATAGGTTGGCAAGCCTATCGTGCGGCAAAATTAACACCGCGCGCCACTTAACTTTCCTATAATTAAATAGACTAACCGGGAGGTGCGATTGGACAAAGCCGAATAGTTTAAGGGGCCAAATTAATCACCTAGAACGGGGGCTTATCAGACCAGATGGAGTAGTTTAATTAGGAAGATATATTAACCTACAGTTTTGCCTCGTTTACTCACGTGCGCGTCCTTCGGGGTCCAACGGTGCATGCATGTATACAGTATACATATTAGATTGTGGACGGTGGACGTCCTGCCATTGACGTCGATCGATCGGGATGCCGTCGTTCGTCGTCCGACCGGCCGGTGTGTACAGGCAGGCAGTCAGGCATACCGCCGCCGGACGTACGCACGCACCAGCTAGCATTAGACAGTGACCCACTGAAAACTGACCATGGGGAGACCAACCGTGTCCAGGAGTTGCCTGGCCGGCGACATATAGAAACCTAGAGTTGGTCGTCACTGTCAGTGCTAGTACAAATTTCTCGCTCTGTGATGGGGGTATGGCTTCGGATCGTTGGACACGATCGACTGCGATGTACTGCTTAATTTGTTCAGGTAAGAGATTCTGCTCGTTTCAGATTTAACTTCTACCTTTTAATTTGCTATTTTTATTTTATCTTTCTAGTTTTTTTTGCCTTTTTTGTAATCCTTTGTATTATCTATGACACCCTAACATGTTTTTTCTATTTTTAAAATTTTATAAATTTAATTACATCAAATAAGTCACCAACAATTACAATGAAAAATAAACTAGTTACAGTGAAAAAAGCCATAAACCATCGCCAAACGGAGCTGGTACCAATTAATGGATGAGTAGGAGTACTCAGGCCATCTCCAGGTGTACATGAACCTATAAAGTCATACACTCAAGGGGTTAGGATATATTTCGGATGATGATCTGAGTTCATGTGGGCCACGAGTTCCTAATGGGCCTCAAGTTCGAGGACCATTATGTATGCTTATAAATAGAGGAGCGTGGTGGCATAGTTTAACAGTAGGAGGATTCGGAATTTTCGAAACCCTAGTCGTCACACCTTCCTCATCTAATACCGCGCTGCCGGCGCTAGCACTCCGATGCGTGGTGTTCCTGCTCCGTATGTGTGGATACCTTGGAGGTATTGATACGAAGCTTTAACACTAGAACGATCCGCAACCTGTGACGATCACGAGGATCTAAAGAAGAAGACGTGCGGCTAGTACGACTACGACCGCATCAACACGCTATATCGACTCTACTTTCACTACGAGTCTGCGCGTCTAGTGGTAATCCTATAATCTATTACTAGCGAAGATTCCTTATTTACGTGGTAGAATTTTTGAAATTGTGCTTGCATAGTCTACCCGTAGTGCTTTATAGAGGTGTATTATAGAGTACCGCTGTATATATTATTATGCATGCTCTTAGAATATAACAACCGGTCGAGTCATGTTAGATGTATGCATGAGACTGACTGATCGGGAAGCTGTCGATGGATCGCACGCACATGTCTTGGGTTACGTCGGATGCTCAAAACTGATGGTCTCATGAGCCACAGAACCGGTTGTTAATTGCCAGTCCAATCAATCAGAGATCAAAGCTACATATGTATGTATCCATGGCCTTGTTGCATTTCTGCTTTTGGGTGCCGCTCGGTTGGGCTGAAATAAACTGGCTTATGACTGAAATTACACTATAACTGATGGTGGCTTATTTGACGTAATTAAAATTAAAAAAATTTAAAATAGAAAAAATATGTTAGCCAATCACAGACAATACAAATGAATACGGGAAAAAGAACCGGCAAAAAAACTCAAAAAACTAAAAAACAAGAAAAATATAAAATTTAGAAATAATAACAAATAAATTAAAAATCAAAAGTTCAATCCTAAATAAGCAGAGTTGGATATCTCCGTTTTCTCACACTAGTCTTGTCGGCCCTGCACGTACGTACGCCTCGAGTAAATGTTCCAGGCTACATGCATCCTGGCCTGAAAAAAAGCTAGAGCCACTTTTCAAATTTTCAGCAACAAAGGTCACATATGTCTGCGCGTACAATAATCTTTTCAGGTACATAGTGTGTACGTGCTGTGTGTGACGATAACGCGATGTTGATCCCTGGCCTGCCAGTTCGCTAGTTGCATTGACTTTGATCTTGACTTCAAATATAAAAATAACAACTCAAAAAAAATGTATGAAAATGCCACGTTCGATCTAACAGTCCCTCATTTCGACTGACAAAATAACTTCCAACTCCCAAGATGGAATTGTTTCGCTAAAACTGATCGCCAAAAGCCAAAAAAGGACGGCCCCATTTTCGCGACATAAACGGTTATGTGAGGTCTTAATTGCAAATGTGCCACCAGTATAAAATCGTACCCAATACCCACAGTAAACCACATGACCAAACCTCATCTCCGCTTGCCGCTTTGAGCTAGCTAGTGAGCTAAGAGGAACGACGACCACTGCAGTGCCGGCCATGGACGAGCTGCTCTCCCCGTGCTCCTCCTTCTCGCCGTTGTCCCTGTTATCCCCCGACGGCCACCAGGTACTCGAGTTCACCTCCTGCGAGGTCCCCGAGCAATGGCTGCTCGGCGACGTCGTCTCGGCCAAGAACGAGGACGACGGGGGGATGTGGCCCATGGGGAGCTCGCTCTCCTCGAGCCTCCCGGCCTCGACGCAGCGCCCGGCGAAGCGGCGGGGACGGAAGCTCGGGCCACGCCCTGAAGGCCCCACCCTCAGCCACGTGGAGGCCGAGCGGCAGCGCCGGGAGAAGCTGAACCGCCGGTTCTGCGACCTCCGTGCCGCCGTCCCCACCGTGTCCCGCATGGACAAGGCTTCCCTCCTCTTCGACGCCGCCGCTTACATCGCCGAGCTGCGAGCCCGCGTGGTGCGGCTCGAGGCCGAGGCGAGGCAGGCGGCCGCCGCGAGGTGGGAGCCCAGCAACTCCGCCGCTGCCGCCTCCCGCGGCGCATCCGGCACCCCCTTCCTCGACGAGGCGGTCGAGGTGCGGACGGTTGGGCGGGACGCGGCGGCGGTGCGCGTGACGACCGCGGCCCAGCACGCGCCCGCGCGGCTGATGGGCGCGCTCCGGTCGCTGGAGCTGCAGGTACAGCACGCCTGCGTGAGTCGCGTGCACGGCGTGACCGTGCAGGACGTCGTCGTGGACGTGCCCGCCGCGCTGCAGGACAACGACCGCCTCCGCTTGGCGCTGCTCCAGAGGCTGCAGGACAGCAGTAAGCTAGCTAGCTAGAGATCCCCCCCTACGCTTACGTACGGTACGGGGCATTCCTGAGCTTGATCAGATTAAGAAATTAATGGCTATAATACTATTGTGGTTACTAATCAAACAGTAAAGTGGTGAGAGTAATATAATGGAGATGATAGATGAATAATATTTACCTCTTCTTTATGTCGAGGGTCCATATATATATTTCCATAAAGCGTATTTTACGATCCTACCCTTACATTTATGTATCTTCATAGGAATATCTATGTCATTACACATCCTACTTTAGACTTTACTACTCTTTAACAGGCTGGAAAGGCTTAGATAGGGCACCCCTATAACAAATATCATGGTTAATCTTCTGTGCTGTTGCTGTCCATGGAATAAACGGCGCTAACTACAGCTGTTAAGTTAGGGCAGTGCGTGTCAATTGTCATGCAAACAGAGAAGAAGTATATTCTCTTGGTTGGGGTGCAAATGGAGCAGATAATTTTCATCCGACCAACCGACCGAAGGCATGCGGAACGGATATGGAAGGGGTAGATAGGTATCCGGCACTATCTGTGTCCGACTCCGACTCCGAGGAAAAAAAATATGAAATAGCATACAGGATAAGTGATATCCGTCCGTATATATCCGTATGCTAAATGATACGAGGAAGTTTGTTGTTACTTCACCTAGAAACAAAATAATATATAGATAGATTGTCATATCTAAATAAGCAGGAGTACTGGGTATTCTTTCTTCAACATCTCAGTAATCACTCTCTCCATGTTCGTTCTGATTGTATCATACTGTCCAATGTCCGGTGCAAAGAAGCGGATAATTTTCGTCCTACCGACCATCCGAAAGATTATGGAATGAATACGGAATGGGAAAATAAATATCCGATATTATCGTTGTCTAACTTCGACTCCAAAAAAATATAAAATAAAATATAAGATAAATAATATCCGTCTATATTACCTCCGATTGCAGCCTGCCCTTGGTTACAAGATCCATCGAAATTATTCCGTTTTCTTAACAGGCTGTATCGGCACTGTCTGTTGGACTGGGCCATGCCTAGGTCAATGACGTGGCACGCTGGGCCGGCACGGTCCGACCCGTTAAGAAATCGGGTCGTGCCGGTATGGCCCGTCCCGCCAACAGTCGTAAACGGGCTGTGCCGCCACGTCACGGCATGGCCTGACTAAATATAGTCGTTTTTTTACTGTTGAGGGGTAAAAAATTCGAAAAAAATCTGAATTTTTTTCTATAAATAGAGTGCATGCGGCCTCTATTTTCCACACCTCAAATCTCACCCTCATCTCTCTGTTTAGCTGTGAAAAAACCGGAAGGTTTGCGCAAATTTGGTAAAATTAGTGAGAAATTCGCGCAAAATTCAGAAAATTCACAAATCTTCAAAGAATTTTGTGAGAGCTGCAAAAGAGGTAATAGCGTTGTCTTATTTTAATTTTTTGCTATTATGTGTTGATTCAATAGTAAGTTAATTGTTAATTACCATTTCAATTTGTAGTTGATTCAATGGAGAACTACGATTTTCAACTCTCCGAATTCGGCCTCTTGGCGGAGAATTTGCAAGCCTTTTAAGAAGCATATCCATCCGCGGAAGGTCCACATCTACAACAAACTGGAAAGTCAGAAGAAACGATGGCCCCAGTGGCGCAGGGTCCAATCGATCCATCTTCTGCTGGCTCAACAAGTGCGTCTACAACCCAAATCACGGGTGCAAAAAGAACAAGAGCTAGTACATCAGGTATGCTGTTTATAAAATTTGTGGTAATAAATTATCTGCAAAATCTTCAGATGGGATGAGTCATCTGCAACGGCATGCTGCAAGCTGCAAAAGAAGGCAAGCAATACAAATGCGCCAGACACAGCTGCAATATAACCCCGACGGCTCGGTACGTACTTGGGAGTACAACACAGAGGTAGCCCGGAAATCTCTTTGTAGATTAATTGCTTCTCAAGATTTACCTTTGAATTTTGGTGAGTCTCATACTTTTCAAAAATATATTAGGACTGCTCATAACCCTCGATTTAGTGCTGTATCTAGGCAAACCACAACTAGTGATTTAATTAAATATTATAACAATTTTCGTGAAAAATTGAAACAAATATTTTATATCTATACATTCTATTGCTTTGAGATCAGACATATGGAGTGGTAGGGCTAGAGAGGATTATATTAGTGTTGTTGCTCATTATGTTAATGATGATTGGGTAATGGAAAAAAATTATAGGATTTAAATCAACTAATGTTTCGCATAATGCTGAAAATATTGCAGAAAGTATTATCAAAGTTGTACAAGATTTTGGCTTCACGGATAATATTTTTTCTATAACTTTAGATAATACAGCTGCAAACACTAAGGTTATGAAAATTCTTACTTCTTTGTTTAGTACTTATGCACAATCTTTTTTACTGCATCAATATTGTGATTATCATATTATTAATCTTATTGTTAAATCTGGTTTAAAAAGATTAAATGTTTGTATTGATTCTTTTAGGGATGCAATTTCATATATTAATTGTTCTAATCAATGAAAAGCCGCATATAAGAGTTTTTGTGTAGCAATGAACGTTTCGATCACGTTGTGTCGACCACGATATTTTCGACCACTTTGGTCGACCACATTGTGTTGACCATGATTTTTTCAACTAGGATGTTTTGATCATGTTGTTGCGACCACGGTTGTTCGACCACGATGGTTTCGACCAGGATGATTTCGACCACTTTGGTCGACCACGAGGTTTCGACAAGGATGATTTTGACTACTTCGATCGACAACGGTTGTTCGACCATGATGGTTCCAACCACGTCGGTCGACCACGAGGTTTTGATCATGATGTTTTGACCACGTTCGTTCGACCACGTTGTGTCCACCATGCTGGTTCGACCACGATTGTTTTGACCACTTTGTGTTCACCACACTGGTTCGACCACACGATTGTTTTGACCACTTCGGGTGATCATAATACGTTCGACCATATTGTTTCGACCATGATACGTTCGACCATGTTATTTGAACTAGCTTGATTCGACCACATTAGGTTGACAACGCTGTTTCAACCACCATGTTTCAACCACTTGAGTCGACTACGATATACGAGGTTTCGACCATGTTGTTTCGACCACGGTGGTTCGGTCACGACGTTTTGACCACTTCGGTCGACCACGTTGTGTCGACTACATTGGTTTGACCACGATGATTTGACCACGTTGGGTCGACCACATTTGATCGACCACGTTATGCCGACCACAATGTTTCGATCACGTTGTATCGACAACGATGTTTCGACCACTTTGCTCGACCACGTTGTGTCGAGCACGTTATGATAATCACGATGTTTTGACCAGATTCGTTCGACCATGTTGTTTCGTCCACGATATTTTCTACCATGATGTTTCGACTACTTTGGTTCAATCACGAGGTTTCAACCATGATGTTTCGACACGTTAGTTCGAGCCTGTGGATCGACAATGACGTTTCGACCACATTCCTTCGAACATTCCTTTGATCGCATTTTTTCGATTACGATATTTTGAACACATTGTGACAACATATTAAACCGATCACGTGATTACGAGCACAATGGTTCAGCCACGATATTTCGATCACATTAATCCAACCATGTCCTTCGACCACCTTCCTTCCACCGTGATGTTTCGATCACGTTGATCAACCACGATGTTTCAACCATGTTGGTCAACCACGATGTCATAGAATAAAACCTCTCAGTTTTCCCAGAATTACGCATCGGTTCTTATTTTTTTCGTAAAACACATCTTTTTATGTAATTAAGTCTTAATTTTTACAAAAAACCCCCTAAAAATTATCTACTTTTTTCTTTAATCAAGTAGTAGCTAGCGCGGCGCTTCCACCCGTACTTAGTTGTCATGCATTGATGCAGACGTCTCTTTTGTGACGGCAAATTATTTGTCAACACAAGGCATCAATGCATGTTTAATTTTGTGACACCATATTTTCGCCTCGTGATTTAGAATAATAAAATTCGCATTTATCACCGTTTATCTACGAACACATGATTTAGAATACCGAACAGCTAGCACCCACGCGGGACGCCGCCGTCCTTGTCATCGGTCATCTTCCTTTCTTCCGAGAATCGTATACACACACGTCGTACGTATACACACGCAAGTATACCCTTTTAGCATTCATTTAGATAGGTAGAGAATGAAGATAAATTTACGATCTCATAAGATTTTTATGGAAATGTATGCTTGTGCATAATTGATAGATGCCAGGATTTAAACTTTTGTTGATAAAGTCGTACATGATTTAAACAGGATTTAAATTAACATGGAAGCCAAAAACATGTCCTTTAACTTTCTAACGACCTGAAAGTATATAGAGCTACAGAAATCCGCCTGAAACCGACCTGGCTCTGATTTGCATTTCAAATGAGCGGTTTACGTTGGTACTATCTTTGATCTCTTTTTTTATTACAAGAAAAATGCACACGCTCACATACCATCATACACACACACACTTTTACAAAATATACATATTATTATTGGAAAAATCCATATCTGCACATGTGTCCGATAATATTGTTGAACACATGGTATAGATAACTAGTGGATAGATGCTTGACCTCATCAACAAAGAAAAACAACAGCCTTGACCCCCACCTCTCCCCTTCCTCTTCATTTTCCCCTTCCCCTTTCTGCCGTGAAAACACATAGCAAATCTTTTCCATTCTAATCTTCTCTATCTTTCCAATCTTCTCTCTCCCCAAGCGTTTCTCTTTTTTCCCATTTTTATTATGTTTTGTGTCATATGCACACCTAATTTAATTTAAAATGTATACCGATTTTGCTTGAAAGTTATCCTCAGCTTGCTTGAATAATTTGTATCTAAATAATTCTGAATTTGCTTTAGAAAGTATCCTAAATTACTTTCAAATTTATACTAAACAGCGGTAAATGTATAGTTGTATTATGATCTACATTTAGCACACGTTACAAGAAGTTGCAATGGCTTGCGTGATGTTTAATTAGCATGCATCGCAAGAAAAAGCCACTGCACCACACTCAACGGCAAATAAATAGTGTTTCCAAAAAAAAAAGAGGAAACGAAGAAGAGAAAAGCATGCTACTGCTAGTGACTAGTGAGGCCTCGGCCCAACATGGTTGCACAGTTTAACGGGCCGTGGTCCAGGCTGATCTGACACGTAACATTGGCGTCTCGATCTTTAATTTGCATCTTTTTAGCAGCAGCACAATCGTAATTCTACACTAATGGCTGCTGAACCCTGAAATTCATCTCACCTTTCCCCTTTTCGAAAAAAAAACAACATTTGCAAGAATCCCCTAGTTTAAAAGGTTTTTCTGGTAGTGAAATTTGTAGAAGCAACGCGGCGGTAACCAATACCTGCTGTCGTCGTTGTTTCTCGGTCGGTTTCTGCTGCAATGGCCATTCCTCTTTTAAGGCCGATCGAGCGAGCTCAGCTGCGTTTGGGCAGGCGTACGATTTATCAAGGGACCAGCAGTCCACACTACCGACCGGTAGTCGCCTGTGCCGTCCTACGTCCGGTTCCAAAACCTTATGCGATTTGCACGCCATATTACCAGGTTTCCTTCAGGATCGATGCACGGACGGACAGCTCGCTCGAGTGCAGCACTGACCCAACAGATTCTTCCAGCAACCAATACCGGCCGGCGGGCGTGAAGGATCATTGATCAATGCAAATATATATGGAGCAGCTGCTCAAGTGGAGAGTGGCGAGCTAGATCTAGGCCAAGCTACATGTCCTACTCTTCAGTCTTCTCCGTGCTTGCGGTTGCAGTTTGCTGCTCACCTGACAACTCAGTTGGAACGAACGCTTCCACCTACCGACACAGTGGTTGCTTACTCATTCTTAATCATGGCATCCATATGTAGACCATACTGACCTAATTCGCCATCTTCCTTAACACAACGGGTTTTTTCTGCACTTGAAAGTTTGACGATTAGTCCATGCTTCAGGACTGGTGTCACGGGTGCTTAGAAACCAAGTCCCCGTTTGTAACGAATTTCGGTCTAATTCTTTTTTAACTTACGGCTTATAGCTTCTCTTAAACAAATAAATAGGACAGATTCCCCGCCGCTGTTTCGAAACGAGTTATCATGACAGTCTTTTTAAAGCGATTTATTGATTTATCGGTAGTCGGTTCGTTCACACAAGCGCTTAAACCGCAACTATAAACCATAATTAAACTGCAGCAAAAAAAAAAAAGAACACACCCTTTACAGGATTTTTTTGCAGAAACTTTACATGAAGCAACTCAACTCGGTAGAAATCGTGGGGGCAAATCTCTCCTTCCAAACACGGCCGGAAAGATACTAAAGTAGGACACAGCACGGGAAACAGGATGCCAGAAAAAAATCGGCTTAGAACCGCCCGGTTTGACGAACTACAGTGCTGGCGGTTTTGGGGCAGGTTTCAAGCCAATTCTCGGCTGAGAAGGAAAGGTATCTGACTTGTGCGCAGCGACGAGGTCCAAAACTGCAGGTAAATATCAGTTTATTGATACTTGGCCGTCCTCACAGGATGAATTCCATTGTACTGTTGAAAGCTGCGCCCTGCTTATGTACCAAGGAACCTTCTAACTTGCAGGTAGTGCTGGGAGTTGGACCATGCTAGCAAGGCATGGGCACGACAAGCCACGGCGTGCTGTTGCGGTATGGCCTGGTGAGATGTCATGCCGTGCCGGCATGGTGCACCATCGGCCAGACCCAGCATAGCACGGCGGGCTATCATCAAGCCATGCCGGCACAAGCACAACACACAATGCTTGTACATGTACCTAGGCCACCGCTCGATCGCCGCCACGCGCCTACCCTTCTCCATCTATCTTGCCCACTGTTACACGCCTACCCGGCGTACCCGCTGCTGTCACGCCAGTTAACTGCCTCGGCCCTTGTCCCACACTTGCCCTCCTCCGCCTGCTACCCCACGCTTGCCCTCCTCTGCCCGCCTCCACCGTATAGTCGCGCTTGCCCGTCGCCGCCGAGGAGCCGAGCTGGTGTAGTGGTGCGTGGAGGCAGGCAGGAGATGTCATGCGCTGAGCGCGGTGCCGAGATGGGCTCCGTCCTGGTGACACAACGCAGTGTGCGTCTTAGTAAGGAGTTGTTTGAGATCTACCGATGACTTCCTGAAGCATTCATGGAAGTCGGTGAGAAGGAGGAGGTCGTCTAGGAGCTGCTCCATCCAGAGCTGGAAGAGCACGTCCTGCACCTACAGGTGGTGGAGCAGGTTGGCCATCCCCACCAGTACCCATCTGACATGCTCCACGTCATCGGTGACCCATGCGGGGCTGGTCACGGAGCCCGTGACGAGCGAGTAGGGACATACGGGTAGGCTGGTGTAGCGAACACATGCATAGGAGATATTCTTGGGTTGTGCGCAGTCAAGCTGGAATGATGGTGCCACCCCTTGGGCAAGGAGAGCGTTCAATGGAATCCCATTACCATTGCTCTATTCTGCTTCTGCTGCTTACTCGACGAAGAGTGTTTTTATCATGCCACCCCAGCCGGACCTTGTTTCTAGGCCTAGCACGGCCCGTCGTTCGTGTTGTGCGAACTTGGCCCACCATGTATTGTGTTAGTGCCGGTTAGGGCTCAAACTGTCCTGAAAATGCCCAGCCCAACTCCTAGATCTACTTGCAGGTACCTTCCACTTCGACACACCAGAACTCAGAGCTCCTAGGATGCTTGTGACCTAGCCCCACAGACCTGTGACTAACTGATGAACAAATGCCCTCACACACAGGCAACTGCACCTCTGAGGTAGTCAGGTGAATGAAGATTATTTTTAAAAAATAATCAATTTTTAATTTCAAATTACAGTATTATACCCCTTTCAAATTGCAGACGGCCTTGCGTAGTGGTAATACCAAACGGGGTATCTTTGAGCACTGACAAGACCAAAGGACATAGCTTTGAGTAGTGACTAGACTAGACGAGTCAGCTTTGTGCAGTAATAAGACCAAACAAGGCAGCTTTGAGTAATGACAAGACCAAAAGAGACAACCTAGCGCAGTGACTAGACCAAACAGGTCCGCTTTGCATAGTGACAAGACCAAATGGATCAGCTTTACATAGTGACAAGACCAAAGCAGACAACCTTGCGCAGTGACAACACCAAACGGGGGTAGCTTTATACAGTGAAAGAGACCAAAGTGGGGCAACTTTGTGCAGCGACGTGATCGTTTGACGTGTCGTTACATCGCGGATGTGAATTTGCCCAAATCGATTTGGACTTGAAAAGCTACGCCGTGTTGCCTAAGTCTATAAGTATTGCCCCTTCCGCATCGTGTTTTCCTCCACCACGACTGCAACACTACATCGCTAGTATAGAGAAGCAATGGGAGGAGATCACCCGACTTGTGAGGGATGCTGTAGCCTAGGAGGAACAAATAGAGCATACCAGGAGGCCACCTCCCTCAAGTGAAGCCCCCCGTACCTCCAACCCCAACCCATACCTCAACATTCTCACCGAGCATTCACCGCAAGACCCACCCATGGGGGAGGCATACCCCTCTGTTGGTGCAGAAACGTAGGCAAGTTCTTCAAGTCGAAGGAGTGGTTGAGCATGGGCATGCGTTACAGGGGTTAAGATAACTACATTTGGGACTATCCCAACCGGCATTGGGAGACGACCCGCTACCGACAGTCAGTAAGAACGGGTTACAGTACATTTTCTTACCAGTTCTCTTATATGGCACGCATTAACAAGCTCTCCCCTCTTCCCATAGTCTCCAGATTCGCTATGCGCTTACTGCAAATGGTTCGATCGAGAGATCTAGCCACACGATCAGTGGATTCTGGACTACAAGGAGTGAGACATCCAGATAATACACGAGAGGATGGGGGAGCAGTGCCACATCGAAGATCGAAGCAAGCGTATCCGACGAGAGACACAAGCTTACCTGGAGGTGTGTAGGCATAAGGAGCGGAAGGCTCGTGGGGATGAGCGTGAGAGAAGGCGCGAATTGACGGCCAAGGCCATGGCTGACGGCGAGGATTACAACTACGAGCTAGGCCGCAAGGGCAAATGGCCACGTTCCACACAGCAGTTCGACGCTCTTTGTCCATATGTCCCATGTATTTCTAATTCTAAAAGGCATGCGTGTACCATTCTTGGTTTCTTAGCCTACGTGCCATGTAACCCCTTATTGGATGAACAATCGTGTTATTTTCCTTACTTCAATTGTCCAAAGTTCTCCATGTATGAATTCCCGGTTGCATCGCAATATCACTTACCTTCCTACTTACAAATCGTTGTTACCTCAATTGTGCTCGCAAATTTTTTAAAAAAATTTATCGCACTACAACAATATACGATGATGGTAAAATGCTATTGTGAGTCTAACAGATTTCGTACCATTCACAATATACGAAAATCACAAACGTATCAACCAACATTATCTGTCTTTTTTTTTACAAAAAAATAACTTACAAACAAGATTTGCTAAATGTTATCTACCTACAACAATTGCCATTTACCCCTCACAATTATTTTCATCGGATTAATAAAATAATTATATATTTTTTTCACAATCGTGCAACAGTTGAGCGACTAGAGGATTATCGTCCAACCGTTCAGTGACACATGCCAAATTCGCTTCATGGTTGAACGACATGGGCAAATCGTCCAACCGTTGGGCGACTTGACCTGGTGTCGCCTAATGGTTGGGCGATTTGCCTATATCGCCCAACAGTGCGGTGGCAAATGGACATTTTTGTAAAAAACGGATATAATACTATAATTCAATATTAAAATTGATTACTTAAAAAATTCTGTGAATGAAGAACATTCTCCAAGAGCAGAGGAGCTACACTAACATGGAAACAAATCCTGCAGTAAAAATCTCTACCACTCTCATCATGCACATGCTCAAATTCCAGTAGTCTACTGCTCCAAACTGTGATCAGGGCTGAGTTCTTTTCGACTTTCAGCCGGTTTATGTTTGTACTGTCTATAGTAACTAGATTTTAAACGGTGCGTTTTTTTAAAATTGGGTCAACAGGAAGATTGTAATAAAAGTATACTGAATTCAGCTGTATCGGCCAAAATCATATACGACTATTTTTCTGTATGTACTAACTCTCACAAACAAACAACCAGAATTCAAATATTTAAACTATAAGCCATAAGTCCAAAACTACCCACCACAGGTGTGCCAACCAGAGCAATCACCCCGCACCAACACCTCAAACTTTCTCCCTTCTTTCCCCTTTTTTTTTTTTTTGCTTTCTCTCTTTCTTCCAAAAGAACTGCAAGTATTTTAAACTAGCAACCACTACTGCGCCTCTCCCTATCTATAAATACAAATTCCAACCCAATCTTGAAAAATCTAATCCACAGAATTAAAGGGGAGATATTAGTCAACAGTGCAGAGGAGCACAGACGGAGGCAGAGAGGAGGGAGTTTTTGTGACGTCATCATGAAGCTGCGTCCACCTCCGGCGCCGCCGTCTTCCGGCGTGCCGGCCAGGCTCCGGCCGCACCTGGGGCGCCTCACCGCCTTCCTGATCGTCTTCGCCGTCGGCTACTCCCTTGGGATCCTGTCATCGTTCACCCGGCCGTCGCCGAAACCGTCTCAGACGATCATACGGCCGCACGCCGCGCACCTCACCGCCTCGAGAACCGGCGTCCCGGCGTCGAACGGCACCGGTGCCGCCGCTACGAACTACTCGCGCTCGCCGCCGCACGACCTGTTCCGATTTAAGGAAGAGTGCGGGGATCCGATACCCAGCGACGCCGTCGTGCCGACTCTTCTTGATAAGCTGTTCGACGGCGAGAGCCCGTACGCCAACTTCCCACCGCCGCACACCGCTGCGCTGCTGCACCCCGCGGCGGCGCGCCCGCGCGGGTGGGGCTCGACGGGGGCGGTGTTCGCGGAGCTCATCGAGGCGGTGCGCCCGGACACCATCATCGAGCTGGGCGCGTTCCTCGGGGCCTCGGCGCTGCACATGGCGGCCGTATCCAAGAACCTCTCGTTCACCCCGGCCATCCTCTGCATCGATGACTTCCGCGGCTGGCCGGCCTTCCGCGACCGCTTCCGCCGCGACGTCCCGCCGCAGCAACACGGCGACGCGTTGCTGCTGCCGCAGTTCATGTCCAACGTGGCCGCGGCGGGGCCGGACGCCACCGCGCGCGTCTTGCCGCTGCCCTTCTCCACGGCGTCCACCCTCACCGCACTGTGCGAGTGGGGCGTCTACGCCGACCTCATCGAGGTGGACGCAGGGCACGACTTCCACTCGGCGTGGGCGGACATCAACCTTGCCTGGGCCGTGCTCCGGCCCGGCGGCGTCATGTTCGGCCACGACTACTTCACCTCCGCCGACGACCGCGGCGTCCGGCGCGCGGTGACGCTGTTCGCGAGGGTCAAGGGGCTCACCGTCCGGCCCCACGGCCAGCACTGGGTCCTCTCCCCGAAGCCGCACGGCGACGGCCGGTGAGTGTCCCCGTGCTCCCTCCGGTGCTTGTCGGCTGTCGCAGTCCCCGGCGGTGCCACGCACTAGGCGTCCAGTGGAAGCGCGGAATCTTACGTGTCCCGTTGCACCAGCCTCACCCGCGCGCGTACGAGCGTGCGCGCGGCACCCCAAAGCGGACGAAAAGGTTACGCGCGTTACCACTAGTCTCTGAAGTGTTCGTCTCAACCACCATTCTTTTGTTCAAGTCACATTCTTACACAAGAAGCAAGCTTCAGAATGCTATGTACTCTTCTCTGGGATTAAAAAGAAAACGAGAACACCTAGGAGGAGCTGAGTATTTTTTACTAGATACATCTATGTATAGGTATAGACTATAGACACGATCATACGGCCGGTGTACATAAGGTAGATGACATGTTGTTGGTGCTGGTTTGAAGCTTTTTTGTTTGGTTATTTATTAATCGAAGAGGAGATTATTTATCTACCTGTCTAGTTATATTGGCAAAGAAAAAGGTAGGGTTCTTTTTTATATGGGGATAGTGAAGTGAAGGGTGTGTGGGCTAGACTCGAGATGGCGATTCGGTGCCGGTGGTGATGGTTGTGAGGTGACGCTCGGTACTGGAGGATGATGTGGTTTGCGTACCGGCCTGATGAGCCTGAGAGGGGTAAAAACGGATGGGATACTTACCCGATCAATCGACGGTCGAATCTGAGTGAGATCGGATTTAGATAGACATGTTGGATTATTGTCGAATTCAGAGTCGAGTTTGGATAGTTGCTTCCAGATACGGGATCGGAATTAGGAGAGAACTATCCAACAGTTACAGAAAATATTAGATATTTCATCGGATAATATCCGGATATGCTTACCAGATATCCGGCCCATCAGTCGATTCATCATTTCATTTCAGCCCAAGCTGCCCAATGCCAAGCCCATCCGGTCCATCAGCACTAGCAATTAGTAGAAGAGTTCGGACTTATTCTTTACGGCATCTAAAAGTGGCTTTTGGCTTTTGCTACATTACCTAACTTTCAACTAGAGTATTTTCTCAAGAAGGGATCTACAAGTTAATTGTAGTACACGCTAAAAACCTAACATCTGTATCAACCAAAATTGCAAGCGAGTATCTCTCTCCGTAATCTCTATCGCAAATAGCCAAAATTCAAAAATTTCAGCCAAAAACCATAAGCCGCAGCTAAAAAGAACAGGCCTGAAGACGCCTGGCCTGCCGCCGCCTAGGGACTCGAGAAGTCGAGAGGGAGATTGGGAGTTGAGAGAGCGGCTAGTGGCTGCTAGGGTTAGAAGTTCTACACATCCGCCGCTCGTCGACCCACCGATCGCTGGTCCACCGTCCCTGACCCAACGCTCGCCGACATGCTGACCGCCGCGCATTCTCCCAGCGGCAGCGCTCATCTAGTCATCCTCCCGAAGTCCTGGACTCCTGGTCCATTGGGCTGCGGCTGCCGTTGGTTTGCCGTCCACTACTCGCCAGTCCGTCGTCGCCGGTCCGCCATCGCCAACAGCCGTTGCATATCCTCCCATCGCCAGTGGCCAGCGCTCGCTGTCACCGGTCTATGTTCCAACTTCTAAACATGCTTTTAACATTTTAAGCTATTTAAAGTTCCTCACTCAGTCACTCTTAATTTGTTAATAGCCAGTAGCCACATTTCAAATCTGTGAAGATTTGTGAAGACAACACACTTAATTTGTTAGTAGCCACACCTAGGAGGAGCTCACTGTGCTGCTGCTTGCAGTAGAATCTACGAACTAGTACATTGCTCACTCAGTCACTCTTAATTTGTTAATAGCCAGTGGCCACATTTCAAATCTGTGAAGATTTGTGAAGATGACACACCTTGACACCTAATTTGTTAATGGCCACATTTCAAATTTGTGAAGATATGTGAACTTACGTATTGTTCTAATCACTTTTTTATGTTTATGATGGAGTCTAGAAGCACAAGTGCCAATGCAGGTACATGTGCATCAGCTGCTGCAACATTGGTCCAAGCGTGTCTACACCAAGTATGAGAAGTGTGCTCCTTCAAATGCAGATTGGGGCATGGCATCAGAGTTATGTAAGTGTTAGAAGAATTTTCATGAAGCTACTGAGATCTTTTCTGTAAGTACATAGCTAATAGCAAATTTATTTTTTCAAAAATTACGTGCAATCAAATTGGCAATTGCAAAATGGTGTTGTAGCTCTAATGAAGTTATTTTTTATATGACTAAGGTCATGAAAGTTAAATACGATAAGTATTGGAAAAAGTCCAATACAACACTTGATATAGAATTTCTTGATCCTAGATAGAAGAAAAAGTCGGTAGAATATTATTTGAAGAAGATTTATGGGGAGGTTGTTGGTATGGTTGAGCTCAATGCATTCACCAATATCATAAGGCAACAATTTGAAGCTTACATCTCTACCACTAAAGATACTTCAAATGCTACTGCTGCTACTGTACCTATAGTAGTTTCTCTGCCACATGGTGATGATCTTGATGACATTGATATGGATGATCATGGTCTTGAAGAGTACTAGTATGATATGATTGTGCCAACTCATGGTGAGAAATCTGAATTAGATGTGTACATGAAAGAACCACCAATATGTTGGGTAGAAACTGATGATAATGATAAGGAATTTGATATATTATCATGGTGGATGACTCAACAAGGGACTTTTTCTATCATCTCATGACTAGCTCGTGATGTATTAGCCATTCAAGTGTCAACTATAGCTTCAGAGTCAGCTTTTAGTGCTGGTGGACGTGTCGTTGATCTATTTCTTGTTACATCGTGCATGTTGCGTACTATTATATTGAGTAGTGCTACTCCTACCATCTACACAGACTACCGCTCCCCGTCATTCATCTTCACTGCACATCTGGGAGGTACAAGATTCGTATTCTACATCCGAAATATTTATTGTCCCTAACATCGTTTCATCTTGCAGCCTCCAATTCAACATCAGGGTGACGTCAAGTCCACTGATGACGATACGGACCTCCTAGATGCTTCCAAGGAGCGGTACACAGCGACAGAGTTTGTAGCATACATAGGGCAGATCTCATCCTTCATACCATACCCAGGGTTTAGAGACATTGGTGGGCAGAGCTCCTCCGGTTTCGCTGCCACATCATATGGTCAAGGCGAGAGTTCCTCTACACAACAAGTGGGATTTCTAGAGTCATTTGTTCATGACATTATTGCTGGTGACCCGCAGTTTGGCACGTCTCAGCTTGGAGACCTCAACGCTTACCAGACCTAACTTGCTGTGCCTTAGCCTACTGGACCACCGCCAACCACTGAACAAACAAAACAGTCTCCATACCTCCTCCGAACCGAGACGGAAGCTTCGGACCTGCTGATGTACCCCACGGGACATGCCCGTGTTCAACGAAAGACAAGGCCATGCACGGGGAGGTATACGTGGTGAGGAGATACCAGTGGCTTAGATGGGTGAGCCATATCGCATCACCTACGATGCGTTTATATATACTTCAACAAATATTTGTAATGTATAAAATTCTTAAGAAAAATAGATAATTACTACGGCTGTGTCAGGATACTGCACATAAGATTTTGTAATTTTTGCAGCTAGTTTGCTGCATATAACGACTCCAAAAAAAATCATAATCGTACGAATTTTTTAGCAACGTTCACAACTAATAAAATTGCCAAAAAATTATACACTCAAGTACGTTGTGTTGAGAAGATTGCACATAAAATTTTATAATTTTCCGAGCCCATTTGCTATATTTAAAATTAAAATAAACAGTATGTAAAAAATTAAGTCAGCTAATTAAGCTGCCTTAATTACCTGCCGTCTGATGGCGGCGCGGCAGGCTGTCTGCCGTCTGGTGGCGGGGCGGCAGCTGGTGCCGGCGGTAGGCCCACGTGTCGGCTTCTGCGGTGTCGCCGCCCAACCACCAGACGGTAAAAATATTTTTTTGTCAGTACATCACGTATACTGCTATTTTCATGATTACGGATGCAAACAGTGTCAAATATTCTAAAAAGTCAAATTCGGGTGGTTACATATCCTTTCAAAGTCTTCCATGTGTAGTACACCATCAACTTTGGATGTGGACCGTGGACGTAGATATTCCGTTCTAGATGGGTTTTTTTAGTCTGTGGTTTATATTTTTTTGGTTTATGGATTTTGAATTCTGGTTGTTCGTGATACTATGAGGAGAGAGATAGACATATCCGATTTTGGCAGATATAACTAAAGTTGATACAACATCCACTACAATCAATTTATAGATCTCGCCTTGAAAAAAAGTATCATTTAAAAATAAGTTACTATAGCGTTGTCCAAAAGCCAAAAACATAAGCCCTCTAGAAGACAACTATTAAGTAGCTAGCTAGCCTTTTGGGTGGTCAACATTAGAGACCGACTAGTGTAGATTGTATAGCACAAATCTCCGTATTTGATGAGTCTCAAGCACGGAAGCACCCCCATCGAGCATTCAAAGCAAATCAACGATCATTATCGGCGATAATTCAATGACAACTCAACCAAATACTCAATCGATCACGTTATTAATCACGATAATATATAAACACACAAGATTTACTGAGGAAGATGAAGGTGACATATCCATCACAATAATACCCGTCTAGAACCGCAATAATTGTGCAGAATTGCTATAGGGATTACACTGTGTCTTGCAAATTTCATTGTTCCAACTTCCAAATAGACCACGATAAACCAAGAACAACCAAAGTGCTCCACGGGTTATACACAAGTAATTAAACGTCTGATCTCTTGTGATTAACAAGGCTTAACCGTCGTGTGCTCCACGGAGACCGGCGGGTGGGTTACCGCACCAAGGCAGCAGGAGAGGACGGGACGGTGTCTGGCCGGCAGGAGCAGCAAGTGCTATCCAATCTATAGGATCGATCAGAAAGCATGAATGATTGTCTTTATATTTTTTACCTTTTTTACTTGCACTCGATAAACGCTTCGATCGCTCGGCGTTTGATCGCTCGTCGATTAGTAAAATCTACGACTATTGAGTACGACCAGTGAAGTTCACGACTATGGAGTATCGACCAGTAAAGTTGACGAAGGCCTTAGTTGAAGGCTGCCGTTGTTATAGTCGGATATGGTCGAAGTCTGCCGTGATTGAAATCTGTCGTGGTCGAAATGCCGCCGTCGAAGTACCGTAGTCGAAAAACCGTGGTCGACGACTGCCGTGGTGGAAGAGCATTGAGCGACTGCTGTGGTCGAAATATTGTGATCCACGTCTGCTGATCGAATCTCCCAACTCGAAGCCGTTTGGACCACCGACTTCTAGGCGTTGTCGAAGCCAGCCGGTCAAACCGCCCAATACAAAATAGTAAGACCATTAAACCTGAGATCTAATTTTAACAAATGTACACGACCAAAACTTTCTCAAATACAAATTCTAATAAAATTTAAATATTAATTATTGGTCACCACTTAAATACACGCCAACCACAACCACTATATGATCTAACACAGTCAACAGACGACGAGAGGGTCTTGGTCTCGCGTCGCTTGCGCCGGCAGCGTTGGGTTTCGCTTTGCGGCAATTGGACGCCTCGCATTGGCGCAAAAAGAACCAATCAGCTTTATTGGGATCGCCGTCCGATCCGGTCTAATCATGGTGGTTCATTAGCCTCAATCGCCGAGTTTTTTTTTTTTTGCCGGGCAGGGCACACGCATCATATCATCTTTCAGGGAAGAGGAAATAGCAGAAAAAATCTGGTGATGATATCCAGAGAAGTGAAAAAAGAAGAAGCTGCAGCAGCTATTATATCTCATGAATCATTCAAGGGTAACAAAGAGGACACTGCAGCCGATTACACAGCAGCTAATATGTTGCATGACTAGGCTGGCTTGCATGCATTTTGAGTGTGTCAGCAATACATTGTTTCATGCAACCTGCGATCTGCTTCTTCCTTCTAAGGAACGGCATTTTGGCAGAGAAGTGTTGTCATTCAGCCCAAGTAAAGACTTAGCCATACCTTATTTCAAGAAGCTAAACACTCTTCCAAGGTAATGGCTGGGTTCGGCTCCACTTTGGCTTTAGCTTACCACTTCCTGCTGGTTCGACTCCACTCTGGTTTTGGCTTATCACTTTCAGTTACAGTAACTAGCTTTCAAACGGTACGTCTTTTTAAGACAGAGTTTACAAGTCAATTGTATTGGATATTATACCGAATTCAGATATACCAGCCAAAATAGTATACGATTGTTTCTCTCTTCGTACTGTCTCCCGCGAACAACCAGAATTCAAAAACCATAAACCAAAAGCCATAGCTACAGCCCAAAAGAACCCAGTCAATATCTTTATTTCAAGTTGGTAACCAGTCTGTTCTCAAAAAAAAAAAAGAGCAGCTAAACAATCCTACACAGAAAGCAGCTAAACAATCCTACAAAGAGATCCCACCTGAGCATATGTGATATGATGAAACAGATCTTCCAAAAGGCAAAGGTCAGATAGCAACACAAACACAGAGATCCCAACTCTCATCAAATGAAACTACTCCTGCGCTTCGAGTTATTTCCTCTCTTCTATAACAAAGAAAATGCAGAGGGACTACATCATGATCAAACAACTTTTCCAAAAGACAAAGGTTAGACAGCAGCATAGAGGTGCACCTCGAATCAGCTGAAACTACTTGTGTACTTTGAGTTGGTTCCTCTGCCCTATCACAAACAGAATGCAGATGATCTACAATATGATTCCATAAAAATCAAAAGTTTCTATAGACACACAGATGACTCGAAGCCGCAACTTGGCTAGAAGCTGAAACTGGTTGGGGAGTTTCCAGGCACACCATTAATACCCCTTGTTCCCACGTATCCGCGCTCGCATGTCAACCTGTTGCGATGATTAACAAATTTAGCACTTCCATGCACAATGCAAAACAGCAAATAAGTTTAGGAAAGGCTGAAGGAAAACATGGAAAATATATGCAGGCAAGATGGTACCACAGGATGTTAAACATAAATATCAATATGATGGATAAATCAACAACTGTTAACACCGGATGCAATAAATATAAATATGATGGATAAAGCAACAACTGTTAACACCTGATGCAATTATCCTGTGCCAAACCAGACCAAATATTCCAAAGATAGGTTGTATGTCTCAATTCAGAACTTGTACACACAAGAATATTGGGTTTTCATAAGCGTGAGACATATGATTGCATTTCCATAGGAAGAAAGAAATGAGCCGTCAGTGAGAAGTATTATGATTACAAAATGCACACAGAACTGCATATAAATTTACAGATAGAAAAAAGACTAGCAGGGATTTCAGGCTGGAGTTTTTAGCTCTCTGTTGCTGTCATACTCAAAAGGATGCATCCAGTGGTGACCATTTTGCATTAAGCTTATTGTCTAAAACAAATCAAAGAGAAAATAATCAAAGCTGTATAGTAATTGAAGGTATGCATGCATGCTACTATGATTTCAGGAAAACATATAGAATATTGACCATTCATGTTCATGTACCCATGTTACCATACTACAGCCTTTTGCAGCTCAACCAGCTTCTTTCATCTACAATAATGGATACAGCAATTATAGGATATGTGGTGCATAGAGTAGTTACATAAAGAAACTGATTTTGACCACCATTCCTAGATCTAGTTTTCCTTATTGTACAAGCAAGGTCAAAGGAAAATATTAGTATCCCTTCGATTCCAGTTCACTATTATTTTTCACTTGTAATTTGTTAATCATACTGTCACAAATATTTTGTACACAGCCCATAATCTGTTTCTCGTACTCTCTTGCAAGCTAAACTAAAACTAAACAATGAGGCAACTAAACAAAAACTGAGCAGCCTTCATCAAAGATGAAAAAGACCAAGTACTTAAATGTAACATTATGAAGAAATGAGCTTCCAGGGATTTACTCATCTCTGTCTAACTGGATACAAAAAGCTCATGCTTTTCTCATTTAAATGTAACCAACGATGCACACCTATTGACATGTAAGATTCACCTGAACTCTCTGAAACCCTCTAACATCCAACTCAGGTATAGATCAAAATCCAACTTATCATATGTAACAACAATTTGCATTGGCATTGTATGAATCTGTAGACTATGGGACCAAGATTTAAGATAGTAGCACCAGCACCATAGCATTTCGGCTGTGAGGAAACAGGTTTTGTGTCCGGTCCAAACCAAGTTCAATCGTGAGTTATTCGGCACCTATATTCACCCTAACACTGAATCCATTTGAAGAAACAACAGTCACTAATTACATATTGATTCAGAATTCATGCAACCACAAGCACAAGGGGGGATGAATGGCCTGACCATTGCAATTACCTAAGAAATGCCGTACGCCAGATCGTTTACACTTGCAGGTTAAAACATATTTATCAACTAGAAACCAGCAAGATACTCAAAGCTCAAACCGCTATCACAACAGAAAAATATCAAAAGGGAACTGGCGCAACTAATTTACAGCAAATCGACACATGCCTGGCCCCTTTTGCAGTTGAAGTAGGTCTCTCTCAGGCCGACGCACTCGCTGGTGATGTTGGGTACCTTCTCCCCCGCGCACTCCCTGTACGGCCTCTTCTGCACCTGCGCAGAACCGCATCACGGAAGAAGAGAAATCAGTCAGTACCATCTCGAACATCATCGAAGACTCCATTCCCGACTCCCCACCCCCGCACTGGTAACAAGAGCCATGGAACTTGCGGGTGGCATCCAACACTCTTAACCACACCAAATCGGATGGAAACAAGCAGCGGCACAGCCAGCCGTGGGGGGAAGAGAAGGCGAGGAGAGGGAGAGGGAGGAAACCAACCGACCTTGACGCAGTCAGTCTCGCTGAGGCACTTGACGAGCTCCATGGCCAACCCCTTGCACGACTTCGCCATCTCTCTCTCTCGCGCGCGCGCGCGGTGTCGTGTTCCCGGCGCGGCTGCGACTTGCGGGAGGGGAAAGAGAGGGGCGAAGCGGCGGCGTATCTCCCGGCGGCCGGCGCAAGCGTAACAGGTCGGGTCGGGTCGGGATCAGGTTCTGATCGGGCGTTTTGGTAGCCTGTCCCGGCCCACCCTGCCTCGACTCGGCCTGACTAATGTTTTTTAGATCGGTCCGTCTCGTGTTGGTTCGAAACACATGGTTGATGGGCTGCCTCAACCATTTCTATTCGAGAGGGCGACACCTCCATAGCTAAGCTAGAGCAGAAAATACAAGTGTAGCTAGGATTAATTAATGCTGCAAGCAAGAATATGAGTGTATAGTTGAACCGAACGATCTAACACTACGTCACAATGCCCTCTTCTCTTCTCCTCTCAGCGAAACACAGTTCTAAGGCCGTTTTCCGAAGAAGAAGAAGTTGTTCTGAAGCCAGCAGCTAGCATGCATATATGCTACCACTGGAGAATGGTAAAACGTTTGGATTCGATCGCATCCTGCTACTAGAGGATGGTAAAGCGTCTGGATTCGCATGTTGATCTTTAATGATGCCTCTACGAGCTGAATAAACAAATTATGATGCATCATGCATGGTTACAGTATATTGTTGAACATGTTTGTCACTACTACAGTAAAAGTCATCACAGACAGTTCAAAAATATCATTACAGACGGGTTCGTGAGCCGTCTAAGTTTATGGGTCAGTAATAATATCAGATCATCACCGACGGTTTTCAAACCGTCTATGATAAACCACAATACAAACGATTCATATTAAGAACGTCTGTGAAGGATACTATCACAAACGGTTTTTTGTTAGAGCTATATGTAATAGCCTTCATGTATGGTTTATACCACAAAATCGTTTGCGATAGTTTATTCTATACCTAAAATTTTTCTATTTTCCGGCTAGCCTCAGGAAATGTTAGTTATGCCCTTTGAGAGCAAGCAAATAAAGCAGCAAACATAGCATCACATTCTATTTCCATTAAAATTAGAATCCATCATTACAGCATCACAAGATAACAAACAAGTTACCCATCTAACATAGCAAGAATATGGCAAGAACATATATCCTGATCCTATGAACCCAACTTTTAAACATGGTAGGAACATAGAAGAAATAGAGATCCTAGCATACAGTAGAAGCCCACCGTCATAGGCGGTGACTTTAGTGCTGTTTTGTAGCCAGCTGCTTCCGCGGTGCCTTACCGCCCGTAGACTTGCATGCCGTCACTTCGTAAGGGCCATCAGGGTCGGAGTCGAGGAGGAGGACGGTGAGGAGGCTGGAAAGATTTTGAACACATGCAGTAGGTAGGAAATGGATTCGGGTGAGTATTTATAGGGGAGGGAGAGGCGGGAGTTAGAAAATTTTTGGCGTGGGGACAGAGAGGTGAAGCTAGATCCGTGGAGTGAGGGTTGATGGGTTTCTATTGGCTGGGATTGGGTTGGCGAGGATCGACGGGCCTAGCGGTCAGGGGAATAATTATCACAGACTGTTTGAACCACAAACCGTCTGTGATACATAATTATCAAAGACAATAGATAGATAGATAGATAGATAGATAGATAGATAGATAGATAAATATCGATACAATGTAAATAGCTAGTCGCAAAAGATAAAATAGCAAAGTTCTATATGGTTTATATATACTCGTTTGAAAGGTTTGGATAAGATCTACAACTTTATAGTTGAGGTGAACCCAAAATTCCGAAGAGAAGATCGAAAATTTTGGCAAAAATAGAAACTGAAAAACTTGCGACGTAAATTTGAGGCTAAAGATGGCTGATTTTTGGGGTCTTAGAGGGCGACAAGCATAAGCGGGTCAAATTTTTTGGATCGGGTTTATCGTTAGCTTTCCAACAAGTACAAAAACGTCGAAAATGAACACCGTATGCAAAAGTTATGTCCGTTTTACTGAAGGTGTCTCGAAACGGAATCCTATTCGGACTCAAATTCGTCTCGTAAATTGAAAGTTTGAATAGACAGGGCGGCAAAATATCACAGACGATTTTTAATGCAAAATAGACACCGGGCGTCAGGCGCCACACGTCGCGTCCTCGGCCGGACGGCAAAAACGATATTTTTGTCAGTACTGTCGCCATACTGCTATTTTTATAAATACGGTGCGAAACAGTGCCAAAAGTGACTTTGATTCGAAACGGTGGATTTGAAGAAAAATACGTCCTTAAATTTATACACAGGTGGGGCAGAATATGAAGCATACAAGGGCCTAACAAGAACAAGAGATGAAAATGGTAAGGTTAACAAGAGAAATATCAGAACTATAAGATGTGGAATTTATTATTCAAATATGATATCAAGATATTTAAATATATAATTTACAATGTGTATCATAGCAAGGTACGTTTGGTAATGATTAAATTAGCACTCAGAAATAGCGATGAGCTGGCTCAAGCAATTGTGCGCTGCACATTCAGTACTGAATAGCAAATTAGCAAAAGCCTACAGCAAGTGGGACATATTATATAACTGATCTTCACTGGCATGTTCTAATTGCAGGGCGTCATGGTCGCCATACACAATATTCCAAAACTCGAGAGGACTGGAGCTACTCCTCGACAGGGCAGTACTCCGATTACAAGCCAGTTTTGTCCCGGATTCAAGTCGCCATTGTGTGGCTGATTACAAGCCAGTTTTAAAACAAGATCAATAAAAAAATTATAGTAAAAAGTATACTGAGTTCAGCTGTACCAGCAAAAATCGTATGCGACTATTTTGTTCTGCGTACTGCATCTTACGAACAGTCAAAATTTAAATATTTAAATCATAAACTATTAGCTCAAAAGAATCCATCCATCCATGTTCTTAGTTCATCTATACTGTACAATGACTATGGAGTCGGTGGATCATAAGAAGACTATCCTTAGTTCTGTACACAGGGTGTAAAAAAAAAAGTTTTGTGTCAGCCACACAATGATGAACCTGTCGACCATTAAAAAAAAATTGAAGGGCACATGGAATTTCTCTCAATCCCCAAGGGGATTTTGAAGGGCACCGTCGTTCTATAGCGTCGGCCATTGCCGTGAGGTTCTAGTTGCAAAAGGATAATACTCATGGTCCATAGAAACTGAGGTTTAGGGAGGGGAAACCGATTAACATGCCTCAGCTCGTATAGCAGTTCGTTCTGATAATGTGCTAAGAAACGGGCGATATGCTCTGTTTTCCTTCTCGATCCTCGCGCGACAACAAGCACGGATCACAAGAGCACAGTGTACACAAGTACATGGAGAGCTTGGGGCCTCTCTGTATTATTCAGATTTTCTATTCTACTAGCCTCGTAGGAGGCGCGGTGGCACGCCGCGCCAGCCACCGTACATACCAAAATAAAAGAGGCGATAATTCGTGAGGAGTTTTTCGGGAAGAACGGAGGGCAAAAACGCATTTTCGAGAAAGGTGGAGGGTCTTTTCGGAAAAACCGAGGACCTGTACGTAAAAAAACGGGGACCCGCGCGCAATATCCGAAAACACGGGGGGCCATCCCGCAAAACGGAGGGGCCAAAAAATTTGTGGGTCTAAAAATGTCCGAGACCTTTTACGAACGGAGGCCTCTACGTAATATCGGAAAAGCGGAGGAAGCGCCCCGGCCGCATCGAAATCCCCGCCACGCGCGCTGCTGGGTGACGCTGGTCAACGCGGGGCAGGAACCCCGCTATATGGCTGGTAAGATTTCTTCTACATCACTGTCTCATCTTCTTGACTATTTATAGCCAAACCCTTCCAGGGTAATTTCGGTATTAAGCCCATATTGATTCTTGATGAACGATCCGTTACTTTTGGCCAGCAAGAGATTGATGGCTGGCTACCTTGCTATAAGGTATCTCTAGCCAAAAGTTTCACAACAGAGAGTATCTTTTTTCGTCCTAGCATCAAAATCTTACGCAAAAAAAAAAAAATCATGACGCGACATCATAGCTATTGCAAACTGGCCTTGAAACAGAGACACGCGACGTCATAGCTATTACAAACTGGCCTTAAAACAGAGGCACGCATATAGTCTAATTCTATTAAATACTACTTAAATAATATATCTCATACTTAGCACGTGTGTCGGACTTAGGGGGCGTTTGGTTTGTGGGATGAAACCATTCTATGCCGAACGAGGCTTTGTCTCCTTGTTTGGTTCGTGAGATGAAATTGTTCGGTTCCATTTAGTTGATTTAATGAGAAAATATTTTCTTCAGATATTGTACTATATTGTTTCATAAAATCGAGCGAACCACACCATTCTGAATGAGACTGTTTCATCCCACTTGGTACCGGTGAACCAAACATTCGGTGAACCAAACATTACAACCAAACATTATATTCCAGGACGGGTGGAGTAATATTTTTGCAATTCGGTGTACTTGCTGGCTTACTTAATTCCCAATTGGTACTGATCTTTTTTATATATTTTTTCAGAGCCCTGGTGCAACTGATCGATCTTTCGTCAGGGTAGATCAGCTAATCACTTATCTGCCTAGCATTGGCTCTGTTCCAAATGTTCAGCTAATATGCAGCATATGCCTAGCATTTTTTCCCTTTTCAGAGGTACTTCGAAAGCAGTTCGCAGAGTGCAGTGTTATAATGAGCACAATTGCAGAAGACAATGTGACAAACCAATAATATGGAGTATAGAGTACAGACTGTGCACAACAATAACAATGGTAATATTCCAGTAGCAAATACGAATAAAAGTAACATAATTAAGTAGCTGCTGACTAAGCCATTAGTCATCACTAGATTGATTCGCTAGCCTGATCAAGGGATCGACAGGGATAGGCCTTCTACTTATCAATGTTTAACGATTTTCAGCTAGGGTCTGTTCTTTTCGGGTGCGACTTATGGCTTTTGACTGAAATTTTTGAATTTTACCTGTTTACGGTACAGATTACGGAAAGACAGATATTCACTGGTAATTTTGGTTGGTACATATATTGGGCTTTTAATATGTACATCGTTTAACTTGTAGACCCCGTCTTAAGAAAATACTCCGTTTGAAAGTTAGGTACTGTAGCAAAAGCAAAAAGCCATCAACTTATGAGGTAAAGAACAGACCCCGAAGAGAAAAGTCTCTCAGTGAAATCATGAACGAATAAGTAGTAGTTTCTTTCCCTCTCCATCACTTCACACTCGACTCGACCTCGTCAAATTAACGATATTTTTATTTATTTGGTCTTATAGTGCTACTTTAATTTTAAAATTAGTCTCATGCGACACGAAAATTGCAAATCTAGCTCCATTACTGAGCGCGAAAGAACCAACGATCGACGTGTAGTTTCTACCGCGCTACTTGACCATAGCAGCACTCTCAGCGTAGCACAGTTTGGCTAGGCGCGGTAGGTGGGGCTCACGGAGCTACCGCGCCACTCGACCGCGGTGGGGGTAGGGGAGTGGCCACGCTTCGGTTCTGCGGCTGGCACATGAAACCACGCTAAGGCGTGATAAGAAGAAAGGATTAAAGAACTGAAAAGGGGAGCGTGATCAAAAGAAAGGATGAAAAGAAAGGAAAAAGGCGACGCTTCTGTGTTAGTAGTATCCTTGCCATGGTCGTGTGCCTGCCGCGGAGTCAGCGCATGGCAGCTCTCCCACCCTTATCGAGCTTAGGTGGTGCGGCAGCTCGGTGGCCCCACCACCTACCGCATTCGGCAGAATTGTGCCGCGCTGGGTGTTGCCGTGATCGGGTGGCGTGGTAGAAACCACGCATCGGCCACTGGTTTTTTCGCGCTCTGCAAACGGGCTAGATTTGTACTTTCGTGCTGCATAGAGCTAATTTCGACATTAAGGTGGCATTATGGAGGGTAGATAAATTAAAAATTCTAGAATTAACATCCAACGCATGGTACAACGTCCTTATTGCTAGTTAAGGTAGTGCTCCAAATGATTTAAAAGCTATGACTTCTGGTTGCAATTATGCTACAGTGATTGTTAGCTTTTTCTAAGTTAAAAAGAAGAAAAAAAATTAAAAAAACACGATATATCTTTTGAGGAGATGCAAAGGAATAAGGGGGAAAGACCAAAAGACAAAAAAATAAAATTAAAAAACTGACGTATTTCAAATAATTTCTTATTTCTCAAAGCTAAAATCTTCCAGAGCGGGGCCATAATCGATCGCGTCGCTGTCTACAAGAGCCGTAAGCAAGTCACGTGTCGAGAAACCGTATGTTAAGGTGATCCATCCGTTCCAACTTCTAGCTTCTCCGGTGAGAAGTCGAAACCCACCTCATCAGCCGGATCAAAGATTCGGCCCTTGATCCCAATAACCCACCATGCCACCAACCGAAGTAGCACACACTAGCTAGAAGCGCAGAGCTCATGGCAGGCTCAGATCACAGCATTCACGCGCTCCTCCTCTCGTACCCCGCCCAAGGCCACATCAACCCGCTCCTCCAGCTCGGCAAGAGGCTCGCCGGCCACCGTGGCGTCCGGTGCACCCTCGCAGTGACCCGGTCCGTGCTCAGCTCCAGCGAACCACTCCCCGGCACGGTCCACGTCGCCGCCTTCTCTGACGGCTGCGACCGCGGCGGCTACGACGAGGTCGGCGACGAGCAGGTCTACCTAGCCCGGCTCGAGTCGGCCGGGTCGTACACGTTGGACGAGCTCCTCCGCTTCGAGGCGGACCAGGGCCGGCCGGTGCACGTGGTGGTCTACGACGCGTTCCTGCTGTGGGCGCCGCCCGTGTCGCGGCGGCACGGCGCGGCGTGCGCGGCCTTCTTCACGCAGGCGTGCGCGGTGAACGTGGCGTATGCCCACGCATGGGCCGGCCGGTTGAAGCTGCCAGTGGCCAAGGCGCCGGCACCAGCGCTGCCCGGCCTGCCGACGGTGCTCGAACCGGGCGAGTTCCCTACGTTCCTGACCGAGCAGACCGGCTGCTCCGCTTATCTGAAACTGCTGCTGGAGCAGTGCCAGGGCCTTGAGGTGGCAGACCATGTCCTCGTCAACTCCTTCTACGAGCTGCAGCCCCAGGTAATAATTGTAGTTAGGTAGTTAAACTCAATTTTTAGGAAAAAGTCCATTCGACCTCTCTGAAATCTTCCAAAAATCTGAAAAATCAACTGCCGTACCCCAAAACCGTAGCGCCACCCTTGGAGGCACCGTCGTTGAGCTGTTTCCACCTCGACGGAGTTGAAGCCGCCGCCGCTGTCCGCCATTGTTGAGGCTTAAGCTCGACGCCGCCATTGAGCCTCTCCCCCTTTCACCATCGCTCCTTCCACTCCCTCCGCTTCGCCGCGTGAGCGTCAGAGCCGCCTGATCTCGCCATCGCTGCCCCAATCTGTACTGCCGCCGCTCTGGATATGTTCTCGGAGTCGCCCCGCAGCCCTCACCCATGTCACCGAGCTCACCGGAGCACCCCGCCGCTGTAGGGGAGTTGCCGCTTCCACCGTCGTTCTCTTGGGCCTGGAGGGGAGGACAGCCGTGGCTGTGGGGAAAGGCGAGCTCAAGACGGCCGATGAGGTATGTGGGCCGCTACCGCCGCCGCTTCCCTAACGCAAGCTCGACGCCACCAATGAGAGATTGACATGTGGGGTCCAATGTGTGTGTATGTATACATAGGACAAAGTGTTTCATGCACCTAGGTGTCTAGGCACCCATATAAATACCCGTTGATGTGCTTTGAGATTTATGACATTTGACGTAGATATCTTCACATACACGTAAAAAAGTATATTTGAGATATCAAACTCCAAAAAAAACTAAATTTAACTTCAGTTTAATTAGTTCGGGCTACTTTCATGATATATACTCACTGCAGTCGCATTAAATTCAAAAGTAGTTCAAATTAGTTTGAACTGAGTTCAAAACTCACTTACCATAAATATATCAAGGGTATAAAACATTTTCATACCTAAACTCCAAAAAAAATTATCAATCATACACGTATATCGGATGGTTCTTGATGTGGGTGCCTAGGCACCCAGGTGCCTTACGTAATTTTCCTATATATATATATATGTGTGTGTGTATATATATATTGTTGATTAGCAAAGAAAGGAAGCTAAGTGGTATCCACATGGCATCCAAGTTAGCAAAGGAATTGAATATTAGAAGCTACGTCAGTTAAAACTACAGTGGTTTAAATCGAGGATAGTGTTTTGCACAATTTTAATAGAACCGACTAGCGTCCGGACGTATGATCGGACACTAACACCGTATGCCTGCTTCATCAGTTGGGTCTAGCGCGATAGACTTCAATCATCTGATCTCCCTTCTTATCCTCGCAACAAAAAATAGATTGATTTGCATCACCTCGTATACCCCCTCCTCCGCAACAAAATAGCTTCTCCCTTCCCGAGCTTTCTTGTCAAGCAATTCCTTTGATCTCGCCACGGGATTTAAAATTTTTTTCCTAAATTCATCCCTCTAGTTCATCTAATTCGTTAAATCGAGTTCTCACCTATGCCGCATGGCTCCTTCGGCCCCTAGCCACCGCGTTGCCTCGCTCCTTCGACCGTCGGCCACCACACCACTGCGACACCCTATCCTTGCTAGTCTAGAGAGGGAAAGAGAAAAAGGTAAGAGTGGAAGGAGCATAATTATGATGGCTTCTAGTTCCACCCATCAGAGACCGACGAGCCATCGGAGGGGGGAGGAGCTGATGTGTGAAGAATGGGGATTGGGAGGCGTAGGCTTGGTGGGTGAATGGATGAGGATGAGATCTAGTGCAACAAAAAAATTCTAGAAACGCATTAATTAGTTCATAAATTTGCAACAAATCTTTATTCTAGATGCAACAAACATGAAATCAACAACAAAAATGTGCAATAAATTTGAACTATTAGGGCAACAAATACAAGAATCTATTACAACAAAAACTAAACATTGTTGCAGCAACAAAGAAACCCTCAAAACATTTACAATATTTGATATCTTGCTGTGACATTAAAAACAAATGTTGCAACAACTTATCTTACCAATATCAACACCTGAGATGAGCGTAGAGGAGGATAGGGATGAGCCACCCCATCACTAGTGGGTTCGAATCTAGCAGGACGAAGCTGGCACTTCTCACCACCATCTCCTTTGGTCTCGTTCGTGCCAAATCCGGAAAGATCCGACCATGATGGTGATAAGTCTGACGAACCCTGACCTCTCCACAGAAAGGGAAACCTTCACTCGAGCTCCGATCATGGTGCATGGATTTACTTGAGCACAAGCTACGGAGAAAGAGAGGGATGGGTGGGAAGAGAGCTACTAGTGCGGAAGGAAAAAGAATGAGTTGTGTGAGATGACTTATGTGGTAGTGGTAGGACATGGACTGAGGTGTACAATACGAACGTAGGAGCAATATCAATTCTTATTTTAATAGTTGAGGATATGACATATTTGGTTTTACGGTTGATTTCCAGACTACGATGTGTCATTTTTAGTAATTTTCATGTACGTACTCCATCGGCAAGCGCAATGCCTTTTGATGTTGGTATTTGTGCAGGAAGCAGAGTACATGGCGTCGAGATGGGGGGCCAAGACAGTCGGCCCAACTATGCCATCAGCGTACCTCGACAACCGCCTCACGGACGATGTGTCCTACGACTTCCACCTTCACACCCCGATGACAGCAGAGAGCAAGGCCTGGCTCGACAAGAGAGCCGCACATTCCGTCGTGTACATCTCCTTCGGCAGCCTCGTCACGCCCAGCCCGACGCAAATGGCCGAGTTGGCTGAGGGGCTGTATAGCAGCGAAAAGGCCTTCCTGTGGGTCGTCAGGGCGTTCGAGACCTCAAAGATACCTGTAGACTTCGCCGACAAGGCCAAGGAGAGAGGCCTCCTTGTGACATGGAGCCCGCAGCTGGAGGTGCTGGCGCATCCGGCCGTCGGGTGTTTCGTGACGCACTGTGGGTGGAACTCGACGGTGGAGGCGCTCAGCATCGGCGTGCCCATGGTGGCGGTGCCGCAGTGGTCTGACCAGCCAACGAACGCTAAGTACATCAAGGACGTGTGGCGCGTGGGTGTGCAGGTGCGGCCGGACAGCGAAGGGGTGGTGAGGAAGGAGGAGGTGGAGAGGTGCGTGAGAGAGGTGATGGAAGGGGAGACGAGCAAGGAGTACAAGAAGAATGCTGCGAGTTGGAGCCAGAAGGCAAAGATGGCCATGGGTGAAGGTGGCAGCTCGGACAGCAACATCGTGGAGTTCCTTGGCAAACTTGGACTGAAATGAGGATGGTGCCAAGGAAGCAACTCACAGTGGACCTGGAGGAAATAAATATCTCACAAAAGATCCCTTGTCTCCGGAGTTTATTATGTTTTGATGCCTGCTGTTTTCTGCAGAACTGTGGTGTAATTCGCCCTTTTTACTGGGCCTGTAACTTGCATTCTGGATCTACGATCCTGTGTACCGCGTCTGTGGTGAACTTTTGTGGCTTTCATTAAGAAGGTTGTTGGTGCTACTAGTTCTTGGTTCTAAAAGAAAGAAACGGTGCAGACAGATTTTCTGGTATCAGATTTAACTCTTGTTTTAAAGTGCCATAGCTTTTCATTTTTGATTGTGTAGAAACGGTGCAGACAGATTTTCTGGTATCAGATTTAACTCTTGTTTTAAAGTGCCATAGCTTTTCATTTTTGATTGTGTTTTTTAACTTCTGTCTGATTACGAAAGAGATTGAAAGAGTGATTGACACTCGTGTTAAGAAGTCGATCCGTTTAAAATGACTCTATTATAATTTCTACAAACAGCTTATAAAAGACTATCTTAAAAAATTACTTTATTGAAAAGCTAATGTTTAAAAACCAAAAGACAGCAGCTTTTCGGAATAAGACAACACGACAACAGCACTCGGCACGAGTGACAGATTCTCCGGGCTGTGCAGATGCCCGCCGCCGGTGCAGTGCAGTGTGCAGATGAGTGGGTCAGTTGGGTGGTGGCTGGTCAGGCTGATGCGGGCCCAAATCTCCCAAGGCCCTTTACGAATATTGGGCCAAACCGGCACGTACATTTTTCTCCATTTCTGAACCATTGGGGAAGAACAGTTTGCGACAGATCAGAGATCACTGCTGCCGTGTTACTAGTTTCTCTGTCTCCTGGCGACCAGAACAGAACGTTTCTCTGCTGGCTTCGATCAGCTCGCCATGATGTAATCGCAGGGCGTCACGATCGCCGTATGCAGCATGCCAGATCTTGCGAGCACTGGAGCAGCTCCTCAACAGAGCGGCACTTCGATTGCAAGCCGGCCGTTCTTGCCAATGACTGCTTTCCTTAGTTCTGTACACAGGCTGTTAAAAAGAATTTCTCAGCCAGGCCTTGACCGAAAACCGAAGTCCGGTAAAGAAGCACACGCAACGATGGACCTGTAAGTGTCTTCTAGATGTTCTTGAGTCTTGACCAGTCAGCTCCAGTGAGCAAAACGCCGCTTTTGTGGTCAAGGGAAGCCGAAGGCAGGCGCTGAATTGGAGAGCTCGCTCTGCTGTGCAGGAGAGAAGTTCTCACCGGCTGATTTGCTGTAGCCTGTATGGCTGTATCCTGTAGGATACAAGATCGCCACAGGAGCATGGTCGCAGGCTGCATCAGCCCATGCTTATCAGTGAGCTGTGTGAAATACAGGATGACACCGACCGCTATCATCTGTGAAGGCGGAATAAAATTCACACGCATAAGGATTCTCTTGATATCCAAGGTATATCCGTAAGATATATGAGTGATTAACGCTAACTAATCAAAAATAGACAAGATACATACCATACTTAGCTTAACAAACTATGGCAAGTGTGATCTCCTATGGTTGCGCGGAATCCCGAGGGTGCGCATGCACCTGGGCTTGTGCATGGCACAACGGCTGGTCATGAACACTATTTGTGGTCATTCGGTCGTGGATATCTGGTAGTGGAGATGCTGGTCGTGGACATCCGATCGAGGTCTCTAGTCGTAGACAGGTTGCTCTGCTTTGTCCAGTCTAACACCCCCTAGTCGGAGCGGGAGCAGAGCGAACGTTCAGGCTAGAGCAAAACTTGGAGAAGATGGCCGTTGGCATGCCCTTGGTGAAGATGTCGACGTACTGCGAAGAAGTGGGAACATGTAGGACTCGGATGTATCCAAGAGCAACCCGTTCATGCACAAAGCGGAGATCAATCTCAACATGTTTGGTACATTGGTGTTGCATGGGGTTGGTGGAGAGATAGATAGTGCTGATGTTATCGCAGTAGACGACTGTAGCCTGACGAAGTGGTTGGCGTAGTTCGGTAAGAAGTTGGTGGAGCCAGCAGGCCTCGGCCACAGCGTTGGCCACTGTCCGATACTCCACTTTGACACTGGAGCAGGAGACCATGTGCTGATGTTTGGAGGATCAAGACATAAGGTTGTCACTGAGAAAGATGTCATAGCCGAAAGTAGACTTGTGGGTGTTCGAGCAGCCAGCCCAGTCGGTGTCAGTGTAGGTGTAGGTGGTGAGCGTGTTGGGTGAGGAGCGGTGCAACTGGAGACCATGATCAACGATGCCTTTGAGGTAATGGAGAATCCGTTTGATTAGGTTGAGGTGCAGCTTGTGCGGATCATGCATATGAAGACACACCTGTTGAACCGCATATGCAACATCAGGGCGGGTGAAAGTCATATACTGAAGCGCACCGGCGAGGCTATGGTAGAGTAAAAGGTAAGCAACATGATAATCCTTGGATAGAGTAAAGAGGGAGGGATTGGCCTTAGAGCCAACAAAACTGGGCGAGAGAAGATGAGAAGCAAACCGGCTAAACCATGTTTGTGGTGCTTGCTTGAGGCCATACAACGATCTGTTGAGGTGACAGACATGTTCAAGCTAGGAGAGATCAATGAAGCCAGAGGATTATTGGCAATGCACTGTCTCAGAGAGAGTGCTATGGAGGAAAGCATTATTGACATTCAACTGGTGTGCTGCCCAGTCATGAGAGAGAGTGACCAAAAGGACGGTACGTATAGTGGCTGGCTTGACAACCGGACTAAAGGTCTCGTCGTAATCAATGAAGCCAGAGGATTATTGGTCATGGACAGGCTGCTCTGCGTTATGGAGAAACTAGTCGTGGACATCCGGTCGGGGTCGCCGGCGCAGAGTAGCCTATCCACGACCAACGACCCCGACTAGATGGCACACTGGCTGGTCGTGAATGCTAGTCGTGGTCATCCGGTCGTGGAGATGCTGGTCATGGGCATCAGGTCGGGGTCACTAGTCGTGGACAGGCTGCTCTGCACTGTCCAGTCTAACAATCATTCCTCATCGGTTATACCATGTAGTATACTGTCGGCATGTAGAATTATATGTTGCTGAGATAGCTGGCAATACAGTAAGGAGAATTTATGGAAATCATCGATGTCGTCTGGCTCTTTTACAGGGTGTTCGTATTGGCTGCGGCTGGTGTGTTTTGGCTAAAAATGAATAGTAGTGACTAAAAAATAGCTTTTAGAAGGAGTGAGCATGAGCGGTGGAAACATTGAGATATGTGTGCACAAGACGAGAGCGAGAAGAGCAGAGTGTGTGACGCGGCCGTGATCCCCTGTTTTATACTCAGAGCGAGATGTGATCGAGAGTAGTGAAGAAACCGCTACGAAAAATCAAATGTTCATATTGATTTTAGACTTCTTCAAACAAAAATAAAAAATAGAAGGCACTTGTCACACAAAGGGGAAGAAGAAAAAAGGTAGCCAGCAGTGCAGCCCACTACAGCCAAAACCAAAGCAAGCACGAAGGAACGGAGTCTCTGTATGTTATTCGTGCTGAATTGACCAGCGTGTGGATTGTGGACACAGCGATGACCATGCACCCTTTTGCAGTGTTCCCTCTGTAGTGGAGTAGATCAGTAGATAGACGTGCATATGGAATTAGACTTGGTTTACGTGATCTAGGAAGATGCTGAAATAAACTATTCGTGGGACTCTGATGATTGATTGCCTTTTGAAAAGCAGCCCTTTTCTTTTGAGGCGTTCTGGAAAAGCAACTTTGGAGAAGGTGATCTCCATATGAAGTACTATATGACTTTTGGAAGCATCAGCAAAGCATTCTCTCCTTTTGATCATCCATGTACGAATTGAACTTGAGGTAGCAGTATTTTACAGGCAATAATGTACCAGACACACACACACTGATCTTCAGATTAGCAACTGAGAGAAACACGCGTTCTGTGGGGGGGAGGCAACTGAGAGGGACCAGAAAAACCCTCACATAAAAGAACAAAAATAATTGATGAACATTTTTTTGGAGGGATGGACGCTGTTCTCCAGTTAATTACAGGCACTCACAAGTCACAACTGCACAATAGGACGAGGTATACAGTGCAAACCGATCGGTGCATGGAACAAGAGTTACGATGGGAACGGAGCGGTTGTTGGCTGTTGCCTGCTTGCCAACCATTGGCTTTCAACGTCAGATTAAAACCAGGTCAACAGAGATGATTGAAACGAGCTTAACTAAAGCTACCCAACTCGGCCAGCGCAACTCTTGACGTGGATTCGGCGGTCTAGACACTAGTCCTACTATCCGATCTTTTACTAATTGATAATTGCAAGTCAATCTGTCCTTCACTTCGCCACTAAATCAAAACAAAGCCACAGCCACAGCCCACATGCTGCTGGGGGTGTTCATTTTGGCTTTCAAAAACGGCTTTTAACTTTTGCTACAGTACTTAACTTTTAAATGAAGTATTTTCTCAAGACGGGATCTACAAGTTAATTGTAGTACACGTTAAAAGCCTAACATCTGTATCAACCAAATTTGCAAGCGAGTATCTCTCCGCAATCTCTGTCGCAAACAGCTAAAATTCAAAAATTTCACCAAGTTCATGTTCGCACCAAAAAGAACAGGCCCGCTGCCCTGTTCCTCTCAAGCGTCACCTCTCTCTATCTACTGATCTTCTGGATACCAGTGAAGTCTTTGCGAGCACTGTGCTCCTCAAGGCCCATGTCTTGTTTGGAACACAGAGATTTAAAATAAACAGGAGAAAAAGGAAAACATTACTCTCACTGTATGTACGCTAAGTTTTTGGCGAAATTTCAACGAGAAATGGTCCCCCATTTCCAAATGGGTCTTAATTTTGTGCTGTGCGAGCCCACAGCGCAGCACACGCAGTCCCACTAGACCACTTTGCACACTATTTATCACTATAGGGCCTGTTTGGGTGCGGCTGCTGCTGCGGTTTTTGTTATCTGAAATTTTTGAATTTTAGCAGTTTATGGTACAAATTATAGAGAGACAGATACTCACTTACGATTTTGGCTGGTACAGATGTTAAGCTTTTAACGTGTAGATCGTTTAACTTGTTGACTTCATCTTAAGAAAATAATTCGTTTGAAAGTTAGATACTATAGCAAAAATCAAAAACTAAAAAATCAGCTTCGAAGAAAAAGAACAGACCCATATTACGATCACTGGTGGGCCCGGATGTTTTGGAACCAAAACGTCAGCGTCAGAATTAACGTGTGGGGTTCTTGCGCGCCTTTCTTTTTGCTCGCTCACACCGGTGATGCTGAGAGCCATGGCCGCCATCATCTCCGAGACTCCCAACCCACGAGACAAAAAACAATATGCACGTGCCGCTGGCTGGTGCATATCTTATGCCACCAGCAAACGAATTTGAGAAAAGTAGACTCGTTTTTAGAATCCCCAGCAGTTTATTGGAGCGCATCTTTCTGCCTCAGTCCTTGCACAACTAATAGCAACAAGCTCCTTTTTGGAACAAGGTAATAGCAACGAATTCAAGTGATATCAAGGGAGTAGGTGTTGATAAAAAAATGCGATCTTGGGATTAGCTAAATTTATTTGTTTGTTGCTGAACTCCAAAGGCTGTGCCTGGGTTATCTATTATATACTAAAAGTATATTATAGTCCTTTTTACCGCTGCTAAGAAAAAAGAGAAATATTCAAGAAATTCTCTTAAAAAAAGAAAAACATTGAACTCTTAAACTAGTGGACCCTAATTTTAGAGGTTGAGATTCGATAGTTACCTTAGACTTATCTCGTGACGTGGTCGTCATGGATGGTCAAACAGATTAGATTTGAAAATAAGTTGAGCGATAGGTTATTAATAAAAATAATTTGAAATAAATAAATGATAAAATTGTTCCCTAAGAAATTCACAACCAATCAATCTATTTTATTTATCACATTATTAAAAATAATGCAAAAAAGCCACCATATTCTAGCTAGAAATTCTTACGTTATTCAGAGCGAAAAGAGAAATATTTACGTAGTTGATTTTTGTAAGTCTAAATTACAACGGTACAGATTAATTATATACAATACAAAAAACCTTACAATTACAATGTATAAGGAATACAACTGTATACTTTCATTGTAAACATTAAAGTTATATAACAAGTATAATTCTATCTTTGATATATGAACATACATAGGTTTTTCTAAAGGAGAAAACATTACTTATAATTTCTCTTTATATTACCACAACGTTTTGCCATTTTCCTTTCGAGAGAATGTGTGCGCGCGCTTGTTGCTAATTTGTTGAGATGAAGGTAAAAAAGACATCATAGCCTCTTAGAAAATAAAAGCGATAATATAATTCTTGTAGGCACAGAAAAAGCTGCTTAGAAAACAAATAGGTATTGCAAAGAGAGGGGGAAATGGAAAAACAGACATCAAGGTCATCTTTTCTAAAGTAAGAAACAAGACGGTTAAAGTCTGCTAACAGCATTAGTTTTTGACTTCTTAATTTCGTCTTTTTTTATTTAATATTTTTTTGTATTTTTTATATTTGTACATTGTTCGTGATAATATAACGTTTTTTTTAAAAAAATTCAATTACTTAGAAAATTAACAATAGATACATTATATTTTTAACCGCTACACAGTGTGAAAAAAAAAGCTAGAAGACCGTAAGTCCGTAAGCCACATTGAGCAGTGAGCAGGGCCCGCCCAATTATTCCCTGGGGAAAAACCAAGAGCAGAAGACTACCAAACGTGCGCGGGTTCCTCTGTTTAACAGCGGTCGTCCTCCGCTCCGATGATAAGCGCGCGGCAAGGGTGGCCGAAGAACACTGGAACCTAATAAGTGAGCTTCCAGGTCGGGCCTTCGGGGAGAGGGACCAACGGGAGAAAAAGCTAGGCGGCGTCCAACTTCCAAGATACCCACTATCGCGTCCGTTCCCCTCCTGTTTATCTCGGCCGGTGCAAGAAAGATGGGATTTTTGGTGCTCTGGGTTCACTTGTTTCATTGATTCTTGTGTTGTGACGGTCCCCTGGCTCCCTATCAATTCTTGGCTGCTCCCTGCGCTATTTGTTTTCTTGTGGTGGGGAACTCCTTTCGGGACAAGTGTGGTAGAATTCTCTCTTTCACTTTCATTTTCGGATTTGAAGCTTCTTCATTTTTGTTCAGTTTGTTTTCCCCCGTTAGGATCATGTGCAAGAGATGGTATATATGTTAATTTCGTTTACCCTTTTTTGCAGTTTGAGGCGTTCTGTGATCAGTTCATGGTTTGGTGCCTTTGACGGGAGGACAAAGCGCCGCGATTCCAAACTCCGCCTCTTAGCCTGGTCGCAGCGATAGGAGGTCTCTAGGGAGAAATTTGAGTACTTTCCGTAGTTTTGTGTGCCAAGCAACCAAATCGAACCAAAACAAAGGCAGAGGTAGCAGTTTAGCGAGGAGTGGGGCTTGTTGGATTCTGCGAGGACAAGCTCAAATCTTGGCCAATGGTTATGCAACCTGAACACCTGATATTTGTCCATCAATGAAGCTAGATTTTCCAAGGTGTACGAGGAGAGGGGGAGGGGCTTCTTAGATTTTGCAAGAACAAGATCTTGCAATTTTCGGACTTCACAATACCATCAAACTGTAAAATTAACAAGTTCTTGGATTTGGAGATGGAGAAGCAATCCAGCGCCCGACCCGGTGCTCTGGAAAAGTTGAAGAGCTTCCGGGGGATAGAGAAGCAAAGAAGCTTCAAGTTCTTGTCCATGGAGAAGCAGCAGAGCTTCAAGGAGAGGAGGAACAAGGACAGCCCTGGGAAGAAGGGTGACAGTGCGCTCCACCTTGCGGCGAGGGCTGGCAGTGTTGCGCATGTCCAGAAGATCTTTGCGGAGAGTGATCCAGAGCTGGTGGGGGAATTGGCTGCCCTTCAGAACCAGGACGGTGAGACTGCGCTGTATGTGTCTGCTGAGAAGGGGCATGTTGAGGTCGTGTGCGAGATATTGAAGGTGTGTGATGTGCAGTCAGCGGGGATCAAGGCCAATAACAGCTTCGATGCACTCCATATTGCGGCGAAGCAGGGTCATCTGGGTTAGTTTCTTTCGTTCATCATGAATGATAATTTATTATTAAGCTTAATATTAGTGAGTTCTGTTTGCCAAGTCAATAAATTGCTGATTAGGCTTGTGTGAATTGGAATTCTTTAATATGTGGGACTGAGTTGAACCATTCATTTTGGTTTGTTTGCACTTATAGTTGTCTATGTTTATAAAGAATGATGTATCTGATTAACTTCTTGCAAACCCCTATGATTACAAAAGGGTGTTTTCCACTCAATTTATTTCCTGAAGAACATGCATCACTAAAGAATTTACACAGACTGCCTACAATAAATGGATAATAGATTTACTTGGTTGACTTGGTCTAGATTCCAAATTGCCTTGTTTATCTTTATTGGTTTGACAGAAAAATTGAGTATGGATTAACAGTTTTGACGTACAATGTGTTGCATTATTCTAAGATCTTGCTTAAAGAATTGATGTGTCTAAAACAAAGCAGTGGCTATCCTTTTGGGCATTAGATATAATTAATCTGACCACAGATTTAGCGATGAGATAACAAAATATTAATTCCTAGCACTTATAAAATATCACTTCCTAGTACTTGTTTGATCTGCGAGCAGTCTCCCCTGAACCAATAAACCCGTTTATTTTTTAATATTTGGATTTGTAGGCTGTGGAGAAAAGGCAAACTGTTGTGTTGTCTTATCTCCTATGTCCTAACGACAATAATGCTTACACCTTCGCGGTGTTTTGTTTAAACTGATTTGTCAAAACATTTCTGGCTCATAGTGCGGTTCCATTTCTTGGCTTTGCAGATGTTTTGAAGGAGCTGTTGCAGGCATTTCCTGTGTTAGCTATGACAACAAATTCCGTAAATGCCACAGCTTTGGACACTGCTGCCACTCAAGGCCACATTGATATCGTCAATCTTCTACTGGAAACGGATGCAAGCCTGGCCAGAATTGCAAGAAATAATGGCAAAACAGTTTTGCATTCAGCAGCAAGAATGGGCCATGTGGAGGTGGTCACATCATTATTAAATAAGGATCCACTGATTGGTTTCAGAACAGATAAGAAGGGACAAACAGCTCTACACATGGCTTCAAAAGGTCAAAATGCTGAAATTCTGCTTGAGTTGTTGAAACCTGATGTCTCAGTTATACATTTGGAAGATAACAAGGGGAATAGACCATTGCATGTTGCAACTCGGAAGGGTAACACCATTGTAGGTGATCATATCTCAGGAACATCTTCTATTTTCTGCCATCCTTTCAGTCGTCATATTACAGTCTTATTTCTTGTTGAACCTATGTTGGTCATGAAAAATATGAAAATAAAAGCTCACCAGCTCTTTTATTTGTGAAATATTGCTTGCCTAATACTTACAGTGTTAGATGTTTTATATAAGAAATCCAAATGGCAATTCACAATTTTCTCGACAATAAAGAAACCTGCAATTCAGGATATACAAAAAGAGTGGGAAGACTTTCTTCCATGGAACTTAATAAAAACATGAAATTCTAAGAAGTTTTGACCTGAATGTTAAAGGATCTTAAATATAATATGTACTTTGCATTTCAAAGAATTTTTCACTTCATAACACTTATCCTGAGTTAATATTTGTGTAATCCCTTGCAGATAGTTCAGACTCTAATATCAGTTGAAGGGATTGATATCAATGCAGTTAATAGAGCAAGCGAGACTGCTTTTGCTATTGCAGAGAAACTAGGTAATGAAGAACTTGCTAACGTCCTCAGGGAGGTTGGTGGAGTAACTGCAAAAGAGCAAGTAAATCCTCCGAATTCAACAAAGCAGCTTAAGCAGACAGTCAGCGATATTAGGCATGATGTCCAATATCAGATCAAGCAAACACGTCAGACCAAGATGCATTTCCACAAAATCAAGAAGAGACTTCAAAAGCTCCACATTGGTGGGCTAAACAATGCCATCAACTCCAATACCGTTGTCGCAGTGCTTATTGCCACCGTTGCCTTTGCAGCCATATTCACTATTCCTGGTAATTTTCTGGAGGATATGAAAGATGCGACTGATCCCAACATGTCCTTAGGGCAAGCATTCGTAGCAAGCAATCCAGCATTTATAATTTTCTTGGTCTTTGATGCCTTGGCTCTCTTTATCTCGCTTGCCGTGGTTGTTGTCCAGACCTCTCTGATTGTTGTTGAGCAGAAAGCCAAGAAAAAGATGGTCTTTGTGATGAACAAGTTGATGTGGCTCGCGTGCCTCTGCATATCGGCAGCCTTCATAGCACTGACCTATGTTGTCGTGGGCCGTGATGGTCAGTGGCTGGCTTGGTGTACAATGGCAATCGGCACCGTGATCATGCTGGCCACTCTTGGTTCTATGTGCTATTGTATTATTACTCACAGGATGGAGGAGAAGAGCATGAGGAGGATTAGGAGGTCCTCCACAAGCCAATCATGGTCCATATCAGTTGACTCGGATACAGAGCTACTGAACAGTGAATATAAGAAGATGTATGCGCTTTAGGATAACGATGACACATTCAGTCGAGTCTTGTATATATCGAAGCCCGTTTGCCTGAGGCAACTCCATGGCATTCAGCGGAGTTGAAGTATATTTAGGCCTAGAACATGGCTGCTGTATGCAACTGAAGCCTCCTTGCACAAAGAAAGTAGCCATATGAATGCTGTTGCTGTGTATGTTCCAGGTGATACTTGAAGCAGCCACTTTTTGTAGGCATTATAGGAGTATTTGTGAAGCAAGATGTTTTACTCCTATACCTACTACTGTGGATGACGATGACAACCATATAATTATAATGGCTCTCTTCTTTTGAGCTTATGGTTTGATTTTCTATAGTAACTGGTTTGCAAACAGGATGTCTTTTTAAGATAATGTCTACAAGTCGATTGTAGTAGACATTATCTCAACTTCATCTATATCGATCGAAATCGCACGCGAATATCTTTTTTCTCCGTACTTTCTCACGAGTAATTAGAATTTAAAATTTTAAATAAAAAATTATAAGTCACAGTCTAAAAAGAACTTGCAGTAGAATAAATTGCCACCTGTCAATGTTCTGTTGTCATCCAGGCTTATCTTGTGCGACATGAGCTAAAAAACAAAATGGTGTACGCTTATCCTACTTAGACCCTACTTAGACATTCCCAAGCAATTATGGTCATTGTCTCGTTAAGACTGCCGAACCCAAAAAACCATGATCTACATGACTTTTATAGACTTTTTTTTGCAATACGATAATTTGCAACTTTGTTGACCTTGGGATTGCTGAGTACTGTGACTCATATTTTAATTTTTTTTAGATTTAAAAAATATGTTATACGGAGTTCTAGATAAATCCTACTTAGATTAGGATTACTACTTTTTTTGAATAGAATTCCTACTTCATTTGGAGGAGGATTAGATGGACAATATAAAGCAATGAAGGGTGATCATGGAGCACCCAAGCAACAAAACAAAGAAGCTACTCATCTAAAGGTAGATGCGCCCAAAAGGATTAGAGATTAGGTTATTCTTTAGTATTAGATTCTTATATAGGGCAAGAATTCAAGGGTCATAAAAGATTCGAAAGAGTTATGAGAAAGCGATAACCCCCTGTACTCTTTTGAGGTTGTACTTATGGAATTTGCGATCGGCTTCGCTAAATCTTTTCTATCTCGTCGTGGTTGTTTTGACGTCGTTATTTTAGTTCTCTCTATAGATTTATCTTCTTTTATTCTTAATACAGTGCACGCTCGTGCCGTATTTTTATAAACTCTGATCCGATTCGGGAGTTACTGAGCATAAAAGAGGTATAATAGTGTAACAAGTGGTACTAGAGCCAAACCTAGATTAACCTGATTTGTGAAAAGATTGGTAAATCGTTAGGTGGCACAAAATCAAGATCAATGTCGATGATATGAAATCAAGCAGAGAAATTTGATGCTGGAGGAAATTTTAGCATGTCGCAATATGTGGTGAATGATGCCCTTGTCCAGCATAGGCTAATCAATGCTCCTGAAGGAGACAAACTGGGAAATATGTTCGCTGAAGACTAGAAGGTGTGTAGCGAAATGCTGAGTGTACAATCTGTTTGTCTCTCCGATGAGGGAAAGTACTTGATGGTCAAGAAAAATTCGTCAAAGGAATTATGGAAGGATTTAGAATAATTGTATAGGCAAAGTTGCTGATAAACCGATGAATGCTAAAGTGACAACTGTACAGGTTGCACATGAAGGTACATGGTTCATTGAACATCTCAATGTCTTTAATAAACTTATCACACAGTTGATTATTGTGGATAAGAAAATTGGGGAGAATGACAAAGTCATCATGTTGGCATCATCTCTACCACCATCATGAGAAAAATTGGTGATGAATAATTTCATTGGGAAAGCCACTCTCAACTTCAATGAGACGGTTACATATCTAGTGGAGGCGGAGTCCTTAAAAGCCATCGAAATCTTTATCCTAAGGTGATCAAGCATTAGCTGCAGTAGGTATTGCAGGTAGAAATAAAAGTCACAAGAAGAAGGGCAAGAGCAATAGCACACGTGTATGCTATCTATATGACGAGAAAGGTCTTGTGATAAAGATCGTTTGAGTTTGAAGCAAATGAAGGGTGCATGCTTAGAGGCGGTAGCAAAGGATGATTTAGACGTGCTTGTCATTAGTAAATCAGGTATTTCTCATAGATGGATACTATATTTAGGTTCTTACTTCCATATATGCTCGGTGAGGGAGATATTTCACAAAAGATCTTTATGCTCAGTGCATGGAACTGTTCACTTAGCAGATTGCAAGGAGTATGTAATTACTAAGGTGGGAACGATTATATTAGAGATGTATGATGGAGTACATCGCACAATAATGGGAGTTCAGTATGTTTCAGCTTAAAGAATAATCTAATATCTGTGAGATCACTTGAACTTAAAGGTTATGAGGTATCATTTCGAGGTGGAGTTATATGAATTACATGCAAATGACAGGCGATCATGGAAATTATCTGGAGAAATAGAGGATATCGATTGATAGGTATACCTAAAGAAAGGGCAACCAATGAGAGGTCTCATAAAAATCCTAACTAGGAAAAGGAAATATGTTATCAATGGTACGTATTCAGATCACATCTACAGTTATATGCGGAATTGCAAATATAGTTACAAAATCAAGCGGACACAAAAGCAAAGGTGTGAGCTGTTGGAAGGAGAACATGGTGAGACCAACCACACGGCATCGATGAGCAGGTGGAGCTCAGAGGTGATACAAATCTATGACATGGAAAGTTGTAGGAATAAGAGGTGTGGTTAACCAAACTACACAAGAAAAGAGCTCTCAAGTGAAGGGTCCAGGCAAGCTAGCCCATACACTAACATGCACATTGAGGCAATGTACATGAGCCCCTATGGTGGGAACACTCCTAAAGGTAGGAGAAAAATATGAAGCCAACTTGGAGCGAGTTCTTGTAGGAGCACAGATAAGAGTCAAGGTGAAGAATGTTGAGTATGGTGACTCATATCCTAATCTTTTAGGATTTGAAAAGGTGTACTGTAAAGAGTCCTAGATTAATCCTACTCGGATTAGGATTCCTACTTTATTTTATAGTAATATTTCTGCTTCACTTTGGAAGAGAACTAGGGAGACTATATAAAGCTATAAATGGTGGTCATGGAGTACTTAAGCAACCAAGTAACAAAGTAAAGAAACCGCTCATCTAAAGGTATAGGTGCATGAAAGGATTAGAGACTAAGTTATTCTTTAACACTAAATTCTTCTATAGGGCAAGGATCTAAGGGTTTTAAAAGATTCGAGAGGGTTATGAGAGAGCAACAATCCCTTGTACTCTTTTGAGGTTGTACTTAAAAAAAATTTCGGTCGGCTTTGCCAAATCTTTTCTTTCTCGTCGTGGTTGCTTCAATGTTGTTATTTTGGTTCTCTCTACATGATTCATCTTCTTTGTTCTTGATACCATACATGCTTATACCGTATCTCACAAACTCTGATCTGATCTATAGGTTGCTTTACATAAAAAGAGGTATGAGAGTGCAAAAAGATGTTTAAGAAAGGATGTGATTACGCAACTTTTGCAGCTATTGTGTCTATGAAGCTGGTATTTGCCTATTTAGGTTTATCGACAATCTAATTGCCAATCTTACGAATTATGAGTGAAAGCTAAGTTTCTCAGAAGGATTTAGGAGGAGAATAGGGACTATCTTTATTGTTATAAAATGGTTACAAGATGCTATCGATGAGAAATTACAAAGGGGATGCTACTAACCCTAGAATACTACTTCTTGCATCTGTAATTTACTATCTGGTCGAGATTGTCTGTGTCTTTGTTTGTTGTTCCTCCAAATCCCCTGTTCTATTTTCCTCTCGCCAAACTTCAAATAGCACCGAAAATGTGTCAATTATCCACATGAGCAAACATTTATTGAGTCGTCTCAATCGATCGAGCGAATGGCTGTAGTCAACGAGAGTAAACTGACAATAATTGTTCCTCGGCTATTGTTAGTGGGAGAGAATCATGGGGCAACTGCAAGACAATTGCCGTTAGAGATGTAGGTCCGAGTCATCGTGCGGTTAGGAGTACGTGCTTTATCCATCGCACGGGAGAAATTGCCTAGAGGCGATTCTATATACCAGTTTGTGAGGCCTCCGAGTGGTAGTGGTTGGGTGAATATACAGTGACTATTCGACTAGAGGTACTTAGATAATGTAGTCATTGGAAACTTACGATCATATTGGTCTTAAGATCTTAATTAATTATTAAAATTATATTTAATAATTATTTAATCCTCGTCAAGGTTTGAATGGAAAAATTGTGGAAATTTCCGTGCACTCTTTTTCCTGCTGAATAAACAGATATTTTAGCTTGTAGTCGGATCTTCACCTCTGAACTTTGTTGTTGCGTTTCCAGCCGGTTCGGCTGGTGATCAGAAGACGAAGCTGCCGTCTCATCGGCACCATTCCATAAGCCCAGATCCCATGTGCACATGTTTGCATGATTCGCCGTAATCACGTAGAGTAATTGAACACTGCGCATGCATAGCATGACTTGTCAAATTGAAGATTAGACCTGATCTCTTCGGTCCCATCAGTCGATCAATTACATGTCTGCAGACTGCTCGGCGGATCAGAAATGACACACAAATCATTGAAGGAGAAACTGAAAGCCATCCTGAAGGTGCCAAACCAGATGTCAAGAGGAGCAAAGAGATGAATTTTTGTGGAAATCATTCGTAGTCTACCCGACATATCTCGATCTGTTCCAAGTTTCAATTGTGCCTACTCGTGTAGCTGTCTCCGGTGCTCAACGATGTACCACTAATCAATCTTTGTACTTCTGAGTTCGGAGTTCTGACGCGGGAGTGCAAATAACAAGAGACACTGCAGCACCTTACATACCAATACAAGATATTACTATAAAACATTCACCTAAGTGCATCAATACCCTAGAGCTATGTTAAAATTTACAACCGTAGAATGACAAACAATCAATTTAATTCTATAAATATAAATTGCTTAGATGTAAATTGAGCAGAAGAAAATAAACCACAATTGACACGATTTCTTTTTACCGTGTTATTCGGAGACTTACCGATCTCCCCATGTCCACATTGAGGTTAGCCCAAATGAGTTGGACCGGCTCCACAAATTAAGTCGAAACACCTCAATCCACTAGTGTTAGCTCTTTTTCGCTCCGGATAGGTGAGCTCCAAGCTTTACACTTTGCCGGGTCTTCTCACAACTTCTTTGATAAGATTACCGTACACGACGCCTCCAACCGCGGACGTACGGCATTTATCGGTATAAAATCTAGATAAATCTAAATAAATTAAGAGTGTAATTTTTTTTAGCTTAGCTAAAAGTGACATTTGACTCTCTAAATTAAGATGTGATAAAATCTTTGATCCACCCTGAATCCACTTATTACAGAGGTGTTCAATCTGTAACTATAAAACTCATGTTCCATATATGGCAATTGCGTGTATTACAAATGGTACGTACGTTCGTGCAACAAGCTGTCCATGCATGCTTCGTTTCATCACTATAATCACTTAGGCGTACTTTGCCACGAACTCGGCGATGTTCCTGTCCGAGCTGCCGCCCTCCTTACTCGCCGCCTTCGCCTTCTCCATCCACTCGAAGGCGTTCCCTCTGTACTCGGCGCTCTTCTCGCCGTCCATCACCTCCTGGATCCCCCTGACCACCTCCTCCCTCCGCGCGAGCCCGTCCTCCGCCGCCGGGCGCACCCGCACGCCCACCCGCCACACGGCCTCCATGTACTTGGCGTTCATCGGCTGGTCCGTCCACTGCGGCAACGCCACCATGGGCACGCCGGTGACCAGCGCCTCCGCCGTCGAGTTCCACCCGCAGTGAGTCAGGAAGCACCCCACGGCCGGGTGCGCCAGCACCTCCAGCTGCGGGCCCCACGACACCACCAGCCCGCGCGGCTTGCAGGCCTCCTCGTAGCCGGCGGGCAGCTTGTGGGACTCCGACGACCGGACAACCCAGAGGAAGGGCCTGCCGGCGTCGAGGAGGCCGTGCGCGACCTCGCGCATCTCTGCCGGGTCGAGGTTGGAGAGGCTGCCGAAGGAGACGAACACGACGGAGCGCGGCAGCTGGGCATCCAGCCAGGCTATGCAGGGTGCCGTGGTGAGCTCGAAGAGGTGGAAGCCGTACTTGGTGTCGGACGGCAGGCGGTCGTCGCCGAGGTAGGAGGCGGGCACCGTCGGCCCGATCGTCTTGGCGCGCCACGCGGACGCCATGTACGCCGCCTCCTGCAGTAGCCATGGTGCATGTAACATGTTTTGAGTCAAAGGTAGGGAATTTGCGTGCTCGAGTGTTTGTTTTGTTTATGAGTAAATATTTTTTGCCTATAGAATGTTGCTTTGCGAAGAATTCACTTTAATAATCGTGCGTGACTGCTCCCACTAAAATTGCATCTGAAAAACGAATGGTTCTGGAAGTATGTTTGACTATGACATCCACATCTCCTTGCGTCTGTATGCAGAAAGACTTGCGTAACCGTACGTTCAATTGTTCAATGATGATCACCGAGAGAGAAAAAAATGTGCGTATCGGTCTTAAACTGCATGCATTAGCTAGGGTGATCACCTCGGGCTCGAGCTCGTAGAAAGAGTTAACGAGCACGTCGTCAGCTTGCTCCAACCCATTAAACTGGTTCATCACCAACTCGAAGTAGGCCGGGTACGGGCCGGGGCCAACCTTGAGAAACCACGGCAAGCCCTCCGGCTCGAGGGCCGGCAGCCCGGGCAGGCCGACCGTGGTACCGGCCTCCACCGGCGCGCCCACCCGGTTGCTCCACACGTGGCCGTACACCACGTTGACGGCGCACGTCTGCGTGAAGAACGCTGCGGCCGCAGCTCCGTGCCGTCGGGCCACGCCCTGCGCCCACGGCAGGAACGCGTCGTAGACCAACGCCCGGACGGGCCGGCCCTGGGCGCCCTCGGCCCGGAGGAGCTCGCCCAGCGTCTCCGACCCCGCGGCCTCGAGGAGGCCGAGGTAGGCCGTGACGTCGTTGCACTCGCCGAAGCCGCCGGCGTCGCAGCCGTCGGAGATGGCGGCGATGCGGACCCCGCCAGCCGCGCCGGCGTCGGGCGTGCAGGTGGCGAGGATGAAGCGCGTGAGGGCGAGCGTGGGGCGCAGGCCGTGGAACGCCAGGCGCTTGCCGAACTGGAGCATGGGGTGGACGTGGCCCTGGCTCGGGTACGGCAGGAGAAGCACGCCGCCGCCGCTTCCGACTTCTTTCGCGCGCTCGACGTGAGAACTCATGGCTAGCTATAGCCAGTTTCGTGCGCAGAGGGACTGCGTGTAGAGCGGCGGAGCAAGAATTAAATAAAGGGAGGACCAAATAAAGACAATAAAAAAACAAAATTCAAATAGCAATACCTCTGTACTCCGACAACATGGCAGTGTGACTAGGTATGGCATTTTTTTGTTTGTCAATACAAAAGATTGATGCATGCTTCTAAAAGAGGAAAAATCATAAGAAACTAGAACTCCATCTCTATATAGTTTTTACATATTATATACAGTATAACGTGCTTACTAACAAGTAAAGCTAAAAATAAAAAACATTGAAATATCATTAGTTTTTAATGATTTATCGACCATCAAAATTACTAACAAGTCGTATTGCTTATTTTCTTGCCGTCGTCGTCCAGCAGCCGCTGAGACGTCAATGCAGTGGTCCAGAAATTAAATTGAAAAGATATTCTAACTTTATAGTGTGTGACTGATTATTAATAAGACAAGACCTATGGGATATAGAAAATACATGACATAACAAAAAAATATGTTGCACAGTTGTCCATCAAGAACAGAGGCCGTCCGTCAGTTACTTTGATACTTATTTTATCAATTAAGTTAATTAACATTTTTTTTCAGGAGGCCAGCCACCAAGAAGCTAGCTATGCACGGCTCTGTAGCGCTGTCGTGTGCAAACACAAATGCTAAGAGTTGTCGCGTCGATCGATCGAGCGGTTAGGCTATCATGATGAAACTCTTGCATCGTCCTCAAGGTGCGAGGGTGACTCATGAGAGCGAGCGCAGTGACGTGAAGGACTGACGGGGCACGAGCGATTGCCTTGGACTTTGGCGCCCGCAGGCACAAACGCATCCGCACCGTAGTCGATTACATGTCATTCCCACTGGTCATGACTCACGAGACTTCTCAGAGAATCAATATATGTAGGTACCAGGTAGGATAGTGAGCCATTTTGACAGAGGAGAGTATTTTTTTATTTAGTTTTATCGTGTTATTTTAATTTAAAAATGGGAGTAGTTATTGCAAAGGTAATTGAATTTTTTTTATCTCTCAGTCACTTGAAGTTGCACTCTCAATCAACTAAAATTACAGTTAATTTTTTTAGAGGGGGGATTGAACTTCAGTTGATTGAGAGTGCAACTAACTGTAACTTTAGTTGCACTCTGAATCACCTGAAGTTGCAGTTGTTTTTTTAGAAGGGCTACAATTTTAGTTGATTAAGAATGCAACTTCAAATAACTGAGACATAAAAAAATTTCAATTATCTTTATAATAACAAAACCGTTTAAAAATTAATGTTATATGACACCAAATTATAAATCTAGCATCTAAAAGCACTAGCTTTGAATACTTGAGGATGACGCTGATGGGATGGTTAGACAATAAGGCCCGACAGATTGTTAAGAAACCGGAGAAATTAATGTTTTCACGGGCAGTGCCATCATCAGTGCTAGCGCTGGCTGGCGGGCCACGTGGAATATTGGATAATTGGATTGAACGAAACGGATGTGGCAGTGAGCTAGCTCATCGCCTTGTTTAGCAACTGACTGGTTGTCCGCAGCTCTCCATCGTCGGTTTGCTCGCCGGATTCTGCTTTAATCCTAACATCTACATCAGCGTCGGAGTCTAATTCATATATTTTATCAACAGGAGCTTCACCAGAATCACCTGTGCTAGATGATTTTATTCTTGTTATAACACATGTGCCCAATGTTTTGTAACTGCATAAAACTGTCATCTTTTACTTTATGCTAACACCCCTCCATGTACTATATATATGTACATACATCAGAAATAAAGACTCACTCTTTGTCTCAATCACTTGTCTCCAAATCTCTTGCAACACGTTATCAGCACGTACGCTCATACAAACAGAGAACAAACAAAAGACAAGATGAACTCGATGAAGAGCACGGCTGGCGACCGTCCTGAAGCGGCGGCGCGCCGCGGCGACGCCCGAAGCGGCGGTGGCGCCCAAAGGCCCGGTGGCGGCGCACAAAGGCCGGCGGTTACGGCAACACTCACGACGCCCGGCCTCTCGGCCCATGGCGGCGTGGCGCGCGATCGTGGCCGACGCCGAGAGGCTCACGACACACCCGACGCGCCCGGCGGTCCCGGCGTAGTCGGCGAATCCGGCGCGGCCCCGTGCGGCCACGGCGCTGCCCTCGGCGAGAACCGCCCAACGCGGCTCGGCGCGGCGGCGGCGGCTCGCATGGCGCGGCGGTGGCTCTCGACGGCCGGCAGTGCGACCGGCCCGATGCGTTTAGCGGCCATCGGCGCGGACACACGCGCGGCGCGGCTTTTCGCAGACGGAGCGGCGCGGCCAGCCCCAGCGGCCGGCGCACGGTGCGGCATATAGGCCGGCGCGGGCGGCTCACGGCCGGCGAGTCGGCTGAAGCGACGCAGGCGCGCCTGCTGGCGGATGTGGTCGGGAGGCGGCGGCAGCTGACGCTGCACCGACCGGCGGCGTACCGAAAGCCGGCGAGGCGGTGCGGCCCGGCTGCTGCGCAGTCCGGCCGGTGGTTTCAAGACGCGGAGAGGCGGCGGCAAGAAGATGGCATGGCGGCTGAAAGCGGCCGGACGACACCGACACGCAGAAAGGGCAGCGGCAGTGCCGCACCAAGCGGCGTGGCGGAGATGGTGGCCGGCCGGCGACGCGGCGGCGGCGCCAAACCGGCCGTGGCGGCATTTTCTTTAGGGCGGCTGCAGGGTTTGGGGAGGAACCCTAAATCCTCCCCCCCCAATCCTATTTATACTAGGGTCTCACATGGGCTTTGGCCCAATAAATTCCCATCTCCCCACCTGGGCCAAAAAGGCCGATTGGGCTCTAGCCCAAATTTTCGTAATTTTACATTTTCCTCCCTGTCTTTTATGGAAAATACAGAAATTTTATTTCTTTTGTATAATTTGCAGTATAATCCTTCTGCTTATTTATAATTATACTTGTCAAAATGTACTATTATAAATTCGCATTTCAGTCCCTACAGGATCTGAAAATTATGTAAATATTTAAATAAATGTGCATTCACATTTATATAATTTTTACATATGTAGGATTATTATTTTATTGCAAATTATTTACAATATGCATTGTGACCATATTTAAATTTGCTATCTTTAGCAAATTTCAAATTTAAAATTCCCATTTAATGAGTACCATTGTACTTAATAATTTGGATTTTTCTGCAAAATATTATACCTAACATAAATACCATAAAATCACACTTTATGGCACTTTGCTACATTTATTTGTACGCTATGCCATACAATAAATTGGTGTTCACCACCAACATTGTGATTATACGGTATTATAAATATAACCACATGTTATATTTAATTTGGTATATATATTCATTCGGATTACAATACTCATATTGTTTTTCACATATTTTGCAACATTACCATACAAATTACTTTACCTCATGTAAATTAATCACTTATGGTATATTTTCATGTAGGTCTTTAAATGGCTACCAAAGATTTTGAGCCCCTCGCTATCGATGGTGCCAACTACACTACATGGGCTATGGACTTAAAAATCAACCTCACCACACGTGGGTTGAAAAGGGTAATATTTGATCCACCAGCAGATCAAATTCCTCCGGATATTGTGAAATATTCCGCTTTAAACATAATGCGGAGTCACATACATCCAAATTTGAAGGCTGAATATTTGTATGAGGAAAATCCACTCACTTTATGGTTAACCCTCAAAAATAGATATGAACAGCAAAAAGATGTTATATTACCTGAGGCTAATTATGAATGGGCACATCTTAGACTCCAAGATTTTACATCTGTTGGAGACTATAATCATGTCCTTCATACTATTTGCTCCAAATTGCGGTTTTGTGAAAAGGAACCAACAGATGCGGATAAAATAGAGAAGACTCTCTCTACAATGCTCCCATCTGACAGGGTTCTACAGCAGCAATAGCGTGCTGCAAATTACCAAACTTATTTTGATCTTATGCATACTATACTTCAGGCAGAAAAGCATGCTGAACTTCTTTTAAAGAATAATCAGCAACGTCCCATTGGGGCGGCTCCACTTCCTGAAGTTCATGCTAATCAAAATTACACCAAGTTCAATGGTTCCAAACACCATTCAAAGAATTTTAAAGGTAAACAGAACCGCAACAAGAAGCAAAAACCAAGTGGATTCAAGAAGGGTAAAGGCACGGTAAGAGAATTGACAAAACTGAAATTTGTCAAAAGTGTGGTTGCTTCAACCATCCTACCAAGAAATGCCGCACCCCGAAGCATCTTGTGAGCCTCTACCTCCAGTCTTTGGCTCAAGGCAAGAATACTCAACGGAAGAGATTTGAAGCACACTTCAATCTCACATCCAACGATGATGAAGCCAGATGTTCTCAAAAGTTCATTCAAGAACTCAAAGACACATGTACTTCTACAAAAAAGGATGATCTCATGTGCACCGATGACATACTTGAAGAATTTCATTCTCAAGACATGTTTGGAGATCTCAATTAGACTCCTAGTCCAATAGCTACTAAGTACTATAGTGTTGTAATATAAATAATGTTGTCATCTATATTGTAGGCTTATATGCTACAATCATATATCGAACACATTCGGTATTGCAAATAAAGTTTGTATGTATTCTATATATACTCTAAGAATTTCATTAAATTCTTCTTTTGTGTATATAGATTTTTGGAGTCAATCCAACGGAGGAGGAATTATGCCTTGTACCACAAACTCTATACTTAGGGACACAATATATTTCCTAACTCTTCCAAGGAGAAAAGGAAATATTTTAACAATCGCTGGACGCGATGCAACGATAGTAGGCTCTGGTCGCGCCTCTATCACTCTCCCTATGGGTACACAATTGGAAATTGAGGATGCACTCTTGTATCCCGATTCAACACGCACCCTACTTAGTTATAGAGATATCCGTCGAATGGTTTCCATATTGAAACCCAAAATGACAACAAAGAGGAATATCTCCTCTTAATAAAAAACAACGGATATGGCAAACAAATACTAGAGAAAATTCCATCTTTAAACTCCGGATTGTACTATACATACATCAAACATGTTCAACATATTATGTATAAAGTAATTTTCCAAGACACAAACACATTCCAAACATGGCATGATCGCCTTGGCCACCCAGGCATTGGAATGATGAAGAAAATTATTAGCAATTCTATTGGTCATACATATCTCAAAACAAAATTTCCGGAATCCTCAGATTTTGTGTGCACTTCATGTGCCACCGGAAAATTGATTTTAAGACCCTCTTATCTTAAAATCAGAGCTGATCCACTTAAATTCCTTGAACGCATTCAAGGAGATATATGTGGTCCTATATAACCATCGTGTGGACCGTTCAGATATTTCATGGTTCTCATTGACGCATCTACTAGAAGGTCACATGTGTGTCTTTTATCCACACGAAACCATGCATTTGCTAAGTTAATTGGTCAAATTATCCAATTACGAGCACATTATCCTGAATATCGAATTCAATCAGTTCGAATGGACAATGCTGATGAATTTTCATCCCATGCCTTCAATGACGATTGCATGGCTCTTGGGATACAAGTTCAACACTCTGTTCCATATGTTCATACACAAAATGGTTTAGCAGAATCTCTTATCAAGAGAATCAAGCTCATTGCAAGACCATTACTACAGAATTGCAACTTACCAACATCATGTTGGGGTCATGCAATCTTACACGCTGCTGACTTAATACAATTGCGTTCAACTGTATATCATAGCACCTCCCCGCTACAATTAGTACGTGGAAATCCACCAGATATTTCCCATCTGCGAAAGTTCGGTTGCGCTACATACGTACCGATCTCACCACCGCAGCAGCACCTCAATGGGACCGCACAGAAACTTGGGATCTATGTTGGGTATAAATCTCGTCGATTATAAAATACCTCGAACCCCTAACAGGGACCCGTTCACTGACCCGAGACGCTGATTGCATATTCAATGAGTAACATTTCCCGGCATTAGGGGGAGACAACAAGTACCAAACTAAATGCCAGGAAATTTATTGGAATGTTCAAGACATTTCTGCCTCAGACCCACGTACTAGAGAGGCTGAACTTCAAGTTCAGAAACTCATTCATTTGCAAAACATTGCAAATAAACTGCCAGATGCATTTACTGATTATAATGGTGTCACAAAATCCTATAATCCTGCCAGAAATGTGCTCGAAAGAGTGGAGGTACCGAAAAAATACCACTCAACTCCCGTTCAAAATAAGAGGGGAGAAGTACGGCACAAATGGCGGATCTGACTTCTAACAAGCGACAAAGGAAACAAAAATGTAAATGCAGATCAACCTCATGTTGATAGACACCAAAGGATCCTTGAACCCGGATCAACAAGGCACTCAAATCGATCTTGGGACATCGAATACCCGACTCAAATGATTTGGGAAATAACATTGAGTCACCAGGGGTCCAAGAAACTTCCACTAACTATAATGATTCTGGAGAATCATACGATCGTAAGACTACAATTGTCGACATTAATTTCTCCACAACAATTGCAAACAACCTTCAAAATGATCCAGATCCTAAGACCATGGCAAAGTGCAAACAGCACTTGGACTGGAACCAATGGAAGGATGCAATTCAAGAGGAGTTAGCCTCGCTCACAAAAAGAAATGTATTCACCAATGTGATACATACACCTCCTAGAGTATTCCCTGTCGGTTTCAAATGAGTTTTCGTCCGCAAACGGAATGAAAACAATGAGGTGGTGAGATACAAAGCAAGGCTTGTAGCACAAGGGTTCACGCAGAGACCCGGCATTGATTTCAATGAAACTTATTCTCCAGTAATGAGTGGAATAACATTCCGATATTTAATATCATTGGCAGTACAAAATCATCTATCTTTTCAGTTGATGGATGTAGTGACAGCATACCTTTATGGGTCACTTGATTCGGAAATATACATGAAAGTTCCCGATGGAATTTCAATTCCGAATATAGACGCAAATCGCAATATGTATTGTGTAAAATTAAACAAGTCTTTATACGGCTTGAAACAGTCGGGTAGAATGTGGTACAACCGACTAAGCGAGTTCCTAACCAAAAGGGATGCTCCAACATTAATGATTGCCCATGTGTGTTCACCAAAAGATCCTCAATAGGATTTTACATGAAGCACGTAATCATCTTAAGACGGAATTTGAAATGAAGGATTTGGATAAACCAAATTTTGCTTAGGTATACAACTTGAGTACCTTCATACATGCATCATAGTGCATCAATCAGCCTATGTCCAGAAAATATTGGAAAAATTCAATATGGACAAATCATATCCATCGAAAACCTCCATGGTTGTTCGATCTCTAGACAGGGACAAAGATCCATTTAGACCCCGAGATGACAATGAAGAGCTATTGGGACCCGAGGTTCCATATCTCAGTGCCATCGGAGCGCTTATGTACCTTGCAAATTGCACCCGGCCGGATATTGCATTTGCGGTAAATCTACTTGCTAGATATAGCGCTACTCCAACCAAAAGACATTGGGTAGGAGTGAAGAATATCCTTAGATATCTTCAATGCACTAAAGATCTCAGTCTATTCTTCAAAAAGAATAAAAATATGGATTTCATAGGATATACAGATACTGGCTATCAGATCCCTATAATGCCAGATCTCAAACAGGCTTTGTATTTTTACACGGTGAAACAACCATCTCTTGGAAGTCTTCGAAACAGACTCTATTGGCTACATCCACTAATCATTCTGAAATAATTGCATTATATGAAGCATCACGTGAATGTGTATGGCTTCGCAGAATGATTAATCACATACAACAGTCATGTGATATAGGTGCTATGCATCACCTACCATTATCTACGAAGATAATGCTGCTTGCGTTGTTCAAATGCAAATGGGTTACATAAAGAGCAATATTACAAAATATATTGCACCTAAACTATTTTACCCACATGAATTGCAAGAGAGTGGGAAAATAAAATTCTGCAAACTAAGTCTTGTGATAATCTCGCAGACTTATTCACCAAGTCATTACCAACTTACACATTCCAAAAATGTGTTCATGAAATTGGTATGCATAGACTACGTGATTTGCAGATGTCAGGGGGAGAAATCTCCTAAGACTTAACCCGTTCAAATAAAACATTGTACTCTTTTCCTTTATGAGTTTTTCCTTTAAAGGTTTCTCATCAAGGTTTTTAATGAGGCAATATGACAAACGTAATCATATCTCTCTTTTCCCCACAGGGGTTTTTAGGAGATATAATCAAATATATGTCATATCATTTTCTCCTTAAATTTTCTCATTGGGTTTTAAAGGAGTTTTTCATGACATATCTACTCTATCGGTTCTCCTCATATTTTTCCCTACAGGATTTTAGAGGAGTTTTTCCAAGATGATGAATCAAGGTGATCATATGAAGACACATTGGTCAAGGGGGAGTGTTATAACACATGTGCCCAATGTTTTGTAACTGCATAAAGCGCCACCTTTACTTTATGCTAACACCCCTCCATGTACTATATATATGTACATACATCAGAAATAAAGACTCACTCTTTGTCTCAATCACTTGTCTCCAAATCTCTTGCAACAATTCTCTCTATAAACTGAGCATACACCATCGACTTGACGTGGAATATTGCTTGGATACTATGCAATGTCCTTGTAACGGTGATAGTGGCTTTCTGAGTCTGGTTGGGTCCAGAGATATGATATTGTGTGTGTTACGGTTTTGTGATAAATGTTGAAAATAGTGCCATATAAGCATATATTCGACTTTAATTCTAGCAAAAATAATAAATACACCAGCATGACATAAATGACATACAAATGACTTAATCATCATATAGACATACGAACTTTTTAAGTCATTGAAATAGAAGCATATACCAAATATAAATGTTATGAGAAGGTGCAAGATTAGCATAACCATAAGTAAACAATTGAAATATTAGCACAACCATAAATAAACAATTGCATTGAAATGCTAATCTCAACAAGAGCATAGCATATATGAATAAATTCATCATGTTATCAACAAATTGTGTTTTATTAGTTGCTCTCAAAAGGCTAGTTGCATAATATTCAATCTTGGCCATATCCGCCATGACAAAATCTAATCTTAATTATATATGACAGTTATAGATTAGATTTTGAGCTCAATTTAAACCTTTCTATTAACAAAGACTAACAGATCATGAAAATGACTTGCCGGACAACGCAGATGAATCCCAAAATCAATCTACCAATCATTCAATGAGAATTCTATTGATTCGGTAGGATAACAAGGTAAGGCAAAGGTCAGAAGAGACTAATATTAACCATTGTACAGATCTAACACAGAGATCAGCAAGAAAAGAATAGCAATTGCAATGATCAGTGGAAGTAAAAGAACAGGTTAACCAAAAGCTCAAGACCAATCTACCATCATATTCATTTATAATCTCATTATTATGTCATTTGATCACAGAGCAAGCAGCCCACAGCAATTTCTTTGCAAATTTCTCGCTAGTGAGACTCACTGATATGCGAAGTAGATCACGAAATTGCAATGAATCAACAGCCAATATACTCACAGCAGCGGTGATATTCAAAATCATCGTGAAGAAATCAAAAGAGGCAAGGCACACTCGCAGCGCTGTCCCAGAAAATCAAGCACCCCACTGTGCCGAACAAAGGGATGAAGGCAATCAGAGATACAATGCCACACTTCTGCCTGTCTAGAACCGAGGTAAAAGCCGAGAGTCAGGTGGACGCCGCACAAGACCGACGAGAGCTCCGACCGAGAACACTCGTGAACACAAAGAACAAGTCACAAATCTCTCTGAAAACACAGCACAAATCCGAGCCAAATCAACATCTAGAGGTAAACCCCACACCTTTCCTCTCGGCGACGATGGCGTCTGTCCAAGTGAGGGTCACGGTAATGAATGAGGGTGCGCATGGTTGTTGGGTTAGCAGCTTAAAGCTTCACGATACGCAAAATTGCGGCGCGAGGCTGTCGGCTACGAGGCAGGGGAGAGCAGAGGCGGTAGCGGGCGTGGCCGACGGCTTTGACGCGCGGTCAGGGCAGTCAAGGGAGTTATCAGGGGTGAGAAGAACGAGGTGGTACGGGCTCTGACTAGTTGTAGTACCGTGGCAGTGGTGAGGAGGCGCGGGAAGGCGCGAGAGCGAGCGAGAGAGACCGGACGGCGGCAAAAATCAAGGGTGATGACGAGATTTTTCGGATGGTGAATACGAAGCGAATTGGGTTGGAGGGTGAGATGCGGCTGAGAATTTACGGCATGAAGGGCGACTGAGCAAAGGTTCACAAGAAATCAAAATCAAATGAGAATTTAAACTTCTTTTGAATTTTTTTGTTTTGTTTCAATACATGCTGCTACTACAAAAGTATCATACACATTTTGCACTTACAATACATTATTGTCTCCAGCCTCTCACTGCCAACTGATCCTTGGAGGATCGAGAGGACCGTCGGCCTTGAGTGGTAGTGTCTTGACTGTACTATACAGTTCCCTCATGGAATCGGCGTGCGGCCAGCAGTCAACACAATAGTCAACTTAACAGTCGCTGATTCTGTAAATCGGCCAGAACACACTTTTAATTAAATAATGGAGTTCACAAACATCATAGCAATAATTGTCACGGTTATATGCATTTGTTTTTCGACATAATACAAACTCAAGTTTTTAATTCTTCTAAATTACGACGACTCATGACAACGACAACTTGGTGCAAGCAACTAATATGACATGCTGTTTTTAACAAAAGAAAAGGTCACAGATTTTTGTTTTGTTGTTTTACATTTCATGCATGGTCAACATTCAGCATTTCAGGGCATATTCTTTACCTCAAAAGCCGATGACTTTTGATTTTTGCTACAATACCTAACTTTCAAATAAAGTATTTTCTCAAGACGGTGTCTATAAGTTAAACGATCTACACGTTAAAAGCCTAACATCTGTACCAGCCAAAATCGCAAGTGAGTATCTATCTCTCCGTAATCTATACCGTAAACAGCTAAAATTTAAAAATTTCAGCCAAAAACAAAAAACCGCAACCGAAAAGAACATGCCTCATTTCTCCATGTGCTCCGTACCAACTGACATTTGAGCTAACGTAGAAAATTAACATAGCTTGTATTTTGCATCATGTATATCCTTTTCATGGAGCATACATCGCTTAATGACAAAATCCAAGTAGCAATATCACGGCAGCTACACGTTTTCAACCTACTGTTTTCATTCAAAAATATCCAAGTAACAATATCACGGTAGCCACACGTTTTCATTTCTTAACGGAAGCAAAATCCATTAAGAAATATGGGGTGTATTCTTTTAGACTAATGGTTGATGGTATATAGCTTAAATATTTAAATTTTGACTGTTCGTGAGAGTTAATATGTACAGAAAAATAGTCGTATGTGATTTTGATCGGTACAGCTGAACTCAGTGCATTTTTTACTATAATCTTTTTATTATCCTCGTTTTAAAAAATATATCATTTAAAAATTAATTACTATAAAATAAGCTAAAATAAACACCTTCGAACCCACAGCCCAAATAGACCTACGAAATTTCTCCTCTTTTTTCTTCGAAGTTCAGTACTCAGTACGCCATACCTACATACTGGTCGGTGATAACTTCCGTACGTACAGCACGATCCTGCATCACACAGTGCTTGGGCATTTTCTCTGAAACACAGTCAGTCTGACTGTACAACGTTGCTAGTTTCCTTTCTATAATGAAGGAAATATGCAACTTGAGAACTATTGTTTAGACTTTGGAGTGCTTTAGGGTTTGTTTGGCGCGGTTGCTGGTTATGGATTTTGATTGAAAATTTTAAATCTTGGTTATTTATGATACAGATTATAGAGAGATAGATACTCACTTGCGATTTTGACTAGTACAGATGTTGGGCTTTTAACGTGTAAATCGTTTAACTTGTAAATCCCGTCTTGAGAAAATACTCCGTTTAAAAGTTAGTTACTGTAGCAAAAGCTAAAAGCAGTTGGTTTTGGAGGAAAAGAACAAGCCCTTAACTAACTAACCAGGAAACACAAATTTCTACTGTTTGCAAAGAAGAAAAAGGAAGGGAAAGTTTGCAAGACAAGCCCAACTACGTCAACGCCCAATGGCCGGCACGTGCATGTGCCCGCCAAAGTCATATAAGCAAAGCAGAACGCTAGGCGCTAACAACCTCAGTGAGGAGGAAACCCACACCACACAACACAGAGGAAGAAACGCGAGAGATCGAGAGATGGAGGCGACGACGGCCGTGAGCTTGGCGCGGTCCGTGCTGGACGGCGTTCTGAGCAGCTCGGGTTTGGCCGACGAGGTCGCGCGGCTCCTTGGCGTGCCGAAGGAGGTGGAGTTCATCCGCAACGAGCTGGAGATGATGCAGTCATTCCTCAAGGTGGCCTCCGCGCACCCCGAGGCCGCCGGGCGCAACGACACCGTGAGGACGTGGGTGAAGCAGGTGCGCGACCTGGCCTACGACGTCGAGGACTGCCTCCTCGACTTCGCCCTCTACGCCGCCACGACCTCGTCGACATGGGCAGGCTCCTGGCTCCCGGGGCCGCTCGCCGCCCGCCGCCCGCCACCGCATCGCCGCGCGTGTGACGATTTACAGGGAAACGTAAATGGCCAAAACTCATCGATCCCGTTCGGATCAGTTACATTTATAAGCCAGAACAACTACAAGTGATCCATAAGAGCCGGACATGCTGAACGCCCACGACGTGGTCACCACGATCCTAATGATCGCTGTAGCGACTGATTATGTACTGTAGTCTGTTAGTTTTTTCGGTACAATTAAAGTCTAAAACCAAAAAATAAACGAAATTAGGAAGCTATAAGCAGAAGTTCATTGGAGCAGGGCCTTAAAGCACGATAAATAATAGATAGATATTATTTATCTCTTCATATGTTTTAAGATTAATATAAATTTTATTAGAAAGAAAATATAAACGCACTTTTCATGGTATTATGCATGTCCTTAGGCTCGATAGGAAGTCTTGTTCAATTGGAACGGCTCGAAGTGCGCTCTGAGTCGCTTCAGTTTCTGAAGGACATGAACAAATCACCACCAAAGCATCTCCTGTCACTTCGGTTGTGTGGCCATTTAGGTGAATTCCCTGGCTGGATTAGCTCCCTCAATGATCTAGCCAAGGTAAAGCTTCTTCGGACACAGTTGGAGCAGAAAGACATTGAGGTAATTGGGAACCTGCGCAACCTGGCTTCTCTTGGGCTGTGGGGGAAGTCCTTCCCAAGGGAGTCTCTGCGTTTCCGCAGGGATACATTTAAAAAACTCAAATCGCGTGACATTGAAGGGCTGGAGGAGATCAAGACCGTGCGGATCGAGGATGGCGCATTGCCTGAGCTCGAGAAACTTCGAGCGAAGCAACGTCTTAAATTGTGCGGCAGCGAGGAGGGCCTGTCCGGTGTGCCGTTCCTACGGAACCTAAATGACCTTGTCCTGACAAGTTCCGGTGAAAAACCGCAGCTGGAGAGGATATTGCAAAGGCAGGTTAGTGGATTTGCGAAATAATCTGTTCTTTTGGGTTACGGTTGATGGTTTTTGTTTACACTTTTCAAGACGGACGGCAGTGACGCCGATGAAGAACGCACATGATTTTAGGTTTGAAAAATCAACTTCGATTAACCGCTTCATTTGTTTCGACTTTTGGAGAAGCAAAAAATCAAGGCCTTAAGCTTTTAATTGGCAAGTCCATAGTAAGGAGGTCCCCAAATCCCAGTCCAAGTGCAGCAACTGTAGAATGAGAGAAGGCAAGGGGGGTCCAACAGAAAGAAAGGCTCGGACTAATGTTTGGCCATGGGACCATCACTCAATTAGTTTCCATTTCCGTTCTCGATAAATGTTACTATCAGATTCTGTAATCTCTTTTGGCTTGCAGCTGTATGTTGAGAAAAGAAGGGGGAAATACACTATTGTTCATCAATTGAATTTCTTTTCTGAAAGTGATTCATCTATTGAATTTCATTAGCTTGATTTACATCATTTGATAATTATTATTAGGTTGATGTTCTGCTCAAAGTGCCCCAAAAGTTCAAAGGCACAAGTTTATTCAGACTTGTATCATATATACGTTCAAAAGTGTTTACTAGTAGCAGCAAAAGGACATGCTGTGTGAAAAAAGAGCAAAAAGATATGCTCTGAAAAGCGAGAATCATGTAGGATAGAACTATAGATGCTAAGTTAGCAGGTCCATTTTTCTGCAACGGATTGGGCATTGAAATTCAGAAATAGCCAATTGGCAAAATAGAGCTAACTAGTTGTTTACCTCAAATTTACACCATCTAAATATATAAGCAAGCGCTACTACAAAATAAGCTATACTAGACGTCTCATCACAGACGGTTCATGGAAAACCGTCTGTGATGTTATTACCACAAATAATTTTATAGGAGTGACTGTTTGCCGTCTGTGATGAGCCACTATCACACACGGTTCGTATTAATAACCGTCTGTAATAGTTCATATACGGTTATTAACACGAACCGTCTGTGATAGTTGAAGACATCACAGACGTTTCGTATTAAAAATCATCTATGATAATTTATAGACGTTTATTAACATGAACTGTCTGTGATATTTGCATACATTACAGGCGTTTATTAATATGAACCATCTATGATAGTTCACAGACAGTTATTAACACGAACCATCTGTGATAATTACGTATTACAGACGGTTTATGGTTAGACATGTCTGAGACACGCCACGTTATTAATTAATACTAAGTCAGACCGGACTCGACAGACCTATCTTTATTGCGCTGCATTAAAGGAGACGGTCGGCTTTGGGAAGCATTCTGATTGTAAATCTAGCTGCTTGTAGATCGATTTGTTCTAACTTGGTAATTAGATGTTAGTATTTGTTTCTAATTTATATGCCTTATTATTATAGACACATAAATTTAGATAGTTTGATAACCGTCTATGATGATAGTTATGAACTATCTATGATAACCCTTTCTATCATAGTAAAGGCAGCATTATCTAGCAAGTGCATACTACATGTATGTCCTTTTTATTGAGTTCAAATGAATATGACCACGAAAAATGGCAACGAAGACGGTACTTGCATCAGCGTTATATATATCTACTACCTAACAGAGTGCTCATGAAGAAATGAGTCACTTGGTAAATGGCATACTCACGCTGCAACGACCCTAATTTTTGTCAGACTTTCAGTTACTGACTGGCTTCCCTTTCTCCCTCATCTTGGCCACGGATTCCTTCATGGCCTCCTTCCTCCTCTTGCTGGCAAGAACTTTAGCCTGCACGCCGCTGACGTTGGGGTCTTTCTTCTCCTCCGTCGGCGCCGGCGGCGGAGCCCGCCTCTTGGAAGCAGCAGAAGCAATGTCAGGACCCACCAGCGAACCAGCACCAGCAGCAATCATCAAACCATGCAGAAACGCCCTACAACAACAAATTAAGCTACCCATCACAAACCAAAAATGCATTCAGAAGAGAAAGAACCGGATAATCAAATGGTATTCGCATAAACCTCCTGGTGCCGCATTCGGCTCCCAGATGAAGAATGCCGCTGTTCTTCAGAGCAGGAGATTTTGCAGCAACCTTTGGAACGATGGTCGTGTGCTGCGTGGTCGTAGGAAGGGGCGCCATGAGATGGGCCATCGCTTGCCCTGGCGCCGTACAGAACGGAGTGTGCTCTATGGTGCAGGCACTAGCATGCAGATGCAACCGGAGGAGGAAGATAGATAGATATGGCCCCGCACAGGCGTCATGTCAGAGTTTCATTGGCTGCAATCCTGTGACAAAGATAAGGCTAGTCTCGGCATGTGCCACGGGGAGTTTACGCCTTCTAGACTTCTAATTCTATCTTGAGAAACAACACGTGCACATGAAACATCAAAACAGCAAGACAGCATAGCATCATGGGCACCGTGGATCGTCGGAGCAATTTCCAGTGGCTGTATGGACTTTCACACGACAGCATGGGCTTGTACCGGAGGAAGGCCTTTTCTAGACCATATGTGATATGTGCTCCCGTATGGGCTAAAAAAAGCTGAAAATTTTAGAACTTCCAGGGGTCACCGGGCACTACGGACTATTTGATATGACTGTAGTTTATAGTTTTTTTGTTGTAATTTTTAAATTTTAATTATTTGTGACAGAGATTACGGAGAGATACTCACTTGCGATTTTAGATGGTATAGATGTTGGACTTTTAACGTATACTATAATTAACTTATAAACTTTATTTTAAAAAATACTTTCGTTAAAAATTAGATACTATGTAAAAATCAAAAATCAATTTTAAAAACTGTATCAAGCAGGCTCTTAACCCAGATGAAAGTTCCAACGAAAAACAGCTTGATCCCGTGCCGGAGCGCGGTCAATCCCCCAGCCCGGCCGGCACCGGCACGGTCCCACCCGACCAGCGTCCCAGCCGGTCCCTCTCCCACTATCGAGATTTGCGCTACCTCTCGGTCGGGCGATATTAGCCGTGCGATCCCACTGGAGCGGACCAGTACTGGATGACCCCGCGAGCCCGACCGCTCCCACCTTCTCCGCCCCGTCCGCCGCCCCCTTCCCCTCCATAACCACCACCTCCTCCCCTTCTCTCCCATGGCCATCGCGTGCTTGTCCCTCCCATTCCTCCCCTCCTCCCGGAAACCCTAGACTCTCGCGTCGCGGTCGGCATGGCGCCGCAGGCGGGGGCGCCCGCGTCAGCGGCGGCGGCGCTGGGGTTCCTCCTCCCGACCTGTTGGGAGATCGAGGTTACCTTCGCCGCCGCGATGATCCTCGTCGCGCTCTACGCCTCCTACGAGATCCTCAACCCGCGCCCCTTCACGGCGACGGCCGCGGGCGCCGTCGACGACCTCCTCGTGCGGGGGCTCGACGGCGCCGACAAGGTAACGGCTGCTTTGGTTTGGGAAGTTTGGGGCGATATGGTGTGGTGATCACTGGTTCTAATGCTGTGATCGCTTCGTTGGTTGTGTGTGGATTGCGCAGTACAAGGGAGGCTCGAGTGGCCCCTCGGCGTATGTGGTGAAGGTGACCAGTGATCAACCTTTTGTCTCGATTTTGTTATGCCACCGGCTGTTTGTTGCGAATATTTGTGTAACTTGGATGTATCTGTTCAGCTGGAATTGTTGGCTGCGAAGAATTTGATCGCGGCAAACTTAAATGGGACGTCGGACCCTTATGCATTGATCACTTGCGGTGAAGAGAAGCGTTTCAGGTGATCACGTTGATTTAGTGAATAAATAGCTTTATGTATATCCTTTTATTCAATGCTATCAATTCCATAACTAGTTAATTTGGATGATTTGACTCATATTTACAGCATTAACTGTCTAAACTATATAGGTGTAGTAGGAGTTCTGTGCCTAACGCATTTGTGCAAATAAAAAAAATGGAAGACTGTGATTTGTTTAGCCTTTGCTACATTCTATCTCGTCAATGAGTGTCACAATAGCCTTAGTAGTTATTAACGGTTTTCCTTCAAAAAGACATAGAGTGCAAGCTGAACCTTTACTCAAGAAAGCCATGTTTTTGGGAAAAGCGTTAACTGATTGAATTGAAGCACGGAGGAGAGGATAACAACCCCATTTCTTTTGTAAATTTGTACAGATTACTGCATGTGTATTAAATAAGCTAGGTTCAAGCTTCACCTAATAGCCAATCTAATTCTTTGTCCAAAAGTATTGTCTGGCAGGTGACACTGTCATTTACAGAGTGCTGGAAAGCCAAGTGAAATTTGTGGATTGTCATTACTCATTAGTCATTAGAACATTAGGCTGGAGATGGGAGAGGTGGAAAACACTATAAACGAAAAATGCTTACCTAATTTTTGTAGAAGTTCAAGGGTGGTTCGAGATTGTTTCAACTTTCAAGAATTGGGTATGTAGGATGAATTTGGGTCTAGGAGGGGCAGACGGAGGTAATTAGGAGAGGAAAGAATGGGTGGTTGCCCTCAGGATTGTACCAACTGCCAAAACTCTCATGAAATCAGGGAGAAATGGGGTGGGGAGTTAGGTGATTGTGATATGCTAAAATCTAAAGAAATTGACCCACATGCCATTCTGAAATATTTATGTGGGAAAAGCGATGGTGGAAGGGGGACAGATGGAAACTGAAACAATTTCCAATGAACACTCTTTAATATAACATAACATTATTCTCTTTGATAAAAAATATAGATGTAAGCAGCTAATGTTTGAGTAGTCTAATTACCTCCCTTTGTTTTATCTTTCTTTACACCTTGCAGCTCCATGGTTCCTGGCTCAAGAAACCCAATGTGGGGAGAGGAATTCAATTTTTTTGTTGACAGTCTTCCTGTAAAGGTTAGTCCCAGTGCTTTTTCTAGTTAGTTTGGATGCTTTTCTAAAAGATACAGTGCCTGTTCCTAGCTGTTACAAGAAAACATGACAAATTGCAATTAATTTACTTTAGGTACTATGTAGTCAAACTTCTTGGTGCACCACTTTGACGCTACATTGTTATATACAACATCCTCGTCACATCAGTTCTTTTATGTGCCTTTGCAATTTTCTCCTTTGCTTCAATAGATTACCCTGGCTCAATTTTGACTGTAATCTCAAGATGGTCTGCCATCAGCTTGATGCAGCCTTGCTCTTGCTCAGTTGTTCCCATTAAAAGATGTCTGCCACGTTTTAAAGAAGTCCTTTGAATACAGGAAGATCTGTGCATTTCACTTTGCTTGTTCTCATGCATTTGTTCTGTGAATTTCCATAGATAAAGGTGACAATATATGACTGGGACATTGTATGGAAAAGCACAGTTCTTGGTTCTGTTACTGTTACTGTTCCAGTTGACTCTGAAGGGCAGGGTGGACCAGTTTGGTATACTCTTGACAGCACATCAGGCCAGGTGAGTGATTTCTACAAAACTACTTGGTTTCTAAAATTAAATTTTATTTTCAATTATCTTATTATACCTTTTGTATTGTCAGGTGTGTCTCCATATTAAGGCAATCAAGGTTCACAAGAGTTCCTCCAGGTTAATATTTCACTCTATTCCTTTATTTATTGCATCTTTGACTTTTCTATGGCGTTGTTCTTATTATTAATTCACTGCAAAGTGTAAAATTTTTATCCTGTTAATTGTGCAAATTAGCATGTTTAAACAACTTTGTCTTGTTTCAGTCACTTGCTTCATTATTTTATTGTCGTTTTGGACAGCATAAGAGAAACTACAGTAGTTCCTTTTGAACTGCTGCCAGCTATCATTTAAGATTTCAACATGCTAGGCCCAATGCAGTAACTTGTGTCGCCCAATTCTTTTGCTTTTTCAGTTGTATAAAATCGATAAGCACTATCAAGATTCTTCTGACATATTAAACACTTTTGTGCGTTAGGGCTCTAAATAGCTCTGCTGAGGCTGATGCTCGTAGAAGGATTTCCCTGGATAAACAAGGCCCCACTGTAGTTCATCAAAAGCCAGGTCATTTGCAGACAATTTTTGGACTTCCTCTGGATGAGGCAAGCAACTACAACTATTTGCTCGGTTTCATGCATAGATCCAATACCAATAGTCCCAACTTGCAAGAGTTATTTTGTCATTGCTTCATTTTTTCCAGGTTATTGAACACAGTTATTCATGTGCGCTTGAGAGGTCATTTCTGTATCACGGTCGCATGTATGTCTCTTCATGGCACATTTGCTTCCATTCAAACGTCTTTTCTAAGCAGATTAAGGTTAGCTCACATACAAATTTTTTTCAGTTGGCATCCTTTGATTGGTGCATTTACTCTAGGTTCTTTGTGTACAATTCACTTTATTTTCTTTTGTGTTTATTAAAAGATATTCAATTATGTTGAATGTTCTGATGATTTCATCTGCATCTACAATCTAAACAGACACTTTGATGATCACGAGATCTTAACACATATGAATAAATGTTAGTGAGGTCTATAAGTAGAGCCATTGAGGCAACCGTAAGTAGAGCCAACCCATCACTAGGGCAGACCTGTTGATTGTCAAGAAATAGGGTAACATCGTAAATGAGGAAACACTAGCTTTGTCAGTTTGCAGGGACAATTATGTTTTTTATTTTGTTGCTGTATGAATGCTATATGGCCTTGTCCTGCTGATCGAGATCCTATGGAAACCAAGACTAGGCTCTGTTTTCCAATAATTTATTGGGTTGATACATTTTTTCTTTATATGTGTGACTAAGAACATCTTTTTCCTATATATGAAGGTTGTACTTCCTTTGAGAGATATTGACGAGGTAATTCTTATCCTACTCTTTTCTGTGATCTCTGTATCACTTT